>CM063510.1:40505953-40623181 GCA_032207245.1 Pardosa pseudoannulata | reverse complement strand
AAAGAGACACTTGGCATTAATGAATTAGACGGTAAATGACGATGTCTGAAGACATCCGCTATTTTTTACAAGACATATAAACTTTTCATTGCACAAACATATTTATCTTCAGTACATGCCAATAAAAGAGAATGATTCAGTTGTTTTTTGCATACCTATAGTCAATATATGTGCTTACTGGAGGTATTTGGGAGGCCTCTATTAAGCTTACAAAATGCCATTTAATTAAAACGTGTAAAACCGCATTGATCAATTTTGAAGAGCTTACCACTATTCTTTGTCAAATTGAAGCCATCATAAATTCTCGTCCATTATATCCTTTATCAGCAGACTCAAAGACTTTAGTGTATTAACCCCTGGACATTTCCTTATTGGTTGTCCTTTGCTGGAACTTCCTGGACATAATGCTAATCCTATGTCCTTAAGTCTTAATTCTAGGTGGTCCCTCTTATTGCAGCTGAAATCCCATTTCTGGAGACAGTGGAGAATATCATATCTCAACACATTACAATCAAGGTCCAAATGAAGGAAACAAAATCATCTTATGTAAGTAGTAGAAAGACTAGTCCTACTCAAAGACCCAATCGCTACCGTACCCTGCTACCGTATGGAAACTCGGTCGCATAACTGCTGTCCATCCAGGAGCTGATGGTATCTGCAGAGTCGTCACCATCCAGACAGCCAGTGGAGTTGCCATCCGACCAGTGTCTCAAGTTGCTGTTCTACCTCTTCAGGATGAAGATGCTGAATCTGAGCCCCCCGAAGTATGTTAGATTAATTTCGCCACCGAAGGCTAGATGGCGCTATTAAGTGATTGTAAAAACCAAACTATATGTATATATAAACTAAGTCTGTTAGGATTCGGCGTTAGATTTTAAATGTAATTCTATTCATATTCCTATATTCTATTTTTATTCATCTACGAATTCATAATTCTTTATTCATTGCTCCGTTTATTCTCTATTTATCGTGGCGTGTTGTATAATAAAAAGGTGTTCAACAGCCGTTTTCTGTTTTCATCCCTAATTCAATTTCTACAGATTCTTCATACAAGTTCCCAGAATTAACAAAAGGTAGGCAATTACCTCATTTGATTCTTAATTACTGTTAAACATTTACCGTTATTATTTAACTTCAAGATAATTCTTAAAACCCAAAGTACAAGATTTGTGACTATTCAAATTTAAAATTCATTAACTATTCCATCCATTTACTGTATGAATGAGAGGACGGTAGGTCATTGCCTTTCAGCACAGGTGGGCAGAAGCAGCAAATACCCTTGCTGATATGAATGTCAGCAACAGTTTTAAATTTTCTTTTTGCAAAATGTCTAAATTTAACTAGAAATAATGTTTTATAAAGACTGAAAATTGAGCTTCAATCACATTCCTTTTATTTTAAACTGTTACTAACATCTATATCAGCAGAAGTACCTGTGCTGAAAATCAGTGCCCTACCGTTTGCTCGCTCATTATCCAGTACGCACATATTTGATACACACATCGATATAATTATGTATAACACTGCGAAAGCATTTTAACTAAAGCCTAACGATGACCGAATAAGTTTTTCAATATCGGAGTTCATGAGTTCAAGCCTCACTGCTGGCATGCATGTTCGTATCTTTCGGAAATTTGTTTTAAGAAGTAAGTTTCGGTCACACCAGCCCTCGTGTAGAAAAAAGTAGACTGTAGCACTGCAAACTAAAAGCATTTTAACTGCGAACAGTCAGATAAAAACAATCGTATGTATAATGTTACGACGATAATGTACTGCTAAATAATTTGTAAATCAAGTCATTTTTTTATACGAACATTACCTTAAAAAACCAAGAAGAAACTTTTTGTTTTGTACCAATATTTGGGTTCCTGTTGACATCAAATTTTTCTTGTGACAAGGAAAGAACAATTCTTTCTTTGAACCATAATGATATTTGGTCATTCTTTTGGTGCTTAGCGTACCCGTTTCAAGGCAAAAAAATCAAACCAGCCATATGCCTGTACAAAAAATGACCTTAAAACATACTAATCACAAATCATCTCCTCTCTTTTTCATTTTGCCATGATTTGCATAAGCGGTGCAGGAAACCAGCTACACTCGAACGTTTTCGTAGCTCTATTTGCAATTAAAATGATTCGCAACAGAAGTTAATACCATTAAACGCGCTCCCTTTGAAATAAATCTTTCTTTATCTTGGTCTAGAATAAAAAGGAGCAATTTTTTTGAGGTGCACTTAGAAGAAGAAAAATATTGGTTACGCCACATGGCATAAACGGCTGCCTGTCGGAACGATTTCTACAACTGGCAATCTAACCTTGAAATCCAACCCTTCAAGATTATGAGAAAGAGATGGAAAAAGCAAAGCGTGACTTTTTGCTGTGACGTAGTCGAGATAAATTCATGAGTTTTACTTATAAGTCGGCTCAATTTGATTACGCATCTCTCTCGTTTGCAATCTATGAAAAGGGTGGGAAAGAAGTGTTCGAAATTTACACCTAAGGTGTGTTTTCATATTAGTCGCTTTTAATTCCATATTTCTTTCAATATATCTTTCCCTGGACTCTCACACTCATATCTTTATGAATACAAAATAGGTATATTTGAGTATATACTCATATTGTATAGATATACACATGCACATATAGGGCCTGATTAGGATAATTTTGGGCTCTGGGCAAGCAAACATAAATGTGTCCTTATTCTACCTTTTACGAATTATGACCCACTCTGAAATAATGAGATTTATTTTTATACGAGGAGTGATAAAAAAAATACGGTTAAAAAGCTTGCAGTGAAAAATGTACATTTTGTTTCCTGTCATTAATACAGCCCACTGATAGCACTTACATGAGGTTATTTTTTGACATAATCTCTATATCAGTTTAGGCTTTTGTTGATCTATGGCAGGGGTGCCCAAACTTTTGGGATCCGTGGTCTACTCCACATTTATAAAATCGAAAGGCAGCCTACCAATGGCTGAACTAAATTAACGTAACGTACATGTTTATATATTTATTTTCGGTAACAAGAAAAAATGGTAAATTATCTATTTTTTCTAAAAAAAACTTAATATTTACAAAATAAAAATTTACTGACGAAAATAATCAAAGTATTCATATATCAGAAATTGTCCATCCTATTCACTTCGTTTAGTTGAAATTTGGCACTGTATATCTGCGACAAGTTTATCATACTGTGGCTGGCACGAGCTTATTGCAATGCTTAAACACGAAATTAAATGCTCATCTGTTATCGAACCATTACGAACCAGGGTTGCCACTACAAAGCTCCAAAACTCTTGGAAATATTAAAGTCGCCAAAAGTCTCCAGCAACGTCAGACATCGCCCGAAAAGTCGCCAAGTTTGGCGACAAAAACCGCGGTGTGTATAGTATATCGAATCAGTACCATATAATGATTATATGGTACTGATTTGATTATATTATAATCTAAGCATCCCACTTTGTCAAGTTGTTTCTATTTAATTCTCCACTGTAAAACGACAAATTCATTGTATTATTTTGCACAGTTTGTTTTAGGTTTTAAAGCGTAAACTGTAATAATTTTTTATTTTAAATAATTCATTAATTCTATGTCATAAGTCATAAATTAAATTGTTAATATCTGAGGTCATTATCTGGATGGTCGAGCGAACTACCTAAAATGCCTTCGCGGTCGACGCGGAAACCCCTGCTCTATGGGAGGAGTTTGAATATTCTCTCCTGGTAAAAATCCTGTCCTTGCTTTTTTTAGCCACGTTGTTGCGAACTGTTTTTTCACTTCTCGTCTCATGCAAACTGTCACCCTCCTATACTTTCCTTCAAGTAAACAGGTGAAAGCCCTTTGGAGCGAGGCCCAAGCTGTAGGGAGGTTGGTCTATAATTTCTAAGCGAAACTGCTTCAACACCGTTGTGGTCTTCAAGGCTGTATGACACGACATGTTGACGATACATTACAGACTCTCCAAGCTGTGGGTAAATTTCAGCAGCAGTTACATAGTTCTCTCACAGAAATTTAATAACTCAGTTAATTTCTTTATGTTACTAGCTTTCCAAATGAATCGCCATTTGTGTTAACCTTACACCTAGTGTTGTATGTGATAAGTAGCTGAAACGCTGCATTGCTGCCAAACGCATTTGTTAGATTTTCCAAACACCAATTTCTTCATAACAGAGGAAACTCTAAGATTATTGGTCTTGTAATCTTACTTTTTGTCCAATTACTCGTATACAGTCTGCCCTAAAAGAAAAATGAGCAGAATATTAACTCATTAAAATAAATTCATATATACAAAAATCATATTGATACTACATATTTATCTAGTCTGAGACTTAAATAGACCAAGCCGGCCCTAGCTTTTCGTCGCTAAACTTAAAAAATACTGCCTAACAAGCCTAAAATATTTTTTTAAATGTTTCTTATAAAGGAAACTGAATTATAAAAAAATCTTATAAAACAACTAGAAAAATTATCTACATTTTAAGACAGTAATACTTATACTGATCGTACTCCCATGACACAGGTTTAAGGTTCGATCTCCGGACTGGGCAAGGTTGACTCAGCCTTTCATCTCTTCAGTGGATAGACAAAAGGAGGATGAAGCATGCTTGAGAACTAAATACTGGGGGTTCCGCGTAAGGTTGACCACCTAACAGGAAAATATGCTTCCCACCCCAGGGCCCTTGGTCATGGAAACGGATATTGGCACCGTAGGGCCTGGCCCCTTAGTGGCTGTTGCGCCGAGGAATTTAATAATTATTCTCATGCTCTTCAGTAGCTCATGGCTTAGAATCCCACTACAGGCATGGATGTTTGTGGTCAGCTTTGAGCAGTAGGTCCTGACATCATTAGCCATAATGTTGCAAAACAGTAGAACGTAACATTCCAAACCAGATGAACCAATGTTTCACAACGGTAGATCCTAACGGGGGCCGAATGAGTAGGGTGCTGTTCTACAGCATCGGAATCCATGGCTTCGACTCCCACTGCTGGCATGATTGTCCGTCACCGTTCTCATTTGTCTTTAAGTAGTAGGTCTCGACCTCATTAGCCCTCGTGTAGCAATACAGACGGTAGCGCTCCAAACCAAATCTAACAAATATAAGGCTCTAATCATTGTCTTACTGAATTAAATGTTTTTGTAGTGAACTTTTGAATGATCTTTCGTATAGAATTTTGAATAAAGTTATGTTTTTAACAGTTTTGGGATTAATGTTCTTTTTAAGATATGTGAAGTTGTTTTTGTGATTAAAAATAAGTGAACTATTTTTCTCTCTTTTTTTTTTCTTTTTTACAATGTACGCAGTACAATTGTAAATTTTCAATTGAAATTTTTTTTGTGTAACATTTAGTTTTCAGTTCTGACTATACCTTTTGTTTTGTTTTTTACTTGGCCTAAACATTAACTTTTTCTTAACTCTTGTCGTTTCCATGTGATGCGCACACTAGTTAGTAGTAGTCATTGACCAATGTCATTATTATTCTAGCAAAACTTAATACTGTGTAACGTGGCTAGATTTTCTCAGCCATGGCTTAGCCAAGTGTTTTTTTTTTTTTTTTTTTGGGGGGGGGTGCAGTTACAGACAGGTTGACTAAGGGTGTAAGTGTTTGTACTCTAAATCAAACCAAAACTTTATATAAGCAATTCTCATTTTTCATTTAGGAACGGCAAGCGTGATATTTTATATTATCTTTTAATTGTATCTTTCTCCTCTTCTTTTTGAATCATTTTTTGTTCCAGTGGTGAATATGCTTGAAACCGTCCCCCTTCTCACCTCCTTTAACACATTTCCTCTTATCTTTCGGCTCTGCTGTCTAAATAATATCCTCTGTATGAATGTTTTCTATGCATTCCGCAGTTCTGAATTAATACTGATTAAAATTTTGTACAGGGATTGAGGTAAACAGTGGGAATGCTTCAGTATTACAGGTGTAAGCTCTTTTCATGTTCCTTTGAGAAACTATCTCTTTTTTTCTTCGCGAGCTACAACTCAACTAATGATACCATGCGAGTCTCTGTTTTCAAGACCAAGAGCCCTGGGATATGGAGCCTATGTCCCGGTTAGGTGATCAGCCTTACGCGGGACCCTCCAGTGTTTAGTTCCTAATTATGCTTAGTCCTCAGTTAGTATACCCACTGAAAGGATGAAAAACTGAGTCAACCTTGCTCAACCCGAATATCAAACCTCGGACCTGTGTCTGTGAGCACGAGGTGCTACCACAACACCACTAGGTTTCCATTAAAGGTGAATTTATAAAAAACAAATAAATAACATAAAGATGACAACACAAAAACGCTTGTGGTATCCTCTACAAAAGTGGATTCTGACTCAGACACTCTCATAATAAATAATTTAAAAAAGAAAATATACCGAAATATTACTAATTTTTACATGTTAATAGCAATGAATTTCAACTCCCATACAACATATGAAGTACCATACGTATCATCAACATTTCAATCTTGCATCTACATAGCATATTCTGCAGTTTTTTACAAATACTTCTTAGGAACAAACCGGTTGTAACATATCTTCTTGCACATTGCAATAACATTGCAATTTTGTACCTTTGTAACATGTCTAGATGTTATATCATAAAACATAAATTCAAGATAACTGTAAGATATTGGCGATATGTGTGTTTTCTGCTTCGACAGTAACATCGGCAGCGGACATAGTAATCGGGCAGCATGGTGTAACGTCACTGGATCCTCTGGTAGCGTGTGGGTGTCGAAGGTGTAGGGACACGACGTACAGCTTAAAACAATAACAACTTTAATTCTGAACTAAATGTAAAACTATTTACAAAGTTTCCGAATGGAAATCGTAGGAGCTCAGAATGAGCAGGGAACGGACCCAAAATTCCGTTCTCCTCCTCTGTCAATCTTCTCCTGGCGAAAACTAGCGCCACCTGACGTTACCTTTCGCAGCTTACTATTGGCTTTTCCTTCCCGCGTCACCATCCTGCTAGCCTCCGATTGATCCTTTCGTTGGCGTCTGAGAGTCTGTCATTTCCGCGTCGTGTCCGACCTTCTAATCACCATAGATATCTCAAGGCTTGTCGAACCGAAAATACTTTGTCGTTTAGTGTCAATTTTCCACACAGAATGTCGCCTTGGACTACGTTTTAACAAAACCTCTTTGTGAAGCTAATGGGGTGTCATGACGTCACAATGGTTTTGTATGATAATGTAAATTATGTTTTTAAAAATACTATCAATATCTTATCTATAAATTTGTTAAAATATTTTGTGGAATCACTATGAAATCATTTTTTATAGTGTTTATCGTGAGTTTAAATGGAAATAAAAAATTAACTTTATATTTTACGAAGTGTTTGTGTATACATATATATTATTACCTGTTCATAGTCATTATAGTGATCATAGATGTATTCATCTTAAAACATCTTGTTTTATTGATATTATTAGAATTTGTTTATTTTACTAATTTTAAATTTTTTAACTTATTTTATCTATTGTCATTTCTATTATAATTTCTTTGCTAATCTATCAAATCATGACATGTAAACAGATTCCTTGTCATGTATCTGGGATTGAGGTAAACAGTGGGAATGCTTCAGTGTTACAGGTGTAAGCTCTTTTCATGCTATTTTGAGAGACTATCTCTTTTTTTCTTCCCGCGCTACAACTCAACTAATGATACCATGCGAGTCTCTGTTTTCGAGACCAAGAGCCCTGGGATGGAAAGCGTATGTCCCGGTTCAGTGGTCAGCCTTACGCGGGACCCCCAGTGTTTAGTTCCTAAGCGTGCTTAGTCCTCAGTTTGTATACCTTTGAAAGGATGAAAGACTGAGTCAACCTTGATCAGCCAGAGGATCGAACTTCGGACCTGTGTCTGTGAGCACGAGGTGCTACCACAAAAGCACTAGGTTTCTTTAGAGATTATTTTATAAAAAAAAAAATAAATAAAATAAAGATGACAACACAAAATCGCTTGTGGGATCCTCTACAAATGTGCACTCTGGCTGAGACACTCTCCTAATAAGTAATTTTAAAAAAGAAAATATACCGAAATATTACTAATTTTTACAAGTAACTAGCAATGAATTTCAACGCCCACACAGCATATGAAGTATCAATGTTTCGATCTTGCATCTACATAGCATATCCCGCAGTTTTTTACAAATATGTCTCAGGAACAAACCGACTGTGACATATATTTTTGCATATTGAAATAACATTGCAGTTTTGTACCTTTGTAACATGTCTAGATGTTATATCCTAAAACATAAATTCAAGAGAACTGTAAGATATTGGCAATATGGGTATTTTCTGCTTCGACAGCAACATCGGCAGCGGACATAGTAATCGGGCAGCATAGTGTAACGTCACTAGATCCTCTGGTAGCGTGTGGGTGTCAAAGGTGTAGGAAACAACGTACAGCTTAAAAGAATAAAAACTTTAATTCTCGACTAAATATGAAACTATTTACAAAGTTTCCGAATGGAAATCACAGGGGCTCACGATGAGCTGGGTACGGACTCAAGTCCAGGTTCGAGGTGAACCTAAAAAGAAATCTGCGATCAGGTGTCCGTCAGATATCGGTTGTACAGGGGTGCAACTTGGACTCCTTGAGTCGCACAACATCGGCCCAAAAACGAAACCTCTCCTAGCCTTTGTTCTCGTCCTCTCTCAATCTTCTTCCGGCGAAATCTAGCGCCGCCTGACGTCACCTTTCACCTCTTCCTATTGGCTTTTCCTACCCGCGTCACCGTCCTGCTAGCCTCCGATTGGTCAGTTCGCTGGCATCTGAGAGTCTGCCATTTCCGAGTCACATTTGAACATCTAATCACTTCGGATATCTCAAGGCTTGTCGAACCGAAAATCCTTTGTCGTTTAGTGTCAATTTTCCAGACAGAATGTCGCCTTGGTCTATGTTTTAACAAAACCTCTTTGTGGAGCTAATGGGGTGTCGCGACGTCACAATGGTTTTGCATGATAATGTAAATTATGTTTTTAAAAATACTATCAATATCTTATCTATAAATTTGTTAAAATATTTTGTGGAATCACTATGAAATCATTTTTTATAGTGTTTATCGTGAGTTTAAATGGAAATAAAAAATTAACTTTATATTTTACGAAGTGTTTGTGTATACATATATATTATTACCTGTTCATAGTCATTATAGTGATCATAGATGTATTCATCTTAAAACATCTTGTTTTATTGATATTATTAGAATTTGTTTATTTTACTAATTTTAAATTTTTTAACTTATTTTATCTATTGTCATTTCTATTATAATTTCTTTGCTAATCTATCAAATCATGACATGTAAACAGATTCCTTGTCATGTATCTGATTAATTCTACCCATTAACTACTTTACTAGAGACCAATGTCCGAAACATGGCCTAATTGTCAGGGCGTTGATCTTCGGATCTGGAGTTCGTGGATACGGAACCCACTGTGACATGGATTTTCGTAGCCGTTTAGAACTAAGCAATTAAGCTTTAAGCAGTCGATCCTGGTCTCATTAGCCCTCGAGTTTCAAAAAAGTACACCATAGGCTCCGAATCAAAATTTGCTTGGATTCAAATTTACTTTTTCATTTAGTTTCAAATGGGATTTTGTAACCAGAAAAATATTTTGTAGAACTTCAAACTTAGTGGTTTCGTTCTAATTACTTGACTAACCCAGTCTTAGTCTGGAAAAAAAATTCTCCTTTAAAAATGAATTGTATTTTTTTATGAAAAGATGAAATATAATGTGAAGCCCAGTGGCGTTGGGGTAGAGCTTCGCGCTCCCACTACACAAGTGCGAGGTTCGATTCCACGGCCGGGCAATGTTCACTCAGCCTTTCATCCCTTTTGTGGGTAGATGAACTGATTACCAAGCGTTCTTGGGAACTAAACACTGGGGGTTCCTCCTAACTAGATTGACCACCTAACGGGAACATATGCTTCGCACCCCAGGACCCTTGGTCACGTAAACGGAGATCGGCATCGTAGGCCTTGGCCCCCTAGGTGCTGTTGCGCCGAGGAGTTTAGTTTTAGAAGTATAATGTTGTAGGCATGTCAAATTGATCAGATGTTAAGGTCATGATAGAGATGGAACGCGTTATTGTCCTCGATCAGGAATGGTGACCATATAATAAGCCGTCATTAAAGGTTGTCCTAAGTTACATTCAAATTACATGTTTGAAATTTATATTGGCATCCCTCAATGTATTTTCTTAGAACTGTCTTCGGGATTTTCAATTAGAAGGAAAAGTTTAAAATATTTTCCCTGAAAAAAAAAAAGTCACATAAAATAAGTGATATTTTATTGAATAATTATTAAACCATTGCAGTTGTGTAATATCCCAAAAAAATAATGACCCCGTGGATTTTACTACAGAATGTTACCTATAATTCAAAAGTGAACAAAATGTATGAAAAGAAGTTTTTTTTTTAAATAACTAAATTAAAACTTAATGATGCTTGAATTTTTAACTTTATAATTTTTAAAAAAAATTTTAATTTTTTTCAGGAATGGCACTATTATTTCTTATAAGCATATAGTTTGGGGAAAATAACTCAAAATAAGATATGGACTAGTCAAAAAAATTAGCATCTTGTGTTCAAAGCTCCTTTAAATCTATTTTAGTCATGTCCGGAAAAAAAATTGGAAATATTACTGAGGATTTATGGCTCGAATTTACGAGAGGGCCAGTTTTCTACGTATATATGCAGATATAAAAAAAAACTTAACACACTTTTAAACCGAAACACGTGCTTATAGTTCACTTTTTTACGCTTTTTAATAGGATGCACGTGCACCTTGGACACGAAACGGTGTATTCAATGTTATTTTTCCTTTATTTTTTTTTCTTTTTTCCTTGGGGACCGTTTATGAAGCCCTTCCTCCCCCGATCCAGCATCCGGTAAGGAGGTTCCTCAACTTTTATGTTGATAGAGGAGGTTAAAAAAAGATACGGGAGGAAAAGGAACACATTTGACTGTCATAGGATGGTAGCGACAAAACGCATATAAAGGAAAGGCAAGTTGACACTCCAGTTTAACCGTTTGTGTTTGACAAACATATGAGTATATGTTTAGAAAATACAACGTAGGTCTGCAAAGTTTCATTATCTCTACATGGTCGGCTGTGTAGCAATTTTGCCGCTACAGATAAAAATGTAAAATGACACTCCCCTCCCCGAATGATAAAAATTAATTTCTATAAAACTTTCTCACAAGATGTGGACTTTCTTAAACAGCGTATAAATACAAAACATTTTTTCCACTCATTTGAAAAACTTCACTAAAGAGATTACTTATTCTTATGTACACGAAAATACTCAATTTTGTAAGCTCTTCCCTTCCCTAATATAGGTTTGGTTTGGTTTGGAGGGCCACAGTCTACTGTTTTTCTCACTACGTCCGAGATTGATCTCAAACGAGAATGTTCGTCTTTCGTATACCGCAAATAGAACTGAATATCTGGAGGATATAAACTAATCAAAGAGCCTTTGCACCTCGGATGCCAAAAATAAATAAATTTACCCAAATTATCAGGAATGGATAACAATTTTCGGGACTGGGTATTACAATACGCTCGATAGCTCTGCCAAAAATTTTCAGCACACCTCTATGCTACTCAGATCTCTGCCTTCCGGATCATCTCCTGACCTGTTTTCCCGTTTTTCTTCCCACTCTCTGTTCCATAGAGCACCTGAACTCAGGCGATGGTCAGTACCTATTGTTGCATTTTTAGGAGAGAGAACCTGCCTTCAGCAACCGAGACGTAGGACACATCAAGGACGTTACATGGGATTCGAACTTACGAAGTTTGGTACTAAAGACTAGTGTCTTACCCATTCGATCATCGTTCATACACCATTTGTTAAACTACAGTTAAAATATTTAATATAAAGCAGCAGACCTTTAGAGGTTTACCTATACAAACCTATATACATATGCAACGATACTCAAAATCAATTTTCTGTTTCAAAATTTATTTCTCAGTTTTCTATAAATATCAGAGGTTTGGTTTGGAGTGCTACGGTCTACTTCTTGCAACACGAGTGCTAATGAGACCGGGACCTACAGCTTAAAGCCGATTCCGAACGGCTACGAACATCCATGCCACTGAGGGAATCGAACCCATGAACTCCAGTACCGAAGGCCAGCACCCTAACCAATCGGCCATCGTACGGCCCTATAAATATCAGAGAATCGAATGAAATAGTCCAAGGTCAATTTTCAGGCTTCATATTTTCCATATATCTTGGTACTATACACATAGGGCACTATATGTTTGAATTAAAATTATTTACATTTAGTTACATGTGATTCTCCCGAATGTGTTACAGACATTTAGCGAAGATACTAATCCTGTGTGACGCAGGCGTTACACGCGCGACAGATGAGCGGAATACTACAGTTACATATACAAGCTATTCTTCGGGAAAGGGTTAAATATTTTTTACTTTCCTTAGTTGCGACTCTAGTTTTTTCTCAGTGGTGAAGGTATCGGATTATACAGAATACTTGGTGATGTAAAATACATTACCTTAACCTTTTAACGAAAAATGATTGAAAACAAAACTATGAACTTCAGTGCTAAAGTTTGCCAAGCAAGAAAAATTTGAGCACGTGTATTACAATCCAAGCTTGGTCAATAAATAATGCGAGGCATAATTTCGTGCTCACATCAAAGCTGTGAGTAACAAAGAGAGGAGGCTAAAACACCCGTAAAAGGAACAATGGACCTGTTTTAAAAATTAAATTTAGGTGGATTCTTGCAATTAAGCCCTCTTTTTATATCATATTAGCCAATCCAGTTTCAAATTTTGGAAACAAAATTGCAAGAGAACAAGATTTAGATCTAATATAGTGTTAAAGACTGGGTTTATTAACTAATGTTTTTGAAGAAAGGCAAAAACGTTTCAAATATTAGCCTTCACGAGAAGGGGAAAACTTCGTTGCAAGGCCTACTAAAACGGCGCAGGGTATAGAAATGCTCCACCCCTGTCGTCAGACATGTTTGTTTAAAATCTCGTCACTGCGACTGGAAGATACAAAAAGGGACTGAAGTTTCGCGTGATGTCTGACATGTGTTGGTGAAAGGCAGGTTTGGGGGTAGAGAAATTCGCCACCAGGTGGGAGGGGTTCGGCATAAATAACACGGTATGCGACGGGCAGAGGCCTGAGAGGAGACCTTTTTTTTCACTTTTTATAATTTTAGTATGCTATGTTTTCATTGCATCTAAATGGGGAAGAGTTTAAAAACACTTTTAGGATTATTTTTACACCGTGTTTACTGTTTATGAAAAACAGGAGGTCAAGAGCGATGACCTCGATGCAACAAAAAGAAATTTTGAGTTTCTTTTTAATCTGTCAACCAAGGGAGAGTTAATACCAGATGATGGACAAATACGCAGGGAGAAGGCACTCGGTACTGAAATCTAGTATCCCGCTGAGGACATTGATGCATGTAGATTATTGGTATCGGTTTCAAGCAGTAGGTCATCTAGTAGCAAAAAGGTTGACCTAAGTGCTCTCCTCCAGCATGAATAACAATGCCAATACGTTGGTTGGAATGGTGTTAAACGCTTTTGTAATTTCCACTTTCTTCTTTTAGTGACGTTCTTTCTTTCACGTCCTCAATCCTGTGTGCCTAAATCACCAAATACTCTGAAGGATACTTTTGGAGATTTTAACTTCTCTTTTCCACTCTCAATCTCTACCCGATAAATTATCTTATTCCCATAGTTGTTATAGGCATTAGTACATTATTACTTCAATGTACTGTTTAAAACTGATTATATCATTTTATAAATGTGCAATCATGTTTTGGGTTTTCACTTGTAACACCAATAGAAAGACTCCTGTTTTTTTGCCTAATTTAATTTTAAAGTCTTTAGTCACGCAAAATTTTGTTTCCCTATTTTTAAATTTCTTAAATACCACTGTAATTTTCTTGGAATTTTGCGTTGTGGCAAATTTTTTTCATATTTAGTTTTTATTATGTTCAAACTTTTACTGTAAACAAATTCATAGTTTATATCATCGATATCACCCCCTGCATAAAAGTTATCATTAGAATCCAATTATAACTTTTTCACCGTTTGTACATTTTAGACATTTTTATTTTTTACGATCCAGTACTTTACTGAGTGTTTTCGAGGGTCCTTATTTGACATTTACATTTAAAAAAATTACTCAAAATAAAGGAAAGCTAATATTTAAGCACTCTAAATGAACGAATAACCAAACAAAATCGTAGCGTCATCGCCTTGTCCGAATGTTGCACCTTTTCGCACTGGCTAACATAAAGAACAGACAATGGCTGATGGCCATCCCCACTCCATGAAAATCTATTTCATCCCTATATAAATATTACTTGCCGATTCACTGTGGTCGCTATTCTATTCCTCTTAGAAACTGGATCACGGCGTGCACGCTATAAAGTGTGATCAGCCGTTTTGCGAGAATTCACTTAACGCGATATCGAGTGATTGACAGTTAACGTGTTAAACTCATTTGATAGTTAATATCGTGTATAAGAGGTAACAAAAAAATGTATGAGTCTTATATAAAAGGTATTCAACTGTTAGGTGACGAATGAATGCAGCAAATTTCGAAAAGTATCGAATGTACGGTGGTTTCAGATAACACATTTTACTTGTTAAGATGCTGTGTGTGAAGTGCAGTGACAACAACTGGTACATCTCAAACTCGCAAAAACTGGCCCGGGTCAGTGGCCTTCAATAACCCACAATAGGTATCCTATACTGATGTGTGAATCATTTGTGATGCCACGGAGATTTCTCTCAGTTTTGACCATCTTCAGGCAGAGGATTTTTGCCCCTGATTCTGTATATCTCTCCCACTTGCCAGTTCTCTGTGAATCTGAATATCCCAGAGAAAGGATATCTAAACACATGGATTTATCCTACTTGTTTTCTGCATCTACAGCAAGCTATTTCGGCTGCCTTCCAGACTCCAGTCCGGCATCCTGAGATTCTATGTGGATAAAACCTATGGAATGGTTCAGCTTATTTATTTAGGTACACCAGACTTGCTCCTAAATTACTGGTGGAAATGGTGCCAGGATTTCCGCCAACAGTAAAGCTGAAAATAAAGGGTGACCAGTCGTTAGAAAAGATTACCTAAGTGGGAAATGGACGGGTGACGTAACGTTCGAGAACGAATAAAAGTGATGAGTGATTGTGCCTCTATATAGCCCCGAGTTCTAGAGAGAAGTTTTGAAGAGAAGTGATGAGAGATTAGAACAGAGCTATTGTGGAATGACGGACATTCACATCACCATCATCATCTGTTCCTTTCCCTCCACTCCCTTTTTTTTACTTACGAATTAAACTTCGAGACTTGACTTTCAGAGATGTATATAGTTGCTGCGTTTTAATCAAGTTTCTTTTTTTGTTTGATTTATTTTGTTTATTTTAATAAACTATTTCGCACACTCTATGCGAGCAGTAAATTGTTTTCCTGTATGAATAGGCAATAGTTTAATATTTCTATCTTGCTTTATAACACCGAACCTAAATAACTGTCCAAAGTAGACAATTAGTCTCATAATAGTTTACCAGGACTAAATTAAGAAAAGATCCAATGGGAGCAGGGTGCGTTTGATTTATAAGCGATGCGCAGACACTGCAGAGGTTTCAACGTTTTATATTATAAAAGTATTGCTGTCGTAATAGTAATTTTAACTCAAACTTTAAATGAAATAAACGTATTATTTAAATACACATGCCCTATACCCAAAAAATTAATTTTTTAAATGATGCATGTCTGTATCTGTTTGTCTTATGTGTATAAACATTTGAATAAGTCAGATGGTTTTTCATTAAAATAATTCTGAATCTTGGTGGTGGACCGGCGAAAATCAAGATGCAGATCACTAATCAACCCTCATTACTGTTAAGTTCTGTCTTAAGTTCTGTCAGAGTGGACTTTGTGATCACAGTGTTTATACATATATGTATACATTCCTTTTCCAAGCACGAGATCCTCTAGTGGTTAAGGTATCCCAAAGGTGTCAGGCTCGACCACTAGCAAGCACCTGAACCCAGTGTAAGTAGAGAACGTGCAAGATAAATCTATGGGTCGGAATCACTTCTCGCTAGGATATGGAGTGAGATAAGTAATCAGAAGAGAATAAATCATCTCTACCTGAGGAGGCTCAACATTGAAGAAATCTCCAGCATGACATCATAGACATCCATCAGGAGAGGGCATACTCAATCTAATTACCAAGATATTGTTTTGATTGGAAATACTTAGTACAGCAAAAGTATAAAAGCAAAGGCAGAGGGAGTTAAGGCACAAAATTAAACATTTGGTTTCATATAGCCATTTTGCAGTTATGAACGTATCTCTTCTTCAGAGTAGAAATCAGTAGGGCATAATTATAGAACTCTAAATAAGCTTAGTTATTGTGCATACATATTGGAAATAAATTTTGAAATTTCTGCTATTTTTCCTAATTTAAAATAAAATAGTTATTTTAAAGTACACCAAGTAGCTTTATGTTTAACTTTGGGTCTCCGTCCACTTGCGTAATGAACATGGGACCACAGAGGTAATGCAGTGGAGCCAAACTTTGCCAAAAGAAGATGCTGCCGAATTGTTGGGTGTAACCTTTATGACTTATTTTGGAGCCATATTTGCTGAATTTTTTGTAAAATATACTCAAAAAGTAATTGAATTGGGAAAATACCCTTTATCCTCACGTGAAGTTAGTGAATAATCTCATGACCATGCAAAAAGACGACTGTATCAAAAGACACCGTAATGAGGAGTCAAAGACAGTGAAATCAAAACAACAGGTGTTATTTCGAAAACTTGCTTAGTACTGAGAAAATTTAATTCAGGGTGTCCTGAATAATCTCGTTGCAATTCAGGTCTATACTGATCTATAACTTTATGTAAACTTTGCAAAACATTCCAATAATTTTATTTACTGACAGTCTGTTCAGTTGGTACGGAAAGACTTTCGTGGTTCATTTAAGACAAGCATATTATGTGCCTTGCCCTGTATTTCTGTGCTCTATATATATCTATATTACATACATTACGCTAAGAGCAATTTCAGGCGTTTCTGCTAGTATTCTTGTAGATCCACTGAAATGGCTTTCAACTTAATTTGCAATCGAACTTGCCAGAGCTAGATTTTGAAAACAGCAAGTTTTCCCTAAAAATTCACAAAATGCAAGGAAAGCACAACTTTCCCAGAAAAGCATCTAAGTGTCCCTTTTTTTCTTTTCTTTTTTTTTAAGAAAAAAAAAAGAAAATGAAGAAGAGCTGCCAAAACATATTTATAAATACGTCATAACTCATCACCCAGTGAGAGTCAGCTTTTACTGAAAAAGCGTGAGCAAGTGCCACGAAATTGTATAAATCTGTCACAAACGCATTTTCGCTCTAAGAAAAAATCTCTCTAAATAAAAACATAGCAGGGGGACGGAGGAGTGGTAGGAGGTATGACTCTCGCATCGAACCCCAGTTCGAACGGAGGGCTCTCCCGAATCAACAAACAGACACGTGCGCTATTTCGGGATCCCAGCTCAACCCTGATGCGGGAAAAATTGAAGGGAGCTCTTCGACAGACTCGCTGCTCCAAAGCAAAATTAGACGCCAAAATTTATTTTCGTTCTTCTCATCCCTTTATTGCTAGACACGAACTTCACTTCAGTGCAAAATCCAGGAGGGTGCATGGTCACCACTATAGGGTTGCCATACGTATATATGGAACTCTCCTGTATTTTTATACGCAGTTTCGTATTAATGTGTCCTGTTTTCTGGAATAAAAACGTACTATTGCATACTTAAAAGTAAGAAACATAGATATTGCAACATTTGGAGTTCCTATTCGACTAGTTTGTATACCTAAACAATTATTTAAAGGAAAAAATCAACTAATAGTGTGAAGCAACTGTGATTTTCAGTGGGAGGGAAATGTCTGTCTTTTGCAATTATTAAAAGTATAAGTTAGAATTCATGTCTAATTAATTTACACGTATGTTTGTGCTATTCCAGTCCAAAATGCAAAATACGTACATACGTTGCAAAGACGTATATTCGGGTCTCTCTTTATTTCACTTCTCTTTTCTGTATAACTATTTGTCCCGTTTTCTAGAATGGGAAGAAATAAAATAGACTATTGCATATCCACAAATAAGAAATATGGATATTGCCAATACTGAGATCCTATTCAACCAGTTTATATTCCTAAAAGATTTATTAGAGAAGAATTGTATCAGCCAAAACTGCGAAGCAACTAACTATGAATTAAATAGAAATATCTGAAGTTTTTACAGATGCTAAACATATAAATTTGAAATTCTGAATAATGTACCTATGCTCATATGTGTCTATCCTTCCAACCCATAATGGTAACAAAGAGAAAATGCTCGATATATGTTCAATAACTTATATTCCTGTGCCTATCTTAGTTTGTTTATAACTTTTCAAAAAAAGTTTTCAATATCTAGTAAATCACTATATTGAAAATTTCTTTACACTCATGAACATTTTTAAATACTTTTTCATGAGCGTTTTATGAACTTAAGACATAAAATTATTTTATCAAAAGGCTCGTCTCCCATATAATTACGTAATTACCTAAATATTGGCATAATTATTTTTCTTACAACATGACTAGTACTGAAATGGCTTACTTAATACAACTGTTCTTAAAATAACCGGTTTTTCATCATTATAGAGCAAAATCTTCCCCCATATTATTAAAAACTTTCCTTATAATACAACATAAGTATTTTGCAGTGCATTGTTAATAAGTATTTTATAAGTAGTACAGTGTTAAGGATGATTTGTAATTTAAAATCTCATGATCTTAATTCATAAAACTTTTTATAGCAAAGTCTCATGAACAAAATTGCAGCTCAAGAAATATCTGCAAATGCTAAAACAAGCAAATCATAGCAAGTTTAACCATTCTGTCTAGGCAACATGCAAACATTAAAAGGTGAATGTTAATATATCAACTTCTTTGCATAATTGTTCTCATAAACGTTTTTTATAATAAGAAGCAACGTTTTGTAGCCTTAAAAACCCCAACAGATATTTCCTCTCCATCAGTCTGGCATTGCAAGTAACTAATTGACTAGTTTAGTAGATATTATGTTCAAAAAGTACTGAACATTTTCTGTTAAATATGGTGAGAGTTCTAAAAGAAATAAAAGTGAAATTTCAAGTAAAATTTTAACACAGGAATACTTTTAGCAACCAAATTGCTTAGTGCAAGAAATTTTATATGAATTTTCTATTTCTTTTTTGTGTATCCTGATCTGACAGTAATTTGGAGTATAATACCACCTGCAAATTACGAATAATTTTGAAATAATATTTTCAGCAAAAAATTTAGGGGCGAAAAGTGCTTGCTGCATGTTGCAAGTCAGTACTCGTTTCTGACTTCTTTCTACAGCAAGTTGATATACTAACCTTAAAGGATGAATGTTAATATATCAACTTCTTTGCATAATTCTTGTTTTCATAAACATTTTTTATAATAAGATGCAACCATTTGCAACCTAAAAATCCAGTGAATGTTTCCTCTCCATCAATCTGACATTGCAAGTAACTGACTAGTTTAGTAGATATTAAGTATAAAAAGTGCTGAAAATCTTCTGTTAAAAATGGAGGGAGTTCAAAAATAAATAGAAGTGAAATTGTAACACAGGAATACTTTTAGCACCCAAATTGTTTAGTGCAAGAAATTTTATATGAATTTTCTATATCTTTTTTGTGTATCCTGATCTGACAGTAATTTGGAGTATAATACCACCTGCAAATTATGAATAATTTTGAAATAATATTTTCATCAAAAAACTTTGGGGCGAAAAGTGCAAGTCAGTTCTACTACTTGTTCCTTACTTCTTTCTACAGCAAGTTGATATATTAACATTAAAGGATGAATGTTAATATATCCACTTCTTTGCATAATTCTTATTTTCATAAACATTCTTTTTTTGTAATAAGAAGCAACGTTTTGTTACCCAAAAATCCAGCAGATACTTTCTCTCCATCAATCTGACATTTGCAAGTAACTAATTGACCAGTTTAGTAGATATTAAGTACAAAAAGTGCTGAAAATTTTCTTTTAAATATTGAGGGAGTTCTAAATTAAATAGAAGTAAAATTTCAAGTAAAGTGACACTTGCAACACAGGAATACTTTTAGAGCCCAAATTTCTTTAGAAACTTTATATGAATTTTGTATTTTTTTTGGTTATCCTAATCAGACAATACCCCCTGCAAATAATGAATAATTTTGAAATAATATTTTCAGCAGAAATATTTAGGGGTGAAACGTGCTTGCTGCATGTTGCAAGTGAGTTGGACTACTCATTCCTTACTTCTTTCTATAACATGTACCTACACTTTTATGTTCATTTTTATTCTTTTTTTCTGTCATAAACAAACAGTAAGCTAGAACATAACAGCACATCCGAATTAAGCAATATTTTCAGCTAAAGAAAAAAATAGAGGAAAGTCTTGCTACGAAATTAGCTTATTGCATATTACGAGTTTATGACTACCTGTTCCTTATTATTTCTATCTATATCATGTGCGCACAAATCCAGATCCTATTTTGAGAGCTGTTCCGAACCTCGATTTCGACCTGCACCGTTTGCTCTCTCTCTCTCTCCTTTTCTTTTTTTTTCCACTCTCACTCGGTCCGCACTCGTCTAATGGAGAACCGTATAATGGCAGCGCGGCAAACCTCCGATGTGAGCCAAGATTTTCGTCTCATCCAGCTCTTTATGTTTTCGCCGCCGCTGCTTTTTGTGTCTGGAGAATCATCCATCACTGGAAATCTCGGTAATTGGGAATATGGAGCACGATTCAATGCCTTTATAATGGGGGATGGGAGGAAGGAGCACCAGAGCAGTTCTGATGCCGAAAAACACCTGAGCGGAATGCCTATGAATTTTATTTGCAAAAGATAACGGATTTGTTAGGACAGTAAGATTTGCAAGTCGCACTAACTGTAAACAAAGGTATGAATGAAGAGTGACACGATTAGGCAAAACTTTGCGGGTTCTTATTATATATCACTTGCTTGGCAAGAAGTCATGGATTTTAAGGCGATACATTTTCTCTTTTGATAAGAATTTTTTTGGGAAGGGATTGCAAGTTTTGCAGTGGAGAAGGTCACATCAGTCTGGCATAGAGAATGAATAGAGTCAAGTTCTAAACCTCATAGTCTTTTAACATCCTAATAGTAATTCGAGTTAAAACCTAGCAATAACCATAAAACATTTTATCAAATATTTTCTTGTTTTCTTTGAACCAACATTTTAAGTCTTTTCTTCCTTCTTTTTAGGTAACAATTTGATCTTATTTTTCAATTCCAATCCGTTAAGTAAATCGAAGGCTTATCAGTTGTAACTATATATTTCTATTTTTTACCTGCTAAATGATTTTCATGCAGAAAGCTCCACATAATAAAAACTGTACTTCTCGGCTCAACAGCCCCTAGGGGGCCAAGGCATAGTGTGCCAATCTGCTTTTCCGAGACCAAGGGCCCTGGGTTGCAAATCATATATTCCGGTTAGTTGGTCAACCTTAAATGGAAACCCCAGTGTTTAGTTCCCAAGGATGATTGGTCCTCAGTTTATCTACCCACTGAAGAGATGAAAGGCTGAGTCAACCTTGCCCATCCCGGATCTCGAACCTCGAACCTGTGTCATAGGAGCGCGAAGTGCTCTTCCCAACGCCACTGGATTCAACTTCACAGATTCTTTCGTAATAAACAAAAAGATCTTTAAATCCGATAGATATATTAAAAAATTTTGCGATAGATCTTTGTGTGTGTATGTGTCGGAAGGTTTCTTTAAAGCCTTAGATACGACTTTAGATTTCAAAAAATCAGGCGTACGTACTTTGTTGAGTATGCATTTTTCTCTTTTTTCCCCTTTCAAACGTAAGATTTGACATTTCTTTTCCTTTTCATTAATTATGCCACTTATTTTCTTCTATTGTTATCATTCCTTTTCATTGTATATTAAACCTTACAACAGGTCCAATAAGCACCGTTGCGATTGGTTTATGATTAAAGCGGCTATACAACTTCACTTTGAGCCAGGAACCACGAGGGCTGAAGCCTAATTTAACCTTAAGAGTTGGTCAGCATAATTTAGAACCAGAAACCGAGCAGAAAACTCCCAGACATGGTCTGCCATCTTTAGAGGTATCGGAGAGAACTTGAAGGACGTTGCGACCACGAACCTATTTTAGGTGCTCCATTCACCATTATTGAACATGGCGGATCTGTGATTGGTTCGAGTCTCGATCCCGTTACCTACCGATCGCAAGATCGTTGCTTTTACCGACTAAGCTGCCACGACTCATTTTTTTTTTCTTGGCACTACATCCTAGAGCAAGCCAAGGCCATCCAAACGAGTTTTTTATTCATTGGAGTGCTATTTGTTTCCAGTTAATAACTCTTAATATTTTAAAATCTTCCTCAACATCATCAAGCTATCTGAGTGGATGTCTTCATCGTTTCCTAATGCTTCCAGGTTTGTTGAAAGATGAAAGTTGCTTAGTTCAGGTGGTATCCTCTGATCTAAATAAGTGTCTAAATTATCTTATTCAGTTTGATTTTATAATTTTAATAATGCCTGACTGTTTATATTGGTTATAAACTTCAGGATTGTAAAGGATTTGCGAGAAATGATTTTCTTGGATAGCTCCGAAAATATTTCGTAATATATTTTTTTAAAAATTACTAGCCTGTTTTAGATATGCTTATTCAATGTCAAGCTTTCTCTACTATAGAGGAAGGACTACTGGTAGAATTAGTGTTTTATACAGAATAATTTTAGCTGTATTGCTAATGAACCGTGATCTTAAATGATTTCTTCAACCAATATATCATTTGTTTGCCAGCATTAAGTGATAATAAATTTAAACATTCTGTTCATTCCTGTAAGCGACAGTTATTCCAAGATATTTATAATCTGCAACTCTTTCGAAATTGTCACCGTTCACCACGAATTGTGCATTATCAGTTTCTTGGCTGGTCACAATCATGAAACTTGTTTTCTTTTCATCGATGATTAATCCAATTTTTTCAACCTTATGCTGAAGAGCTTCAAAGGTCTCAATAACAGCTCATCTTTGTCTAATAATATCATCAAGATCATTCTCATATACTTGGTTGGATTGTAGTACTTGATTAGATTGCAGTATATATAATTGAAGAAGTATCTATAGTTGTTACCTTTGATTTCTTATGACTTTTTCTAGTACAGTATTAACAAGCAGGCATAAGATGACATCATCTTGTCTAGTACTTCTATCAGTAAAATGGTCTCGGGAAACTTTCTGTATTTTGATACTACACCAGACCCTTGTATGGGTTGCACAGACAAAGTTAATTAGTTTTATAGGAATTTTAAATGCTATCATCGCTTCATACAGCTTTCTCTCTTTACGCTAAATTAATCAACCTCACAACTGGCGATTTCGCCTTTGTTTGCACACATTTATTTTCTCTTTATTTACCTTTGTTATGATTTGAAGAATCTGCGATACAAAACAGAAGACAGGATAGTAAAATTAAAAAAAAATTACTATATTTGATGAATATTTTAAAATGTCCATCTTATCTCAAATAGTATGTAAAGTGGAAAAGACAATAACGAATTTGTTACATTTGGCACATTTCTTCGTCAGATTCGTCAAAGTGTAAGAATCTTATTAACTAAGAGATTGTTGCCAGAAACGAAAACTTTAATGCATTTAGCTTTAAATAAATGAGATAAATAAAAAAACTCTAAAGAAAAAATGGCTTTGTAAAATTTTACACAGTCTCATAAAGAATCCCGTACCAAATTTCCTGTCTGTAGGTTGTACCATTTACACACAATTTTATTTAGATACATCCACACCAAGCATTTAATATATTAGATGTGTGTGTGTGTGTGTGCAAACATGTATTAAATGTCCTATTTCTGATCTCTCCTTTTAATTAGGGAAACAATTTTCCGTCCATCATCAAAATTGTGATGTCTCTATTTTGGAACGTCTCTCGCTCGAAATCATATCTCGGGTGAAAAATGAATCAGAAAGAGGGAGTAGAGCGGGGGTTCTGCTTGGCAGTCGAAACTCAGTCGAGATTCAGAGCCAAGCCATCAAGGTTTTGGAGTTGGTCTCGATGAACAGGGCTGTTCATCCCTCCCAACAACCCCCCGGCAGCTGTTGCTTACGTCTCCAGATTTGGTAGGGACCATAGCAATAAAAACTGACAGTAATGAGTTTCATAATATTATCTCAAAAATAGAACGTCAAACGCAGCTGAAAACTGTTTACCAAAAAAAAACAAAACAATCACGATTCAAAGGACAAAAAAATGTATGTTTGACTGATGCCTGTTTTTTCAAGTACGCTAAAAAAAATGGAAAGAGTCAAGGTCTGAGAAACATAATATATAAGAAATTCATTATAAGTAAAATTGGGTAACATAAAGTTCATGAACGATGTAACTGTTAAATAACACAGCAAGAGGATCTATTCATACATAAGATAAACCTACACCAACTCGTTTGTTGTATTTTAGACTTAATTATGATTCTGGGAGGCTCACCTTTATGGATTATTCTGACTGCGTAATTTCCTACAGTACTAATAAGCCCATATGCCGCCTGGTCAGCATAGTAGTTGGGGCTAGTTGGAAGTTGTGGGTTCAAATTCCAAGTAAGGTTTGACTGTCATATCTCTTGTCCATAGGGAGCAAAATTGACCTACCTATATGGTGCTCCCACAATAAAATGGACAACCAATATTTGTGGCTTTGTAAAATGTGAATGATAACGATAAAAGCAAGGGGCTTCAATTTGAATAACAAAAATAAACCCATGCTCTCTCTATGTGTGTATGAGTATATATGTGTGTATGTATGGACATATATGTATGTGTATATGTGTGTATGTATGGGCATATATGTATATGTATATGTGTATGTGTATATATGTATGACTGTAAATATGTATGTGTATGTATGAATCTGTGTATGTGTATATATGTATGTGTATGTATGAATCTGTGTATGTGTATATATGTATGTGTATGTATGAATTTGTGTATGTGTATATATGTATGTGTATGTATGAATCTGTGTATGTGTATATATGTATGTGTATGCATGAATCTGTGTATGTGTATATATGTATGTGTATATGTATGAATCTGTGTGTGCGCATATATGTATATATGTAGGTGTGTATGTGTATATATATATGTGTGCATATATGTATATGTGTGTATACCATATTTACTGATGTATAATGTGTACTTCCTCCTTTTTTTACTAGAAAATAATGAAATTTTACATCCGGTGTATAATGCACACACAAAATTTGTCTCCCAAGTGACTTTCTAGAATGTAATCCATTTTCTACGAGAACGCAATGAATCAAGCTCAACACTCTTTCAATGTATTCTAAACACAACTTCTTTTTTAATGCCTTATCACATGTCAATATGTATGTGCTAGTTTATGATTTCTTTTACTGTTTAATGATTTGCAGATTTCTTGTGTTATAGCGGAAAATTTTCAACCGACTTAATTTTAGTTCAGGTAGACTTATTCTAATGCCTTTAATCGGTTGAAAATTTTCGCTATTACAAGAGAAATCCGCATATTCTTCAGCGGGAAAAGGAATCCTAAACTGAATCTGGTGCCTTATCAACCCGTACATGCTGATGTGTGATAAGGCCTTTGATGAAGTCCTTCAAGTTTGTTATCAGTCGTTTTAAATCAAAGGCGAGGCTAGATATGTTGACTATACTAAGATGACTGTAGAGGCTGAAATTTTAAAACCTTGTATAACACTTTTTAGGGGGTGTTCCACAGGGGATTGCATTTTCTTTATTCCTCTTCATTGTATAAGTAATAAATATTGAGTGACAATGACCTCCTAAATCAAAATTTTTAATGATATAAGGGAACATAAGTCCTTTTAAACCTTCGAATATTCGATATTTAACATATTTTAACTATTTAAATACTTCTGTACATTTTTAAATAAACCGCATTAAAAAACTCGTTATAATATTTTATGGCACTTAAAAACAATATATGCTAACTTTCTAAAAATGTTAATCCCATATTCGCCTTTTCATACCCTGCAATCCAAAAACAAAAAACATCAATTTTTATGTATAATTCATTTTAGTATGTAAAAATGTGAACTTAATTTAAATATTTTTTTACCAAATTTTCAATTTTTATCCTTATATTTTCAATTTATATGTAACTTTCTGATCATATTTTAGTTTTATTTTAAAAGTGTTATTTTAATTTATTTTGACCACAATTTTTCATTTGTAAGAATATGCTTTAGTTTTATAGTGGTAGAGTTTTTTAGTATATTTGTAGTAGCATATTTAACACCTTTAATTTTAATATTATTTTCATGTGTTTAAATTTCCAATTTTAAATATCATGTGCACCCTTAAGATTTTACAATTTAATATATTTTCTTTCAGTGAAAGTGAAATCAGTGAAAATTATTCCGTGAATAATGCATATCTTGAGTTTTTGAAAAAACGAAATGTGCGCAGTATAAATGAGTAAATACAATGTGTGTGTAATACTTCAGTAAAGTTTCTTATTTTAATTCAGTGTATATTTCCAATGATGGGTGCAAGCTATTCGTGAAGCTAAGCAAAAGAATCTCCCTTACTTTTTCTGGATCGAAAATGTCTGATCCTTTTTCCTGCATCAGACATTCAGACCACAAAGTTACCCCCCTGTACCTACATTGCCACTGCTCAAAAACAGTACCACATGCTTTAAGTTCAGCATGGTAATGACTGACAAAATCTTAAATTTCTTATAGTATTTCAATGGCGCTTAAATTAGTCAATGAAATATTTTGTCCTTGCTAGAGCAGCGGTAGCTCAGTCGGCAAAGGCAGCATTCTCGTACATGAAACGTTGCGGGTTTAGGGCTGGATCCGCCGTATTCGCTAAAGGTGACTAGGTCACTTAAAATCTGTCCGTTTTCACAAAGTCCTCCAAGTTCTCAAACGATACGTCTGGGGGTGGCAGACAAAGCCTGGGGGTCTTCTGCTTGGTCCCTGCTTTTCAATTACTAGGACCCAGCAGGGTTAATGTTACTCGCGCACGTAGCATACCTTAAGCTACATGTGCTCCTCGGGTGGTGCTAAATAAGTAACAGGTTCGCATCCTTGTTAAGGCGTTAGGATAATATCTGTATCGCCTACTGCGTTGGAGAAAAAATGTTTGTCTCTCCTTTCCCACCTTTTATGTGTAATCCAACCACAATGTTAAAATTTGTTGTCAGGGACTCTCCAATTTTAAGGCACAAAGTGGAGGGAAATTTGAATTGATCTTCCTCTACATTCTGTAAAAGCAGCTTCTTTGGATCGTACTTGTTTTGCTTTGCACTTTCAAATATCCAAATAGTAATAAAAAGGAATTGTAAGCACAATGTTTCCTTTAATATTATATGTGCAAATAATCTCGCGAATTCATATATTTTATAAACAAACTCAACATGGTAAACGAACATCCCTATTTTCTAAATATACTCGCATTATTCAGACATACTAGCTGTGACAACGGGATCTCTAATCCACGGATTGACTACAGCCAACTTCAGCAGATGATATAACAGTAATTTGCTGAATTTTACTGAATTCTTCCCGATTAGACCTAAGACAAACACTCGTGATATATATGGGCATTTAAGTGAGAGTTTCTAACTGGCATACGGGACTCCACTCTCTTATATAAATCCTGTGTAATTAGAGGTAATTATATAGACATTGTAAACAAGGATCTTAAAGAGAAGGGCCAAAACTCAGATGATTGGACTCTATTGAGAACGATTTAAAGACTTTAGAAATTATTAATTGGAAATCTAAAGCCAAAGATAGAACTGCATGGTATCGAATTCTGGAGAACGCTTGAGTCCATCCAGGGCTATCATGCCACGGAAGGAGTAGAAAAAGAATAAGCAATAGTTTTCGATGAATTGGTCTTTGGATGTCACTGCCTACGATTTTCCTTTGTAGACATTTTAGATATAAAGAAAATTAATGTAAAATATAATCCTCGCATATTTAGTGTCCTACAATTAGGCTCCTCTCTTTCCCTTCTGTGCATAGTTGTGACAGACCACTTGACAGATAGCTTTTTCGGACAAAATTTGTTTGTTGAATTCTCGAAGTCACGGAGATTTTAAGATGATCATTTGAATGTATTTATAAATTGTGCTTAGAATTATTTTTTAAATATCAAGCATTTTCTAATTAATAGTGTAAGTTTTCTTTTCTTTGCCAAATTAGCTCCCTGTAGTTTGAATGAAACATTATTGGCAGTTTATTGACCGAACGTCTGGAAGGGGTGATTAGACTCTCCAGTCCAATACCTATTTCAAAATAATTCTTTCCGTTTTTTATGCTTCGAGGCATATATTCATGACCATATAAATCATATAGTGATTTTTTACTGAGGACTAATAACTCAATCACTCCTTAAAATTTGATCTTGTGCAGATTCCATTGTTTGAAGATAGCGAAATGAAAAGCTGTTACTCCGGGCTCTTTTATTTCAAATTAAAGTGAGGTACCTCCAACGTTAGTTCTGTGAAGACTCTCCTTTGTCCAGAAATCAGCTGATCGGGAGCATCCTGTTTCGACCCATCGACAATAGCGTGGCGATGCCGTGTCTGGGGTGTTGACAGTTCTGTTGAATAGGCGTCATGCTTCTGATCGGTTGTGGTAATGTTCCCAGAGGATTGCATCGAGATTCCAGAATCGGTACAGCCAGC
Organism: Pardosa pseudoannulata; assembly: GCA_032207245.1. Lineage (NCBI taxonomy): Eukaryota > Metazoa > Arthropoda > Arachnida > Araneae > Lycosidae > Pardosa > Pardosa pseudoannulata. The sequence continues at coordinate 40,594,373 of CM063510.1, read as the reverse complement.
TAATGAGAATTCAGCTCAAAAAACTAGCTGTAACCTGGACTTCTCAGGTAACTGGAATCGTAACTGACCAAAAAATGGTTGGCGGGACCGTAACTGACCCCCAGGTATAAAATGCTTAGAATTTTTCGACTCGCAGCTTTTCGACATTTTTTTACGGAGGTGCTTTGATCTCGTGCAAGCTTCCGCTACTTTTGACCGGAGCCAGCTTTTTAGTGATTGCGTTCGGGAGACTCGTAAAGTCCGCTCACATAAGAAACGGCAGGGTTTCCGACACCAAACGGGGGATAGATTGAGTTTGCATTGCACCCTGGAAAGGCCTCCCCATTTGTGAGATTATTTAATCTTTTTTTTTTCCGACTGTGATCGCCGTGGTAATTCAATACCTGCAAAAATCCTCTACATTTCGACTTGTTTTGGGAGAATTAGAATCTCTTTGTATATACTGTATATACCTCGTATTTACTCCAGAAAAAATAAAAGTGATTTCCAATCCTATTGTGACTGTGATCCTTTTTCACACTACTTTTTCACTCAAGAACATTGAAGTCATCACAGTGCACATACAAAACGTCCATGGAATGTGGCCAGTATTTCTTTGAGACAAAAAGAAATCATGTTTACAAAATTATATATCCAGTTCAGAAACTTTGTCATTTTGTTCAGGAAAAATGGACACTTTTGCTTTTAATATTTCCCCCAATATATTTTTCAGTGAAGGCTTCCTATAACAAATAAACTTTGTTTAAAAGTCTATAAGGTATAATTTAAATAAAAAAGGCCATATCCTGTACAAAAGTTATTAGGATGTAGCCTTCTGAATGAATCTACTTTTGAAACAAACAGTAATAAATCTCAAAATAGTTCATATTTTGCATTGAAATTTCAGTCAATTTAACACTTGAGGACGAGCGTGTCCTGGGGTTATGAGAGAAAAAAATACCAACAAAATTGAAATTTATATTGCCACTTCATTAAAGTTTAAAATACATTTCTTATTATTTAAAATCTTGATTTTAAATAATTATAAGTATTTTGTACTGTAGATCTTTTTTATTAACATTCCGAAAGAACAAACATGAGACACAAGTTAAAAACTTAAATCACATTTTTATATTTTATCTTTATATTCCATAATTTTAATCATAACGATGCACTTTTGACATCATCTCTCCTCCGACCACAAACACTAAATAAAAATGTAAAAAGCCATAAGCATGCACTAGGTCTCTGAAGTCCGAATAAATTAAAAGTATCTCTTCCTGAGAAAAATTTTCATAGAAAATTTCGGAAATTCATGTTATAGGGGTCTAGAAGACCTTGTAACGTACTGGAGATATGGTAGGCGAAGCCTTCAATGAAACAGGCTAGAAAACTGTTTAATCTAAAATAAATATTTTATTCAGGTGAATAAATTATGTACAGCTATGTACAGATTCAGTAGATTTCTGATTATTCTTGGATCTCGTGCTGAGATGACATTTACACAATAAGGATGCGTGGGTACCGGATACAGTATGGCTAGGGCTTCTAATCACTGGAATTGTTAGCTAAGTAGTGCCGGTAATAAACGCTGACACTATCACGTCCGGGCTGACGATTTTCATAGTGGTCCTGGTTCCCCTTACGCGATTCTTCGGGAAAATTCCAGAAGCAGGATGATGCAATTTTGCGGTCACTTCCCGCCTGAATCAGCTGTTTCGTTTCCATATGTGGCCGAAAAGCCGTCTTCATATCAGCCGACCCAAACAACTTAATTGCCCTTTTTCGCTGCCGCTAATGGGCGCACATGTGCACTGTAATTATTTACAATAATTTCACAGTCTTTCCACTCAACAGTCTCGCAAAGCCTCAGACGCGCTGGCTCCAGCACGCGGACAAAGGTTTTCAATTAAGTATACACGTGTATTGTTAGACCACCCGTTTCTACCTGCCGCTAATCGTAAGTGTCCGCGGCGAAAGGTCACCTTCGGGCTTCTCGTTCTGTAGGGTCATGTAACGGATCGTTACAACCTATAAGACAACTACTGAAATTTTGGGAAGTTTATTCCTATTGGGTGATTTTGTGTGAAATGTTTTTTATAACGCTCGGGCCTCAGATATCTAGCGCTCGTCCTCGTGGGTTTATTTATGTTTATTCTTAATATTAACACATTGACTGCAGTGCGCATTTTCAATGGTTCTCAAGGCGCCGACGAGAACTTTTCTTTATGCTATGCATATGTTGAAATATTATTTGCAGCAGATAAAATGAGTTATAAAATCATGCTTGAAGAAGTTTTCGTGGGGGAGGGGCTTACCGGTGACTCCAACGGAGCGGTAAACAATTATTACGATTGTCCGTTTTTACAAACAATGGTGCTTCGATTGTTAAGTGATTATTTTCATTCTTTAGCTCTCATTCTTTAGGAACTAGGAAGAACTAAAGTAAAGATTTTGACTAAAAAAGTGGTGACATATTGTTCCGATTGCGTTGATTTACCTTTTCTTTTCCTTAAATGTTTCAATCTGACTTATTGCAGTATGCACTGAGAAAATGTATATTTTTCATGTACTAAAAATTATTTTTCTATGTTCTATATTGGATTAATTTCTTCAAACCATTATAATAACAATGAGGTTATTGAAAAATTTATCAGTATCCATATGTACTATAATTATGTGCTCTTATTATTATTTGCTACATCGCCGGTTACCGGTGACCCCCATGGCAGTCAACGTGTTAAAATTATAAAAAAAAATCGTAAATAAAAGCGCGGATATTGACTAAGCCTATTTAATGTATTTTTAGCTTTTGGAAAAAAGCATAATTTTCATAAAACCCAAAAAGTTGGTCTGTTTAGGACACATGATAAATTTTTTTGACAAAGCCTCATGAGATGACACCACTTAATTATTTTCATCGATATAATTTCATGAGGGTTAAAGGTTTATCGAGATAATATACACACCAAAATTTTAATGAATTATTTAAAATTAAATGTATCCCGTCTTTGTTTAAATTGAGTAATACAGTTCTAAAGATTTTTTTTTATCCTGACACGTGACTAAATTTAAGAATACATTTATAGAATTTGTTCAACACGAGTCGACCACTAGTAAAAATATTTTCAAACATGGAGCTAAAAAGGAATGCAACATGGTTGATAACCAGATTCCTAAATACGTGACCTAAAATACTACTAAGATAGAAAATTCTTATGTATTGCACACAAATCTTGTTCTGATTTTCGACAATTGTCAGTTGCATTCCAATCTCAATGAATGTAATGTAAAGAATTCAGAGAGAGAGAGTGTCTGACAGGTACATTGACCGACATTCGGAACCGAGCAGTGTCCGCCATGTCGCGTTTGTAAAAAAAATTTGTCTTCAGAAAATCGGTCTTTATTTCGAATTCCGTTGAGTAAGTTGACGTAATTCACCTCTTTGTGTGAAACCGATTTGGAGACAGCACTGTCTTCCGTCGGAAGTGTTGTCGGGGGAGAAAAAGAGAGAGGATTCCCTTTGTGGCTTCGATAGGTGGAAGGAAGCGGGATGGGGGTGGACTCAGCCGAATATTTGCCGCTTGCGGAAGGAAAAAAGTACTTGTTTTTGTGTTTTCTTTAAATATGTATCTCTCAGGTTGTCTCTTCCTTTAGATATCTCTATCACGAATAGAAAAATGACAAACATCTGCTTCCGATTTTTTTAATTTTTTTTTACGTGTTTGAGGAAGTCAGCTTTTGGATAATCAATGGAAATATAATTTTGAAATAATTTAAAACCTCAAATTTGTACATATACAAGGAAGTCTCAAGTACGTGACTTTTATTTATGTGACTTTTTTAGTTGTGTTTATCTTTTATCTGGTATGGTTAAAGCCTTAAATGAGTAATGGAAAATTTCTCCGTTATATGGCTTTCAGTTATAAGCCTCTCTCACTTGTATATGATATTTTTTGGGTGTAAAAAGATGCAATTTCTTCTCCCTTAAAAGAAGAGAATTTGGTCAAAAGAACTAAGTATTTTTCAGTATTTTGCAGGTTCTGTCAGTTATCGATGATTATTTCTTGTCTATCTATATACTGAGGATAAATGGACTCATTCAGTTTCATAACTTCTATTTCGTATTTTAGAATCAGGGACCAAGCAAAAGATTCCCAAGCTTGGCTTACCACTTTCAAAGGTATAGTTTAGGTTTTTGGAGGGCATTGTAACCAAGAACCTGTTTTACGTGCACCAGTCGCCATTAATGAAAGTGGTGGATCTTTAGCCGGCTCGAGCCTTGATTATGTTGCCCTCCAGTTACAAAATTACTTCGAGTCTTAAAAAATCTCCAAATAATCCATCTTAAATGATTATGCTAAAAATACAAAACTAATAAAAGAGAGCTTTTATTTATTTATTTATTTTGTTATATGGCAGTCCGTGAGGTAAGTTCATTTAGATTATAGGTATTAAGCTACAACTTCACTTTAAGTTGTTGTTTTTCTCATGTCACTTGGACATACCAAGCACGATTGAACCTGTAGGCTTTCGTACTAACGCCAAGGGGTGCGCCTTTCGCTTTGATGAGCCCCATTAAGGTGAAAGAACGACTTCACTCAAGTACGTCTTCGTAATTTTGAAATAGGATCCAATCAGAAGACTGGATTAAGAACTTGGAGGACGTTGTGGCCACGAACATAATTTACGTACCCCAATCACCTTTAACAAACACGGCTGATCTTAGGTCGGCTCGGGTTCCGAACCTGCAACCTCTCAGTTACGAGATCGTTGCCGACTGAGCTACCGCGGCTCCACTTTAAGTTGTGATTATAGATTTAGGTTACTGTAATTTAGAGAACACTTTATTTGTAAACTATATACTGTAGAAGCGGTTCTCAAACTGCCATACGACGTACTCAGAGTAAATTACGAAACTCATTGTGAGAACCTCGAAAGTAGAGAATATGTCGTACTTCGAGATGAATACTAAGGAAATTCTTGGAACCTTTTGACATAGTGCAGCGGTGAGGGAGGATAACTTAAATTTGAACTTATATAAGTATCTTTATATTTTCTTTAATAGTTTCTCATTTTTCTTGATTATTGCTTCGGCTCTCTCGGCGTACGTTCGTGGATGTTAAATTACCCAGTTAGAGAATTTCGATTCTATAGAATGAAAAACTGTTTTGATATAAAAAGTTCAAAAGCTGGCACAAATTGGAAGAAAACTAAAATGAAATTATATCTTATTAATTAATTGAAAATAACATATCGAGTTATCTAAATGATATTTATTCATTATATAGAATGTATAATTCTGTACGCACTTAAAAAAAATAATTCAATAATACTCAATCCTCAATAAATTAAAAACTACCTATTACTCATTAAATACAAATTGATTGATACAAACTACTCAACAGATTAGAAATCAATTTATTGAGTACAATTTTATTCTTTAATTTTATAAATCATGATAAAACACGTTTTTTATCACAATCTCTTACAAAATTTGTTAGATTTGTATAAATTGTTGCATGTTTGTGCCTCATGCAGTTTGTTTTTATTGAAATCTATGAGGAATACACAATTTTATAAATTAAAGCACATCTTAAATATATCAAATATTTGTATAATTTTATTTATCATTCAAATGTCCATCTGCCAAAATTGACACTTATTCGTCATGTACGAAGTCTGTTTTTGGAATTATGGAATAAAATTCCACCCCCTTTTTTAATCTTGTGAATCCCCTACAAACTATTAACTTTAACAACTACAAACTATTTAACAGATATAAACTATTTAATAGATTAAAAGTTAATTATTGCGTAAACATGTTTTTTAAATTTTACATAAGACTATGTCATTTTTAATTCGTCTGTATAAATTATTCTATATTTTTTATTGTTATCAACTAAGAGAAATATTCACTTTATAAATTGAAGAATATTTTACATATCTCAAATGTTTGTATAATTTTATTAAGTATTCATAAACCTATATACCAAAATAGGCAACTATTAACCATGTATGAAGTACGTTTTAGAAATTATGAGACAGTAATCCACCCCTTTTTTTACTTCATGCATCCTCTGATAAGCACCTGTCAATCTTAAGAAACCCCTGCAAACACCGGTTAGTGCGTAAGTCTTACATAATCCAAATCGTGATAACTATATAGGAACTTCCTGTATTTAATTTCGAGAACTCCTACAAGTATTTCTGTATCTTTCCCCATCGACTGTATCTTACGTGGATTACCTCTCTGAAAAACTGCAGCTGCATTCGCGAGGACCCCAGCAATCGAATGTGACAGCATTCCGTCGCAGAACCGGCAGACTACAAACTGTGTTTACAGCTCGAGCCTTAGGACAATATTTTTTGTTTTTGCTTGGCGGGGGTGATAACGGCACAAAGGGGACGACAGTTGCCCTTCCACACTTTTTCTTCTTCTTCTTCCCACCCCTCAGGCGTTTATCCGAGAGCGATCGTCCCCATTCCAGATTTATGAATGCAGGCAGGAAGTTTTCAGAGGGGGGCTTGCGGGGGAACATGTGAATGGGGGCGGAAACAATGCCACGTGTTCTTGTCCATCGAGGATGCAGATGAGGCTAGAACTCGTAGATCTTGCATTAGAGGAATCCCTCCCTTTTACATGTGAATCAGGGAGATATTGCATCAGTCGTTAATTATGGGTTGCCATATTCCGGAAAAAATTCGCAATTTGAAGTGTACCTAAAATAATCAGCAGAATAAAAGCAAAATATTCTTTACAAAAATTTGAATTTCTAATTTCTAATTTTATTTAAGTTTCTAAATTTCTAATTTTATTTAAGTTTCTAAAATTTCTAATTTTATTTAAGACATCTCAACACCCTGAAGAAAATTTGGTTTGGTTCAGAGTACTATAGTCTACTATTTTGCAACACGAGGGTAAAGATTTTATGTTCTATACATTATAGAAACCCCATATAAAAATTTTAACACTTGCATCTTAAATAAAAAATAAGACTTGGCAAATTTTAATTAATGGAAATCAAGGGAAAACAAATATAGAGAAAACTCTATTTAAAGTCACCAAAAGGGACCCTAACGTATCACATAACTTGTAAAATATTAAAGATACAAAATTGAAAATTTACATGCATTGGTAGTTATAATGACAATTTTTATTTAATGAAAGCAGTTCGATGCTTTGGTCTTACTTAACTACCATGATCGTTTAAAATTTAATCATGAGATGTATCTATAAATTTAGGTTGTTTTTTTTTCAATTTGTATTTTTGTTTACACTAAGTACATTTTTTTTAAATTAAAGATAGGACATTAAAACATCGCATCTAATTATAAAAATACCATTTTTGCAATAAGACTTATTATGAAAGTTTTGGAACAATGACATTGAAAATAAAAGAAAAATAAACTCTTCGATAATTTTCTAAATGTAAATTAAGTACAACAATAATTTAAAATTAGAAATCAAAACTTAAAATAGATAAACAAACTTTAATGTATATCTGGAGTATTTAATAAAAATTGTGAAAAAAAAATGAAAAATTAAGTCATAATGAACATTTTAAAAGTTAATTACTATATATATATATATATATATATATATATATATATATATATATATGTGTGTGTGTGTGTGTGTGTGTGTGTAATATTAAAATCCCTTATTTACATATTTTAATATTAATTTAATAACTTTTGTTCATAAAGTACGTTGGGGTTTGCGCGGTAATTCTGATTTTTCCCTCCAGGTACGCTATAGACCTAATTCAGCCTCTGTCTGTACTACTTTAGCCAATAGTTAGAGCGTTCTGTTACAACATGGGTATTTTTTATCGCGTGATCAATTGTGCTTAGGGATTATTCGTAGTCTTTTTACCTGAAAAATCCCTTCTTGAAAAGTGTGTGTGCAGGATCACTTGTCTCGGTGCACGATGTTGTAAAAGTGCTTTCCTGTTGTATGGATTTCATGTATCTCATCAGAAATAAATTGTGTTGTGATTTTGAATGAGTCTCACCTATATTACATATATATATATATATATATATATATATATATATATATATATATATAATATATATATATATATATATATATATATATATATATATATATTATATATATATATATATATATATATATAATATATATATATATATATATATATATATATATATAAACTATATATATATATATATATATATATATATATATATATATATAATATATATATATATATATATATATATATATATATATATCGAAATTCAACTGATGAGAGAATAACGAATGTCACAACCATTAATCTGTGAGTATTCTGTCTAGCACTGAAAACACGCAAATTGCAGAGAATCATCTGTAACGCAATTTGGAATATATTAATCCTAGAACATCAAATATTTCTGGAAGATGATTTGATTTTTCCATTGCGTAACGATTAGTAAATTGAGAATACTAGATGATCAACCGTAAGAAGGGTTTAGCATGATAGTGATTAGCATAAATGGCGGTTATCATGAACTAAAAGATGGTGAAAAATATTTCAAGATGTCTACAAAATGGGTTATGTTATGCACATGTAGTGTTCAAAAATAAGGTTGTTAAGTACCTTAACTAGTATTAGTACATTGACACGGTTATAGTAGCAGTAGTACTATTTATCAATGCGACTACTATAACTCTAGCTTCTAGGTATGCAGTGGCCACTGCCTTTTACGGTTTTTCTTTGATACCGTAGAATTCTTTATTTACTAAATACAAAATCACCAAGATATTAGTTTTGAGATGTATTTTATTTTACCGTTAAGCAAACAATGATTTCACTGCAACCGTTTTATTGCTATTGCAATAATCAACGTTCAAATTATTTAGAATTTTCGATGTTTACGTTTTTATTGTATTGTCTGTTACCTATAAGTATTCAATGTATAACATGTAAATTTTTGTGACGGACTTTTTCCTTTTCTGATCTTTATGACGTTTTAAGTAAATCAGTCAGTTCTACTCTTTAAATGTATATAACAGGGTCGGAGTCAGTTTGCGCGTTTGGCTGTGTGTAAGTTTTGATTTGGAGCGCTACAGTCTGCTGTTTTGCTACACTAGGGCTAATGATATCTGGACCAGTTGCTTAAAACGGTTTCCGAACAGATACAAACATTTATGTCATCACAGGGATTCGAACCCAAAGAGTCCGATACCGAAGAACAATGTCTTATCATTCAGCCATCATCCAGGCCGTGTGCAAGGTACTGCTCGTCTTCATATTAAGATTGTTAGGTTTGTTGAATTATTTTTACAGTTCATTACCTCCAAGGAGAAAAATAAATCTACGCTTTGTTTTTAATGTTGCTTTTCCATTTGCTTCACCTCCATTGCAGCTTTATGTAATTCTGCTTTTAATAATATATAAATATTATTTACTGTTTTGAATAGGTCAACAACGAGTAATTGTGTTTTAGTTATTCTGATTTGAATTATTTTAAAAAGTTAAACTAACCTCTAAATGCACAGTGGACACACAAATGATTAAAATGTCTCTAGTTGTGTAACAAAGGAGTAAACCGTAGTTATCCAAACCAAAACAAGCCTAATGATGGTAGAATAGGTATTGTGCCGGAGATTTTGGTTTTGAACTCTGTTAATGACATGAATGTTCGTAGCCGCTTGGCACCGGCTTTAAGCAGTAAGTCCTGATCTCATAAGCCCTCTTGTAGTAAGTAAAACAGTAGACCGTAGCGCTCCAACCCAAACAAAACCAATTAAAATGATGGTGTGAGAGTGCAGCTATGTTTGACATAAGGTTTGCGAAACTGATTTGCTCGCCGCACTCACACGTTGTGGGTTGAATGAATGCCCAAGTATTTTTCGCGACTCCAAGAAGCGTGTGGTGTGGCTAGTGAAAACAATTGCACTTAAACTTCACCAAGTTTTGGAGAGTTGGATTTGGTCTCCAGGAGGCAATTCAGGACCATCCTGGAGTCCTGGTCCTTCTGGACAGAGCTGGGAAAGGACGTATTGTGCGAAGGACAATGAAACAATGAACGCATCAGCACAGGATAATGGAAAAAATAGGGTTGCCTGAGTAGTTCAGAAGGAAGGAAAATAATGCAGCGTTCTCAATAACTTTGGCAATTTTTTCTTTTAGGGTGTAGCACGTGGAGTACTTCTTTTACTTTTTAGTTTTATATATATATATATATATATATATATATATATATATATATAGCATATTTCCTTGTCGTTTGTTCTATATTTGAACATTGTAATATAGATCAGTGGTATTTTACTATAATTAAAGACGATATAAAGCAAACTTGGGTTATTAATGACTTTGAAATAACAACAGCAATGTACTACACCACAGCAGATGGCATGGAACAGCCTTTAAGCAGTAGATCCCAGTTTCACCTGCACTTATGTAGCAAAAATGTAGAACTTAACGCTTCAAATCAAACCGAACTGTTTACGAAGAAAACATATCTATTACAATACTAGCATATAGCCCGTCATATGACTAGATCAGTAAAAATTTTTATTTTTCAGAATGGTAAAGTAAAAAAATGGGGGGTTTTGGGCTCAGAATTATCTGGTACAGGCTCAATAATTTATTTATCCTCATACTCCTTTAAAATTTCCCGATACTGTGAATGCAGTTTAGAATCACGCTGAATTCATTTAGAAAGATAATTCAAAGTTTTCTTAGTTACGTCGGAATTATCGCTAAGTTCTTCCCAATTTTAATTAGCCACAGTAATTAACTGAAGAAAAGGCATGAAACTATCCTTCCCACTATACACTGGATGTAGATAGAATTTGTTGTTAATACCGGTGATAAAATTTTCATTGCAACAAAAAAATAATCGATGATTAAATTTAAAATGATCACATATGTACCTAATCTATTATTTAAGCCAAATATAAAAGAAAATTATTTACGTAATATCTAATTTCAGTGATAAAACGTATGAAAATAATGCAGGCGATATTTAAATAATTTGAAATAAGAAATGATTAAATGAGATGGTTAAAGGAATGACGTCATAATGCTAGAAAAAATATGTTATGTTTACCTATTTATTATGTGATAAATTTAATCGCCTGCTCTTAACCGGGAAAAATAGAGCTTGAAATAATAGCATTAAAAGCTCAAAAAGGGGGGAAAGGGGGGATTTCGAAAGTTTTAAAGAACAGTATTTTTTGCTGTGATATGAAGCATATTTATACCAATTTATTTTAGAATAGAATCGATAGTTTAGGAGAAGATAAACTTTACTCGCTTTGAATTTTGCTAATCCTAACTCATCAAGGATCCAATATGAATGCCTCTATCTATTCCAGGTCCAACCTCTTCATAAATTCGAGGACAGATGGTCATATAAGTTAAGCTATTATTATATAGGGGATTTTCCTAGATCTCAACAATATTTTGTAGACAAGTAGTAGTGTGTACATAGTGTTCATGTATTATAAAATATTGCAGATATTTTTTGAGAAGAAAGGAATTACTAGATTTTAAAGTGAACATGTTATGTAGATGATACCACAGCATTAACAGCAATTGTATCTCTTCATTCTGAACGTTTCTTTGTAGGTCAAGCTCGCAACCACTGCGCCACTCATTGTTTCTAGAAAGCCCTTCTGCATTTAATTAGAGACCTTGATTGGCTGTCGTAACTCTCCTGCCCTGCCGACAGGACTAATTGAGTAACCGCTGCACAGAAATCGTAAATTAATAAGAAATAACGTAGTTGGGGCCTTTTTCGGGGAATAAAATGATCTCACTGAAACAATGCGTTTGCCCTCCCCCCTTTTTAACGACTCGAAGGTAGCAACGTGGTATACGTGAGTGACGCTCTATCTCCGTAAAACGAGTAAGCCTAATATGATGAATACGGTCGTTACAGAGCGGTGAATCATATGCCATATATCGTGCTATTTACTTTCACTTTTGCATTTCACGTTATGCATTGGTTATTAAAGTACTTGGTTTTTCTAAAAGTGATAGTCTTTAGCAGCACGACCGGTGCTAGGCGGTAGGCAAGTTAGGCAACCACCTAAGCTGGTAAAATAAAGGAGCGGAAAACTCGTATGAAATAGAGGACAAACGAATAAAATAAGCATAAAAAAGCATTTCAATTACTTAAATCTAGAAAATAAGTGAGTAGTATAATAAAATACAACAGGAATTGATTAGCTTCTTGGCATTTTTGTACCTCGAAATACACCGCAGCCAGGATTTAACAAACTCATTCATCAAATGTAACAGGAATAGAGAGGATTTGTGTTATTTCCATATAATCGGCAATTAACACGCTATTTACTCTGACTTTTACATTTTAAACTGTGCACTGATTTGTAAAGTAAATAGATTTTCCAATAGCAATAGTCTCCAGCAGCAGGGCTGAAGGATGGCCGAATGGTACAGTGCTGCTAATTGGTACCTCAGTTCGCAGGTTCGAATAACGTTGCTGGTATGGATGTTCACAGCCGTTCGGAATCGACTTGACTGGCTCACCGCTAATCAAGGCGCCATCGTGTGGCCATGATTTTAAGGGTAAAAGTACCCCTTCACGAATGGCCATCACAACTGCCCTGTGCAGATATTGCTTCCCTCACCAACACCTGCTCTCATGTCAGAAAGTTTCAAATTGTACACCGGGTCAACCGGACTTTTAACCTGGGTAGGACTCCTGCGGAGTATATCCCGCACTTCCTCAAACTGCATTAGTTGTACTTTTTAGTCTAGATTTTCTACATTTTTTTTGTCATATTAAATTTTATGGGTGGAATGCTGACTTGGCCCCTGAGTAACGTATTGTTGCTTGACGGTCAGACTGAACCAGCAATTCAACACCCTACACCCGGGTGGCTGGTTACAGGTAGTACACGACTTTAAGCAGTAGGTCCCGGTTTCATTAGCCTCATTAGCCCTCTTGAGCAAAACAGTAGAACTTAGTTCTGCAAACCAAACCAAACCTTCAGCTGTAGGTGGTAGGCAAGATAAGCGTCAGCCAGCGGCAGAAACATAAAAGTTCGGAAAAACTGCTTATAGTGCAAAGAAATAAATTAAACATAAGCCACAAAAATATAGTCTGATTGCATGAAATTAGGAAATAATTGAGTAGTAAAATCAAATACAGCAGGAATTAACTACCTTCTGGTCATTTCTATTTTTGAGATACGCCGTAGACCGGATTTAACACACTTGGTATGGTATGTAATGTTAAATTTCTAGGTATTCATGAAATGTAACAGGAACGGACAGACTTCTCTATATTTCTATATAACAGGTACTAGTTAAGAACGGCAAAACCACCTGAAGTGAGAACAAACAAATAAATAATAATAATAAAACCCTACAAAAATTGTTTAGATTACTTGAATCTAGAAAATAAGTGAGTGGTAAAGTAAAATACAGCAAGAATTGACAGGCATTCCTATATTTTGAGGTACACCACAGATCAGATTTAACAAGCTTATTCATCAAATATAACAGAAACAGACAAGCTTCTCGATATTTCTCAATAGTAAGTATACTAATTTTCGCTCGTAAGTTCGTTGCCGTTAACTCGTTAAAAACGTAAATTTTGATTTTCATTAAAATAGTTTTCCATTAATTTTTATAAGTGATTATTGTCTTAATTCAGTTATGTCATTTTTCTGGTTACCATATTTATTTTATATTTCCGTCCCTTTTTAAAAAATTTTAATGATTATTCGGAGATGGGAGAGAGACAGTTTTGGATTTGCCCTCAGCGGCAAAAACGTTAGGGTCGGCTTGTCAGCTCCATAATTTATGTATGGAGAGGGACTTTTATTCCAACTGTACTTTAAATCGGGTACTCTTTAACGTCTGATCGCGTGATTTAAAGACCATTGTACCTATTCATAGAAAACAGAAATTAATACTTCGCTTAACCACTGTCGGTTTCAGAAGATGACGATCAAAAAGAGAAAATATAATAGCAGATACTCGTAAATTTGAGAGATTGCTTATAAGATTGCTATCTACCTTTGTTGTAAACGAAAGCTTATTCAGAGAAACGATAAAAATTCTACAAACTAGTTTTTGGCAGTTTGAAATAAAAGGACATTAGGCATGAGTTAAGAGTTGTTGCTGTTTCTCATGCCACTTGGATAAAGCAAGCACGATTGAACCTGCAGGCTCTCGTATTAAGGCCAAGGGGTCGCCTTTCATCTTTTAATGAGCACCATTAAAGTGAAATAACGACTAGGTAGTAATAAAGTAGGTCCTCGTAATTTTGAAAAAGGAACCAAACAGAAGACCCACAGACTTGGTCTACCACCCCGAAAGGTATTAATTGAGAACTTAGAGAACATTGTGACCACGAACGTATTTTACGTGCCCAAGTCACCTTTAACGAACACGGCGGGTCTTAGGACGGTTCGGGTTCCGAACCCGCAAGCTCTCAGTTACGATATTGTTGCCTTTGCCAACTGAACTACTGATAGTATTGTTATTGGCGCCATAGTTCAGTAGTCGATTAGTTTTCCTCTTTAGTTTTAGAATACTTATATTTGACAGGGACGTAAATTTTTACTTCTACACAAAGTGTTTCAAAGTGCAAATCCTACATCGTATATATGAGTATTACATATGCATATATAATTCTCCCGTGCAATCGGTGTGATATATTTTTATTAGTTACATATAACATAATTGTCACAATTTATTCATACTTTATACTCAAAATTTTAATAAACTCATCAAGTAATAGTTGAGCCTTCTATATACTACTGTGTTTAATATGGTATATAGCAAGCAGCTATAATAGTAAGGTCTAAATATAAAATTGATAAATTGGGAACTGTTTTAATAAATCCAATGACCTTTCCTTCACTCTGTACTGTGTCGTATCAATCAAAAATATCTTGTTATTCTTCTAATCTGTTGACTGCGTAAACTTGAACCCCTTTTTTTGTTCTTAGCCTAAGCACATAATGGAGTTGAAAACAATGAATAGAGCTCCTTTCTCCCAATCACGTCACATTAGAGAGGAATTGTGTAGAAAGGCGAACACTCAATCTATTTCAGGGGCTCCGCTTAGGGGGTATGAAGTTGTCCTCAGTAAAACCTTATCGTCACCGCTTGATATCTACCGTGGTAGAATCCCCATCTGGACGAACCCGTAATGGAAGATAATCGTCAATTGCCTCAAATGTACAATTCAATTTTAGTTTATCTTATTTTTCACTACACTTAGACATGAAGATATTTCTTTACTTTCTTTTTTTATATATTAACTCTCCCAAGTATAATCTTCAGAAGTCCCTTCCCAGAGGCGAAAACAGTTTCTAATGATGCTTTAGAATTTCAGTTAAGTATGAAGCTCATCCAGAAAGTAAGTTTCTCTATTTAAAAGAAAAAGAACTCACACTTTCACTGACATATTTATTGGCAAAAAGTACAGCAATTTTTCAGCTATTTTACAACATATTCACCACCAGAATTGAGACACTTGTCGTATTGTGGGATCAACTTTTGTATACCCCTGTCGTAGAACTCTGCTGCCTGTGAATGGAACCAACCTTCCTGTTCCAGAAGACCGTGCTCATCCCTTTCCATACCGACAGCGTCTGTTTGAATTTGGTCTTGATCGAAGATCGACTATGAAGCCAATGCATTGACTGCTGCAGATAAAGTGCGAAATCCAAGTATTATTGCCCTTGACGGTTCTGTCGAGGAACTCGTCACCGTCATCGTGATACTGTAGCAGAAGTGTCAGTGCTGCTCCTAAGCGTTGAATTTTGTGTTCGGTTGTTAATTTCGGCTCATAGACCTGACAGAGCTGACGATGAATTTCAATTGGCGCAATGCTTTGTGCATTCAAGATCACCCACCGAACCTTGCAGGCGGCGGAAGAAGGAATTAGAGTTTCCATTTCGGACTACTGCTACCCCATTACTGGCACGAATCAAGACTTGTCCAGCTGGCATATGAATAATACGTCATAGATCTGTTATGCACGCGCAATTGACACTGCTAATTACGTTTACTTTAAAGGGGAAAACATCGGGAAACTTACTTTCTGGATGCGCCTCGTAATTCATCACAAGTATATAAGAGTAAGAATACATGTGTTTAGAACTGTAGCTGAAAGAGATGTTATTGTAATGCTCAAAAATTCATCAAAAAATTAGATGAATATCGACGTTTTTTTTTCTTTCATCATCATTATCATCATTATAATTTCTTTTCATGCCCAAAAGCATATAATTCCTCCAATTTAGCTCACCCTCAACCCCTGTCTCCTGCAGCTCCCTTTGCATCAATTCACCTCGATCATACCTTCTTGTCTCTCTCTTCTTTCTCCATCTTTCGTCGTCATGTTAGTCGAGGAACACCACGCCGTCCATTGTCCTCATGTGCCTAGTTTAGGGTAATAGTTCTAGAGTCCATTCGTAGGACATGGCCAGTAAAACGCCATCTTCTTAATTTGATATCTCGGTATACGCTTTTTAAGTTAGTTGTCTGTAGCAGCTCTTCATGGCCAAAAGCCTATAATTCCTTCAATTTAGTTATCCTTCACCCCTGTCTCCTGCAGCTGTCTTTGTATCGGTCCACCTTGATTATTCCGCCTTGTTTCTCTCTTTCTCCATCATTCGTCATCATGTTAGTCGAGGAAGACCACGCCGTCCATTGTCCTCATGTATCGAGTTTAGGGCAAAATTTCTAGAGTTCATTCGAAAGGCATGGCCAGTAAAACACCATCATTTTAATTTGATATATCTTGATGTACATTTTTTAAGTTAGTTGTCCGTAGCATCTCTTCATTCGTAATTGTGTATGCGCAGAAAATTTTGGTCTTTCAAGGTACGATAAATTCGTTTGAGTATGATAAATTCGTAAAGGGTTATGTCTGTAGATAGCTATCCATTTTACTAATTATAACAATCCAGATTTGTAATCCAATAACGACTTCGGGTGGTCTCACTTCCAAAAATGTTTTAATTCAACAATAAAAATGGTTTTTATGTTTTAATTATACGATTAACTTCTTGGTGAATAATTTGGAGCCTGAAAATTTCGATTTTTGTTGATATTAAAGGTTATATGAGGTTTAACCAAAAACTGGTTGGTAGTGAATCGGTAAATGCAAGAAATATTTTTAAACTTCTTTACTTGGTTCCAATAATAAAAATTGATTTCATGTTTTCATATGACTAGAAGACATATTAGCAAGATTTCTGCCAATCATTAAAAGTACCCTATCTGAGTGCACATGTTTGTCACTTAAAACTGAGCACATTTAATTGTATAAACAAGCTTTATTCAGTATCTCATCCCCTCCCATTTCTGTAAAGAGTTGAACCATCTACACTGTCTACCAATAAGTATTTGGACACCTGTGATAGAAAAGAAAAACTAACTTTATTCAAAATCAATAGTTGGTAGAGCCTTCAAGAGACGCAATTACAGAATGAACCCTCCGGGTCTTACTTTCTACAAGTCTTTGTATTACATCTAGTGCTATTGTCTTCCACTCGGCTTGGAGTAGACATACAAGTTTCTTCACCGATTTTGGAAGGGTAGTCCAGCCCTTAATTTGGCGATCCAACTAGTCCCAGGGGATCTCGATAGGTTTCAGGTCTGGGCTCTGGACAGGACAGTCCATTCTATTAACTCCATTGGAACCATATCAAGACTTAGTTAACCTTGAAACATGACAACTGGCATTGTCGTCCTGAAAGTAACAGGGGTCCAACCCGTAAAACTGCCACAACATAGTAAGCACATTATCATCCAAAATAGTGCAGTAGGCATCGGCGTTGAACTTACCATGAATGGGGACCAAGGTGTCCCAGTCCATACCAAGAGAAACACCCCCAGACCATAATTCCACCTCCGCTGATCTTGACTGTTGGCACAATGCATTCTGGCAGGAGACATTCTCCAGGCAAAAGCCAGACCCAGACCCTGTCATCTGAACTGTAAAGGGTGATTCTTGATTCATCGCTCCAAAGAATCCGTTTCCACTGATCTACGGTCCAATTTCGATGTGCTTTGCACCACATTAAACGAGCAGCGCAGTTGGACTTTGTAAGACTTATGGGCAGCAGCACGACCATGAAAACCAAGCAGATGCGCTTCCTTACGGATGGTATTCATTGAAACAATACTCCCGGATGCCTGTTGAAACTCCTCGTGGATGAGGGCATCGGGTGAAGTTCTCCCAAATTTCTCTGGACAGCACTCCTCGGTCTCTATCTCCCAGTTTCGTTATTCTGCCGACTCGGGGAGCATTCCGACAATCACCGCTCACCTTCCACTTCTTAATCACATAGGCCACTGTCGATTTTGGGTACTTCAGATATCTAGATATGTCCCTTAAGAATCGGCCACATTTGTGATACCCGATAATTATACCTTTCTCGAAATCAGAGAGCTCCGAACTGCGCGGCATCTTGCATGCGAATAATGCCGATATTATTTCCTACACGATGTACACCGGCGGAGGCTGTGACGTACCTCAGTATAGCAGATATGGTCATTTGCATAGGTGTCCAATTACTTTTTGGTAGACAGAGCATAAACCATTTCAAACGTTTGATAATTTTACAGAACACTTATGTTCAGGGCCGTAACTAGGGCGTGGCAAATGTGGCATTTGCTACAAGTGCATCAGTCATAGGAGCTCCGCACCGTGAAAAAAATGTGGTTCGAAAGAGGACGATTCGCCCCAAGTAGAAATAAGGAAAAGTTTTAAAAAAAAATTTAATTATAGAATCGGATTTTCGTTTAAAAAAATTACTGTTTTATGAATTTTCTTATTTTTTAAAATGCTTCTAGAGACTAAACTTGTTATAGATTCTTACAAAATATTTAGCAAGCACCCCTAATATGTCTTTATATAAATCCGGGTATTCGTTTTAAATTTTGAATTTATTAAAGTTATTGAAACTAAATTTAAATTTAGAAAATCATCAATTTTTTATGAAAATTCAACGTGCAAATAAAAAAATATTCCTCTCAAATAAACTATTCAGTTTATCACCACAATAATACCGCTAGAGTGTTCGAAAATAATTTAAGTATCAATAAAATAAATATAGAAGAAAAAATTAAAAATTAATATACTAGAAGAATTTTAAGAATTAACAAAATTGAGTTCATTCTAAAACATTTATATATTTTTCCCTATATTGGGTGGTATTGGCGCAGATCAGTTTTTTGCCAAAGATGCTAAAATATTTAGTTACGCTCCTGTTTATGTTAAATCTTTAACGTCAAACATTTATAGTGTTTTCTTCTTTCATATGCTTGTTTTTAAGCGACAATGCAATCTTCTCGCAAAGTGGCATGCCGATTCACTCCAATAAAATCAATGCTTTCAGGAAGATAACCGTGTAATTTTCTGTCTCTTCACACACTCCTTACAATTGCCAAATCGGATGTTCGTAGTCGTTCGGAATCGGCTTTAAGCAGTAGGTCCCGGTCTCATTAGCCCCCGTGTTGCAAAAAGTAGACCGTAGAGCTTCAAAACCAAACCAATCTAGTATGATTATATCTTCGTATGTCTATCCTCAACTTCTGTTCTGCGCTATGACTTAAAAATGAAATGAACTAGATGGATGTAGTTTTGTATTTTAATTTGACACCAAAGGGATAGATCTGAATTCAGCTTTGGACCCTGGAGAGCGATGACCCAATGGTTAGGGTTCTGACCTTCGGAACCGGAGTTCGTGGGTTCGAATCCCACTATGGCATGGTTGGTCGTAGCCATTCGGAATTGGCTTTAAGCAGTAGCTCCCGGTCTCATTAGCCCACGTGTTGCAAAAAGCAGACAGTAGTGCTCCAAAACCAAAGCAGACCAAATCAGTTTTGGACCTAACTGCTCATATAAATAAAAGAGGTACTGTAGAATACTTGGTTACTGACAAATACGTAGATGCAGTTGAATTGAAAGATTAGCTAATTCAAGCAACATTTTGAAATCAACATAGAAGAGTACCAAACATTGTGATTTTCGGGTTTAAAAAGTATTAAGCGATATTTAAAAGAATATTACTACAGTCTTTGTAGAAAAAAAAAAACTCTGCAGAATGATGTGTGCTTAAAACTACTAGCGATCAGAAGTGTAGATCTGTATAAAATACTATCACTGCCGAACAATTTTCCATTCTAATAAAATATTCATTATATATTATGTAGTAATAAGTTTAGGTCATTGTTAAGAATTTGGCATGCTCAATAAATGGAATATATCCCTCAAAGAACAATAAATTTTGTCCACATGTTATGTGTCATTCTAAGGTTGGGTTGTTGCTCTTCGGAACCAGAGCTCGTGGGTTCGAATCCCGCTGCGGGCATGGATGTAATGTAGCCATTTGGAATCGGCTTTAAGCAGTAGGTGCCGGTCTCATTAGCCCTCGTGATCAAAACAGTAGACCGTAACTCTCCAATACAAACCAAACCAAACCAATCTAAGGTTGGGGTAGACGAAAGACTCGTGGAACGCAATCTTTTATTCCTTACACTGATTTAAAGTAACTGTTCTCAAACGGGTTGGGGAATATATGCTAGAAGAGCCACGGCAATATGTAATATAGAAAATCAATGAAAATTTTGAAATTATGAAAGGATATATAATGAAGTTATAATTGTTTCTCCTTCTTAGTTATACTTTACAATTCAATCGAGAGAGAAATTTTGAATTCATAATCAAATCCGATCTCGTTGAATATCTCTCGTTATACTGCACCCTTTCGGGTCCAAATTATTTTTTTTTAGCTCAAAACTTGTTTGACCCCTTAAAATACACGTATAGCTTTTTTTAAAAGGCTTCATATAGTTTGATTTAATTCCAGTAAATAGTTTGGATTTTAGGACTTATTCAAATATTCCGAAATCCCTAATACAATAATTTTTTAAGATAAAAAAATTATTGTATTTTACTATTTTATGTAGTTTTTCTACATAAAATATCAAACTAAATGAAAGTACTGCTCTTAATGCCAAAATAAAGTTTAAATGACAATAAAATTACGTATAATATTACAAAGCAGAATAAACAAAAGTGACTTTCCTCTTCATTGCGAACATATATAGTGGACATTGGAATGATACACGAAGAGCTTTTGGTTTGGTTTTGAGAGCTATGGACTACTTTTTTGCTACACGAGTGTTAATGAAACTGCGACCTAATGCTTAAAGCCGATTCAGAACGGTTACGAATATCCATATCACCAAAGAGATTCGAACCCACGAACTCAGGTACCGAAGATCAGTGCCCTAACCATTCGGTTATCGCTAGTTACATGAAGAGGACTTCACCTCAAATGAGTATTTTCAGACAAGTAATAGCTCTCTTTTAGAAAAACCATGAAACATATGTTTTGAATAGAAGTAATTTTAATAGAACAAGATTTTGGGGAACAGTTTCCAAACTTTTTCGAAAAAAGCGATATCGAATTTGATGTATCTATATTTATTGACGCTATAGGCAAACCCTCAAAATGTTAAAATTTAAAAGAAAATTTAAAATTAAAAAAAATTAATTATCGTATTGTACTATAAAAAATTACTAGTTTAAGACATTTATGGACTAATAACTTATTTTCGAGGTTCAACTAATTGAAATATATTTTCGTGTGTCATGTTCATTTATTCATTTATTTTGTCCTCTAGTTCAGACGGTTTTGACATCGTAAAAAGTCGATTTCTTTGTTTAAATCCTAGGGCTAACCCTGAAAATATATTTTAACTCTACTTTCGTCAATAACCTACCTCCCCCCCTCTCAAGTGAGACTCACTTCTCAGGTTGGAAAATTTTACTCTAAAGTGTTATTCTGATACATTTGTTATTCTATACTGCATTTCAAAAGGTTTAATTAAATGTAGGATTTCGTGAAAATTTATAAAACTTTGCATGTTATGCGGCTTTTGAAAATGACAGGAATCGCATAAAAGACTGAGTTAATTTTGAGCATGTATACTTTAAATTCTTTTTTTAGTTCCTAATTGATAATTTTTTAAACACAGGCGCTTTTCCTCGTTCCGTCCTATCTCCTTTCCGTACATCTTCTATCTTCCTTCAAAGTAAAGGTCACATGAAGAGTGGTTGATCTCTGAGGTGGGTTGCTGGAATGTCATTCGAAATAACTCGCTCAAGGACATTAGAGGGTGACCAGTAACTGCGGGGAACAACCGAGGAATCACATTACCCTCATCATACCAGGGGAGGTAATTTTGTTTGAAATGAAACACTCGCCAAGTGTGGTCAAACTGTAGGGGAAGTTGGTATACTTTACAATCATGTCTTTTACAGTGCTGTTATTACTGTAAAAATTTTACAATCTTATTTTCAAATATGGCTTTTACATGACTAACAACCCTGAAACATGAAACTATACTTAGTTCGTAAAAAAAAAATTCTATGCTTATGGATATTTATTTCTCAACTAGATGAAAGCATGTAAAAACAAACTATCATATTGGCTTAATGTAAAATAAATAAAGAAAGAAAGAAAGAAAGAAAAAATAACTAATTTTATTTTTAGGAAAATACACGTAAATATTATTAAATAAATATCTAAATGTTTAAGGTTTAGTTACACAGAAAACTTTTATTGCTAATTAGTGTCCCTAGTATGGCCCACTATTACATGGACTTTTATATCTGATGTTTCAGATTTAGTATTTTACCATGCTAAACTGTTCTAAACAGAAAATATACCAATCAAACGTTTATCAAAGTACAAAAATGCAAGAAGCAAGCAACATAAAAGTAGTATTTACATATCAGCAAAGAAATGCGAACCAATAAACAACTAGAAAACATATACTTGCGAATTACTTAACTTGATTGAATGGACTAACATAGCGCAAACTTAAGCATGAAATTTAAAGAAGAGTGAATACACCGTAAAAAGGGTGACTGCAGTGTTGCATCCCAATAACAAATTATCCAGACTAAAATCGTGTGTACACAATCTGCTGGGATACAAAGAAATAAAAAATAAATAAATAAATGTTTAATATTAAAAAGAACTTAAGATCATTCTTTAAAATCACAGTCCAGAAATCCAGAGTCCTTATACTTAACTTATTTAAGAAATTCAGGAAAACACTCAGTGTATTACGAGGTAGTTGTAGCTGCGTTAGGTTTCTCCAGCTTGATGGCTTTGACCAGTTATGTACTGCAGAAGGAAACGGAATACTTTATTTTTTCGTTTTTATTTTATTTCTCAACTAAATGAAAACCTGTAAAAACAGTCTAACATAAAAAAAAGAAAAAAAACGAGTAGTTTTTTTTTATTTTCAAGGAAAATACTCGTAAATATTTTTAAACAAATATCTAAAAGTTTAAGGTTTAGTTACACAGAAAACTTTTCTTGAAACGTGTTGATTTGTCCACTATTTAGTATCCCTAGTATGGTCCACTCTTACATGGACTTTTATATCTGATGTTTCAGATTCAGTATTTTACCATGCTAAATTGTTCTAAACAGAAAATATACCAATTAAATATTTATCAAAGTACAAAAATGCAAATAGCAATCAACATAAAACTAGTATAATTTACATATTAGTACGGAAATACGAACCAATAAAAAACCAGAAAACATATACTTGTGAATTACTTAACTTGAATGGACATAACATAACATGTAAAATTTCTATATCTCTGTTACTGCACGGGTGTTCCTGACCAAAAAAGTATTTTTGTGTGTTTTATCCCTAAACTTTCTACTCTTTAGTTTTTGTGTTATGGACTTACGAATTCACCAGTTATCCCCTTCTTTCATCTTTTAGTTGTTTTATACTCTGCTCGTTGTCAATTTCTCTGATTACTGTAAATAATCTCTGGATTAGAAGGCTCGGCCCAGGCAATCCAGTTGCACCATTGTTTTGTATAGCCTTGTATAACGCATGAAATTTAAAGAAGAGTGTATACCGTAAAAAGGGTGACTGCGTTTTTGCATCACAGTAACAAACTATCCAGACTAAAATGGTGTTTACACAATCTACTAGGTTACAAATAAATAATAAATAAATAAATGTTTAATATTAAAAAATCATAAGATCATATTTTAAAATCACTGCACAGAAATCCCAAGCCAATTTAGAAATTTCGGAAAATACTCAGTACTGTACCAGTTAGCTGTAACTGTGTTAGGTTTGTCCAGCTTGATGGCTTTGACCAGTTCTGCACTTCAAAAGGAAACGGAGTACTTTACTTTTTTCTTTGTCATCTTTTCCCCATTGCTGGTCTGGGAACAAACCAACTGATATTTTACCTTCTTAACGTGATAGTTTTTTTTAGAGAAAAAAAGAGTATGTAAGTTTTATCACCAGTTAGAAATTTTAGAAGTAAGGTCATGTCCACGAATATTATGAAGGAATAAGGATTCCCTGCAGATTCTGACACACTTATTTGTGTTCTATTAAATTACGGGGAAACCGACAAACTAAATTTTTCATATGCAGTTCTTCATGAATAATTTTATGCATAGCTGCTGATCCAACACTTCCTCCTGTTTTATTTACTAAGTGAAGCGATTGTCATCAATTAACATCTTTCGTGTGGCCGATATATTTTAGCCGATATCAATTTTAGAAGCCCTTTTCAAAATAAATCTTTCATTCTACATTAAAAACAAAACATTTCCAATAAAAACAAAATAATAACATGTTTTTACTAAATATATCATTTCTATCTCTCAAAATGTCAAAGAAAAATATAAATACAAAATTATTTCCATAAAGCATAAACGACCGACTTTAAAACATTATTGAATTGTATTAAAAATTTATTAGGAACGATTCCTTGATTACCTCCGTATCTTTAGTTTCTGATAGCTAAATCTTGCAGATTGTTCTTATTTTCCTAATGTATATAATTATACATAAAGGATAGCACAGTATATTACATTTTACCTCAAATGTGTCTTAATACCAGTAAATTATATTCAAATGAAGAGTAAAAAGACAATTACAATAAGATCTAAAGGCACATAATTTCTTTTGATAGTCAAGAGTTTTAAAAACTTAAGATACTCACAATACACTAACAACGCTTTGACCACAACTGACCTGAATTTGAAAATTTAAAAAAAAATGGAAATAATTACCTTGTACCCTAATTCCTAGTTCGTAGATTTTATATTATCTTTTTTACTTTACACAATAACTTTTTCTCTTATTATTAATTAAAGCATTAAGTGTCAAGAAAAATATGTATTTACTGAATATTAGAAACTTACAAATACCGAATAATTATTTGTTCAAGTAACTGTATTATAAGTCGGTGATTCTCAACCTTATTTCGTCGTGACATGCTTGTCAGGTCAAATAATCAAATAAATATATAAGCTCGTGGTGCAACTAGCCTTAAAGTGATTTCAATACGAAGGAAAAAAAAGATAAATTAGTGCAAATTTAATGTTCAGTTAGTGCAAATTTAATGTTCATACAATGAAAGAAATTGTTTGCGAGAATTTTTTATCTTTTCCTTTATAATTAGTAAATTATGGAAATATAGTTATTTTTATCCTCAATTCGCTTGATTTTGAGTATTGGCGCTGTTTTCTTAGCATACGTTCCCAGCAACGACTTTCAGAACCCCAGTTGTATACAACCCAAGTGGTTTCTGTAGCTGTTGGTAGCTTTCACTTTTTATCTCCCCCCCCCGTCCCTTATCCCCTAAAGTCTTTTTGAGACTGTCCAGGTTCCACGATCCACCCCCCATCGTGTACATAAAAAGGAACATAAAACCATTCATTGGTCAAGAGAGTTTAAAACCTCCCAATGAAAATAGAACTACTTGGCATCTGTAACTGGACACTCCCCTGCAGGTCATAAATAATCTCAAAAATGAGGGGACCTGAGCGACACCTTCTAAATGAGCATTTACGTGTTGGATCGGGGTGGAGAAAAAGCTGTTTCTTAGTTCAAAATAGGAAGCAGGGGGATTGGACATTCTCCATTGTATTTTACCTACTTTAATCGCAACAATACAAGGAATTATTTTACATTTATCATCTACATGCATCAGAAGTCTTCAAACTGTATTCGGCAGTAGTACAAGAGTCAAAATAAAATTTTGAAAAAAAAAAAAAATACTAAGGCACTGAAATTACTTTATTCACGTTTTATTAGATTTAAAGCAAGTGCAGCTCCAAAAATTTTGATTACAATTCATACAAAATAAAATACCTAGAAGTTTCTTACGTAACTATAAACATTTTAATGCCATTTGGAACACGTATTTAAATAAAAAATATTTCTCAACGTATGTGGCAAAAAAACAACACATAGAAACAAATTAAACGTAGAATATGATATGCAACTAAACATAATTTTAATAGAGCTATATTTGATAACAGAAGCTACTGATTTATTACTAGCTACTAATTTATTGCTATTTAACTTTCATAAAAATGGAAATGGTATGCAATTGTTTGATTTTATATTGAATATTTCGTGAATCCTCCAAAACATTGTGAATGAAATTCTAAAATAGCTTCTATTTACCATGTAGCCTCTTAGCAGTAACAACGGGCTTCTGGGTGTCTGTAGAAACCAATTTGTATTACTGCTCTAAATACTTTAAACCAGTTGATTACTCTTATTTTTCTTAATAGGTATTCAAGAAGCTAAAGGATTCACTTTGAAAACATCTGTTATAATGCAAGGATACCCTACACCTCGGTTCAAGTTAATATTATTCATGAGTAATTCAATATTACAATTTAAAGTTTTTATAAAATACAATTGAAAACTCATAAAAATTTAGTTCCTACATATATTTTAAAGTTATCTTGGAGGTAAAATAATATACTGCTTGAAATGACAAAACTGAATAATTTTTAAGTTAGTGTTATTAAACAACTTTTAAGAAATTCATTCTAAAACCAGCAGAGCATTTTAATTTATGAATCGAAGAAAGACTGTTACAATAAATGTTATCAGTTCAGAAAGGTACTCTTTTAATTTAATACAAAAATATTTTGATTTTAATGCTCATAGGTTGCCTGTATTGCTGAATCCTTTTTTGGTTGCAGTGCTTTTAGATTTATTAGACTACACAATATAGACCCAACCTTCCTTTGTAAGTGTGTTTTGGAGTGTTACGGTCTACTTTTTTGCAACACGAGGGCTCATGAGACCGGGACCTACAGCTTAAAGTCGATTCTGAACGGCTACGTACATCCATGCCACAGTGGGATTCGAACCCACGAACTCCGGTACCGAATGCCATCACCCAAACCATCGTTCGGCTCCTTTGTAAGAAAAAAAGCGAATATTTTTTTTTCCTTTGTAAGAAAAAGCGAATAGATTTTTTTAAAATTTCCATTGTAATTAGAGGATATTGATTAAGATATCTTGAATAATTAAAATTTATTACTGAATTTTGATTATACGAGAATATAAAATTACCAACACCTCAATATAGAACTGAATCATATTTTAAGATACTCTTAATTTATTCAAAATCAAGATAGCCCTTCATAAAATTATTCATCGCACATGCTACCTGGAACCTACCTGGAATTAGAAAAAAGGCTGCCTCCGCTAAAGGTGCCTACTTACACTTCAGGTGTAATTTTCCCCCCATTTTTAAACTCGGATGAGATTTAGAAAAAAAAGGGGGGGGGAAACGAACACTTTTCCTCACAGGCATCTGCTTCTTGCCATCTGGACCCTCACTCCTACGCAACACTAAAGGAGGAGGGGGGGATGCACACACAGAGGTTCTTAGCAGCTGTTGCTTATTATGCTTCGGCAGTATCCCCCACCCCCTCCTCAAGATGCTTCTTCCTGTGACGGTGTATCTCTCGGAGGAATTTTGCTACGCAGATCGGGAGCGAAAAATCGAGGAATGTCCCCTAAACGGGAAATTGGGGATGTTGCAATGAAACGGTTGCAACTTCCTCTAGATTGAACGGCGCCACAAATAAATACTTTATAATCGAAGGACCAGTTTTAGTAGTTTTGGGCCGCCGCGGAGCAAAAAAATTGTAAAATGTGGGCATGCTTTTCCAACTGTAACAATTAGAGATATATCGTTAATAGGTACAAGTCTATAGAATTTGAATAATTGTTACAAAAGAAAAAGATTTAAAAAACTACTTATTAAACACCATAAAATAAACTAAAAAAATCAAAATAAATAAAAAAAATAATGATCTATTATTTCAGTTGGTTACAGCGTCGCATTCCCTGTTTATTTTTCCCCTTAAGCTCTTACAGAGATGCTTTTCTTCTTTTTATGCTTCATATAAATGTTAGAAAAAAATTACAATGAAACTTCTTTATTGTTTGCATCGCGTTTTGTACTCTATACCTAATTTGAATGGAATGTAAACTATCATTATTGTTAGGAAATACTTTAAAATCATTTTAACGCCATTAAAAGTATCATTTGCAAATTCCTTTAAAAGTTTAAAGTAAGTTTCGTTTCTCCGGGTTACGGTGTTGCTATGGGTGTTGCTCGAGTATTAACGACTGTCAGCATTACTATTCATTACATTGAGATTTTTTGCTATATACATATTTCGTTACAAACTGAAAAGTTTCCCAATTAAAATGATTCCTTTATACTGTATCCCATTGTGGTATGGATGTTCGTAACCGTTCGGAATCGGCTTTAAACTGCAGGTCCCGGCCTCATTAGCCCTCGTGATGCAAAAAAGTAGATCGTAGCTCTCTAAACCATCCATCCTTTGCACTGTACCAGAAAAGAATAAAATAATAAAAATTCAACTTAAATTTTTTTTTCAAATACACTGCAATAAATTTTATTTTATTTATTTAAAAATAGATTTAAAATGGATTAAAGTATTTTTGTCCTCTTTATGAATTGTAGTATATCAGATAGCAACATTAAACTTTGGCTTTTGCAAGTTTACTTCAATTAGAACAATTTCTATTATTATTTGGCCGTATCAATGTCACTACTGTAAACTTGTTTGGGCAACGAGGTTCTACTTGATATATCATTGCCGTCAGCCATGTTTGTATGGAAATTTTCTTAAAATTTTATCAATATCTTTGCGATTTTTGTTTCTACTTTTTAATTAAAGATATTTTTCAACACAAATTACGTAGAAACAATTTTGTTTAAATATTTCTTGGCTTTGGAATAAACTTACATTTTTCTCATCAGTAAACTAAAACTATTACACTATTATGGGGCTAAACTTTGTAACCATATAAAAAGCGATCAGCTAAATAATAACAAAACCCATTCAACTAAACTATGTAAATTCTTCGGTTAGCTAATGGAAAGTTTGGAGAATTTGCAAGTCCCGTAACAATACAGAGTCCGAAATGTTCCAAAGCCTTTTGTATAGAAAACCCACTGTACTGCACTATAGATAAATATCATGTAAATATCTTATGTACTTTCCTTTTATTTAATGTATTTTTTGGCATTGTGTTATCTGTGTTTATATATAATATATTTGATTTTTTTTGTAATATTTTTTACTGTATTTGTACTCCATTGTATAATATGAAATGCTGTGGATTGTACATCCGGGGACACCAAAACATCTCAAACCTTTGTTTTGAAATAGATGGTCAGCGTCGGTGCAGCCAATATATTTTTGTTTATTAGTTAGAGTTGTCCGAATGAAAACTAAACATTTTATTTCCAAGTTTGAACAAACAACCGTTCGACCGGGTTCTAGACATTTGTTTCATTTGTCTATGCCATAATCCATCCCTTCTAATATATCACCTGTAATATATATAAACTCATTTAAAGTTCCATACAGGTTTTAGCTTAGAATGTCTTTAGAGAACCATCCCGATACTTTACACAGCTTCAAGGGGTTCTTTCAGGAAATTGCCAATTTCAGATTTCCTTTGAATGGCTGACTGGCTTCTAACAACGAGAGAGCACAAAGGAGATGTCCGACAGAGATTTCCCTAGAAAACGGATTCTTTGTTGAGAAACATTTCTGCCTTGTTGTTCTACAAGGAGGGAAGTTTTCTCTGGGAGTGCTCTCTTCCTTTAATTAACCCTAACGACTTTGCGCAGCGCCGAGCTGACACAGAGGGGGCTTTTCTCAGAATCTTGTTGAGATTTTAAGAAGACTAAAGAAGACAGTCAGGAGGAGTCCAAAACAATGAGGTGAAGGTGAAAGGCGCCAATGAAACAGGAAATACGTTGCAGCTAAATGATGTTTTGCAGAGGTGGGAATCCGGAAAGCATTCATTGCATTTGAAACTCGTCATTTAACAGTTTATATACCTCAAGAGGTTCAAATAAAAGACTATAGGCCAATAAAATGAAACAAAAAAAAAATCCTTAAACTTGTCATTTTTAGCATTACGCCTTGTCTAAAGAACTTGTATTATGTATTATATTATAATTTGGCAAATATATATTACAAATATATATTACAAATATATATGACAAATATATATGACAAATATATGTTATAATTTCAAGAAAATCTAATATAAATGACAAAAATATAACATGTGAGTTATAATAAAAATGCGCATTATATTATAATTTACATATATTTTTTCCATTTATATTATATTTCCTCAAATTACGGCAGACGCACTTATACTATATTCTTATTAAATTATAATATAAACTTATAGTACAATATAATTTAACAAAAAAGCAAACATGCAAAAATTTCTCTCTTTAACACTTTCTCCTTCTCTCCTACGCCGAACGATGGCTAAATGGTTAGGACGCTGATCACCGGAGTTCGTGGTTTCCCACTGTTTCATAGATGTTTGTAACCATCCGGAATCGGCTTTAAGCAGTAGGTCCCGGTATCCTTAGCCCTCGTGTTGATAAATGTAGACTATAGCTCTTCAAACCAAATCAAACCAAACCTTTTCTCCTCCATTAAATAAGTCTCAGTTAGTCACTGAAACCCATTAAACACAGCGTTATTCCTCACACTCTAAAATTATTCTTTTAAAAAATTTATGGCAACGAAATCCTCCTATTTTAAAATTCTTTCGAATTGAGCTTCGACACCACGAAAGTAAATTCATATGAATATATTTTATCGAGAGACAAAATTTTATATGTGTAAGTAATTATACAGAGTGGGACCAAATTATTGAGAACATTTCATGTCTGAAGAAAAAAAGAACAAAATGAGGCACATGTTTATTTTTATGCACAGTTTAATACAGTTTTACACACAAAATAATTTTAACCCTTAAATAACAACTGCAAAAACGCAATTTGTAACAAGCCAAAATATCAAGCCAACATTAGTTAACCCAGCCGAACAACGGCCGATTAATTAGGGTGCTGGCTTTCGGTACCGGAGTTCGTGGGTTCGAATCCCACAGCAGCATGGATGTTCGTAGCCATTCGGAATCGGCTTTAAGATGTAGGTCCCGGTCTCATTAGCTCTCGTATCGCAAAAAGTAGACCGCAGCACTCCAAACCATTCCAACATTAACCCTTTCGCTACCACAGCGACCACAGGTATAATGAAATCATTATAAAGATGCATGGGTTTTCTAAAAAAGCATTTGCCACTGAGCTTCATTTCAATTGTTATACTACCACTGGGACATATATGTCCCACCAAAGAACATCTTTGGGATATATATGTCCCACAGGCAGGGTTAACATACTTTAAATCAGTTGATTTTTTTTTTAAATCTTCGATTTAAATCATTTTTATCATTTCTTTTAAAACCTATATTCCAAAGACAGGAGAATTGAGAATCAGTCAGCACAGAAATACTAATAAGTAAATAAGTATAAATAGATAGCATGTGTTTTCCAAGAATTTAGGGGTTGTTATCAGAAAGTATGTTGTAGGGGTAGGTACAATGACTATTTATGACTAGTGGAATTCATTTTATGTAATGGGAGGTAAAGAGAGTATTACAGAACTTGAAATCCATTTTATCTACCAAATAACAACAGCCGTGGCTTCATCTGCTAGAATAGAAAGACAGTTTTCTTTTTTGGTATTGTTCATTCTAGTCAAATTAGGAGTGGATAAAGCATAGAAACTAGTGTTTTTATTGAAACAGTTAAATCTATATTTAGTTGCTTAAAAAAATATTGAAATAATTGTGATTTTTTGTTTTTTTTAAATAAAGTTTGCATTAAATGAATATTTAATTTACTCTTTAAATTTATATCTTATTTAGTTTGCCCTATCCATTTACAAAATAATATAATGTATTTAGATTAAAATTTATATATTTAATTTTAGGTAATCAGTGTATAGAATATACTAGATAGATAAGATGTTACTTATAACAAACTATTCCATGTATATTGCAAAAAATATATAAAAAAACAATAGTTAAAATGAGAATTCAGAAAAAAAAATGATAAATCTGATTAAAAAATCTGATTTAAGTCAAATAAATCTGATTTTTTTATTTAAAAAAAAATCATGATTTTTTTCCAACCTTGCCCACAGGTATTTTGAAATCACTGTAGTATAAAGATGCATAGGTTTTCTCTCCCGTTGAGTTTCATTTTCAGTTGTTATAATACCACTGGTAGATGTGTGCCCCACCAAGAAACACCCATAGATCATATATGTCCCACTGGTGATTTGTAATTTTTCTCCGACAAAATTGGTAGTGAATGAATTGAATCTAACGCCTAATGTTTTGCAAAATTTCAGCAGGTATTCTTCTAAAGTGCGAATCCTACTGACTTCTTAGATTCGTACTTTTAGGTCACCGATATCCTGCACTGCAGTTGCGTACACTCAGTTCGTAACACTTGGCATGCGGTTATACTTCACAGCCAACTGACGCTTGCAGCGGGCGTTTTTTCGTGAATCGAGCGAAAGTTTAGTTATTCAGAAAAATCGCAGTAAATCGAAAAGTTCTTTGTTATTATGAACAAAACTTTTTTATTTTTTACTTTAATATATGCTGTATGATTATTTAACGAAAAAAAAAATATTTTTACGAAATCACAAAAATAAACGATTTTTAAAATTAAAGTCCGATAATCTGTCAGCGCATATTTCTTCATCACTATCTTTGTCACAACGACTCATTTTATCAATTTCGTACTCAACAATAAAAGACCAAGCTTCAAATTGACAAAACACGACTTGTACGTTCTGGAGCTAGAAATTCGATTGAAGACGAAATAACGCAACAAAAGATCGAGTAACTCGACAATCATAACTTGTGGAAAGAAAAAAGGCAAAGCGTTGCATAGCAACGCAAACAACACGCATATAATGTCCTAGATACATATAACTATACGTATTTAGTAGATTTGTGGCGGTTAGCGGGTATCCACCACAAATTTACTAAATACGTATTTTTACGTGACCCGCGCTCCAGTGACAGACTGCGAAAAACGTAAAAATACATTGTCCGCAAGCGAAGTGTTAATATTCTCCCAATGAAGTATATTGGGGAAACATCGAAGGATCTCAACGGCTACGGTATCGGCTCCACACGATGGATCCAACGATGAGAAATTGTTTTGTCCAGGTCCGTTCAAGAAAGCAATAACTATGCACATACCTCATTTTAATTGTTTAAATTTGTATTTAAAAATTAAATTTTCATCAAGCATATAGCATAAAGATTTGAAAATATACTTTTCATTTCAATGGTAAAATGCAATAAACACCAAAATTTTGGGGAGTGGGAGGACTCGATCCTATCAGAGGATTAACTTGCACCTCTGACTTTGTGTCTGCTACAAGGTAGATTATCGGGGAATTTTGCTGAAGTTATATTATGGTTAGAAATCCATATAATATGTTTTAAGAATTTATTCTTGATTCAAAATGTTTGAATTTTATATTTAAAGTAGTTATTAAGAATACTTGAAATGTGTGTTGCTGTAATAAATATCGATATCAAAATATACTTTTTGATGTTATTCTTTGTCACACTTCACAATTCTGTGAGATACAAATGTTGCTTAAAACAGTTTGAAAGCTCTCTGTTATAAAATGCATTATTTCTAGAAACTCTTGGCAGTTTCTATATTTTAAATGTAAGAATAAATTGAGAAAGTAGGAAATCAAAAGAAAGAATCGTTTTTATTTAATTAAACAAAATAACTAAAACTTCTTCAATGATAATTATTTTATAATTAGTGTTACAAAATGGAAAAACAGAATTATGAATACAAAAAAAAGTTATACCACAAGCAATTGAATTTTGAAGAACATCACTGAAACCTCTTTTTAGATTCTTGTCGTCTAACAATCAGAACTTGGCTCAGAGCTCAAACTCCACAAAAATTAAGTCGCCTAGCGACTCGTGCGGAAACTTTTCTCTCTCTAGAGGGGTGGACACGCCACTCTCTTAGCGACGCCTGGTTACAAAAACCCAAAAAACATCGAAAGCTCACAGGATCTCACAGGAAGACAAAAACAGAACTTCCTGGGCCAAGCCCTCTATTTCTGGAGTAACTAGTAATGGTATTACTTCAGACTATGAATATTCAATTGGCTTGACATTAAACTCAAGAGCGGATTCCACTCCAGTTTTTAAAGCTTCCATCGTGACCTCGTATGGACATGACATCACTGATTTTTTGGGTACCTCATTGGCTAGGGAGTTTAGGTGGGTTAATTATATGCCTCGGTATTAATTTGTATCGGCTAGCCATCAGGGGCAGGACCACTATTACGTTATAGTGTCACAAACCTAGGCTTCATGTCTCCACGTCATTGTTACGCCAGCAACACCTGCTTGAGTAGAAAAGGTGTAAACAGTTGATCTCAGCAGCGGATATCAAGTCGGCCATTGTATTTCGAGACATGAGTCTGTAACTCCACATTGTGTCTGTACCTACCATATTGAATTACTCTCGTCTAATGTTAAAATACCCTCTGGATGGCTCACATTTGAAGGATTCTTTAACCCTTTCATATTCCGTGGGAAGATTACTTCCCACCTACACGATCTTACAAAATACACCTGTGGGAAGCGCAAAACCCATTATAATATATTGGTCTTGTTATTGAAACGACGGGAAGACTGATTCCTGCTTCGGTTTTGCACTGTCATCAATTGTTCGATCGATTGAATAAAATTAGCAGCTCTGTTTTGAAAGTTTGGAAACGTGGAGTGAGAAATAAATCACCAACGAAAGGGTTAAAGCAATTATACCACGTGACAGAACAGCAGAGTCTCTAGAACGCTATCTTTCCCTTTTTTAAAAACACCGAGAAAAATATATTTAATTTTGTAAGGGTTGCCAAAATGAAAGTGGTATAAGAGTCGGTATGACAAATAGTTTAATGGTACATAGTTTAATGGTACGAAACATATAAGCTAGGCATAGGTGCAGGTGAAACATGTGTTCCAGAGGTCTAAGAAATTAAGAATATCCTAGATATAGAAACTCCCAGGTTCGTTTTAACCAGTTTTCAGATTGGACCTTATCATTGTCTGAAAAACGCTGTCTTTTAGAGCTTTCTTAAGACCAATTATTGAAACCTTTCCAAAAACATGGTAGTTACAAAGTGAGAGGTTAGAGCTGCAGGAGGTATTGTACTCAGATCTTCTACCTTTAACCTTTTCAGGACGGGCGTATCATGATGGACGCGCGTATCTTTTAAATTCTCTCAGTTGATTTTCTATCATTGATAAATTCCACTATAATAGATATAGAATTGCATCTATTGGTTATAAGAAATATTAATCAAATTTTCTACAGAAAATATCATACATGCTACAACCGTCTTCTGACTCAATTTGAATGATGTTGCATGTATGATACGCCCATGCTCAAAGGGTTAAAAATTGCACGACTACACGTTGAAAACAGTTGGACATCGATGATATGAATGATACCGTTGAACATGTTCTTGTGCAATATCATACAATCATCTGTCGTAATTCGACGAAATGGTGTGCATTTCCAGTACTCAGTAGTACTCTGTACTACTGGGTATTGGAGGTGGATTTCAAACGTTTTAAGGACGACAGAATATTTGTCTGTGATATGAAGCATATTTATACTAAGGATATGCGTAGTTAACTGTAGCTTAACAAGGTGGCACAATTATGGCAGTGCCAGTTTCATTCGGGTGACAATAAATTATTTGTGAAAAATTCGATATACCATTTTTCAAACGCAAATAAGTACATTTAACATAAATATAATCAAAGAAGAAAATATATCAACTTAGAGAATATGCTGTTCTATTATATAAATTTTTAAAGAGCTCTTAAATGTGAACTAGTCAAAGGAAATTTTGTTTTTTCCATAGGGTTAACATTGAGTGAGAGAAATTCAATATGACAGGTACAGATCCACCTTAAAGAGATTAAATAAAAGCTCTATAGAGGTCCACATAACTTTATCGCAGCTAAAGGCCGTCGTACTGCTATTTGAACGATAAGATACATTGTATAACTTTGACACTCTAAAGTTCGTTACCCTAAATAACCGTTTTATCCCGCTAAAACTCACATATGTTATCTCTCAGCCGATGAAAACATTCACAACGATTTTATTTATTACCATCTCAGGATAAGAATCAAATCGGTGTCAGAAAACGTATCCCGACCTCTTGGTCATTCATTTGAGGACTGTTCATTTCCAGAGTTCAATAACTGCCAGAATGATTCTCTGGGCTTCTCATTAAGCCCAAGGCTGGACAAAGGACTTCTTTCACGACAATATCTTTGGACTACGAAGAGAAAAGCTACAAAAAAAGGGCATGCAGTCGTTCTCCTAATTATACATCAAAATAGTCCAGTTATGACGTTTCGAAGAATTTTTTTCTTCTTTCTGTCTAGCAAAAATAAAACCCTCGCACTTTCCATCTCCCCTGTTCTGTTCGGCCTTGTAACCGGAGAGGGTGTTCGAGAGGGATAAAAAATTATTTCCAGAAATACGGCTCTCTGTCTCTTTTCTTATTTTTCAGTTCATCTAGGCTCTCATTCATTAGCCAGACTCAGCATTTATTCATTGAGAGTGTTATGAATGAACTTTGGCGATCGTTGAGTAATCAGCGGCTCAAGAAATTGAACAGAGGAGTTTAATTTTAATGAATTACTCAATGTTCGAGAAGCTACGGCTCTGACGGAAAACGTGTTTTGTTTCAGCGGTACTCCGGTTTTGTTTTTGTGTTCAAATGGATGCTGTCATTGAGAAAAATTTGCCTTGTTTTCAATGACAGCAATTTTTTTTCTCTGAGTTGGTTCTTTCATTCAGATGTGTGACAATTTGATAACTTGATGCAATTCTTCCCTATCCATGCAAGAAAACACCAGACATTAAACTCGTATATATATGTTGTGTATGTATGTATGGGTACAGATATATACTATATATATATATATATATATATATATATATATATATATATATATACTATATATATATATATATATATATATATATATATATATTTATATTCATATACTAGACGACCTGACAAACGTTGTCATGATTTAACGCTGTAAATCCTAAAATTGTAAAATGTTTTTAAATAAATTATAAACTGAACCTCTTTGATGGAAATCGAAACGCAGTGTTCTACTGTAAAGACAGGAACTTACATCTATTTAAGATAGGGTTATTTATTGTTTAAACTTAGGGGGTGTTTGTATTGTGAAACCTGAATAGTCGAAAACTTTATTAAGAGAGCCTGATAGAATTTGCAAAGTAATTCTTTTAAAAGTTTAGGCAATGCTTTCTGATGAATTAAGATTACTTTATATATATATATATATATATATATATATATATATATATATATATATATATATATATGGTATTTCAGTGCAGCGCATTCTCTCAAGGTCGCGCCCTCATCACTGAGTGGGGGTAAGTAAGGAACGACAGAGGAACATTCGAGTCGGACTCGAGGAAGGAGTGACCAGGTCGAGTGAAGGACCCGTGGCTCTTGAGCTCCCTCAATTTATTAAACACCGAGTAGGGTGTATTTTCTATGTTAAGTTTCGAGTAGGAAGTCTTGTCTATACCGCGTCATCACCGTGATTCAACTATTTGTCTTTGTGCTTAAATGTTTTCTGTGTTGTTACGTCATTAAATGTTTGTTATTGTTAATTTAGTCTGTCATAGAATTTGTCTAACGACACCCCCTAGACACCGAATCCTACACACACACACACACACACACACATATATATATGTGTATGTATATATATATATATATATATATATATATATATATATATATATATATATATATATATATATATATATATATATATATATATATATTAAAACTAAAACTAAACTCCTCGGCGCAACAGCCCCTAGGGGGCCAGGGCCTACGGTGCCAATCTCCGTTTTCTAGACCAAGGATCCTGAGGTGCAAAGCATATGTCCTGGTTAGGTGGTCAGACTTACGCAGAACTCCCATTGTTTAGTTCCCAAGCATGCTTGGTCCTCAGTTTCTCTACCCACTGAAGGGATGAAAGGCTGAGTCAACCTTGCCCAGCCCGGGGATCGAACCTCGGACCTGTGACGTAGGAACGCGAAGCGCTATCCCAAAGCCATTGGGCTTATATATATACATATGTATAATATATATTATATATATATATACATATATATACATACATACATACATACATATATATATATATACATATATATATATACATACATACATATATATATATATACATACATACATATATATATATACATATATATATATACATACATACATATATATATATATACATACATACATATATATATATATATATATATATATATATATCCGTGGGATTTTTATTTGCATCCTTTTATAAAATGCAGTTCAGTGCTATTGTAATTTCAAATGTATAACCATTGGTTTAACCGATCTCATTTGTCTTCACAGTCACAAACTAGATAGATACGATTTCTCTTAAATTATTGTATTAATATATGTAATAATCACAATAGAGTCCGATCCACTGATAACACCGTCTCCTTTCCTCATTGTAACATGTCCTGGCGTAAATTTTAATGGAAGCGTAAATTCTAAGAAGCTCGCACTGCATAAATCGAAGTTAAATGCCGAAAAATGTATCTGAACTTGGTTCTCGTTTTAACTCGTAAAGACTAATATTTACAAGCGATCGAGGGCGGTAGGACCTCCCATTTAGTCGGTTTTCAGTAAGAGCTTTGTACCGGGGTGAAGGGATGCCGTCACAGGGCACATCATATCTCGCGTCCACGATACAGCCGAGAACCCGTTTCACGCTCTAATATTACACAGAACGAGAGGGGACATTAGTTATAAAAAGCGACGAAATGCCTGACACTTTTTCGCGGTGCTGCTCACAATGCCCTCTTTCATTTTTTTCCTCTTTCATCTGTGGCATCACGATCGTAGGGCCATTTCTTTACCCGAAATTTGTTCCAGATCCATTTTGTCCTCTTTGTCTACAACACGTACAGCGGCAATTCTTTTACGACTTCGAATGATAGGTGGTATCGTTTTTTGAAATTAGAGCCATCTGGGAGGAACACACATTCAGAATGAAATTGCCATTGTCCTTTTGCTATAAGGAACAACTTCGGAGAAGACGGTCATTAACGCTATTTGCTGTAAGGGGTGTGTACTCCTGATTCTATGAAATATGGGGGAATTGTGGGATAACGCAATCGGTGGCAGTTTATAGGATCATGCATCTCTTCCGGCTGCACCGGACATTCACGGAATCACTTGCACTCAAATTTAGAGATCAGTTGTAAACGTTTATTAAAAATAAATAAAAAATAAGCCACCAGAACCCATATGAAATCATTAAGTTCCTATATCTTTGACATTAAAATAATCATTACATATTCTAACAGTTACCTCAGTCTTTTCCGAAGAGACACTAAGGAAAAAGCAATTATTTAAAGTGAGTTGTTTAGTGAAATATAGTAAAAAATAAAATAAAATTAAATTAAATTAAAGAAAGGAAGAAAAATTAAATAAATAAATAAATTGCGGGTACAGCTGTTTGTACATATGTTTGCATTAAAAAAGAAACTATTTTATTAAACGATTCAATTAAAAAATAATAAAAGCTTCGTATTGGATTCCTCACCTAAGAAGTGACTTTTTTTTGTAAAGTACAAATGTGCTCACCGAACGATGGCCAAGTGTTTAGTGTGTTGGAATTCGGAACCGGAGTTCGTGGGTTCGAATCCCACTATGGCATGGATGTTCGTAGCTGTTCAGAATCGGCATTAAGCAGTAGGTCCCGATCTCATTAGCCCTCGTGTTGCAAAAAGTAGACCGTAGCGCTCCAAAACAAATGTGCTTTTCTCAGTTAAATTCTTCAATATTCCGTATATGATTCGAGATAGAACGAATAAAAAAGAGTACGATTTAAATTAGGATAATGTACATTTTTATAAATAAATATAAAACAACAATATTTTATTTATTCATGGATATATTGTAATACTACTCGTCAATTGAATATACAGCTCTAAAATATTAACTAGGATTGTTGTAACTGTAGTAATCAGAAAATGCTTTAATTAATTCTGCATTATCAAGCTTCCTTATCAAAACATCATCAATTTTAGTACCAACATTAAATGTACAATTTTAACAAGGGGACAATTTTAAAAATTAAATATTTTTTATATAGATTATATGGGTTTAAAGAGGACTTTTAAAAGAATTATAGACAAGTGTCACACTGGACGCCTGAAAACAGCTTTTGTCCTTAACATTTATTATGCCCTGATGAATAGCTGATTTGCAAAAATCATAACTAATTACCATGGGAAAATTTAACTTTAGATAACGTGGGTCACTCTGAAATTTTTGAGATACCACTAGGTTTTTAAAGTTATACTTACAAAATTTTAGGTGTGTTCAAAGTAGTCTCCTGCAGAATCAATGCACTTTTGTAGACGAATTTTATTTACAGATTAAATGCCTCAAGCCATTCATTTCTTGGAATAGATGAAAAAATGCATTTAGAGCCATATCAATCTCTTCTTCTGAATGAAATAGACGTCTGTGTAAGTTCTTTTTTAGATTAAAGAATAACCAGAAGTCACACATAACTAGATCAGGTGAATACGGCGGATGTTCTATCACTTTAATTTGTTTTTGTTTAAGAAACTCTAACTGTTAATCCGGCTGTATATGAAGATGTATCATCATGGTGGAAAATTAATCCCCTAATATTCACTTCTTGTAGAACTTGTGGAAGACATTTTGTAGTAAACCAGTTTGCTGTTACTGTCTTCTGTCCTTCCAACACTTGATCGCTTTGACCAATCCCGTACTTCTGAAGAAAACGCCATACATAATTTTTTTCAGTGCTCGTTGTCCATTATCGGGATCATCTTCAAAGACCCATACTTTGCTTTCTTGACGTGTTGGAGCGTCAAAAAACGGTATGTAAGTTTCATTACCCGTTACAATTTTAGAAATGATGTGGTGGCCACCATCATTTAGCAATTTAAGAGTTTCTTTACTGATTTTAACAAGCTCCCCTATTTGGTGCTCAATTAGATTACAGGGAACCCAACAACAAACTACCTTTTTCATATGTAATTCATTATTAATAGTTTTGTTTATGGCTGCGGATCCAATGTTAAGTTCCTTCTGTATAACTGGATAGGTACAGCGATTATCATCCATTAAAAGTTTTCGTATGGCAGACACATTATCTGGGATTACTGCCGACGGCGGCCTTCCTGTGTGTTCTTCATCCTGAAGAAAATTGCGACCTCTGCTAAATTCTTTAAACCATTTGAATACAGTAGCACGAGCTGTGAGATTCCTCACCAAATGCCAATTGCAACCGTTGAAAGCAATCTTCTTGATTTAACCCTGCTTTAAAATCGTAGAAAATCATAGAGCAAAAATGTTGTCGTGTCAACTCCATTTTTTCTTCTGTTTAAAATTTATTCAATGCTGAACAAGTTGAAATAAGTCAGTAAAAAAATGTCTGCTGTGTTAAAATACTTTATATTTTAACATTAAACTGTTATTTTTATATTGTAAACTCTAGTCTCAACGTATCTCAAAAATTTCAGAGTAATC
This sequence comes from Pardosa pseudoannulata, assembly GCA_032207245.1. Lineage (NCBI taxonomy): Eukaryota > Metazoa > Arthropoda > Arachnida > Araneae > Lycosidae > Pardosa > Pardosa pseudoannulata. The sequence continues at coordinate 40,552,450 of CM063510.1, read as the reverse complement.
CTCGTATTAATTCGTCCCGATATCTTCTTCTTCTTCTTTTTTTTTTTTTTTTTTTTTTTTTTTTTTTTTTTTTTTTTTTTAAAGCAACTTTACCGGGAACGATCCTACTCCTTTCAACTCCATGGAATGATTCCAACCTTTACCAATAGTTCACTGTAATGTACTTAAAACAAAGGACTTAGCATCAAGAGCTAATGAGACTTAGTGATAAATTCAGTGCATTATAATAAATGTTATGAGTATGATACTATTAATAATGATAAATTCTTTCATATCATTTATTTGATGGAAAACAAACGGTTGTTATTTCCAAGACTACACTTCAACAGGGCTAGTCAAAAATTGACAAATCGATTTCTATTCCTACCCTGAAACATCTGTGTTGTTTCAAAGGAGGGATGTTTATTCCATCCAACCAACTTAGATGTGGTTTCAGAAAACAATTCCGCCAATCTCGGCCAAGAAATCGCCATTGCATCACTGGGTTTATTACAGTATTGACTTAGACTTAAGTTTCCTTTCCTGTGTAGTATTGCAAGCTTGCCTCGAAAACAAAAACTGCTGTAACTTATGGAAGGGAATCTAAAAAAAAGTTTTATGATACCTTTCCCACGTTTTTAGCCTCAAAGTTATTTTTAGAAGTTAAATGTATTTTAACACTAGACGAGTTTTGAATCCTATAGCATCACTCGTTTCTTTCCAGATTATCCACAATACTGACATAATGGGAAGCCAAAATAACGTTTCAAACTTTTATATGGTTAAAAAATATGGTAAAAAATCTTCGAATAAAAATATGTACTATATTTACTATTCACAATGTGGTTGTAAATGCATTACCTACAGATAAATTACGGTTAGGAAGTAATTATGTGACTTTGTCACACAACTATGAGCTAAGAGACTCAAACCAATATTATAACGAACTAATATTTTTCTTTTTTAAGTGTTTTAATATTATGGTTACTATAATACAAAATAATAGAAGCTATATATGTTTAAAACTCAGTTGGCAAAGACAATGATCTAGTAACTGGGAGGTTTCAGGTTTGGTGGTCGAGTCGGACTAAGATCCACCACGTTCGTTAATGGTGACTGGGGTAAGTAAAGGTGATTGGTCACTATGTCCTCCAAATTCTTAAACGATATCTCTGAGGGGTGGCCGGCCATGCCTGGGAATCTTCTGCTTGGTTCTTTCTTCTAAATTACGAAGGTCTTCTTGAGTTAAGTCATTCTTTACCCTAGCTGTGCTCATCAAGCGATAGGCGCACACCTTCACCTTAATATGCAAGGACTCTGGCTTGGCTTGTCCAAATGGCATTGGCGACAATAAAACTCATTTTTAGAAAAGGGAAATAGTTGATTATTGTGAAGACCCCCTCCCCTTTGTTCAGACCACGAAAGACCGAAATCAACTGATCTGAATTCTTTCCTGTTTCGATTCGGCTACAATAGCGCAGCGACGCAGAGTCTCGGATGTTGACAGTTCGGTTGAATAGGCGTTACGCCCCTGATCGGTTGCGGTGATGATGCCTGGAAAAGTCCGGAATCGGGACAGCTAGCGAATGGGTATTCACCTAAAAAACTAGCTGTAACCTTAGCTGGAATTCTCAGGTAACTGAAATCGTAACTGACCAAAAAACGGTTGGCGGGACCGTAACTGACCCTCCAGGTATAAAAAGCCTAGAATTTTGTGACTCGGGGCTTTTCGACATTTTTTTCCGTAAGTACTTTGACCTCGTGGAGGCTTCCGCGACTTTTTACCGGAGACAGCTTTTTAGTGATTGCGTTCGGGAGACTCGTAAAGTCCGCTCACATAAGGAACGGCTGGGTCTCGGACACCGAACGGGGAATAGATGGGTTTGCATTGCAATCTTGAAAGGTCTCTTCACTTTGTGACATTATTTAATCTTTTTTTCGTGGTAATTTTATGCAAGCATCAATCCTCTACATTTCGACTTGTTTTGGAAGAATTAGAATCCCTTTGTCCCTTTGTGTAACCAGCATTTACACCAGAAAAAATATGTGATTTTCAATTCTATTATGACTGTGATTCTTCTTCACTCAAGAACATTGAAGTCGTCACATTATCTTATTGGAATTAGTATACAAATATGTGAGCAGTTATGCTAGATTTTTACGCATAAAGTCTAAAGAAGAAAACTAGCAAATGTCTTATCTCAATAATGCTATCCAGTGTTCTGCTCTTAATATATTTTGTGGATAATAATTTAAAGCATAGATCTTAGAGTAAGTGTGTCGTCATTCCAATTCGCCCTAAGCCGTTCGGAACATAGATCTTAAATCATAATATAATAATTATAATAATAAAAAAGCACATCATTGCGATGGTGCATGTCTCACTTTTTCAGGGTTATTGATCTACGAAGTTTCTCAAATCTTTCAGATAACAATTTTTAAGAGAGCTTACAACCTTTGTTGAGAGTATTTGAAAGAGGGCGACAGTGGTTAAGACAAGTATTAGTCTCTATTTCTTAGTTTTGAGTACAAGCAAGTGATTTTATAATTGCCGGTTCTGACTGTTATGAGATATTTTTTTGTAATTAAAAAAATATCATATATATGACTCGATGAACAATATTTAGAGACAGGCTATTCAATAAGCAATAATTTCAAATACATTCAGTATATTAATATATCAAGAGTTTCTAAATGTCGACCCACGAGACTAATTCTGCGCTCTATGAAAGATTTTTGAAAAAAAAGAAATAATTCCGTAGTTTTTTTTTTTCGATGAAATTCTTTACAAACTTTACAACTTGTGAATTCGTCCTTGCTTTATTTTCTAAGATTAGCATTAACAGATCTGGTGATGGATATCTGTTCAGTGGTTGATGTAGGTGACCATCCACAATACTGCCACTAAATTAAACTTTTTTAACTTTTACATTGATATCATTGTTAATTTTAGTTCTCCTTTAGGTAATTTTTTCCTTGTTGTCATTTGTCAATATTTATTTAAACAAACTGACTGTATGGGCTACCATATTGCGGTCGAGATATATCATAGGTGATTTCCTCGTCATAATGACGTCAGATGTCTCCAGAAAGGGTAATTCATGGTACCAAATTCCTATCTCAGTCTACTTCAGACGTCAAATCGCCTGTGACATATCTCGATATGGTATCATATCTCGTAATATGGTAGCACCCGCTGTTAGTTAATCGCCTTAAAAATTAAATTTTTTTTGTGCAAAACATTTTGCTTATTTTTAATACCACCCTTTTATAGAGAATGTGCGAATGACGTCAGGTGCAGCAAAAATTGCAGCTCAACTCCTTCATTGACAAAATATTCGAATTTCCTACGGATTGTGCTTGTTATTGGGGTTATAATTTTGTCAGTTATCTGAAAATGGTTAGAAGCTGTTTGTTGTAAGTATGGCTGTACTAAGCGTTTCAAAAAAGGGGAAAATATTGAATTTTATTGCTTTTCTAAAGATCCTACATTGCGAATGCTTTGGATAAAAGCTTTTGAAAAGGCAAGACTGGACTCCAAGTTCTTCTTCGAGAATATGCGGCAAACATTTTTAGAATGGTAATAAAACGTTAACTTTACTGTAATGTAATAGATTATATCAAATTATTATGCTCTAAAAATTTTTTTATTATTACAAAGTTTTTTTTTCATATTTCTAATGTATTTTCTATGCTTTTGAAAGAAGTACTGTACCTATAAATGTAATTATTTTTTGACCTAAAATGATCAGGTGTTGTACATTTTTATTAGATTCTTATTTATGTAATAGTTTATTGTGCCTGTTAACATAAAAAAGTAGTTATACTTGATTATGATGCTTAATAATTCTGTGTAAAGTATTTTTTTTATTAAATATGTAATTTTGTAAGCTCTTTTTTAGAGCTTACAAATCTATTTTGAATTACTTGGTCAGTTTCTGATGTAACCTTCCCTTCCCCTTAAATAAAATTTAGTTTTATTGTATAAGTGATCCATATCGAATCTCATAAAATACAATGAAAACAAGCAATATTTTACCAACGGAAAAGTTGAGTTGTAGTCAGCACTCGTATTTGTTTACAAACATGCACTTTCTCTATACATTTATAAAATAACTAGTACTATAAGAGCTGAAATTTTTGGTCTTCCACTTTAAAGAGGCTATTGTTCTATTTTGATTTCCTATGGTTATTTTTATATTAAAAATGTGAAAATAGTCGAGAGTCCCATAAATGTATTTTATAACTCAAAAGTTTCCATCTATTTCAGGCAACTAAAATGGCTAAGCCTTTGTTTTCACTTAACTCTACATATTATTTCATACTGGTACCTGGTACATCTGTCCAATTTTTTTTTAACAATTTTACTAAAATTGGCCATTTATGAAAATGCGACCTGAAATCAGGCATAAGTTTTCCAACGTGATCCTCGATTGTTGGAACTGCTTGATTTACATAATATACCCCACACAAGCACACATTTAAATAAGTGTGTAAGAGAAAAACATTAAAATGGAAAACTATTAACATTCCCGGAATAGGCTGTATATCGTTGGGAGATTCTACATGTAAACAAACTTTCAGAAGCCTTTATCTCTCTGGAGAGAATTTTCAGCTACTGCCAGCAGTTTGTCACTTTTCACGTCCCTAGGGCTTCGATGAAATCTCTTCAACAATCAGACGGAGGCTGTACGGCTTCGGGGATCTGTTCTTTCCAGGGAGGAGGGGGCACTTTTAAACTGTCCAGATGGCTGCATGAGAATTGCACGCTGTCTACGCAGATAAGTTCGAGCAAAAGCGAAAGTCTACGTTGCAAATGTATGAATCACGCATTCTCATGAAGTTTTAACAATGCATTTTCAAACATTATTATCCATTCTTATACTATATATATCAGTGTTTACGATCACTTATCAATAAGTAATGAGGCTATACGCTTAAAGAAAATAAATTACTATTATTAAACTTCATCATTTTTCGAAATAACTAAAATGAGATGCAATGCATTTGTCCCAACGTCCGTTCTACTTAAATCCATGTGAAACTCCCTTTTTTTAGAATTGTTTCTAACAAACATCTGCAGTTTTCATACATGCTTTGTTTACGAAATTTCTTCGCTTAAGTGATTCCTTGAACTTAGAAAAGAGCCAGAAATTACAATACGAGATCAAGACTATATGGGGGGCATAATATTGTTTTTCGGTTAAACGTGCAGGATGTAATCATCAATATATAGCCTTCTATTATCACAATCAACAAGAAATCCTCGATAAAGTGAGATTAAACGTAGTAATGCAGTAATTATTTCTTTCATACGATCTATTCTTTAAATTATTGTTCACTAAAATTTGTTAAGAATAAAACACTGGCTAGTGTTGGTACTGATACTATAGTTAAAACGTTGATTAGTATTTATCTTTAGTTTTATGAGAATTGTGCCACTGCTATTAAGGCAAATTAAAAGAACATACTTGCTTTTTTGAAACCTAAAATATAACAAAATATCGTTTAATATTAAACTAACACGTAAATGTTGATATGCGATTTAATTTTAAACTTTAAGCAAAACCAAGCTAATTTATTGCACATTATTAATCATGCAGTAAAAAAGCACTTAAATAAAGGAGAAAAGTAAAATAAGTCATTGTCGCAAAAAAATTTTTGAAATTCAACAAAACGCTGATAATTGGAGAAACCCTATTCTCTTATGAAAAAACTCACAGGAAGCCTCTATAAATTTAGAGATATCTATTAGTATTTATTAACTGTTAACATGTAATTAAGAAACAGAACAAATATCTTGATAAAAGACTGTGATAGAAAATATAGAAAATTAGACGGAAGTACAAAGGCTACTGCAATAGAAGAAATTTCTAAAAGCATGTTCTGAAGGTTATTATTAATGATAGATAGAAGTACAAGATAGGTAGAATATATATTGAGCAATGAAGTACAGGAAAATTCTAAAAGATTATTCTAAGTACTTTCTTTTCCACGATATATTAATCATTTTGAATTTTATAAATTAAAATACTTTTATTTTGTTATAGTAAATATTTTCGTAAATATGTAACTTTGAGAGTTTTTCTATTAAATTTGCCCCAACCAATATTTAATTTTAATAGGAAAATTAAACTTTTTTTTAAAAAAATAAAGATACATTTTTCTTTTTACGTTTGTTTGAACATTTAAATTATTCCTCGATCAGAGAAGAGATTCAACGAGATTCTGAATATCCATACATCATTCGAAAAGAAAAATAGGACGTCATTAGGGCTGCCTCTAGAAGCTTTACATTCTAGACTAAAAATGTAAAATGCAGTCACTCTACCCCTCCCTTAGATAAAAATTACTATTAAAAGAGGCAAATTGTTATATACAAATTCAATTTTGAGAAATTCCTCTCTCTGTACTTACCATGCTTGCTGGAAAAGAAAGCAAGATTCTTAAAGCAACATTTGGTGTAGAATCTAAAACTGGAATTAGTTTTAAAGCTTCACTGGGATTTCCTTCCTTTCCTAATAAACCCGAAATTGACACCCTTTCGTCTGCATCCAGATTTGTATCTCCTGCTTCTCTATCGGTTAACATTACTTCGCAAATCATTAGTGTGTAATTAGTACAATCTTAGAGTTATCTTTTGAATCGAATGTGTTTTACAAAAAACTATAAGTAATTTCTGAGGGTACTCATTAAATCGAATGTACATTACAAGGCATTAATTGATTACTTCATTGTAAAAAAATAACTGCACTCTTTGACATTTCAATTAAATTAGTAAAAATGGCATAAAATAATGATGTTCTAGACCAGCGTTTCTAAACACTTTTTTAGCTCACGTACCTCTTAGTTGTACATTTTGCTAAATTGTACCACTTTATAAAATAATTGAATTTCTTGAGATTTATTACTGCATTACATTTAATTATTTGCATTATACAATTTATAGGCTGACTATGTGTTCACATCACACAATGAGACAAATTACACTGAAACACACCTAAAAGTCATGCCAAATTATAAAGTCACTGAAATTATAAACTCACTGTACCACACACACGCATATATAAAGGTTTTTTTTTTTCAAAGTTCCATATTTATCTACTGTTTTGGCAGGCTTATGGATGTGAGTTGGTTAGTTTTGATGGATTGTTGGTTGATTCTGGTGGGTTGGTTGGATAGGCAAAATTAATTCCATAACCCATGTTCTTTTAATTAAAATTTTTTATAAAAGTTAAAAAAAACAGCTTGCTGGCCCAAAAATTATCGCCTCTGATATTTGACATAAACGCCGGTAAGATACGTGGAACAACAAAGCACGATTTTCTTGGGTCATTCCGTCAGTCACGGTCCTAGCCCCCCTAATCGACCTATAGACCCAGAGCACATATCCCAAACTTCCTGGCTAATTCATTTGTAACTTAAAATTCCTCGACAGGGGGCAAAACAAAAAAACCTCACCACACAGGTGACTACACATCTCAATTTCTTTCTAGCCTCAAGTATGATCATCAAGGGGTCAAAGTCCACTTTCCTAAACTCTTTATTTTGGCTTTTCAGGTCCAGTTTCTCTCCTATTTATAAGCTGGTCTCCAGTCTGCTTTTCCGAGTCTCCTCCCCCTCCTCCCGCGTAGTCTGAGCTTTTTCAAATGTCCCTTGGACTCCCAGAAAGTCCACCCATTAGGTCGTTAGGATTCGCCAACAACAGAGCCTGACAGTGGGTCTCCCACCAAGGCGACCACAGGTCAAGGCTAGGTAAGGGCATGGTAGGGTTAGGTCTGCAATAATGAGTGACTCGGCAATGTGGTCAGCATAAGTCGAAGGATGGACATAAGGGCCGACCATCGCAGCTGAACCAAAGGGACCCCATTCCTAGAGGGGGACACATCTTATTCTTTTTAGTTTACCTAACTTATAGTTAAGTTTTTTTAAGTATTATTTGTAGTTTAATAAACCGATTATCTTATTTTCCGCAGTTATTGTTAGTTAGTTTTTTTTCCTCTGAACTACTGCGAGTTCACAGTGGGTATTTTTTTAGCAAGTCGAGTCACGGGGGTTCCACCGGGTGCACCAAAATCCAGTCGCAGTGACTAATGAGTGATGGTTCTGAAACCCAGGATTGCGATCGTCGCCTCCCTACATTTCCCGTTTTCCTCTTTTGTCTCCCGTCTGTAGATGCAACTAGCTAAATTCCTCTCGTTTCTTTTCTTATGTCTCTTTCACTCCTCGAGGTTCAAGCCAGCCTTCACTAATTACTGCTTCAAGAGCCATCCAATAGTGTTCCAAGTTCTTCCTTACAGCGCCATTCTTCTACGCTCGCTTCTGGATTGCGCCTGCGGTGCGACGGCCGCTCTCCGGGTCTCCAAGGGTGACCAGCGGTACGAGGTGGCCCAATACTTGTGATCTGCCGACCACTATCGGGATATTCCTGGAGGGCTCGGTTTGGTGCTTGATTGATTGTCATATTTCCTTGAATAAATGGTTTAATAACGGTTTTAACGTTTTAATAATGGCTTACTAATTAATGATTTTAATAGTTTAATGGTAATAAAAACACAAAATTATAAAAAAACTATTTTCTTATCATAATCAAGTATTAAATAAAAAAAAGTTTTATGAAATCTTTCTGCTTGTTTCGAAAAACATAATTTTTTTAAAATTTGGTTCAAAAGTTGCGAGGTTGCCAAGGCGACTGCTTAGGCTTGCGATCACTGTTACTGATCACGGGTTGGAGAATGCAGTTTTGTTACAGTTAGCAGTTTGGTTTCATTAAGGTGTAGTTTTTTTAAGAATTCTGTAAACGTTTGTGTCTGAGAGGTATATGCAGTCGAATGACCGTCACCTGAACTTATTTTAATTTCTTGGATGTGATTTAAGGCTGTTAAGTTTTCGTTTGTAATGAAATGTTTAAGACATATACAGCGAGTCTTTTTTTTTTAAACTGATATAACTAACAGCTATCTGTAGCTTGATTTATCAAGTGGAATACTACAAAATTTGGTTGTGAAACTAATGACAACAAGAAAAAAAATAGTTCATAAAGTCTCTGGTAGCATGATTAGTCGATAGCACGATAGTCGTTGACTTAACCTTTGTACCAGTTTATGCAAAAGTAAAAAATTGTGACTATTTGGAATTATTGCTTTCTATGTAAACCTTCTTCACAAAGGTATGTGGTTTTTTTTTTTTACATATCTTAACGAACATCCAAGAAACAGTTGTGTAACTCGGTAGTTTATACAAATACTTAAAATACATTCAAGTTATAATACTAACAAAATGATAATGATTGTGGTAGTCTCTTGAACACAGTGAATCTAAAGGGTAATTATAAATGATATAGTGAAAGGTGAATGATATTGAACGGATTTAACTATAAAAGACTTGAAAAGTTATAAAAGGGTGAATTATGTATTTCTAATTTGTCATTTAAAATATAGTATGACCATAATCCAAGCTTGAGTTTTAAAATTTTAGTCTCCTTCCAAAATTTAAATGGCATATTTTTCTATATGTACTGATCTAAGTGTTTACTTGTTGGGAATATCTCGCATTTTTAAACCATTATTAAGTCTAGCGTTTCTTATGAGATGTATTTGTCTCTGGAGTAGAGCGTTGAAAGTTTTATGATCAATAGTGTATAATATTAGAGTGTTTTATAGAATGTTTTTTTAGGGGGGGGGGATTTTCTAATTTAGAAAATCTATTGCGATTTTTTTTTCCCATTTTGTTATAGCAATTTTTTTTCACCTCTCGATTCTTTTAAAAACTCTTTCGGGGAACTGATTACCAGACTATATTTTCGGTGTTTCAACTGGGTAGAAATTTGGCATCGTTGTTGTTTACATAGAATAAATTTACATAAAATGCAGGTAAAACATAAAAGTTCAAATTTATGTTTACAACAGCCGCAGCGATGTCAGTAGTTCAGTTTATGAAGAAGCGTTAACCTCTTGACATAAAATGACTTCTGGGAGAAGTCAGTCATTTCATGTGCTAAAGTAGATTAATGTCTCCGAAGTCAATATCTGTCTTCGGTAGACGTCGTTCGGAATAATATTAAATAATTTAATTATTTAATTCGTGCTCTTCTATTACATTTTGATTAGACTGTTAAAGATTCATGTATCCTTAACACTAGATTGCCCGAGATTTCTTGTATACCTATATTGCCCCAAAACAGTCAAAATGACTGCATTGTGAAAAAATAACAAATATGTAAAGAAATTTGTTTAAAATTAATTTTTAATATTATATAATAAAGGAGGGCGGAAGTAACTACAATTATTCATAAACCCATTTATATGTTATAGAAAAAGTCACCAAATTCTAAGAAATTGTGTCATTATATTTCATAATTGTTTTTCTAATTGAAATTAAAAAACAGTCAAAATGACTGCCTTGGGCAATCTAGTGTTAAAAATAATGTAGGAAGCGGATCAACTTAGAAATGTAAAAAATGCCAGCTCATCTGCCTTTACGGGAATGATTTGAAATGTTTTATACTTTTCAAAAATACTTATCTTATATTATTACTTTATTCTTTTTCATTAACATGATATATAAGCCTCATTAAATGTTATATAGCAATGCAAATTTCAAAGTAAAACGTTCTTTTTTCTCATCTTTCACAAAATTGATCAGTAGAGCCAGAAGTAAATATTATCAAAGAACTGAATAGTATTTTTCGGACACATCAAATTCGTTTTTATTTGTATGTCAAGGGGTTAAAAAAGCTGAAGCACGAATGTTTACTGGGTTCAATATGTTTTTTTTTTTCTCAACTTGTGTGAAATTGTATCCTCTTCCTCAATATGGAGTTAGATTGTATTTTTTCATCGAATGCTTACGTAAACAAATAAGTTTGTAAAATAGGTTCGTGGTCGCAATGTCCCCCAAGTTCTCAAAACTGCCTCTGGAGGTGGCAGGCCAAGCCTGGGGGTCATCTGCTTCTAAATTACGAGGACCCATTCTAATGTTAAGTCAGTCTTCAGTCCTGAAGGTTTCTCAAGATGAAACTGCATATTACTTAAGCCATGGACCAGTATTGCGAAGGGACCAGTATTGGATTTACTGTAGGTTTTTCCACATTAGGGGGATGAGTAACCACAGAAATAAATTTTATTATAAGTCCGCATCGAGCATTTTCAGTAAGGCTAATTTTAAAACAATTAATAATTATTTACTTTTTAAGTTAAGAATTTACCTAATAATTGTAAATATTTTCACATAAATATATCAGTAAGAACATATTAAATTTTGAAGTATATTAGTCAGAAACAAACCAAATTTTGACACCTTAAAAACATCTGTCATAGAAAAACTTAAGTATTCTATTACAAGCAAATTTTAGGGAAATTTGAGAACTAAAATGATGAAATTCTGAAAAATTGTATGTATTTAAAGTATTTGTTATTTGAAATGTACTTTTTAAATAGTTTTTTTATTGAATTCAAACTTAGAGGAAAAAAAAAGATATATTTGTGTGCTTGGGGACCGTAATTTTTCCAAATTTCAATTCTTCATTAACTTTGAGCATTGAAGTAAAAAAGTAGCAACGTGTATTTCTCATTATTGACGCCAGATTGGTCATTTTGACCGTTTTCTCTATTTCAAGTTGGATTCCTAAAAAACTATCTTTAGTAGAAAGCCAGACTTTTAAGCTTTCTTAGAAACCTTTGATCTTTGTTGGTACCAATTACAAATCGAATTGAAATAAAATCAGCGAAGTTATTTTTAGTTATACATAGAAGCGCCATGAACAGTCAAATTGACCGCTAGTACATTTAAGCTAATTCCACGTACTTTCTTGCTCAAAAAGCTCATGTTTTGTCGGGATATTACCCTCTACCTATTAAATTATTAAAAAAAATTTTTTTAAAAAAGGAAAAGTTACCAGAAACAGTTTTACAACAAAACTAAATGTAGAGTGGATATTGTTGATCAGATGGCTCGCTAATATTCTGTTCGCGATGCATCATGCAGATGACTAGTGCATCTATTTTTAATGTGCTAGATGTGAAAGAAATAAATGCCTATGTAAAACATTACATCGATTCTTAATTGTATTAATGGAAGAATTAAGAGAGATTAATATGAAAGAACTGCAAATTCCCAAAACGACAGTTGGAAATTTTCAAATCCAGTAATAGATTATCAAAGAAAATACATCAATACTATATTGGGCATTGTGAAGGAAACAAAACATGTGATATATGTAAAAGAATCTTTGAATTGTGTACACTGAAAATGTACATCTAGGATTGAAACAAATGTTTGTAAAATTCCAAACAGGAATAAAGTATGTTTAACCCTTTCGTGGGCCGTAGGAAGATTACTTCTCACCTACACGATCTTACAAAACACACCTGTGGGAAGCACAAAAACCATTCTAATATATGGGTCTTGCTATTGGAATGACGGGAAGACTAACTCCCGCTTCGGTGTTTAGCTTTCATCTATTGTTCGATCGATTGAATAAAATTAGCAGTTCTCTTTTGAAAGTTTGGAAACGTGGACTGAGAAATAAATGGCCCACGAAAGGGTTAAAATAAAGAGGAAAATTATTAAAAAAATTTTATAAAACAAGTTTTATTTTTTTAGAAGTCATTAAAATTTATAATTAAATATAATTAAAATCATTAGAAAATGGTGTAAAACGCTTAAATTAAAAAAATACACTTAATCTATTCAGCGGCCTTTTTGACCGCTGTTGACGCTTCTGGTGTTAAGCCACAACAAACCCCTTTTTCGAAAAAATTTTCTGGAAACTAAAAAAAAATATGTCTGATCTCGAGTGTGGAAAATGACGAAACACGATGCCCAGAATTCCGTGCAGCTAGGCAAGGCTGTCGCAGCCGAAATACAGTAAGCACATGTCTCCGTGGCACGAAAATGGATACGGGATGCAAAAAATACAATTATTAATGACCAGTGCAAAAAATATTTCTCCTTGGTGTGAAAGCTTTCAACAAGTACTTTAATTGTTGTAATCAGGGCTTTCCCTCTTCCTATCCGTTATACAAATACGTTTTCTGCTGATAAATTGCTCTGCTTTCGACTTAAGAAAACACGGTCTGAACGCAGATAACTTTTTGCATAAATAACCCTTTCGGATGCATAGTCTTATTTATGGGTTGAAATTCCACTCTTTGATGCACAGCCTCACAAAAATATCCTCTTCTTCGGAGAGGTTCTTATTTATCAAAAGACTATTTTGACGGTGTAAAGTAGAATATCAAAATTTATGTTGTCACACTTGGTCGTAAAGTGTTGCGATTTTGCATTTAAGACTGTTGTAATGAGGATTATTCACGTTTGGTATCGAGAGTATAAAAAATCCTGTGATACATTCGTTTACATATTTGTTTACACCATAAGGCAATTTGTCGCAACGTCACGAACTACTATAATGCCCTTCCCATTGTAACGGCGTGATTTAGCGGTGTGTCGACATCAAAGAACTTTGATTTGAGAGATGGACTTCGCTTGTGTGGATGCAAAAGGATTGTTTTCCCCGGCACCACGATGTCTACACTGTTATGCCCTATAGTAGAGGAACAATATACCAGACAACCCGGCACCTTAACTGACGGCCAGAAATATGATCATTGGAACGACAAAGGATTTGCCGCGACTCATATGTAGCCGCTTAGAATTCCAGGGACTCCTGGGTTTGCGGCCGATGATTGTTTAACCCGGACCAATTCAGTTGTTCGAAGGTGAGGTCATCCCTGGGTGATCCAATAATGAAATTGTGGGTGAGGCCCCTCTCTTAGAGGCCCCTCCCCTAGAAAGAGACGAGAGAAGATTTGTTTTTTAGAGACGTTAGTTAGCTAGCAACCAGCTAATTCAGAGGTCGCCTTGACCAGTCTCTCTACCGGAGATTTTTGGCGATAATCCCACCTTGGGATCTTTTCGTTAAGGAGTAGCCAGCGTCCGCTAACTCGGAGGTCACCTCGACCAGTCTCTCCATTGGAGAGTTTTATTTAGCGAAATCCCTTCTTGGGATATATCTCTTGCTGAGATTGAAACGATACCATTGGGTTTCCTTTTCTAATATACTCCTCTTCAGGATTGTTTGCATTTTTCCTTCGGAACTCTAACTGTGCTTTGATATTCTACCATTACTTCAGTGAACTTTCGCGAGAGCTACCGAATTGTTTCTTCCTTCGAATCACCAATATTTCGGCAGAGACTGATTTTAGTTTAGGTAGCCGTCTTAATAAGTTATCATATAACTGTTCAATCCATTTGTAACAAATAATTAAAGTATAACTATATTTTCATTTAAAAATTATTCTACAAAAAATGGTCAATATTTTTATTCTCTTGCGTTTCACAAAAAAAAAAAAAAAAAAAAAAAAAAAAAAAAAAAAAAAATCTTCGGCAATGTCTCTGATACTGATTATCTCATTATCATTATTTTTAAAGTTCCTACAATGAAGTTATGATAACGAAGCAATTATGAACCTACAGTTATTACAACAGAAGAAACTATATTAAAACACAAAGAGAACAAACTGTGAATAATAAAGTATATATCTGGAACAGTATATCAGCTAACTAGGATGTTAATGTTAAATCTACTTGTAGTAATAAATTTGTAATGTATTTACATTAAAAAATTTACCAAAAAATTGTTTAAATGTTTTCATTATTTTGTAAAAATTTTTCGAAAAAGCTTATAGCAGTGTCTCTGATACGGATTGTCCCATTATTTTTTTACCCCTTCACGACCAACGTCTCGTATACGCAACGCAGCGATTTCACTTTTATCAGTCCAGCGTTGCTTCCACGCGATGATCTACGGTTGCTATTGAGACCCCATAATTTAAAAAAAATATCAATTTTTCTGTTTTGCACCATTAGTTTTTTCTGGTTTTGTTCATATTTTAAATTTATGATTCGACTCTTGTTCTCTCTCAGTTGAGACGGCCAAATTATTCTTCTGAATATAGCAAATATTAAAATGCTACCGGTCGCTGCTAGATGGCACTATTTTCGTTCTACTCCTTGTTACAAACAATTAAAGTACCAATTTAAAAAAGAACAATTAGTGTACCAATTAAAAGAAGAATAAAATCTTTTAAATTTTGATACAATTACATTTTTTGTTTATTAGATAGAGAGAATTATATTTTTAGTACAAATAAGATTATACATAAAATAAAATTATTCATTCGGAACTTAATCGAAGACCGTTAACTTCTGTGGAACGAAAACCGGAAGTGAAATGATATATATATATTTTTAGTTGAATCGGATCGGAAACCAGAATGTAAAAATACGGTTCGAAGCCCTGTTCAAAAGATTAAAAGACAACCATTACTGTCTTCTCAATGCAAAGTTTGACGTATGCTTTAAATGGCGGAAATAAACAGTTATTTTAGTTATCTTTTTTAGCAAATCTGTTAACCTAAACAGAGTAATTGCTTGTTTCTTTTCCATCGACTCAAAGCTTAATAAATGTGGCTGCTGATGTACATGAAAGGTTAGAGACGAAACTGGCATGAAAGGAAAATAATTGCTTTTTGTCTTGAAAATCACTTAACATTGAGCGAGGCACACTTCAAAATTTCAAGTTAAACGTTTTTAAGCGTTGGAAAATCTTTGCTTTCTGAACTTATCAATGACGCCGTCAACAGGGTGCAAGGGTTAAGATTTTTCTCAAAATTTTTTTAAATTTCCGAATATACAGCTATCGGAGTGTAAGGTAAAAATAGTTTAATATTCTTTAAACTTATCATATTTAACACTTCGTGCGGGCAACGTATTTTTACATTTTTTGCAGTCTATCACTGGAGAGCGGGTCACGTAAAAATAAGCATTTAGCAGATTTGTGGTGGATACCTGCTAACCACCACAAATCTACTAAATACGAATAATTATATGTATGTGTGACATTATTTACGTGTTGTTTGCGTTGATATGCAACGCTTTGCATTTTTTCTTTCCACAAGTTATGATTGTCGAGTTAATCAGTCTTTTGTTGCGTTATTTCGTCTTAAATCGAATTCCTAGCTCTAGAACGTACAAGTCGAGCTTTGTCAATTTGAAGCTTGGTTTTTTTATTGTTGAATACAAAATTGATAAAATAAGCCGTTGTGACAAAGATAGTTATGAAGAAATATGAGCTGACAGATTATCGGACTTTAATTTTAAAAATCGTTATTTTTATAATTTCGCAAAAAAAATTTTTTTTATTTTTTTTTTTATTTATTTATTTATTTATTTATTTTTTTTGTTAAATACTCATACAGTATATATTAAAGTGTAAAATAAAAAAAAGTTTCGTTCATAAAACAAAGTAGTTTTCGATTTACTGCGATTTTTCTGGATAACTAAACTTTCGTGCGATTCACGTAAAAACGCCCGCTGCACTCGTAATTTGGCGGTGAAGTATACCCGCATGACAAGTTTTAATTGTGTAGAACATGCAATTATTTCCCCAAAACTTAGGAGAAAAACTCACAATACGCGTTGTACATGGAATATTTTTTTAGTTAATGTAATGATACGATTTACGTGCCTTTACATGCCTTTAATCATTTGACATGCTATGACGTCTGGGAGAATGCATCAATGTAGACATTAATATCCCTGAGACGTCAAGAACTGGCTCCGTTCAGATACTATGCAGAATAATTTTAAATCATTTAATTATTTAACTTGTTCCTCGATTCTGTTTTGATTAGAATGTTTAATATGTCATGGAAAAAATAATAGAAAAATCTTTAAAAGATAATAGAAGCAGCAAAATAAGTGTAAAAAAATGTCAGTTCTTCTACCTATTAGAGAATGCTTTGAAGTTTCATATGCAACAGAAATAGTTTATTTTAAACTGTTACTTAATTATTGTCCATTAACATCATATATTAACCTCATTAAATGCTGCATAGTAATGCAAATGTAAATATAAAATGTTCTGTGTCTGATCTTACATATAACTTTTGGGTTGATCCGAATGCAATAATATTTTTCGTGTGTATAAAATTCAGTTTTATTTGTAAGCCAAGGAACATTTGAAAGAAGAAAAAGGAAGGAAGAAATTAAAAGTTAAGAGGGTAAATATTGAAAAATAATAATGGGACTTCAGACTGAAGTCTTCATTATAAGCCTATTTTTGATGTGTTATAAAATATAATGTGATGTTCTGTTTAAAATAAGATTTTCCCAGATCATTAATAAAGGCGTGTCATGATACTAATAGAGCAGTTGCATATCGGTAAAGTTACTACTAAAGAAACTGTAAGACTATTTCCTAAAATACAAAGAACAAACTGTGAGTAATAGATGAGCTATATTAAAGTTACTACAAATTAAAGTGTACAATAACTACCTAAAATGCAAGTAAAAAAATATGGATAAATAAGAATATGCCCTGCACACAAGTACATTTATAGGAGCCGAACGATGGCCGAATGGTAGGGCGCTGCTCTTCGGAACCGGAGTTAGCGGGTTCGAATCCCGCTGATGGCATGGACGTTTGTAGCCGTTCGGAATCGGCTTTAAACTGTAGGTACCGGTCTCATTAGTAATTGTGTGCAAAAACAGTAGACCGTAGCTCCCTAGACCAAACATTTATAGGGGATTGGTCCGTGGAGTCTGAGCCCTCCTCATTATCCCATTTTACGCATTAGAAACATTTTTTAAATGATTAAAGTTTGTCTTCATCACTAGTTTCGACTGTGTGTAAAAATATAGAAAGATCGTTTACTATCGGAGTTTGTTTGCTTGAATCTCACAGTGACATGGATATTCGTAGCCGTTCGGAGTCGGCTTTAAGAAGTAGGTCCCGGTCTCATTAGCCCTCGTGTTGCAAAAAAGTAGACCGTAACACTCCAAACCAAACCAAACCAAAGATCGTTTACAGCCATAAAAAGAGCAAAACCGCTTTTTCGCAGTAGAACTCACCATGAGATTTTGTCAAATTTAGCATTACTTACGGTGCATACAGGCATGTCTATAAACAAAACAAGTTTGAACAAACTGGCCTTAAAAACTAGAGAAATTAATTTACTACTATAAAACAGTACTTTATAAATTAGCAATTATGCCATACTGTTTTCGAATTTAGTTGTCATATTTTGTAAAGAAAAACAAAAGTATAATTCACAATACCTGTATCACTTCTTTTATTTTCATAGTTGTTCATGAAATTTAGTATAAATTAATCTGGTAAATACTAGCGTGTAAATCAAATATGATCCAACTTTACCAGGCAAATTTAATCCTTTAATGCACAGTTTTTGAAAATGGCTGGCCAAAAATAATCCAATTTTTAATGTAAAAAAACACAATTTAGAACGTTGTCTTACCACAAAAATTACAAAAATACAAAAATAATCAAAATTTAAGTATATTGGATATTTATACAACTGGTATGATTTCTAATTTTTAGAATATTATTATTATTGTCGAAAGAGTATATTGGAAGGCAATCTACCAATTAACAGTATCATGTGTCATCCCTTTAATGCGTAGGTATCAAATATGAAACCCTTATGTTTCATATCTCAAGAGTATAAAGTGACGCCTCGAGTCAAGGATGTCTTTACAGCTAGAGCTTAGTAAT
Organism: Pardosa pseudoannulata; assembly: GCA_032207245.1. NCBI lineage: Eukaryota > Metazoa > Arthropoda > Arachnida > Araneae > Lycosidae > Pardosa > Pardosa pseudoannulata. Next base: position 40,533,894 of record CM063510.1, on the reverse strand, counting down.
AAAATAGTAAATAAATAAATTTTATTTTACATTATATTTTAGTAAAATACATATTGAAAAATGAGCGAATCAGAGTCTAAATAGGAATACGCTGTCGGAAAGCGGCTCACAAGGAAGAGATAAGTCGTAATTGATAAGCAGGAAAAAAATATTTTATTTCTGAATAAATAAGTGTTATAGGTTACAATCAGATGTAAATAATAAATATCAGTAAAACGATTTTTTTTTCTTTCACGTTATTTTCAATTCTCGATTGCATTCGAATGTGAAAAATTATAGCAACATAAAGTACAACGCCACTCGAATTATCTCGAGTGTGCACAGTTTGGTAAGTTTAGAACGCTCGAGTTAACTCAAGCGTGCACTTTAAGGGGTTAAACCTGACAAAAATTTTAAAGTAAATTAAAAGATTCATTGTGCATATATTTTTCAAGCCACAATGAAATCACCTATAACTTTGCTTATTTGTTTTATGACGTATTATGTATACAAATAAAGATGAAGATATATGTATAAGACTTATGTTTGTATGTGCTTTGTTTGTGTGAATGTGTTTCCTTTTTCGTTAAATTAAAAGTTTACTGTACTCTGAATTAAGATTATGGACCCTCCCAGAAAAAAGATACGACATTTTGTACAACATATTCATTATCATGTTCAAGACACAATGAAATTATGTAAAGCATTGCTCCTTCGTTATGACTTTATGCATACATGCTAAACTATTGATGTATGTATAAGTCTATGTATTGATATTTAAGATTTGTGTATTGATGTATGTATAAGAGTATGTATGAATGTACTTTGTGTGTGTTTAATATTTCATTTTTCTTAATATCAAAAGTTTATTGTACTTTGAATCAAGACTATGAACCCTAAACTTCAAAAATAAATTCTGGATACGTCACAGCCTAGACAGTATGAATAAGTTAGTATGTAACTGTTCAATTCATTTGTAACAAGAAATTAAATTGTAACTATATTTGTATTGATAAATTATCCTACAAAAAGTGATCGTAATGTTTTTATTCTTTTACAATTATTTTCACAACAAAAAGCCTCCGGCAATGTCTCTGATACTAATTATCCCATTATCATTAGTTTTTAAGTTTCTACAATGAATGTTATACTAACGAAGCAATTATGAATCAGCAGAAACTATACTAAAACACAAAGAGAACAAACTGTGATTAATAAAGTATATACCTGGAACAGTATATCTGTTAACTATGACGTTACTGTTAAATCTACTTTTAATAATAAATTTGTAATGTATTTACATTAAAAAAATTTACCAAAATTTTTTTTAAATATTTCCATTATTTTGTAAAAATTGACCCATTATATTTTTAAAGATTGTTAATCTAACAAAATAATGAACGTTATGATAAGAAAGTAAGTACAAGTCATAGTAAAGTTACTGAAACTTAATAAAGTGTATGGTCATTACCTAAAACAAGACCAAAATGCAAATAATTAAGAATATACCTAAATTAATAGAGCTCAGTAACTATTTTTGCATTAAAAAAATACTGTTTGAATGTTTAAAATATTTACAATCATTTTCTTAGCAAAAATCAACATCTTTTTGTTTGCCACTTGTTACATTTTTTTCTCGATAAAGAAGTATCTTTTACTATCTTTTTCTAAGATATCCGACAAAATCTGTCTCGAACCTGTAAATGCAGGTCCCCCACTGACGTACTCTTTTCGGTTAGATACGGGACATCAAAAGAAAAGAGGTTGAAGCAATTAAAGGGTGTAGGTTCCAAAAGCTTTCCCCTTCTATTGTACTAGTATTTTTACCGTCCATCGAAGCAATAGGTTACACACTCTTTTCTTCTTTCTTTCGCTAGTCGTCAAGGCGTTCCATAGAATATCTTATCTGTGTTAACAAGCGCAGTAAGTTAGGGGGTCATCTCTTTTCTATTTTTGTCATCTACTTAGGTGACAGGAACTGCTTACGTAAAAGCAGAGCCGTAACTAGCCCGTAGCAGAAAACTGGTCTGCGCCCGTACCACCAAATATAGTGAGAAAAATATATAAACATTTTTTTCTATATCAAATATTCAGAATGAACTCAGAAAATATTTTCTTAATTCTTAAAATGTTCTTTGATATTAAGTTTTAATTTTTTCTTCTAATTTTACCATATTAATACTTAAATATTTTTAAACATTCTGAGGGGTATTATTTTCCTAATAAACTCAATAGTTTATTTGAGGGGAATATGTTTTATTTAGACGATGAATTTTCATAAAAAATTGGCGAATTTTTAATAGTTTTAATAACATTAATGAATTTAAAATTTAAAACGAAAACCCGGATTTATGTAAAGGCATATTATGATTGTTTGGTAAACGTTTTGTAAAAATCTATAACAAGTTTAGCCTCTAGAAGCATTTTTAAAAATAAGAAAGTCATAAAAAAAAATTAAACACATTGGATTTTATAATAAAAAAATTATTTTTCAACTTTTTCTTGTTTTCTACTCAAGGTAAATCGTCCTCTTTCAGACCCCATTTTCCTCACGGTGCGGAGCCCCTATGACTGATGCGCTTGTGGCAAATGCCACCTTTGGCACGCCCTAGTTACGGCCCTACGTAAAAGTAAAATAAGAAACCTTTGTATTAGAAATTGCCGATTGTATATAACAGGATTTCACAAACCTTTCTGGAGAATGGCACACTAAAAATATCTGAATTAATTTGTGGCACACAGTAAACCGTTTATTTGACTTCACTTTTAAGTGAAATCAAATATGCAGGGGAAGTAAGTTTGAAAAAATAATGTATGAAACCATTGAGGTAATTACAAACACTATTTCAAAGTAAGAAAACCAGTGCATACTGCAAGTATCTGCTGGCAATATATATGTATAACGGGTCTATGTGTACGGGTAATGCTTATTTCTTTTACACTCAAAATCCACCGACTTTCATAGTAGGGAATTTCTTGATTTCCTTTACTGCTATCTTCCGAAAGTTTACCTATTTAGAAAAGTAAACTTAAAAGTATTGCATTAACATATCTGAGCTGCAGTAGCTTGGTTAACAAAGGCGTCGTTTGCATAACCAGAGGGTTGTGAGTTCAAGGCTTGAGCAGGTCAAAGATCATTATTGTTCATTAACGACGGCTCGATAAAACAGGTTTATCATTGCAATATCCTATGGGCGATACGTCTGGACGTGATAGGCCAAGACTGGGGATCTTCTGCTTAGTTTCCTGCCGCTAAATTTCGAGGACCCAGGGAGGAAAGTTACTCACGTTCGCCACGTTACACGTGCTCTTCGAGTAGAGCTAAATAAGTAACAGGCACGCAGCCATGTCTGACATAAAGATATCTGTATTTTTGCAAGTTGTATTTGAATGAAAAATAAACTTCGATACCTCTATTTAATAGCAACCTGCAATTTTCCCTCGAACTAAAACGCTGAGCAAAAATGAAAATGCCCTGCTTAGTCACTGATAAAATAATCTACATGTACCAAAGGTATTTTTAAACCTCTTTTAACAAGAAAAGCTATAAAAAATAATAATAAATAAAAGTTTTGTTTGATTTTTTAGTTATGCCGCTTGCAAATAGATGGCGCTACTAGTTTAAAATCTCTGTAATTGCGATTCAAAATATGCTAACCAGCTTTTGATTTACCAAACTGATTTTAATTTTTTTCTTTTTTGTCCGATCTAATTTTTTTTTTATTATTATTATTGAATATTTTATTGTCACTGTAATTGAACCTATGTGCAATGTTTCAGATCTCTAGCCAGTCAGGAAAGTAGTTAAAATTGATTTCAAAATATCAACTGATAAACAAGGAAGTAAAACAGATTAAAAAAAATGTTTTGAAGGCGAACTACTGTTTGTTGAAGTGAAAGTAAATGAAAAAAGAAAAGAAAGCCCGACTCCTCTTGGACAATAGGAGAAATATAGTTAAAATTATGATGAAGAAAGTGAGTGAAAAAAAAAATCACTTAATATATTTAGTGATTTATTTTTCTTCTTGGCTAAAGAAAAATTAACTACATTTTTGGCACTATTATTTGAAGATAATCTAGGGAGTATATCTATACAAATAAATATACCGAGGTTCGAGGCCAAAGATAATCAGTTCGAAAGATGACCGCTTGGGTAAGTCGTGTTCTTCGGTACTAGAGTTCACGTGTTCGAATCCCGCTGCTAGCATGAATGTTCGTAGACGTCCGGTATTGCATTTAATCAATAGTTCCGTTCTCATTAACCTACGTGTAGCCAAACATCAGACTGTAGATTTCCACGGCAAACCAAGCCAAAGGCATTCAGAGATTTGTTAATTTGTATGGTAAATAATCACCAAACCAAATGAAAATAAAAAGCGGGAAATTGTTAAATTTTTGTAGTAAATTATCACTGATTAGTTGAAATCAACTTTTATGAAACTGGTCCTAAACACAAGACATAAATAAAGTGTAAAATACTTTAAATTTTCCAAATGATTACCATTGTATTTGTAGTAAGTACTCTTTTGCTAATAATCTTTTATATTCTATAATTTTAACTTTTAATTATTTTTTACATGATTTAAATAATGTATTATAATATTCTATGTTCTTTAACTCGAAGTTGTTTCTATAGTGTAACATTTTAATTTCTATTTCAAAATTTTTTTTTCTTCGTATTTTAACCTTATTTAAATGTAGATAATTTATCCCCCACCTCCCAAAAATGGTTGGGAGATCAATTATAGCTTTCTACACAGGACTTTAAACCCAGTGGCGTTGGGGTAGCGCTTCGCGTTCCCATGCCACAGGTCCAAGGTTCGATCCCCGGGCTGGGCAATGTTGACTCAGCCTTTCATCCCTTCAGTGGGTAGATAAACTGAGGACCAAGCATGCTTGGGAACTAAACACTGGGAGTTCAGGGTTAGGCTGACCACCTAACCGGAACAAATGCTTCGCACCTTAGGGCCCTTGGTCTAGAAAACGGAGATTGACACCGTAGGCCCTGGCCCCCTAGGGGCTGTTGAGCCGGAGTTTTACACAGAACTTTGCATGTATTTTCAAATACTTTTAAAAATTATACTTTATAAAAATATATTACTGACACAATGAATGACCGGGAAATTTTATATTTTGTTATGTATATGTAAATATATTAAAATATTTAAACCTTAACGTATCTAAATTATTTTTCCCAATTTTCATTCCATATCGTTATAAATAAATAAACCTCAGTTAAAGAGGGTACTTTCTTTCGTTTTCTGCGTCAGTAAAATCTTAACATGTAATTATTTTTCATTTGTCCATTTCCAAACTCATTGGACTTCTTTGATAGTCGCTGATTTTGTACGTCTGAATGATCAATTGGCCCGCTAATAAACCATATGCAGGGCCTGATTTACGGCGGGGCATTCGGGTCATTGGCCCCCCCCCCTTTAGGTGCGGGCTTCAAATTTAAAAAAATACATATTAATTGTTTGGTGCATCTGAGAATTTGCTATGCCGGAAAAACAGGAATTTTCTTTTGTTAATGACAAACTATAGTATGTATGTTGTTGGTGGGCTTCAACAGTCAGTAAATTAAATTTATTCCATAATTTTAATCCAAAAGTAAGTTTTCATTTGCTTAACCCTTAATTTGGCTAAGTCTGGCCGCTACACCGGACATATATATTTATAACTACTATATAACATAATTGTCAGTGTGTTGCCACAGCGGACATTATCTCAAAAATAGAAAATATATTTTTTTGTTTATTTTACAGAGATCCTAATGTCTATACAGATATGGAAAAATAACAGAAATTAAAAAATATTCGAAAAAACATCTTCTCAAATTAAGGGTTAAAAATACTTTGAAGAAACGTTAACATTTTAAATGTGTATATTATTCAAAAGATTGATATACCAACCATATTAGTGACACCAATTCACAAATTCATCTCTTCTGAGAGGGAAAAAAAACTTAACTACCTTTTTCCCTCTTGAAGTGGTTAGCAAATCAGAGAAAATATATTTATCCAAAAGCATCTGATATCCATTTTTTTTTCTTTTTAAGATTTAAGAATGAACAGAAAGTCTTAAAATTGGTAATTTAAGAATAAAAGTATTTAATTTTGTAAAACAAAGTCTCACATGATAGTTTACTTAAAATGGTAATTTTTATTAATTTAAACCAGTATTTTTACCTTTAAAAATGTTACAGGTACTCTGAGTTTGATTCAAGAATATCACAGTTTTTGTCGTTAAAGTCAGATACTGTACTTAGATTGCATAGACATCTGTAATGTGTTTGAAGTTAGTTTAGTGGAATTCTAAAATTAAAAAAAAAAATTATTTCATTTCATTAGATACACAAAATGTTTAAGTTATGTATACCTGTAAGGAGTATTAAAACTGATATAGAGCTTATAAAATAAAATCACTCTCGAGTTCGAGAAAGGTAAGATGTATGGGGGCCCCATATGAGGCTTTGGATCGGGACCTTAGGGGTATAAATCGGGCCCTGACCACATGAAGGCTGCATTTGCAATTTTTCTGGAAAAGCATACTAGTAAAGTTTCAATCAGTTTTCTGGCAACTGTTTTAGAAGGCGAATATGTAGCAGTGCCGCTTTTTTTTTTCCTAAGTTTTAGCATGAAACGTAGTGTTGAAAAAAACTTGGTTGTCGAATAGAATTGTGCCTTGGGCATTTATTATTTTAATTGACATAAATCATGGATAACTTCGATAAATTTAAATCTTTCAGCATATTGTACTAATCAGTGTCAATTTTTGAAATCGAGGTACACACACTCACATATACATTTATTCCGACGCATATATTAACTGACATAAGACAGTTGGATTTTTAATAGTATATTTCAGAAATTTTTAGAGTAAAACTCAAAAATATATAAACCCTCTATCTTATATCCAATGAAATAGTTCTTTTCCCTAAAATAGTTGTTTTTATATTTTGCACTGATTCTTTACTGTAAAAATTTCTGTACCTTAGTGAGGATAATTATCGAATTTTAAATCGAATTTTATTTTAAATAAATATTTAGATAATATTTCAATACATACATAGTACCCAAAATTTAAATATAAGAATCAAGTCATCGATTTTTTTTTCTTTCTTTAAAGGTTTAAAAACCCTACGAAAAAGTATCTAGCTTAATTCCGTTCTAAAAATAAGGATATAGTTAAGTGATAACATGCGATTGTTACTCTTTACTATTAACCGATATGAAATTAAATTAAATTAAGGAGGTTCTAATGAACAATAAATTTATCTAAAAATTAAGCATCTTACTACTTATTCCATGTAAAATTTAACTTTTTATAGTATAGAGAACCTGTCTAAAGATTTCAACAATTTCCTCTTAAATGAAGAAAAAGTCTAAAAATTTTTAATATTTGAAATTCGAGTAAATCAAACATGGAGAAAAAGCCATTTACGGTGTTTATTGATAATTTAAAAAAATGAAATCCGATAAGTAAATAACTTTTTAAATATTGAAGACACTAGTTTCAAATTCTTCATACATATGTAGTAAGGTTAAAATATAAACTAAGCTAATAATAATTTTTAAAAATGCGATATTTTAATCACGTTTGGAGTGCCGTGTATCTCTAACAACAAGTAAAAGTAAAAGAAACTTCAAAGTAATGTTCGTTTATAAAAAGAAACTTGCAAGATGTTGAAGTTCCAAATCTAGATCTTTAGCAGGTAATTAGAAATACATTTTCCAACTTGCCGAGGGGGGGGCTTTTGTCCTGCTCCCCAATCGAGCGCTCTGTCGCCAAAATTAGTCGCGTTGGCATGTGTCTTGGCGTCGCCCGCCGAACCCAGAGACCCGGAGGGGAAAAGATGGTAAGTCACCGTCAGCTTGCTCATCTTCAGACTCCACTAAGTTGGGATAAGTTTCTGTGCCAGTGTGTAGCGGATTTTGTCTATTTTCTGAAACGACTTCGGAGCAGTGGTGCGCATCCCAGGAACTATGGCGGCAGGGAGAAGTTTTTGACATTCTGTAAGTTCGGGAACATTTTTTGAGACTTTTGTGTGCGAGCGGGGTTTTTGACTCGACAAATTGCAGGATCCAGAGGCTTATAAAATCGTCTGAATACATCTCTGGTAAGTACCTCTGATTTGTTTACAGACAGCTTCTGACCAAAATACCTCTTGAATTTAATCCAACTTGATCGCGTATTATTTTTAGAATGTAGTAGAGAAGATCTGTTCCGCAACGTAACGTAACACATTTTTTTGTTTTCTATCCGTTGGACATTTGTAATTTTTTTTCTCCAAATTTGTTTGTTTACATTTTGATTCTGTGAGGGGAAGAGGTACATGTGACATTTTTTTTTCTTGCTTTACTATGAGAAAGAAAAATATAGATTATTTATTTGGAAAAAATTGACATTTAATATACGATAATATTTTTGTCAGTTTAATAATTTTATGTATATTTCAATGTTATAGTAAGTAAGGGTCTTAAAAGTTTTGTATTTTTCTTTCGTTTATTTTAAAAATTTTCAATTGAACTCTAGAACGTATATTCGTTTTAAATTCTGTGTATTTATAAGTTATAAATTGTTTTCTCTATTGGGAGTAAGCCGGGAATGGCAGCAATTTAAGCATAAAATCATCTCCATAATAATTTATTTATGATTTCTTGGGAATAAATGTCCTAATAAGTTATTCCTAGTTTTCTTAACGTTAGTTAATTCTCTTTCCGAAAAACTAAAATGTTCTATTTAGTTCTTAAAATATTCAACTGTTTGATTTAACTTTACTTACTTTTTGAGGTACTTTTATGACTAATATACTGTATTAAAAGGTTTCGAAAGCACCTTTAAAGTCTTAAAATTGCATTCAAACAATGCTAAGAAATTAAAACTTATCTGATAAAATCTGGTACTTGTTAGTGTGAGTTCTGCGGGGTCTTAAGTATTGCATTTCATGTTTAATCTCAATTTTTTAATTTTAATTTTATTTTGCCTGGAGCACATATTATTTGGAAGTACTTATTTGCAGAAATATGTGACTGTTTACGAAATTTAAATAAATGGATATTTCTTTTTAAGGTTTTCTTTCAAAATTCTATATTTTTATTAAATTAATTTGACAAGATGTTTTTTCAAATATTTTTTAATTTCAGTTTATTTACCTTCTATAACATTAGGATCTCTGTAAAATATTTTATTTTTTTTGAGATAATTAATTTGTGTCTAACACTGACAATTATGTTATATACTAGTTATAAATATACATGTTAGCGGACAGACTTAGTCAAATTAAGGTTAAACTCAAAAAAAAAAAAAAAAAAAAAATCATAATACATCAGTTGTTTACCTTCTATAAGCTAGTGACACGTTGTAATATTTTATTTTTAAACTGAATACTGAAGTTTTAATTTGTAAGTATTTAAAATATAAACAATTATTTGATATGTCTCCATAACTACCTGTAATTTTTTGAATATAAGAAATTAAAAAAAATATGTGCTGTAACCTAAAAAGTTAGTGCTTAAAACAATATTTGATTTGGCACGATCCACATCACACGTATACAATCAGTAAGGGTAAATTAAAAAAATATAATTGAATTTAATCTAGAAAGTGATTTCGCCAAATCATTTTTCTCTTTTAAATATCTATGTTATTGAAAGCAAACTTATTTTATCAAAACGTTTAAATACTAAACAATGAAATAAATATCTGTTTTGATTCCATAATCCAAGAGTGTTTTTATAATTTATTTATGCACGTGTACCAGTATGTATCAGTAGTATCTACATACTACATAATGTTTCCAAAGAAAAGGCAGTTGGATTCTAATACTATATATCATGAATTTTCAGGACAAAACTGAAATATATATAAAATGTTTCTTTTTTATCCAATGAAATATAATTATGTTCCTTGAAAGTTGTTTTACTATTTAGCACTTTTTTTATAATGTAGACATTTGTTTATTCGAATGAGGATTTTTGAATCTTAGAATTGGGTTTTGCTTTAAATAAAATATTTAAACAATGTATTTTAATATATACATCCGTACATATGATATATACATACGTAACTATAAAAATAAACAGCTGTTTATTATTCATTATTTCAATTTTGTGGAGATCCGTGAAATAAACTGCAATCGAACTTTCCTAAAATTGACTAACTTTCATTTGCAATTAACTGATATGGAATAAAGCCTTTCAAGGAGCCTCTGACCTTGTACCACATTAGATAAACAGTTGATAATTGACGTGAACGATCTCTTTTATCCCAAACATTATCAATAACACTTCCGGTGATAACATGTGTTCCTTATAATGTGTAAATAATCAGTTACTATCATATGTGATTTCTATATTTAAATAAGTAGCGTTAACAGTAATATATTTGCAATTAATTTTTCTTACATCACATACACACATATATGTACATATACTCACATAATACCTACCTAGCTTACCTAGAAATTAATTTTGGGTGACATTAGCGTCATTGTCATGAAATAAAAAGTTTCTTTAGATAAGAATTACCACTTAAAAACTAAAAATTAGTCTTATTTTTCTTATTTAAAATTGTTTAAAGTTTGATGTAGTTTCTATCAAGCTATAAAAAATAACAAAAAATAAAGATTATCTAAGAAAAATAATAAGTATACAACTAGAACAAAAATTCCTTCTTACTAGAATCAGTGGAATTCAATATCATTGAACAATTGATTAAAATCATTTAATGATTGAATAACTGTCTGGAAGAAAAAAAATGCCCCCTCAACTTAATCCTTTGTTAGGAAACTGAGAGGGAGGAACATATTCTATAGGGATGCACCCCCTCTCTTGGTCTATAAAAACTGATCCAGAGGTACTTTTTTCAGACACAGCAAATACTTTTCTATTCTTTTCTCAGGAATTGGTATATATGGAATTCCTCTTCATGATGAAAAAAAACATTCGGAAAAAAGATTTTTTAAATATTAGATAATCTATAACAATTTAATAAAAGAATTATCCTGAAATATTCTAGTTCCGAAAGAAAAATTTTAAGGATGCATGTCCCTTTGCACTCTCTCTGTGCACGTCATTATATAACACACACACACACACACACACATATATATACATACATACATACATACATACATACCGTCCAAAAATATTTAGTGCCCCCTAGCTGGCAATAATATTCTTTTTTCCGTTATAAAATTGATCTGTTAAGAGAAGTTTGGATAGCATCTGAAATTAGTAATTATAAAATGAGACAAAATAAGCATAAATATTTTAAATATTTTTGTAAATTTTATTTCATACTTGAAACTAATTTATGTTCAAGTAAAAATGCTACAAGGAACACATCGACAATTGAGAAATGAGATATCAATGTATTGGGATATCGTCTCTTGGCGAGAACCAAAGGACGATATCCCATTTTGCAGTATGTTAGAGAGGAGCTGCATGTATATATATATATATATATATATATAACCTGTTTAATTAATTATGTATAGCGATAAAACTACCTATAATGAATTTTCTCAAGCTTCCTTATATAATCAATACAAGATCTCCAAGAGGTTAGAATGTTATGAATATATTTTGAATTGTTTTTAAAAAGGTAAATAATATCTTCAGCATGTCATAATAAACAGCTTACCTCCTTCAGGGTAGGAAGTCCTTTGCGAGGTATCAGATTATACCTCTGTGAAACGTCTCCCTGTACATCCACCTACTATGTCTCCCTGTCCAAGAGGTTAGACTGTTGTGAATATATTTTGAATTATTTTTAAAAATTTAAATTATATATCGTGCATATCATAATAATCAGCTTACCTTCGTCAGGGTAGAAAGTCCTTAGCGAGGTATCAGATTATACCTCTGTGAAACGTCTCCTTGTACACCCACCTGCTGTGTGTCTCCCTCTCCAAGAGGTTAGACTGTTGTGAATATATTTTGAATTATTTTTAAAAATTTAAATTATATCTCCAGAATGTCATAATAAACAGCTTACCTCCGTCAGGGTAGGAAGTCCTCTGCGAGGTATCAGATTATACCTCTGTGAAACGTTGTACATCTATACTGTGTCTTAAGAGGTTAGACTGTTGTGAATATATTTTGAGTTATTTTTAAAAATTTAAATTATATCTCCAGAATGTCATAATAAACAGCTTACCATCAGGGTAAAGTTTTGCGAATCAGATTATTCTCTGTAAAACGTCTTGTACATAAACTGTGTCTTTTTAGACTGTTGTGAATATATTTTGAATTATTTTAATTTAAATTATATAATGCATATCATAATAATCAGTTACCTTGTCATAGAAAGTCCTTTGCGATATTAGATTATATTTAAAATGTTCGTCAAGAGACAAATTTTGACCGGTCAAAACTGATTTTGACCAGGGCAATGGACAAAAGTGGTTTAACATCCAAAACTGGAAAAATGGTCAGAATCAGAATTGTTAATAGTTTTAAATGGTCTTAATTTTAATATATAATATCTTTATTAGAAGTGATTTTTAATAAGCAATAAAAATAGTAGTGCAGTTAAACAAAATATTACACTGACAAGTTCATGAGATTTAACATGCTTATACATTATAATATTAAGGATTATTTTCAAAGTTTGGAATAATCTAAATTAAATTACAAAATCGTTTAAATTTAGAGACAACCACAAAACTTGCTACTAGTAACTGTTTTTTGAATTCAAGAAAAATTACATATAAAACTGCTTGTATAAAAAAAGTAAAATCTTTTTTTTTGTATCTTGGTGTTATTTTATATTTGTTTTTTGCTGGTGTTATTTATATTATGACATTTTTAACAAATGTAACTTGCCTTTATCATATGCTAGTAAACTATGTTCGATTAGTATTAAATATATTTAAAAGTGAATTTCAGTGGTCAAAGCTGGTCAAAATTGATATTGACCAGGACGGTTAAAACCACTGGTTTAAACCCCCATAATTAAAATCGGTACAACCCTGCCCAGAGAACTCATACGAAAAATCTGTTAGACCTACATACCCCCCAGGTAGAAGGGTGCTATGCGGGAGAGAGGTACGGAATCAGAAGCAAAGTTCCCCATTCTGATAAAAATAGGTGTCAATTATATCTCTAAAGGCAATCTAAGATATCATAAACATTCTACGTATTAAATGCTGGATTCACAAATGATCAAACTGTTTAAAACGATAGTCTGTCTTTAACAATATTTTTCTAAGTCCCTCTATTTCGTTAAGACAGGATTTACATTTATAATCTTAAAGAATCAACTTTATCATTCTATTAAAAAACATTAAATTTTAAATCGACCAAAATTTATTTTAAAATTATAAGCAAAATTTATTTAATTTGTCATTAGTAGTTTTTATTTGTCAATCAAATAATTGATGCCAGTTTATGTAGCAACTTTTATAAAATTTAATATACTTTTTTCTTATCCCCACTAAGTTTATTAGCCTGGCGACTAATAAACTTAGTGGGGGGGGGTGAAAGTATATCCTTGTTCTTACAACATGAATGATAACAAACATAAAGTGAAATGCGTTTATAATGTTACTATCTATAGCAAATTATGTCAAAAAAAATTTTTCAATTAGGCGGTTGACATTGATAAAATTTTTGCTATCTAGCCAATACCCATTGTCAGTTTTCGGTATCAACTTTAAATTTTCTTAAAAATTGAACTTTTTTCAATAATTCAAGCCGGACAACAAATATACTTGAAAGAAAACAAAACTAAAAAAATCTTTGTTTTTGCATCATTAAGTGACATACGGGGAAATACAGTGTAATATGTTTATATGACATTGTCTATAATAAGATATATACCAGGGGTGGCCAACCTGCGGCTCGCCAACCACATGCGGCTCTTTGAAGGATTATTTGTGGCTCTCGATAAATGTACCCGAGTTCCCTTTTCATTTTTGTGTTGTTATATTTTTAAAAAATATTACAAATGTTGGAGCTCCGGGAATGCTGGGTAAAAAAAATCGATCTTATTGGGCTTTTAAGAGATGATTCTCAAATTCCACAATTCATACCGATTCACTGCATAATTCACCGAGAACATCTCTTTATAAAATATTTAAATTATCCTGATGTTATGAAAACAGTGTAACACATTGTAAATTACATTCGCACCAAAGCAAAAAATCATCGACAATCAAAAATTTTCTAGAAAAATCAAAGAATGAAGAACTTCTACATGACATTCAATAAATATAATTTCTGTAAAAAAAAAAAGTTTTTTTTTATACCTTTAATATACGTATTTAATTGCGGCTCGCGAAAAATTTCAAACTTTGAAAAATGGATTGGACTATTAAGGAGCATGCCACACCTGCTATATATAATCAAAATTCATTAAGGAGATTGTTATTGATAAATTTTTTATTGTTGCTAAGCTAATACCAGTGACAGTTTTCAGTAGCAACTTTAATTTTTCTTAAACTGAACATTTTTTCTATAATTTAAGACTGATAACAAATAAAGTTGAAAGAAAAAAAAAAGTGTAATAGCATATCCATGTTAGCGTAATCATTTAATGATGCATGCACATGTATATGAGTGCAGTTTTCTCTCGCTTCTTCTGCTCTAATTATGATTATAATTACACTTTTTTACCAACTGAGTGGAATTTAAATACAAATTTTTTTTCGTTATGAATAAATTTGATACGGCGGGTTTAATGATTCATACACTCCACAATCCAAACACGTATCCACACTTTAAGAAAAGCGAAAGAAAAAAAAAAGGGCGACGGTGCTGATGTCAAAACAGATGTTTACAAGGCACTGTTTGTAGAGAATTTCCGTAAGTGTTTATCATTCCGCTTTCTAATTCTTTTTCACTTGCTTCCAAGTATTTTTGCAATTCAAACATTTTTTTTTCCTCCTACACATTTTGTTCTTTTCTTCGAAGGATATGACTGATTTTCTCTCTTTCTGACACACTCTCTTTCTCATATGTATGTATATATGTGTATGTATGTATGTATGTATGTATATATATATGTATATGTATATATGTATATGTATGTATATATGTATATGTATGTATATATATATGTATGTATATATGTATGTATATATGTATATGTATGTATATATGTATGTCAGGTTTAAAAAAGGGGTATTTGGAAATTACGTGAGTTAAAAACGATTTTAAAAAGAGAACTCTTTTATAATAATAAAATAAATGAAAAAACTTTCGATCGCGTAAGCTTTTGGGATCGTCAGGCGGAAGCATTTTTGAGCTATTTGATGAGCTTGCAAACAGTTTCAATCAGCGCATGGACATGGAACTGTGAACACTCTACGCATGTCTCTGCCACGAACAATGAAAATGGCGCAGGTTTTGCTTTTAGAAGAAACGATGATTTAATAAAATTATCAAGAAGACTGTTTTCCATTCGCCTTAACTCTGGATCACGACATGTCATGTATATATATGTATATGTATATATATATGAATATATGTATATATATATGAATATATGTGTATATATATATGTATAAATATGTATATATATGTATATGTATATGTGTATATGCATATATATATATATATATATGGATATATGCATATATATATATATATATATATATATATGTATATATGGATATATGCATATATATATATATATATATATATATGTATATGCATGAATATGTGTATATGCATATGTATATATGAATGTATATGTGTATATGCATATATGCCTGTATATGTATATGTGTGTATATGTATATATATGTATATGTGTGTATAGGTATATATATGCATATGTATGTTTGTATGTACATGCATGTATATATTTTTAAAAATAGTTTTTAATTAATACTGCTTTATACATTTATTGAATGCATAAAATAAGAATTCTACCACCTTTACTCAATCAAATTTACTGTTATCGTCAGTGTGAGAGTATATAGTAGTGTGTAATTCGTATGTGTGCATGGAATCTAATATGTAATATTCTAAAATATATATGCAGTCATTTCTATACAACCAAATTAAAGGTGATAAGAATTAAATTAATTCCGGAATATATATATATATTCGTGAAGCTGAATCAGTTACAACTCTGTTAAAATGATAAATGATATCTTTTAACATCCATTTTTTGAGTAAATTTTATATTTTATATATGATTGTACCATAAAGACAGCAAACGATGCATTTTCTTAGTATTTTTATGAGGTTTAATTCTGTGTAGATGATAAGAGTAACTACAATAAGGCACATTTGGAAGCCAAACTTGGTTTCCTTGTTTGGACTTTTTCTGAGCGGCATCGTCATGTTTGTTCTAAACTCCCGTTCGAAGGAGAAATCGGCTTAAGCGCAAGGAACATCTGTGCGGAAAAGCTTACCGGATCCGATTACACTCCTGATTCTGCAGAACAAACGATACCATATGTCTTATCATCGCTCCGAGATAAAAGCCTCAGCTTCATGCTTACAATTCATCTCGCTGTTTATGCAATTATGCAAATGCTTTGGATAGCACTGTTTCATGCTCGAATGCAAAACTCACATAGAGAAACCATTGTAATCGTCAAGAAAATTATCTTTGAGATTTTGGAAGATATCGATGTTCAGGTCAAGCCTGTCTGATGTATAGTTAAACTAGAATAAATTTCAATTTTTTTCTAGTTTAAATTTCAGTTAAACTAGAATAATTCGAATTTTTCAGGGAATGCAAAACATTTTCGGACTGTCATACTTCGTGAAAATTAGCAAAAGACAGCTTATCTTATTTAAGAAGTTTCACTACACTTAAACGTAAGGTCAAATAACAATTTTAAAGATTTTTGTCTTATAACCGCAAAAAAATGAATTCAACGCATACTATTTTTTATGAAGTATTAATAAAAGCATTATAAAAAATGCTTTCAAATATATTTTTATTTAAACACTATCAATAAAAAATTAGTGAATTATAACAAAAATTAGATACCTCATTTTAAAATTAAAATTTAGAATATGTATCTTCACGAAAAAAGGAAACTTAATTTGAATTGTAAATTCAAAATATGACATGTTAATTATTTTTAAAATGCCAGTGTAGCAAAAGAGTAGACCATAAAGCTCCAAACCAAACAAAAATTGTCTTGAAATCATCATCACAATAGCAGGTTATCAAGTATTTCTAAATCAAAATAGTGATTAACCATTAGAAAGAGAATTATTGTTTTACTTTTCTTCATTTTTAAAATTAATTCTTATCAATTTAACAGGCAGTTGACTACTATAATTTAATGGATTTTAGTTAATTTAATTCACAAAAAATCCATTTTAAATATATTTTTAAAATTTTCAATTATTGTACCTCAAATATGGGATTTTAATAGTCCTGATATATAAAAATTTATAGCGGTAATATGAAAAGAAAAATACATTTTCAAGTATTTGAGCAAGTATAAAGTTTTCTTTGGTACTAAAATGTAATGAGGCTATTAAATGATTCTACATACTGAAAAAAAAATTCATAAAAATGTAAAGTAGTTTAATCGTGCATTTAATGATAATCAAATCATTTATTGAGAAAAAAGGATTTTTAAATTTTCAACCATGTATTTCTATGAATTCCGACACATCTGACTAACTCCTGAGGTTAGAGGGATTTTTTGTTTAAAAGAAATTCTTTTAAAATTTCACAAAAGCAACCATTTTTCTATAAAATAATTCATAATTTGGATGATTTTAGATTAGGGAACCCCGTAATAGGTTCAAATAAGAAAAACCCGACATTTTTTATATTTAAAAATGTTTGTAACTTTCATTTGCTTTAAGATTTCGCATCATTTGTTAAGCAAAAGTAATCAAAGCTCACTTAGAGCGGTATCTTTTACATTATTTTGGACTTTAATAAATTATTTTGTGCCTCATAACCACCCCTTCCGATGCTGTTAAATCTACACTATGGAAATCTAATGAAATTTCGTGAAATTTGGGTAAAAAAGTACACAGACACTCTCTTTTTTCCACATATTAGACACATATTTTTCACATTACAATGTGCAGGAAATTAAAGAACAATTTATACAATTTGGATTATTCGAAATTCAGAATTAACCAAGTCTCTTAAACACTTAAACTCTTAAGCACAACGATTGGTGAATGTGTAAGGTGCTGCTGTTCGTTACCGGCTTCCGTAGATTCTAATTTCACTGATGGCATAGACGTTCAGAATCGGCAGTAAGCAGGTTCCAGTCCCATTAGCCCTGGTGTAGCAAAACAAAAGACCATAACGTCCCAAACAAAACAGTACTAAAATTGTCTTTGAATCAATATCACACCAGCTGGTTACCGATCATTTTTTCTTCCTTGTTTAATCGATTTGATTCTTGTGTCAATTTTACAGACAATTATAATTTAGATCATTATAATTTAGTCTATTTAATTTTAGTCAGTTTAATTCATTAATGATCATTTAAAATCCATTATCCATTTTAAATAGATACTTATCTTTCAATTATATCTTTAACAAACACATTTCTCAATTAATTAATTATGCATTTTGTGAAATCTAACTTTCTTTGATAACTGGGGTTCAAGTGTAGAAAATAAACTGGTCCATTTCTAATTGGAATTTCCTCAAATTCTAGGTAAATGCCGTTTGAACATATTATAAAAACAAGAACAAGTGTCCAGGACTAATTTGAATTTCCTAGTCTAGAGTTAAAAGCGGAAGAAAATCTCATTTGTGTTGATGAAACAGTTAGGAATCCTGGCCACACACGATAAGAACAGGAAGCGATGGTAGGGAATCAGCTGTAACAACGATTAATGACAGTCCTTGACAGTGTTTACAGTATCAGGTGCGACATTCCAAGAAATGTGAACATATAAAAGGAAGAGATTTTCAGCTAACAAACCGTTAGCTGAGAATTTTCTCCCTTTTATATGCACTTGCACAGTTTCTGTTTCTTTTAAAATGGTATGTGTAGCTGGTTACAAAGATAAAAACAATAATGGGAAATCTAGATATTTTTAGGAATTAGCCCAAAGGATTGACTTATTTCTGTTGTACAAGTTTAGTTGTAAACTCAAAGCCGTTAATAAAAGTGTATTTATAAAGAATTAATATGATTATGTGCAAAAAAGTTAAAGAAAAAAATGAGTAAAAAATAAAAGAACTTCTTGGGTTCTTTCATTTAATATTAAAATTTTTACTTTCTCTCGCTTAAATCCTTAAATTCATTTATCCTCAAGCCCATAGATATTACTGCTTGTTTAGATTCCAATATTTCAAAGTTTCTTTTTGCCTTTTAGGTCTATCTATTATCTCCCTATTTTATGTAATAGATACCGTCTAATTAATTTATAGCCTCTGTTCATTCCTTTTGTTTTCTAAATGCCTTATCACACGTCAAACTATGGAACATGTTGCAAAAGGCAACATATTTAGCTTACGATTCTATTTCTCTAAGAAAATTGAGTGAAATTTTTGTTGATACCGAAAAATTTTCAACAGATTAAAACTATATCTAAACATTAAACTGCAACAAATTAAACCGTTTAAAAAATATTCGCTATCACGCTATAAATCCTTGCAAATTTTATCGGAAATTCCTAAACAGAATGTATTGTTTTTTGTACAAGTTGACATGTAATAAGGCTTTTATGGTTATATGAAAAAAGTAAAAGATGATTAATATTAAATATAAGAGATGATTTCTAAGTTAAGGACATTCGTATAGTTGTTCAGTGGGATTCGATAGAACACAAAAAAATTCCCCTGATCGTTACCGAAAATTTGTATAAGTCTTATTACACCCCAACCTATACACCTTTAAAAAGTAGCATATTCAGCTTATGATTCCTTTTCCCGCCGAAGAATAAGCAGAATTCGCATATAATAACAAAAAATTTCGAATGAATTAAAGGACTTGATACATATCGACCAGAACTAAACTAAATCAGTAGCAAATTGCTCGCTATCACACGAGAAATTCGCGCTTTCTTCACAGGAAAAAGGAATCGTAAACTAAATCCTGTGCGTTTTCAACATATACAGGTTGACATGTGATAAAGCCGTCTTAAGCAGGCCTGGCCAACTCAAGAGCGTCCATGCCTCGAGATGAAACCTCAGTTAGTCCTTCTCTGTGAGACACCCTCTTCCTCGGAATTAAAAGATTCACTTCCTCCTTGAAAAGCGAAAGATCTGCCTTAAGTGGAAGACATCGAAAACAACAAAAGTACTCTTCATGGGATTCGTGTTCTGTGAATCGCCGACCCTTCTAATGAGCAGTCAGCTCCCGCTCTAATCCCAGCAGCTGAAATTCGCATTTCAAACGGACTTTTTTTAATTCTTATTTATACGTATCTGGTTGTTGAACTGTTCGGTGGTTAAGTTGATCAATTTTATTGCCACATGGCAGGATTTAATCATTTAATAAACTTCCCTGTTCCAAAATGTCATATTATCAAATCTTTTTATTGAAATAAGAAATTTTTTTTTTTTCTTTTTTGGTAAGTCATATTTTGGCTTCATTTTTTAAAATTTTGCATTGTGCGCCGATTATTCTACCTTTACGAGCGTAAAGTAAATAGGAAGGGAAATTCCCATGATGCCAATCCTTCTCAAAGGGAGAAGTTTTTCCCACCTTGACATCTTTGGGTCAATTGGTCGAATGAAGACCAGATACCTAAGGCGCAGTCTAGGCCAAATGAAGATAATTCTCATTTTTCTTTCTTTCTTCCTTTTTTAACTTTTCTTCATTTTTATTTGGCAAGTCATTTTTTTGGCATCATTTTTGAAAATCTCTTATATGTGCTGAAAATTTTACCTTTACGGGTATAAAATGCTTGGGATGCTATGCGAGAAAATTCCCTTGATGTCGATCATTTTCAGAAGTTTTCTCATCATAATTTTATATATTTACATCTTTTGGTTAATTGGTCGAATGAGGACCAAATACCTAGGGTGCAGCCTAGGCTAAATGATGAAGCTAAGGTGCTACAAGTACCAGAAACCAAGGGTTCATAATTACACTAATTACACAGTATTTTTACTAGTATTCTGTTATTCTAAAAAGTGTTATTGGTTAGTTGAGTTCTTAGGTAACATCTTTAGAAATTTATCAAATCTTTCAATTAGTCCTCGTATAGTGGTAGTTCTAAGAACATCCATGCCATAAGCGTGATTTCATTGTATGGCTTCACATGCCGAAAGATTGTTCCTGGATGTTCACACATCGCAGTAAACTGGGAAATCAGACAAGTGCCAAGGTACTTTAAAATCCTGAAAGAAATCACGGAAATATTAGGATACGTTTCAAAATTCCTCAAAAAAAATCGGGGAATTCCCCACCTCTGTAGAGACGTAACCTCAGCAGGATCAAAATTTAGAACATCGGAGAAATGTAACGTAATTGCGATATGTCAGAGAATTTTGGGGAAATTATCAGAAAAATTCGGGGTACCTGTTCCCTGTATTTAGTACTCCGATATGCATTATTTGGCTGAGAAAATGTAATTAATATACCCAGTGCACAGGAAAAAGACACACGCCTTTGACATGTTATTTCGACAACTCTAATTGTTAGAGCGAGGAAATCATTAGATCCATAACCAAATGAAAAAATTAGCAGCATATACCAAAAATTGTTAATTTTTTTATTTTTATAAATACAAAAAGTGGCTAACCCTACTTCCATAGGGACTCTCAGCAAGATCAAAATTTAGAATATATCTTAGAAATGTATCAAAACTGTGATATATCGGGGTACATTTCCCTGTATTTCGTAGCCACCATGTTACACGCTTCTTGTTAACAAGAAATTTGTCTAATATATAAACTAAATGAATCATGATGGAATAGAGGATTTTAAGTCCCGCTTTCTGAATGAATCATTATAAACTAAAACTCCTTGTCGCAACAGCTCCTAGGGGGCCAACGAGTATGGTGCCAATTTCCGTTTACGTGAACAAGGGCCTTTGGGTGCGAAGCACGGAACCCCCAGTATTTAGTTCCCAAGCACGCTTTGTCCTCCGTTCATCTACCCACTGAAGGGATGACAGGCTGAGTCAACCTTGCCCAGTCCGGGGATCGAACCTCGGACCTGCGTCTTATTAGCGCGAAGCGTTACCCCAACCCTACAAGTCTCTCTGAATGTTTATAACTGACTGAAAATGGCTTTAACCAGCAACTACAATATAGCGACCTCAACTGTAAGAAAAAAGGGTATTAGCAGAGCTCTAATTCAGCCAAAACAAAAGTAAACCAGAAGAATGCAGCATCTTAATATACAATACCACCTAGTCAAATCTTTTTAGTTAGTAATCATTTTAACGCAAAAAAATCATTTTCAAGTCGATTTGATGTAAACACAGCAAATATATGTAAAACACACACTCCAAAATAGCTTCAATTCATTACGCATATATGTCACCAAATATGGTGTTGAGTTTAAAAAATCACTTTTCTATATTCCAGAGAATTCAACGAATTCTCGTCACAGGTTATTTATAACTAGCTTTGAGTGAAACGTCATTGCAGAGTTATAATTGTGTTGATTTTAATCAAATTATTTCTGACGTAGTTTGCTTTTAATTTAAAGTCAGAATTGTCTATTCTCCCATAGATATATTTAAAGATCGTACAAAAATGAAAATTTATCATCAGTTATTGAAATTGAAAGAGATAAAACGTTGTCAGGTGACAGATGCAAAGAAAAGGCAGAAAGGCTCTTGCCTGACTTATCCAATTCAGTATCGTTGCACAATAGCCCCCTCCCCGAGAAATGCAATTGGCACTGAAATTTTATCTAAATTCAATAGTAGTTGTATATAGTGTGCAGGCCTTCGATAAATTAAAGCTTAATAAATGGGGCGTTAGGAAAATTTCCTGATCAGGGGGAGGAATATATTTCTGAATCCACTTTCCCTACTCTTTTTTGTGGATTTGATTCTAGGTCAGAAAATTTCAGCTTTTCTCGTTTGTAATGTTTGTTGCTATAGCGTTTTTTTTTTTCCAATTTACCGAGCATATGCCACCAAGCCAGATATCTTAGAGTTTAAAACCTTTCTGTATTTTGAGTTTACGGAAATCCCACCACAGAGGATATATAAATAGCCCTGACGTTTTTTTAACAGTGCTAAAACAGTGCTAAATTTGATTACATTATTGATGTAGTCTACTTTTGGCAGAATCGTTTCTATTTATAGAATTATTTATTAGCAAATTGATTTTTTATTTACTTAAAATATAATTATTAATTTATAAATAAATACTAACGATTTGTTAAAAATTCGAAATATTCGAAATCTTCAAACCGCGGTTATCTGTTAACCTTTTCTTTTAACCTTTACATGTGCATTAATGAGGGCAGTTGCTACGGCAGTTTGAGAACCGCTGTCTTACTGTATGGTTACAGTCAGGTTTTACTGTAGAGGGTAAAGTGGGGAAGTATGTTAATCGGTCGTAAATGTTCTGTTATTTTTTTTTAAATCTATTGCCACGGGTGTGGGACGGGTGAGGGGGTTGAATGTCCCCTTAGAATTTTTAAAGGAGGGGGAATTTTGAACATTTTTTGAGATTTTATTCATATTTTAAATTTTTGATTCGAATTTTGACCCCTCAATTGAAACTGTGGAATATGGTTAGAACTAGATATCTACCCAGACTTAAGTACCAGAGCTCTATGGTTTTTATTCCGATATCTCAATTTTATAAAGCAAAATAAATCCTTGGAACTATTCTTTTTCGCTCTTGCCCCTTCGAGTATTGAATTCCTACCAAAGGCATTGAGAGGTTAGTACTCACCCCGGTTTGGTGGCGTAACTGCGTGAGTTGGACTTTATACAGTTTTGCCACCAATTTGACAATTTTTAGATTATCAGAATCAACAACAATTTTTGTATGATAAATATAGTTTAAGGCAGGGGTTTCCAACTAAAGTCCAACTGGTCTCCAATTTTACGTTCCGAAAAATAATTTTGGGAAAAAAAAAATCCCATCGCTCCGCAGATTTTTTTTTTTTTTTTTTATGAAATTCATTAATAATGAGTTTAAATCTCGTCCGTCAGATTCTTCCTTGATTCATTTTCTTCCAATTTTATTTTCATTATATTATTAATTTTAGTTTGTCTTCAGGTAGTTCTTTTCCTTTTTGCCAATTATTAATATTAATTCAAATAAATTTACACAGTCTAGTGATCGTCTTCAGAATTTTATTGTTTGGTATATAATATCAACTTGTTTAGTTTTAATTTTCCTTGATTTTTAAAAAGTCTATTTTTCGATTTCTATTTCCTACTTTCTCATGTTTATTTTTATAATCGAAATGTACAAATAGTCATGAGCCCCAGAAAAGGATATTATAAAATAAGGATTCCCAACCTTTTTAAGCAACCAAAATGACTAATCCATTGGTTTTAATTAAACTACGCATATTATTTCATAGTAGTACCTTTTTTCAGTTTAAAGCATAATTGTACAAAATTGGCCAATTATGAAAGTACGTCCCAATCATGAAGTTTTCCAATGTGGTCCTCGATCTATCATACGTTGGAAAGTACCTATACGTTGGAAAGTACATATACGTTACTAGTTAAAGGTATGCAATGCAAAACAATATGAAAATAGGCAGTAATAGATGTTTTGTACTGCCTAGTTAAAGTTGAATTTTGCATCCCATAAGATGAACTTGGCTCGATTCATCCCATATATGTCCTGTCCGTATAATCAGAAATACAGAATATTTTAGAATACAAATGTATTCATAATGAAAATTTAAAAGACAGTACTGTTGATACGTGATGTCAGTTTAGAGGTTTAAGTTTCTTTCATTAAAGCAACGAAGTAAGTATAACGAAGTAATAATTAACATTAAAAAATTATTTGTTCTGCATGGTAGAAGTTGAATTTTGCATCCCATAGGACACACTTGGCTCGATGAACCCTATATATGCATGTGTATCGTGTACGTGGAAACGATACGGATTACGATTAGGATACAAGTATCTTCGCAATGAAAAGTTCAAAGGCATAAAATATTTTGATACGTGATGTCAATTTAGGGGATTACATTTCTTTCATTAAAACAACGATGTACGGCGGCAAATCCGGAAAGACTTTTTTTTTTACCTCATTAGAAGTATTTATTAAAAAGAAAACAGATAAGGAGCATGTATGGCACTCACCCTCGACTAGTAGAAAGGCAGATATTGTGAAAAAAAATTGAGATAAAAGAAAAATTTAATCCCGAATGCTTTTTATCCAGTAGGTAATCCATCCAGTATCGCAGCTGTAGCCGACTGATTGATAAAGCGCAGACCGACGAGGCGTGTTCTGAAAAAGAAAAAAAAATAGTTTCGTCATTCAGCTGGGAAGATAAAAAATGCTTGTTCGATGAATGTTAGACAAATTCATTAAATGATTAAGATAACTCAGTATCTTCCTTTTCGGGCACGTCAAGTTTATTAGTGTCGTCTGGTGTTAATTGTCAATGCTCTACTGTTTGATTTAGTCTGTCTTGCAGACGTTTCAGTCAAACCTGTCTATAACGATGATTCCTTTGGTCTCGCCGAATTCCTTAGACCAGTAGTTCTCAAACTTTTTATTCCACGGAACCCTTTTCTTTTCACGAATATAGCAACGGAACACCTAAATAAATATTACTTAAGAAAAAACAAAGGGCCTATTATTTATCAGTCGTTAAATATAAACCTAAAAACTGAACAACATAAAGAAGTATAAAAATGTAGACAATACAAGAGGTTCCAAAAAACCTGAATTGATGATATCAATTCAGGTTCTTTGGAAAGTCACTTAGATGTTGGTGCGACAAAGAAGACGGGACTTTAAATCATTTAATTTATAATTGTGAACTTGTATTATTAGACTTAGATTATTTTCCTCTCAACTTCCAGCGAGTTTCTGTCTTCAACTTATGTAACTCGAGAAAGTCTCGCCGAGGTTTGATCTTGATATTTGAATACTTTGTTAAACTGTCTTATGACTGTTAGTTTGTCGATTGTATTGTTGTTTTCATCTAACTTTGTTATCTATGTTATGGTATGATCATATATACTCTGTATGAAATGTTTTAATAAAGAGCGGTTGGCTCTTGTCGAGGGATGTCTCAGTTGATCCAGCTTGGTGGTCTGGCTTCGGTCGTCTTTCTAAATTTATGGTTAGGTTATTTAAATTGTTTTGGTACTGAGTTAGATTGCTGTCCTGTGGGCTAGTCATCAGTTCCGTATGGCTTCGGCTAGGTCGGGCTTAAGAAATAACTTACAAGAGGTGACGTGGATGCAAGATTTTTTTTTTAAATGAAATAATGCAAGTAAAAAGATGCATTGATGATTATTTCACTTTTATGCTGAATTGTAGCTTGAAATTTGAATGACTTATCGCATCGATTTTACGTTTCCTACTGTTTAGCTTCTAGCACATGTTACTATTATTAATCGCTTTTAAAGATAAGGGACGAATTAAAGAATGAATTGAAGGATTTTCTGTAAAATTTCAATAGTGTTTAACAATTTTGAGAGGAACCCCTGGAAGGTCGTTGCGGAGCCTTATTAGGGTTCCGCGGAAGACACTTTGAGAAACCTCACCTTACATTCAATGCTTGGTTCAAAGAAAAATGTATGGATTTTGTATAAAGGTTTTTATTGATTTTATGAGCGCCATTAATGCAGAGGCATCCGAACGATGGTCGGATAGGTAGGTATCTTCAGTATCGATGTTCGTGAGTTCGAATCTCTCTGTGGCATGGATGTTCGTAGACGTTTGGAATCAGCTTTAAGCAGTAGGTCCCGGTCTCATTAGCCTTCGTGTTGCAAACAGTAGACCGTAATGCTCCAATCCAAACCTGTAGTTATATTCAAGCTTAATTTCTGTTTTTCTTTCCCTGTACAAGTAAAGAAAGTTTTGTAATTGCAAAACATTTGGGTGTTCGGATTTCGACAGAAATATCCATTCCAAACATGCCTGGATGGATAGGGGTAAAATTTATCCAACAAGACCATACGCATAGTACGCAATTCTAACAAAATAAAACGAAAAATTGAGCTATGGTCAGAAAATGAATATTTGTCATTATTGGTCACAACATAATTAATGAAGAAAACAAAAATATTTCGTGTCTGAACACATCTATCATTTAGATTAGGCTTTCTCAAAGTGTCTTTGGAATCCTAAGATTCTCCAATAACCCTCCAAAAGTTTCCCAAGAAATTTTTTAACACCATTTGTCATAAACGAAAGCCTTCTTGTTTTACTTCGGAGAAGTTTGAAAATTTTAATGAACTGACATCAGTCTATTCAGTAACACCCCTTTATTAACCCGTTCGCGATCAACGTCTCGTGGACGTGACACAGCGATTCCACTCTTATCAGCCCAGCGTCGCCTCCACGCGAAGAGCTTTGATTGGTATTGAGAGACCAGCGTCGCGTATACGTAATCAGAGATCGGAACGTTTTGTTTTAATTTTTAAATGCTAGATTTACGTACTGGATAGCTTTAAACGGCAATGGTTTTCGCAACGGTCGACTGGTATAGCATTTAATGCTGGTTCTCAAGGGGTTAAACAGTGTCAGTTTCAGAATTAAAAGGGAATACTTATTATCAACAGAAAAGTCTGTCTTTGCCGTTTCCATTTACAACAACTTATATTTTCGAAACTAGCTTTTCTGCATATGCCTTAAAACTAAATGCCAGAATATGGTGGGTGCACTGAATGTGAGAATAAAACTTTCACCAATTAAAGAACTCTGTGAAAGTTATGAACTAAACCCTTCATTCATTTAATAATTTTCATCAATGTATGATTTTGCTTATATCATTTTATATAAAAAAAATTTTACTTCACCTTTTGTAAATATTAACTACAATTTTATATAGTTTTATATTTAGTTTTCGTGTTTGTCTAGCCAGTAATAAATAATAGGTCCCTAGTTTCTTCTTAAGTAATATTTATTGATGTGTTCCGTTGCTATATATGTGGCAA
>CM063510.1:40471494-40505853 GCA_032207245.1 Pardosa pseudoannulata | reverse complement strand
GCAAGAAAAAGATTCAGCGCGATAAAAAGTTTGAGAATCATAGATTTAGATATAAGACACATAAGAGAAAAATAGAGAACTCAAATATACCATGTGCTAATACTGTAGAAAACCGCAAAAATGTTACACATGGCACATGAATTTAAGTCTACATATGAGTAACGCTGAGAGTTCTGTTTGATCAGCGCAGGACATGATCACCATTTTGGTTCTCGAGCCATGTGGTTTCTCCCGACAATCCCGCTCCAAAATCGATTAATGAAAGGAGCTGTATGGGCAGAAATTGACGAAAATTTGATTAAAAACCGAAATCGGGAGGGAGGGTTGCGCTGCTGGCACACGCGCTGTGTTGTGATAAGATGCGCGGCACATGCTCGCCACGTGCTGAATGTCGCCGGGGCATATGGCGGGACTTCCGCTCTCCGCTCTGAACTTTACACTCTCTCTTAATGTAAATAGGACTGAGAGAGAGTGAGAGAATAATGGCTTTTGAGATCTGTAGTTTACTTAAAGGCGGCTATAAAACTAGAACAGAGACTACCTTTATTTATCCCCTCTCTTGCTGTCTTTTTCGAACGGAAGAATAACGTCCGTTTCGTCGAATGCTTTCACGGCAAGGGAAACGGGGCTAAAAGTGTTCGAGAAGGGTCTGGAACATTTGCCATGAGCACACGCCATGAGAACTTACCGCTTAAAACAGTGGTCTTCAAACAGGGCATTGCAGAACACTTAGGTACCTTGAGGAGTTTTTAAAAATTTAAACATACACCATATAGGCTGTAATTATACGTTAAATCATGAGCCACAAGTAATTCTCTTGGCCTGAGTAAAACAAGGTTTTCAGCCGTAGCTCACATTTTGTGCTTAAATATAGCATAATATGTAATGCTAACGTATATTAACGTATAAGTACGTTATAGCTGTTTCGCTGCTTTGAGCGAGTAGCATTCTCGATGTCATAGAATTAATTGGAGTTTAAATGCAGAGTGACCTGGAAAACAAAACCCCAAGAAATTTGACGCATTGCTATTTAAGCTGTTGGCTTTGTTTCCTTCTGTCTTTTAATATTAATATAATTTCTATGAATAACTGCCATCGCTTAAAATCGTATTATAAACTGTGTATTCAAAACCTAAACTCAATGTATTCTCTCAAATTTTAAACTTATGCTTGTTCCATTTCGTTAAATGAACCACAAAAAATATTAAAAAGTATAAATGGTAATATTAATGTTACCATTCATATTTGCATAAAATTTAATATTTATCTAAAAGTTCATGTACTATCTTGTGTGACGTGTTTCAATAGATTAACAAAATTTAGAATAAAAATGTAAAATTAAAAACCTAGGAATTTTTTATTAAATATACAATTTTAAGATTTATCAATTTATATCAATGCTAAAATGCAATATATTATTTCCACTTTTTTTTTTTTGGGGGGGGGGGAGAGGTAGAACTTGAGCCTGTCGTGCACCCTCTCACTTTCTCCCTTTTCTTAGACGCTCCCTCCCTCTAAACTAACTCTCTCTCCTCCCCCTTCCCCCCTTTCTTCCCCCCCCCCTCTCTCTCTCTCTCTCTCTCTCTCTCTCTATATCTATCTATATCTATATCTATCTATATATATATATATATATATATATATATATATATATGTAATATAGGCGAGACTCATTCAAAAGCACAACACATTTTATTTCTGGTGAGATACATGAAATCCATACAACAGGCAAACACTTTTACAACCTCTTACGCATAGACAATGTGATCCCCACATACAATTTTCAAGCAGGGATCTCTCAGGTAAAAAGACTACGAATAATCCCTAAGCACAATTGATCAGGTGATAAAAAATACCCATGTTTAAAGAAAACGCGCTAACTGTTTGCTAAAGTAGTACAGACAGAGGCTGAAGTAAGTCTATAGCGTGTCTGGAGGGAAAAATCAGAATTGCCGCGCAAAGCCCAAACTTACTTTATGAACAAAAGTTAAATTAATATTAAAATAATTAAATAAGGGATTTTAATTTTACATATATATATGATGTGTGTGTGTGTTTGAGTGAGCGAACTATGTGTAGATAAGGTTATAGAGCTATTCGAACACATTTTTTTTCATTCCCAGGGTAATATCTTGCTATAAAGTAAGTGAAAACTTAAGAACGTATTTTCTAAATCTCTTCGGAGAATCGCTATCTCCTGAGGCGGCCAATCGAAAACCAAAAGGAGTGGCAAACCGGTGACAATTTAATAAAACAAGTTCAACCTCAGTCAACCTGAAATAAGATCTTACACTCTATTACACGTCGAATTGGACCAATTTTCGGTTCTTTGTCGGTAAGTGAAAGTAGTACAATTTGTCAGTTTAGAGCCTGCAGAAATACAATGATCTCAGAAAATTGGTTTCTTGGTGTTAAGTGCTGATGAAATCTTTGATGTCGTTGAATCAAATGCTGGATATTTAATGAAAAAAAATTGATATCACGCTTTCTAAGAAATCTAATATTATTATGATCACCTTGTCAACTCTATATCGTCCTGAACATAATTGGCTATATTTCGTAGTTTACACCTATTTAGCTAATTTTTTTTGGTTCCTTAGGAGTTAGCAGGAGACAATAACGTTTTATTTTGAAAATCTACCAACTGAATCATGGTTTCAATTGTTTTCTAGAAATAAAGCAGTTATAGAATATAGAGACGTTGAAGCTTCCTATGCAGGTCCTGTTCATGGTAATTTTGGGAAAATTTTGGGCTCTTATTTCAGTTTTTACGAGCTGCGATCTACTGTAAAATTATACAACCTATATGCACAATTTTCACCCAAAAGGAAAAAATGCAAATTAAATATTTATAAAAAAAATAAACATAACTTAATTTAAACTTGCATATTTATTTAGGTCTGACTTCGATGTGAATAATCATGTAATCGGTGTTTGCCTTAGTTTGTGTTCCATAACAATATATTGTTGGATAAAAATATTGCACTAAACTGTACTACGTGTTACGATGTTTTTTTTTTTTTAAATAGTTGTATTCCGCAAATAAAAGTTTGAGTTTTAAACAATCTACACTTTGGTAGAATGGTAATATTTCTCATAGAAAAAGTAAAGCAAAATGTCTTTGCTTTATAAAGTGTAAATATTCATTTTTTTGTGTGCAGTTTCATGGATTGCCTGTGTATATATTTCATCTCCATGGGAAAATAAAATTCATTTTTGCAGATTTTATTCATACTTCAACACATTAAAACTCTTTCTATATTTTTTTCAACTAAAAGCAATATTAAAAAATGATTCATTTTCTTGTGAAATATAAATTTTAAAATATAATTGGATTTTGTAGATTGAAAGAAAACCTACTAATAGATCAGAAAATTAGACAAAAGATATCAAATATAATGAATTATTTACAATTTAATGTCATATAGCTCAAAATATTTCAAAGTTCTTTCATTCTTATTTATGCTATTTAATATTCATTATTAAATTCCTAGACCTTGAAATTTGTGGACTCTAGGCAACTGCCTCATATGCCCTACTGATAATATTTCCCTGCACTTAGATATTTGGAGAGTGTTGGCGATTAATAATGATGCACGCTTTTCCCTATGAAAATACATTTTCTGTCCGTTTGTTTTTATACGCAGTTACATGCGATATGTTGAGAACAACGCCAAGTATTTTAGTGAATCATTTTCCTCACTTTTAGTCATTTTTTTATATTTAATCACTCTTGTCCATTTTTTTGAGAAAAATGGTATCTAAAAGTCACTTTTTGTCAGGAGACCTGCTTAATTCTTGTATAAGAAATACTTATGTAACAAAAATCTCAATAAAATGGAAATTAACTGTGAAGATCACCGACAGATTTCTGTATTTGAATAGTTCTCAGACAACAATTAACCCGAAAAATGAAGCCAACTTTGAATCTTGAGGGAAATATGTAAACGATAAAACTAGTGACGCATTATATAATAAAAATAAAATTTGTGTATTATTGAAAAAATAGATTTATTGTTTTGGAGCATTGAGGTCTATCGTTTTGCTACACGAAGACAGTGTTGATAATCTTATTTTGGAAAAGTGGGTGTATTGTTTTTTCTGAAAAAATATACAAAAGAACTTTCGCAAATAATCTCTATTTGAAATGACTTACTCATACACACACAGCTACTAATTATAAATGTAAAGTCAACACCAAAATTTACACTAGATTTAAATATTTTACATCAGAATGTTGGGATAAAAATAATTTTATGATTGTTTGTAGGAATATAAAATGCGATACTCAATTTTACTTATGAGTACTACATTACCAAAAGTGAACTTTTCAAATGATGTAGCACTCATGTGGAATTGAGATTTTCTAATATACAATTTCTTTTTTTTTCTTATATCCCTACAAATGATCATTTATTAAATACGAATAAGATAAATATTTTAAAATGTCTACTGCAGCTTTTTACAAGCTATTGTAAGATTAAATTTAACATAAATAAAAAAATAAATAGTAAAGAAACTGTTTTAACTGTGAAAAGCTCCTACTTTTTCCTATAATCCAAAAAATAAAAATGCTAGTTTTTGAGCTGAAAACGCAACTGACAAGCAAAGACCGACTTTTGCAAGTATTTGTTTTGTTTCAATCATTTACAATAAATTTTTATGCTATTCTTTGCACCACACTGTTTTAGTTAAGAATATGCTTCCACGGGAAATTTTTTTTAAACCAATTCACTTCTAACACTAGAATTAATGCCTCTACATTCTGTCGCACATATTTATATTGGCGCACAGTAGGTATCAGTTCCATCTGTATGCTTGCCATAGTCAGAATATAAATAGGTAGCGGAGGATTTTTGTTTCAAAATCTGCGTCGTTGTATGAAATGGAAACGTCTGGTCCAAGTCTAACACAAAAAGAAGACAAGCACAAGGTTAAGTCTACACTTCAATAATTTTTGGAAATGCAGTTTCCATTCTTTTTACAACACTATCTCTGAAAATGTTCTAAACATGGTACGGGAGTCACTCGGTGTAATCTTATGGCTCACATAGTATAAAGATACTCACGAAAACAAACAATTAAAATTCTAGTATTTTCTTAATCACCTTTAACTTCACTTGTGTGTCAGTTGAAATTTTGTAATTAGTTTTTAACTACCTTCCTGAGTAGATAGGGATTTGAAATTTTGCACATAGGTTCATCTATGGTGACAATATAATATTTAATCATACAGAAATTCGATTGGAGAATGAAAATGAGTTTGGGAAATGCAAAAAAATTGTTTAGAGCACTTGGAATCCTATTTGCAGAGATTTTAAACTCTGCAATTCAATAAAGATATAAATTTATAAGTAAATATTATTTTAAAGGAAATATTAGTTTATATTAAAAGACTGATGTGATAGTTAATCTGTATATGTTGAACTCTCCAAGCTTTTATTTTTAGTGCAATAACCCACCATAAAAATTATCCTATAGAAGCTCATCACGAAATTTCTCTTTCATACGCTTTTTAAAACTATTTTTTACTTTTTAGTGCATTTTTATCTCTTATTTTAAATAAAAGCGATTTTTTTTTAAAATACGTTTTATATTTATTATATATAAAACCAATTTTAAAAACTCGTTTAAAATTGTTTTTAAAGGAAGTTTTATATTCTAAAAAGAACTTAAATTTCCTAGCTACTGTAGTTTTATTTTTTAGATGCTTGCAATTTTTTTAAAGAGGTATTTAATGAATCTAACTATAATTATTCTAGTTACTTCCCTATAATTAAATTAAAGGTCGTAAATTTTACTTTCCGAATGATGTTATGTTATTCGCTTTATTGCATTTTTATTTGCTGTTCCGTAGATATTTCCAACTTTTCATCTGAATAAGGAAATGATCACATCGCTATGTAAAAAATATCTTTGATCACCGGTAAAACAATTGTATACATATGTTAATAGTGTTTGTTATACTAAAATAATCATCACCACTAAACTCATTAGAGTAATTGAAATAAGTTAATTTTTTTTCTAGTAGATCGTACACATCGAAATTAAATATTTGTGGTAAAATGGTTGTTGCGTATACGATAGGTTTTAATACATTGTGCTATACTTGGTGAAAGTTTTATGGTGCTTAATATTTATGGTATGTGTACACAATTAGGTGTAATCATATCCTTAGTCTTTAACTTTCAAGCGATTATATTACTTAATATTTATGGTATGGTATACACAGTTAGGGGTAATAAAATCCTTAGTCTTTAACTTTCAAGTGATTATATTGCGTATTTTATATAAAACGCTTTATGATAAATATAATAACATAAACCCAGTATAAATCTAAATCACGCGTCGAAAATACATCTATTTTTGAGAATTTGCGAATATTCTAATCTGTTTATTTGATATACAATACTTTATATATTCCTTTCTTTCTGTATTTACATAAAAGGTCTTATAATCAATTTTACTAACAACAATTTAAAAAAAAAAAGTTTTGTAATATATAATACAAAGTATATTTTTCACATTATAAGTAAGTTTAAAAGTTAGAGCCAATGAAAACCTAAAACACGCCAAGATGTGTACAACCAATACTGCTTTTTGTTTGAATCCAAAGATCACTGGAGTGAAAATCCACCCCCTAATCTAGTTCGTAGATTTGAAGCCCCCCAGCGATAAATCTCGACCCGCAGAACCCGGGGGCGTTTATCTGTGGTGCCGTTCAGCCGGGGATCGCTTTTCCACCTCCCGAGACTGTGGAAGCTACCCTTACCTTATTGGCTAACAAAGATGGGGAGAAATTAACCGGAAACCAAGATTCTTCTCGGTCCCTCTCCGGAAATTGTCGTAAAGTTGACGACGCAGGACATGTGCTTTCCAAATGTCTCCCCTAAAAAAAATTCCTGGGTTCCGTAGCCAATCTTAGATAGAAAATTCCTAATTCCACCAGACCGTATTTTGCCCCAAGTTGGAAACTAAGAATACTACCCCCAACATGCCTCTTTTCTCTTTTTTTGCTTGCTATAAACGTCTAAACTCTTCTCATTTTGTCGTGATTTATTTGCACTATGGTGCATAAACACATTACTCGGTCAATTTTCTGCTGCCTTATTTAATATAGATCATTTAAAATATTTACGTAAATTATTTATGTCGGATATTGAGATAAAATAGTCTAATTTTAAATATTTAAAAATCTAAAAATGTCAATAATTAAGTTATTTAATGTTTAAGTCGAAATAAATATGCTCTACAGTATACGAAAATATTATGAATCTGTTGAAATAATTGTTTCAGGTGTCATGCGTTATGTAACTAAAAATTTTTTAAAACAGAAAAAAGTTTCATTTATGTATGAATATGACTCATGTCGCAATGTTACCCCCCCCCCAAAAAAAAAAAAAAATTATAATTTCAAGATTTAATAGTTAACATTAAGATTTTTATTGCGATTTGTGAGTTCTACGGTTTTCTTGAAAAGATTTAAAGTTTAATTCTAGGTCGCTACATTTGTAACTTCAACATTCTTAGTTTTTCATATATGAAGTATGGCAAATACATTAAATTGATTACAAAATATAATCTTGAAATCGGGTTTAATATTGGCATTTTCAACGACTTCAAGTCTGAAAAACTTTTTATAGAATTGTGTGTATATTTGTACATGTATCAACATGCTCACTCAAAACAATATGAGACAGATGGGTAGAAGATGCGGCACATTAAATTCCTCCCATAAAATGGTAGATTAGTATCCAGCTTTGAAACGAAAAAATTTAAATTGAATTATAGATCCCAAATTTTTCATTCAGTATATACAGTAAAAATGTCCCAAGTAACATAATTCTAAAAAAATTAATAACCCTGATATTTTGATGAATATTAACACATCGTATGCGTGACACTTACTAGTACATTGTTTGATGATTGATACTTGAGCGCGGGTCACAAACTAGTACGGGTTAGTGTAACAACATGGCTTATTCGTGGGTACAAAAATAACGGAATTTACATGAAAATGGAGCCGAATGTTCTTGTCTACTACATAGATTCTAGAAAAATTTAGACAAATAAAAACTAGTTTTAATATCAGTCGATGCGGAACCACAGAACGGGAAAAAATTAAAACTATATGCCACAATTTCTATTCGATTTTTCATATTTACGATACTATTATAACTGTATCCACTAAAAAGTATATTTTTTGTTTACAAAAATCTTATGGTTGTTATTTATATATTTCTATTCATATATTTGTTTATATTTTCTAATATAAAACGGAAAGTTAGTTCAAAAATTAAATAATTTTCAATCTAATGAGATTTAACTGAATAACTAAATTTACGCGCAAAACGGACGCTCCCAGTACAATTCCGCTGCGAAATGTACCCGCACAATATGTGTTAATATTTTAGACCCTTCCTTTGTCCAAAAAATTTTGAATTTTATTTTTTCCCCTCGATATTTATTAAAGTGTTAAAAAAAAAGTTACCAAAATCCCAAAGAGATCACTTAGGTATTTTTTTCCAGCATGAAAACCTACTTTAGACCGAGGACTACTGTGTAAATCCGATTTTTAACGGCACCAAATATACATATACCTCCATACCTGCAGCAGTATTCGAATCTGTGAACTCAGACACCGAAACGCAGTGCCCTACCGATTCAGTCTCCTTTCTGTCTTAAACAAAACGTACTAGAAATTAGGGTATTATTTAGTGAATGGAATTTACATCAAAATGATACAGATCTATCGTGTTTAGAGACAGTTGGTCAACTAAATACGTACTACAGAATACTGGATAGCAAATACATGGTTGGTTTATGACATAATAGAATGGGTAGGTTCGTGATTTAGGGAACCCTTTGTTGTTACTACGAAAATGCAACAAATTGATGTATAATTCAGTTTGTGATAGTTTGGAAGGATATCAAAGTGCATAAAATAAACGTTAAAACGTTCATTTTAAGTAATATCCTTACACTGGAATAAACGAAACACATGCACGAATTTTAATTTTTGTATCCTTCAAAACATTTCTCCAGAAATTTTCATTACCTTTTTTCACTATACAAATTTTTATGCTGGATTACGTTTACATAGTGAGCACTTACAAACTATGATTTTAAGTATCCTGTCATAATGAATCATTTTTTTCTCCATTTGTTGTTCTTATGTGCTTTATCTGTTCCAAATCTCGAATACACAATCAGAGTTAATGTCGTTTGAACAACGCTTGAGTCATCGCCCTATTCGTGAACTCGTGCGATGACTTCATAACTCATTTGTGCCCTGTAGGGGTCTATTTCGAATGCAAAAGATCTGTCCGCGTTTTTACCATTCGAAATTTAACAACATCCCTGTCTTTCCAAAATCGATGCCATTAGCACGTGAAGGAATATTTTCTTTTCTTCGCTTCAACCAGCGCTATTCTAGTTCTGTTATATATATATACATATATATATATATATATATATATATATATATATATATATATATATATATATATATATATATATATATATAATATATAATATACACATATAAAGATCTGACATATAAAGCAAACCCTTCCTTTGTCCAAAAAATAGTATTTTATCCCGTCCATCTTTGTGTAAAAAAGAAAAATGTGTAAAAAATCCCCAAAAGTTTGATTTGAGAAACATTCAGGTCAATTTTTTTTCAGCACCAAAACTAACTTTAGACCGGGACAAGAGCTGACCATGGAATTATATAAGAAACCACTTTTCAATTACAAAGTTGCCCCACAGTAAGAGATGATGCACACATAAAAGATGGACAGACACACAAACACATATACATCTGTAATATACTAAAATTATTACACTTTACTTTACCTTTAAAATTCTTCTCTTTACCATTCTTATTTCTTAAAATCTATTTTCCTAGCCACAAATATCTTAAAGGTCCCAAATATCTTAATTAAATGAGTGTCATCGCCTTAAAATTCTTCCAACCTATTTCCCGAAGCTTTCTCTGCAATAAATGCAAGCGGAACGAAGGCCGAATGGTTAGGATGCTGGTTTTCGGTACCGGAGTTCATGGGTTCGAATCCCACTGTGGCACGGATGTTCGTAGCCGTTCGGAATTGGTTTTAAACTGTAGGTCGCGGTCTCATTTGCCCTCGTGTTGCAAAAAGTAGACCGTGGCACTCCAAACCAAACGAAACCAATAAATGCAAATTTCCTTCTCACTCTTCATATTTTTCAGCTGTTCTTGGACAACTTTTCAATGATCTCAGTACTTTTTTACTGTTAATAATTCTGACTAAACAACGCTCTCTGACATATAAAGCAGCCTGTCCTAAGCTGTGGTATGCATACCATCGGTGGTACGCGAGTTGGTGGTTGGTGGTACTCGACAAATAATCAATACTGGTGGACATAAAAATAAAAAAATCATACAGACAGAGCTTTACAATTAGAATCCAAACAACACAATCTAATTTTTGGTTAAGCACTGATTAAAAATATGAACAATTTTTCGAGAAAGCTCTTGAATTATTATTAATGTTTATTAGTAAGGAATTAGCAGAAAGATTTTTCTTCCTATATTTAAAATAAATAAATAAATTTTGAACCTTTGATTTCACCAAACATTCGGTAACCATTTCGACTGAAGTTTGAAAGGGAAAAAATCGTTATTTAGGTGGGCCACGAATGGGCAAGGTAAACATTTCTGACATAGGTCGTATGGGATTTTTACTGGGGAATGTGAAGTATCTCTCATAATTGACTATTTTGTTTAGCTGAGTTTTCATTGTATTAGCTCATCCCTAGAAAATATCTTGTCTTATACTGCTAGTATCCAATTTAGCCCAGTGTGACGGCATTTTGAAACAGCTTCTATAATAGCCACAAACCGACATGTTTTATTAAGTTGGTACCACATAAATGTACTTTAATATGAATTTTAAGTTGTGTTGCGATGCTCTCTAATACCCCCCCCCACACACACATACACACCCATACTGACACACAATCTTTTAAAGTTTTGAGTTTCCTGACTCTTCCCTTGACGGTTTCTGGGAGGGAGGGCAATATCGTTCACTTTGCAGATAGCTAGTTTAGAGTGTCCAAATTCCTTTGCTTAGGGTGGAAAGAAGGAGGAGGGGTGGGGTAAAGAAAACTAAATGTTCATAGGCAGCAAATTGACGAGGTATTTTTTGAAGAATTTTTTCCCACTCCATAGATGGGGAGACCTATTCATAAGCCATAGAGTAGGGGAGACAGGGGGATACTTTTCAGTTAAACCTTTATATGAATATTTTTTAAAGCTAATTGAAAAAAAAATAAGTATGCATGCATATATTGTCATTATATCTGCTTCTTATAAACATTAAACCTACTTAATATCACATTTAGTTGAAGAGTAATAAAAGAAATAAAATACCTTTCCAATGTCCCAACCTGCCCCACTGTATGGGGTAAGTTGGGACACTAAACAATAAATACAAAATACTGTTCAAATTATTTTTATTAACTGTTATAAAACACAAATAGCTGAAAATTGTTCAAGTTAATACATTTTTAACAAATCTTATATTTGCAGCTGATTCAAGCATATTAGCATTTACAGCAGAATACTTTCTGTTTGTTTTTCTTGTTCTCACCATTTTTTTTCTGAAAAATAAAGATTAATAAATTAATATTTTGACATGTTAAATCAATTAAAAATTAGGCACCAAAATATTAATTATTTTGCTTGAATTGATATTTGTTTACACTTTTTAAAATGTCCCAAGGTGCCCCATCTATGTGTGTCCCAACCTGCCCCATTTTACATAGTATCTTTTGGTAACTACTATACAGTTAGGCTTAACAATACAATTTATTTATTAGCATAGAAATAATAATAAATGAATTTTCTTTCATAACAATACATTTTTTAAAAATATTTTAATATTTTCAGAAAAATTACTTTTTAAAATGCACATTGATGTAATTTTGGGTTATTCAAATCAAAGAAAATGAAATTGTTCCTTACCTATAAGCACTATTTTCATCAAAATTCTTTGAGAAGTGAATAGGAAAGCCATTTATCAATACACATGAGAACTAATTCCTAGTTGCAAATTAAAGCCTGAAAATAAAGGTGTCCCAAGGTGGGCTATATCCCAAGGTGCCCCACTCTCCCCTAATAATATTTATACGCATTTTGATAAATTTATATATGTACTTCTAAACACCATTTTGATATGACTTCACTGCTCCCCCATTTTTATATAAACTATCGCATATATATACTTACATTTTAGAATGTCTTCTCAAAATTTGTGCTCTATAACCTATATTTAAAATATTTTATACAATTTCCATAAAAATATTTTTTTATGATTTTTTTTTTGTATTTAAAAGCTAAAACGTTGTGATAAATCTTTAAAATTTTTTAAAAAAATATGAAATGCATTTTCTTAAAAATAGGTAGAGATTTATGTCACATTATACATATTCAAATTTTTAAAATTCCACATTTTTCACTTTTTGAGTAATGTTGCTGCACACAAGGTTTGAAAGATTAGTTTTGAAAAAACCGGTTCAAAGTTAAAATATTTTGTGTACCTTTATTATGTATTTGCTATACATTTGTAACTCAAAACTAGTCAATAACTTCTAGTTATTGACTTAAATTTAAAAAAAAATATATATTCTTAATATTTAATTCTATAAGATAAAATAGCTTTAATTTTTGAAGATTTAAATGTGATCTCCCACTTCAAAACTCCCAGGAAAAAAAAAATCCTCTCATGAAGCAGTATCGAAAATTGTGTTCTCTGAGACCCCTTGAGAAACTTTTTTTTTTTCCTGATGGGGTGAAATTGATTGTCGCGTGGAAGAATCCTCCATTGCCTTTCGGATCTCGTCTGAACGTGTGTGATTGGCTCCTTTCCATAATGCAAAAGATGAGTTTTTTTCCCCTCTTGGGCAACGTGTGTTCCGATTTTTGATGCTTCCTTAAGTTTCAGATTATATGCATTGAACGTGTGCCAAGCCAGGACTAATATCTCTTGCACCTGAATCCAGTTCAGCCTGTTGTGACGGCGTTATTTTTGAACCCCACCCCGTCTGAAGAGGAGAGAGTCGTTGCCACGATGTGTTCCGCATCCAGACACTTCTCTTTGTCGAAAGAGAACAAATAGTGTTGACCTTCTCTTCTGTCAAAACAACGAGTACCTGACTTGTCTTTAATCGAGCAAAAGCTTGTTGATGTATTTATATCAATGCATTCACAATGCTAGCGCATACATATATATACACACACACGCAGTTTGAATTATAATGTCTTTAGATGAGACTTTACACTGTCGAAAGATCATACTTTGACCAACATTAGGACGTTCCGTTAGGCTTGGGTTTTTGGTAAATTTAACAGATTATGTTTGCATCTTCCCCTAAAACTAAACTCCCATTTAGGGTAATCGTAATAACCCTCTCACCTCAGGGTGTGAAATTTTCCTGCCTTGAAATATTCCCCGAAGCAGGACACCACAGACCACGAAACAGATCAATAGTTAGTGAGAATGTAACAGTTGAGAATGTACAGAGAATTTTCCACAGAAAAACTGAGGCTAGCCAATCAATATAGGCAAGACCAGTAACCTAAGATAAACATCAAAATATCTGAGTATAAGAATTAAAATTTCTTCATTCATGACCTTCAGGATATAGATCAATAGGATTCTATGAACTTAATTCTCTAATCCTGAGATTTCTTTCAGTGACCATACATTAGCAACGAGCAATTGCAAATTAAGTTACTAGATAGACGTAGAACGGATACGTAGAAATAGATTCGGTAGTTAACAACACAAATATAACTAGAAAGAAAAGAGTTTAAATAAGTAGTTAGATAAGACTCTACGAAATTATAATTCCATGAAACTGGAGAAACATTTGTGGTTCGAAATGATATATTTTTGTATAAGGAAGTTTTACTCCTCTCTACAAAATAGTTTTTGAAACAGCTTTTTTTTTTATTTATTATTGTTCAAAAAGCTAATTTCAAAATTTGTTAACACTTCCTTCAATGTCATAAACAAGAATCTAATAATATATTTTTTTGTAATATTTTTGAATTAGTTTAGACAACAGTACTCTTGGTGTAGCTATGTAACTCAACAGTAACATATTTTTAAGTGTGTTAGCTTTTGTTTTGTAAGGAAAAAGATAATCTTATTTAATGTGTTCCAAGTAGCATTTTTCATAGATTCATAATTTATATATAATGTAAAGAAATGGGCTTTACTTGAATCATTATTTTGCAGTATTATAGTATTGAAATGAAGAAAAAATCGGTCTCTATAAGTATAATTTAAATTAGAGTAATTAAACATTGGACAGAGGTATATAATTATTTAAATTTGTAGATTCCGCAAGAGTGTGTTGTTTGCATTCGGTTCATTTTTTTCACACAGGAGTGGAACTTCTTATGTTACTGTTCTTTATTTTATATGATAGAAAATGCGGGAACGTATAAAAATTTAGATTTTATAATTTCCCTAAAAATTGAGTTTTTAAACTTAAAAGTTCCACAAAAAGAATGCTCATTTTATTTAAAACATTTTTGTAATTAGAAGTATGTCGAAGTATTAGAAGTATATGAAGAAGACCAGCAGTTGAGGAAGGGCGTTTAAGGATTTTATTATGCAGTTACTGATTTTCGAGTGCCTCGAAATAGTTGAGAACTCAAAAATCAAATAAGAAAATACATTAAAGCAAAATTGGGAAGAAAAGTAATATTTCAAAGTATAGCTCAAGTAATCTTATGAAACTAGTTTGTCTTTTATTAGGTTATATCATCATACTTGTTTTAATATCTATACTTATAAATACACTTCTTTGAAAAAAAAATTATCTATTAACCCTTAATTTGGCTAAGTCTGGCCGCTACACCGGACATGTATATTTATAACTACTATATAACACAATAGTCAGTGTTCGCAACAGCAGACATTAATTACCTCAAAAATGGAAAAGGATATTTTTTTTGTTTATTTTACAGATATCCTAATGTCTATACAGACATGGAAAAATAACAGAAATTAAAATATATTTGAAAAAACATCTTGTCAAATTAAGGGTTAACATAATGAATATTTTCCGTTCTTTATTGATCTCTTGATGGAGCACAGTTATTAACAATCATTCTTGGAGCATGATATCCACGCCAAATCTCTTAACTAGGAGAAATTTTTAGTGTCCAACAAGTGGCTACCACTATAGACATATACTACCACACACAGGTATGTATGTTTATATAGGTAAATAGTATTGCGTGGATTTTGGTTCGTGTTAATGAATATTAAACCACGACAAAAAGGGAATTAAATCCGTTAATTCATTTAAGAATCGCACATCTAGGACAAGTTACAAATATCTCAATCGATAAGACACTGCAAAATTTTTAAGCGACAACAAAAATTCAAACTTTGAAATGCTGCTCTTTCAAAAATATTGAGCAATACGACGCACAAAGTAAATCTTGATTTGGTGTTATCGCACTTGAGTACCACCCAGCAAACACGCATGAAAAATGGACATTATGCAAGGAGTGGGATGATTAATGAATGCCAGCAAAATATGTAAAGTGGACGGATCTCCGCTTCCAACCTTGATGTGGAGAAAAGAGAATGCGGGGCTTGTTGTCACAGCAATAAACACGCCTGAAGTGAACCAGAAAACTGTCGTCAAAATAAAATTTTCCATTCTGCTGGTTCAGCTGTTGTTGTTCCTCTAGATTGCGCTGCGGTCGTGGCATGACATCATTCCCTACGACCCAAAAACAATACACCCATTATGATCCTGTTCCTCTACGGCGGGGTTTCGGCCCTGCCTTTTTTTTTAAATGCGAATTTGACGGTGGTGTCTTCGCCCAGAGGAAGAACTGAGGAGCTTGTTCGCTTAGTGATTCGTGGATATTAGACCGATAACACACGCCCTTCCATCGTTCGTACACAATGTTTCTTCAGTGACAGTTACAGGGGTAAAGTTTCTGTTTTTCAACTCCACCAGATGGCAATTTTGGAGAGCATCTTTCCTTCGAATGTGTGGATAAGCAATTTCTGCTATGGGCTCTGTGTACGTTCGAAAAGCCTTACCGTGACGTTCTGAAAATAACGGATATTAAGGAGGTAAGGCAACAGCAGTTGTTCTGGAACATCAGGACCGTGTCTGGGGTTCAGTTTCAAGGGTAGAGTGGGCCTCAAATTGGACTGAGAGAATTATGTTACACTTTTTAATAAACTAAGAAACATGAAATTTAGTAAAAATCGCATAAAGTATAATATTATATGTATCTAAAAGAATATTAACAACCTTGTGTTTGGTTTGGATTTGGATTTGAGTGCTACAGTATACTTACGAGGGCTAATGAGTCCGGGATCTATAGCCTAAAGCCGATTCCGAACGGCTACGAACATCCATGCTATAGTGGGATTCGAACCCACGAACTCCGGTACCGATGGCCAGCACCCTAACCAATCGGCTATCGTTCGGCCAACCTTGTGTTATATGTTGCAGTTAATGTATAACTCAATTTGAAGCAAAAA
Organism: Pardosa pseudoannulata; assembly: GCA_032207245.1. Lineage (NCBI taxonomy): Eukaryota > Metazoa > Arthropoda > Arachnida > Araneae > Lycosidae > Pardosa > Pardosa pseudoannulata. Next base: position 40,489,285 of record CM063510.1, on the reverse strand, counting down.
TATTAAAATTTAAATAGTAAAATTTAAAAATTAAAATTTTAAGAAATTTTAAATTTCAAAATGTAATTTTATTTCATATGCAATGCATTCAACTTTAGAATTTCGAGAGATTACTTGAGCTCGTCAATCCTATTTCAGGCTACGGGGCCTCTTGAATAGAAATTTCAAGTACGGTTTAGAAATGTAAAGGAGTCTCCATAAATTAAAAAAAGATTAAAAGTCAGCCAGGTACAAGTCAGAATAAATTTTCAAATAGTATGTAACAAATTTTTAAAATTCCGGTCAAAGAGAAAAACAGATTGAGAAAAATAAATAATTTCGTCATTGGAAATTATTTTATTTTTGATTTGTTTTTGCTTTCCGTTGCGAGTTCAAACTCATATAAAGAAAAGAAGTATTTATCTCCTTTAAATTCTTATATAAAATCCTCATTTACTTTTGACAATGGTTTTGAATAAAGATAAAAGAATACGATGAAAATTATTTTAAAGGTAATTAATCCTAACTAATCGTAACAAATCCTCATTTAATTTTGACAATGGTTTTGAATAAAGATAAGAGTACGATGAAAATTATTTTAAAGGTAACTGCCAAATAAACAGCAATAAAAAAAGAAGATGTAAAATAGTTTGATCATTCTTTCTATAAGACTGATCAAACTATTTTACATCTTTTTGGGTGTGTGAAATTTCAAAGACTAAAATTAAGATAAAAATAGTTCTAAATCAATTCATCAATCTTATAGGAAGAATGATCAAAATATTTTACATTTTTTTTATTTGGCAGATATATAAGTGTTTATAGCTACACACATGAACATACATATAGATGGATGGATAGATAGATAAGTATGTATGAAGGTAATATCGATATTTGTATTGTTTCCTATAAGATTTTAGTTAAGAAAAACGTTATTTATTCTGAATTTGCAAAAATGCCAATTCGGTCCTTAATTTGCCCCCGATCTCCCTCTGTTTGAACAAATATGGTCCAGTATTTATCCGTTGTGTATGCTAACAATAGACTTTTACTTAGCATCCGAAAAGCATTCGAGCCATTTATGCAACTACATTTTACCGCGTGTTAACTGTAAGTTCAGTGTTTTCTTTGGAACAGCCCCACAAGCAACGAAACCACAATCTGAGGGAAACTCAAGAGGGGAGTGAATGTTGGAATATGCCGGACCCTTATTTCCTTCCCAGGGACAGTCGTGATAGAGACCATGGGAAGGAGGGATCAGTTTACATGATTCCGATAACAGATGGCTCAATGGGAAATGAAATGCTTCTCGAGCAGCCAAGAAACGGTTGTTTTCCCATGTCTCCTAAAACAGATAGCAAATTTACCCCGTTTTTTCCCCTCTAAATAAGCAATTTGTTTATTAAAAATGTATCATTCTGGAAAGCGAATAGGTGAGTCTCCACACACGGGTAAGGATATTTTTATTTTTATTTGTCACTCTCAATGGTTAATGTTATGATGCTAATAGAGAAATGGGTAGACTACGGCATGCTGACTATATATATATATATATATATATATATATATATATATATATATATATATTTATTTATATTTATACACATATACACACACGTTATATATAGTATGTGAGTGAGTGAGTGAGTGAGTGAGAGAGAGAGAGAGAGAGAGATAGATAGATAGATAGATAGATAGATAGATAGATAGATAGATAGAGAGAGAGAGAGAGAGAGAGAAAGACAGACATAGAGAGTGAGTGAGTGAGTGAAATTTATTCCCTCTAGTCACCATAATTATGTAACCCCCATTGCTTTTACTTGCCCGGGTTGCTGGGCAAGGAGAAAGCTAATCCGGTAACAGTAAGTGTGTGTGTGTATAAATTCTATGAATAAATTAAATTTATATACTAAGATTAATCATTTAATAAATTAAAATCATTTGTCCCATAAGACAAAGCAATGATATATATAAACAGCCATATCTGCAGTTTTGTTTAACCATTTTTCACAAATAACATCCTAATGGATAAAAGTTTCTCTCCACTCCTTGATCTGTTTAAATCACTCTTACGCGTCAACGCGTTATTGAGCACTCGCAATACGTGTTCAAAAAAACACCAAAGAACGTAATTTTGATACCTGGAAAGGAATTTGAAGCCTCGTCTTCGCTGAATATTCTAGGAGGGGAAATTCCTTTAACTCTTACCTCAAAAAATATTTAGTGTTTTTCAGGCATACCACTCTTGGAAAGTTACTGAAAATAGTCGATTCCTGTCACTTCCCTTCTCTTCGCGTCATAGATCTCTTTAAAAAATATGATCCTTTAGTTTAAAGATCGATGTTACCGACGAAAAAGTTCTGTCAGAATTATGAAACAGACACTCTGGTGGGAAAAAGGGGCAAAAAGGATTTTTTTACCTTCTCTGCTATCCGTTTGAAAGATTAAGCTACTTCGTATTCATTCTAGCATGGGCTCATTCAAAAAATTGTTCCACGAACTGCGTCAAAGCTCCTTAAGTATCTCAATTTCATCTTCCTTAAATAAGTTCTGATGGGCGTTTCTCAGAACAAGAAGGTGACTTACAACCAAACTTGATAACCGATTTTTCTATTCTTCCAATAGATTTGATTGAGTGGTGCTTTAGAGAAAGCTTTTAGTTATTGGTGAAACGTCTTTCTTGGGATAGGTTATTCAATTTACTTTTTTCTCAATTTGGCAACATCTTCGTATTTATTTCATTTTGTGATTACTTGTAGTAATCGTATAGTTCCCTAGTGTATCAGTTTTGGAAACATTACTAACGAGATGTAAAATAATATATAGTAGAAATGCAGTCAAATTGTAAGGGAAATATGCTCGTATTCTAGCATACGTATATTTCTTCTGTCAGGGGAAAGGGGAGGGATTAGATCATACCAAAATAGCATGCAAGCTTGTTGCAAAGGTTGTCACTTGCTTGTCAGATATTTGTACATTGAATATTTACTTAAGATTATTTGCTTTTATGCACCATTAGACATAAAACCTTAAATCTTAAAACCTTACCGCAACGTTGATATCATTTCATTGACTAGCTTTACAACATTGTGTAAAGCTAGTCATAATATTAAGCGATAACTCTTTTTTACAATGTGAAAGGGTTAAAAGTATTCTTTTCAAAAAAGGTTTTACTAAGCTTTTTATTCCAACATACTGACAAGGTTGGCAGAGAAAAATTGCAGTAACCATTCCTAACCATTTATAAAGTTTAAAGAAGAATTTTGCATTACTCAAAAACAATTGTGGGAAGGGGGAAGAATTAGACCATAGGTTCCCAATAGGCGCTTAAGAAATATCTGTTTTCACGTGTGAGATTTTTATCTAGCTCTCTAAACTTTTTATCTTATTATTATCCAATAAAAATAACATTAAAAGTTCAATTTTCCACTAGGTATACTTAATTTGGTTTAGCATCGTCTCAAATTTTTCATGTTGATTTTGAAGAGCGATTCAGAGTCACGTCCCTACTATTTTATCAAATCATAACATAAATACAAGAGTATTGTACATTATAATTTGTCAAAAATAAAAGTGTCACTGTAATAATTTACAGAATTTTAGTCTATGGGGAAGTAGAATCTCTAAACGTGCCCTACTCTACGCATGTCACTCGTACCATATGTTTTCCAAGTTTCATAGCAGTTCAAGAAACTCTAAACAATTATGAAAACTTTTTTTTTTCTCGAAGTTTTTATCTTTATTAAAGTTAAAATGTTAAGTACCTTTTAAAGTTTTCGGTTTACAGAACAAAACAGCTATTTTACTTCGATTTAATATAAAAACTTTGTAATGTAGAGATTTCAAAAATTATCTTAAATTCTTTATTTGGTATATATTTTCTGCTCTATATAAAATTTCTCTTAAAAACTTTTAAATATTTAAAAAAAATTTTAAAATGTAACTCTAAAAGGAGCAGAACTTTATAATGAATCTTAAAAAGGCTGTTATAACGAAGATTTAAAATCTGGCTATGCCTCTTTACAATTTATATTCTATATTTATCTTGAGGACCGTAAAACAACGATTTTTGCTTCCAAATTCCGTTGTATTAATTGTTTTGTGTTTTTCATTACATTCAATTGATATTGATTATTTTAATATAAGACTTGAAAGACTTTAAATGCCGCGCAAAATCTCGTAGCAAGACTTACGCTCTACCGAAACAAATAACTTTCAGTGTGCACCAAGGCTCATTTAGAAGACATATGTAACACTACTATAATAATAATAAAAAATGAAAAATAAAATAAAATGATCACGTTAAAAACTTTCTTTTTTTCCTAACGGGGAAAAAATCTGTGTAAAAAAAAAGACTTTTTTTTAAAGTAGATTTTTCTGCCTTGCAGTATCTGTGCTTTAATAAAGGCACGGAGATTAAAACTGAGAAATGATCCTCCTTATTAAATGTCCCCCCGAAAGTGAATCATCGCGACCTAGTCCATGATATACGGTCGTTGAAATTAGGCTCTATCACTTGGCGGAACGTAATCACGCTCGTCAGTTTGTTTTAATCCTATCTTTAAAGCCATCATTAATGGCGATATTTCAGTGACTTGTACCAAAGTCGGCATTCCTGTAAAAGCCTGAAAATGCTCAGACATCTGTCATGAATACGCAACAAGATCGTTTTTTCATCTCTCTTCCCCTTGTGGCCCCTGGAGAATTTCCATTCTGTTTAACTCCTACAATCCAAGAAGAAAATCTGACCTACATTTAACGAAGTCACTAAATTTATAAAATTGTTCATTTTACCGAAAATTCTTTAGATTGATTCGACTTATAAAGTATCGTAATTTCAGGTAGATAAATAGAGCGTTATACTTGTTTAAAAGCTAAAATTTAAAGTCTAAGGCGTATCTGCCGAGAGGTATTTCCGGCGGAATTTTTTTTATAACAAGTTCAAAAATACTTTAATTTAAAAAAAAATTTCTTTATTACACAATTTATTCGGGTTTTTACATTTATACATTGCCAAACAGTATCAACCTTACCCTTCGGCAATTGCCTGGCTTCAAAATTATTAGGAAAAATTAAAAAGAATTAGAGAAAATGTCTATGAATAAATATTTTCGTGTGACTAGAGTGTTATACACTGGCCTGTTTTAGAAGCCTATTGAGAAAAATTGGCAAAAGAACAGAGTGAAAAGGAATTGTAAGAGTCATAAGTTGAAATTCGCTTTCAATTAAAAGTAATTACTGAAAAAAAAAACCCGTAATTCAAATATTTTGGAGAGCCAAAGATCCGATCTAATAATGTGTATAAATATCTAATTTTTAATGTCTGCGATATATAGAGAAACATCTCTCTCTCTCTCTCTCTCTATATATATATATATATATATATATATATATATATATATATATATATATATATATATAACATCCATTCATTTCTAACCGTATATATGGAGGTATAATTCAGTATACTTGTTATAATGCCAAACTAATACCGGAATGCATAGTGACGTTATACTGGAGTTTAATTGTTTATATACTGTGGAACTCGCTTGAGAGTTCCCGTTTAAGCAGTTTTTCCTCTTGAAACTTCCTAATCCTATGTCTCTAATTTTATTTTTATATCTGTAACAGGAAATTTACCCGTTTAAGAAGCTTTACTTTTAAACATTTTCCTGCTTATGAAGTTTTATTTACTCCAAGCTTCCCTTTTATAGTGAAACTTAATTTTTTATCGAAGAGGTATACAAAAGATATATTTAGATGAACTGAATGATAAGAGAATAGTAATAAAGATTATTTTAACAGTAATTTCTAAATAATTTTAATTAGAAAAATTATTTTTTATTTATAAAAAAAGAGTATTTATTAAAATTATTTATTAAAAAAGATTTTTGACATTGATTATGAGTACAGCCTCTTATGAGCGAAATTAATTCGGCCTTTTTCACGAAAATTAACAGATGGTGATGAAGGTTATAGGTTTTAACAGTAAATCTGTTATAAAGAATTTAATAGTAAAAAAATATAAGGCAAATTAATATAATATTGTTTTATTTAGTCTATATGTGCTTAATGTTTCCTTTAATGTAAAAGCCATTTGAAATATTTTTAATTAGTATTTTAGATGTTTAGAAAATATACATCCAAGATTAAATTAAAATGTCACTTTTTTAAGTTGTAAAATAGTACTATATATTTACGAAAACATATAAAGAGGTGAAAAATGGATTACTTATAACTTAAAGCATTTTTTATGACTTTCTCCAGTCTTCCCGCTTAAGATGTTTTCCCACTAAAACTGGTTTAATGTCTTGGCCACACGGAAAGTTTCTTAAGCTGGTACCACTGTATTTTTTTTTTTAATCTGGACATATTCCTGTTTTAAAGTCCCGATAAAACTCAATTTGCTTCGAAAACTATTGAAATGTTTATCCTTAGATCTCAAGGCTATAGGTGAACTAAATTAGAGGGGAAGACGGTAAAAAATAATATTGGAAAGGTAGAATAATATGGAAATAAAAAGCAATAAACAGCGTGTGTTTGGGAAGGGAAAAACCGTCCGTACCCTTCTCTTCTCGAAACGTGCCAAAATTAGCTCTGTCGTTGAAAGTTGGGCCAACTCAACATCTCGTCGTAACAAGGAATCAGGAAGAGGGATGTGTTGGAAGGACCTTTTTTCTTTCATTTATGAAAGATGATCTGTGGATGTAAGATCATCTTAAATAGCACGCGACTCTTAGTTTGAACTCGCCTTGGGAAAAGGGCGCGACGAAGTACTTCACGAGATTCAACACAAAAAGACGAATCCAGACTGAAACGGAAAACTTCGAGGACTATTTGCAGTCCTAGTTCTTTTTCTTTAACGCTTCAACATACTCAGTATTTCACGTTCAACCTTAAATTTACAGATGCAGACTCTTCAAGTGCTACAGATTATTTGTAGTCATTACAGAATGTGCGAATGATTTATTAAATTACGCTTCAGTGCTAAAAAAATACAAATTTCACTCCTTCCGTGTCATTCCCCCCCCCCGAAAAAAATCAATATTTCATATTCAACTATACATACATATATGCATATCCTCCAACTGCTACGGATTTTCCGTAGTCTTTACGGAATACTTAAGCTTCAGTGCTAAAAAATACGGATTTCACTGTTTTCGTGCCATTTCTTCTCTAAATAAGCATAAAACAAACGAGTACTTTTCTCCCAATCTTCATTTATATTTAATTAGGCATTTTCCTCTTAACACATTGTATGCAGGACACGTACTAGTACGTTTTCTGACGATTGATACTTGAGCGAGGGTCACGTACTAGTACGGGTTAGTGTAACAACATGGTTTGCTTGTGGGTACAAAAATAACGGTATATACAGGAAAACGAAGCCGAATGTTCTTGTCTACTACATAGATTCTGGAAAAATTTAGACAAATAAAAACTAGTTTTTACATTATTAGTTTTATGATTGCTCTTTTCATTTTTTTATAATGTAAAAATGTTTATGTATAACATAATTCGAAAAAATTAAAACTATATACTACTATTTCTATTTGATTTTTCATATTTACGATACTATTATAAATTTATCTACTAAAAAATATATTTTTGTTTACAAAAATCTTATGGTTGTTATTTATATATTTCAATTTATATATTTGTTTATATATTTCAATATAAAATACGAAAAGTTGGTTAAAAAATTAAATAATTTTCGATCTGTTGAGATTTAACTGAATAACTAAATTTACATCCCGGTACAATTCAGCTGTGAAATGTACCCGCACACAATGTGTTAAATATCTTAGGTAATTAAGAAATTATAATCGGGCTGATTGTTTTTGTAATTGTTAGAACTGTGTAAAAATTATATATTTGTTTACTGTTTGCAATTTTTTTCAATGCACATTTATTATAGTTCACTGTTACTTAAAAATTAAATGATTGTTTTCTATTTTTCAAGATCACTTTTACTTTTTCATTCATGTCTTTAGGTGAAGTTTCTAGAATTTTAGCTAACATTTAAAAAAAAACTGTCTTGAATACAATGATGGTTTTTGCAAAATGTTTTTTGTTTATGTATGTTTGTTTCCTTTTATCCCCTATACAGTAATAGCCTAAGTTATCTGTCCGTCTGTCCTCTAATTTATGAAGCGGTTGGACCTGGAATGGATAGAGGCATCCATATTGGGTTGAGTTTGGGTTAGCAAAATTCTGAACGAGTAAAGTTTATCTCCTCCTAAACGATCGATCCTATTCTAAAATAAATTGGTATAAATATGCATCATATCACAGCAAAAAATACTGCCGTCTTCAAAACGTTCGAGATCCACACCGTCCCCCCTTTTCGAACTTTTAATGCCATTATTTCAAGCCCCGGTTAAGAGGTAATTAAATTTATCAATTTGTCACATAATAAATAGGTAAAAATAACATTTTTTTAGCATTATGATGCCATTCATTTAACCATCTCATTTAATCATTTCTTATTTATAATCTAAATTTCAAGACATCAGTCGATTCTTTTGTTGTAAAAATTAAATACTTGAACAAGTTAGAATTTCAATTAATATAATTATGTCACAGATTTTCGTGTTATAAAGAATTATATATGTAAAATATTTTATCACAAGTTTTCCCATTAATGAAGTATTTTACAAATTCGAGTTGAAAATGCCGCTTCTAAAATTTACCTCCTTGAACAGGATTCCGGTTTGTCCGGCTCTGTGATTGCACCAAGTGAAGTACATTCAATTTTACCTATTAACGGTTTAACACAACTTTATCATGTTGTTTTAGCATGGATATCTAATTACAGTTCATTCTTGGGATTTGATATGATCTTCTAAACATTATATGGAAAGTCAGACCTTGCAAAATACACCCCTTTAAATTCCAAAATTTTTTCTTGCATATCAGTATTTCCTCCCCGCGTTATTGCCTAAAATCTGTGCAAGAGTGGTAAAGAGAAACAAAGATCTCTTTAATTAAAAAAAAAAAAAAGACGTTAATCGAGAAAATAACACTGCAAGGGGTTCGCATGAGGGTTCGTGCGGTTAGCAGAAGAGTAAGATATCCTTATGGTAGTTGTCACTCTAACTGAATAATGATTTCCGTATCAACAAAGAATCTTACTTTTTCATTGCAGTATGAGGCTCAGGATCTTTTTTAAGCTTAGAGCAATTTATAACGGTATAACTTTGTAAATGAAAACTACTTGGAGTAAATACAGTGCAAACTGACTTATACGGAGACCAGATTGAAGTCTTAATTGGTATATGTGTATAATAGCCGACTCCGCTTATAAAAACATTACTATGCTGTTTTGCTGATATTTTACGAAACATAGTTTCAGGATACAGTTCAAATATATTTTTATATCTGTAAACAATAAGTGCAAAATAATTTTATTTACATTAAATACAGGAAGTGCATTCATTAAACGCATACATACATACAATACACTTATAAAACATAACACAAAGACTTTTAAACATAAAAAACTAATAAAACATTTAAACTAAAATAATATTATGCTAAGGGAAACAAAGACATCAGTCGATTCTTTTGTTGTAAAAATTAAATACTTGAACAAGTTAGAATTTCAATTAATATAATTATGTCACAGATTTTCGTGTTATAAAGAATTATATCTGTAAAATATTTATCACAAGTTTTCCCATTAATGAAGTATTTTACAAATTCGAGTTGAAAATGCCGCTTCTAAAATTTACCTCCTTGAACAGGATTCCGGTTTGTCCGGCTCTGTGATTGCACCAAGTGAAGTGCATTCAATTTTACCTATTAACGGTTTAACACAACTTTATCATGTTGTTTTAGCATGGATATCTAATTACAGTTCATTCTTGGGATTTGATATGATCTTCTAAACATTATATGGAAAGTCAGACCTTGCAAAATACACCCCTTTAAATTCCAAAATTTTTTCTTGCATATCAGTATTTCCTCCCCGCGTTATTGCCTAAAATCTGTGCAAGAGTGGTAAAGAGAAACAAAGATCTCTTTAATTAAAAAAAAAAGACGTTAACCGAGAAAATAACAGGGCAAGGGGTTAGCATGAGGGTTCGTGCGGTTAGCAGAAGAGTAAGATATCCTTATGGTAGTTGTCACTCTAACTGAATAATGATTTCCGTATCAACAAAGAATCTTACTTTTTCATTGCAGTATGAGGCTCAGGATCTTTTTTAAGCTTAGAGCAATTTATAACGGTATAACTTTGTAAATGAAAACTACTTGGAGTAAATACAGTGCAAACTGACTTATACGGAGACCAGATTGAAGTCTTAATTGGTATATGTGAATAATAGCCGACTCCGCTTATAAAAACATTACTATGCTGTTTTGCTGATATTTTACGAAACATAGTTTCAGGATACAGTTCAAATATATTTTTATATCTGTAAACAATAAGTGCAAAATAATTTTATTTACATTAAATACAGGAAGTGCATTCATTAAACGCATACATACATACAATACACTTATAAAACATAACACAAAGACTTTTAAACATAAAAAACTAATAAAACATTTAAACTAAAATAATATTATGCTAAGGGAAACAGACATCATGAATTAAAACTACGCTTTTTGGAGAATAATTTACACAAATATTTGTAAGGAAAAGAAAGCCATAGTGAGATATTAATATGCATAGTTTATTCTTGGGAAATGTTTGCTCCCTTCGTATTACTGAATAAAATTTGAGTTAGAAAATTTACGTAGGGGATCGAACATGCCTTCGTGTAAGTGAATGTACGTAGGTCTTATGGCTGGGGAACGGGAAAATCTTCGTATAACTGAATATAAGTAAGTTTCGTATAAATGAGTTTCTATTGTATCTGATAAACTTAAACACTTTTAGGCATTAGTTTGTCTTACTACAAATGAGTAATTTCAGTTTTCTGGAAGTTTATAAAAATTAGTTTCAAACTTATAACTATTTAAGTTAATCAACACCGTACTTTTCTTGAAATCTATCTTTGTGCTTATTTATTAGAGGAACCTAAGATATGTTTAGCTAAATGAAATATAGCTTATTTTGGATATTATTAGGTAATTCTGTAAACTGTACGTGGTGCCATGAGGAAACTATTATTTATTTTGGGGTTATGATGCAGAAGCTAACTTTTCAGTTCCTTTTTGTTAACTTAAAATATTATTTTAGCATCATGGAATAAGTGTCTGAATTTCTTTGAATTCTTAAAAAGCTTCATACAAATAGTTTAATAATGTATGACATTCGTTAATTGAATTAAAGGAAGGTTTAAAGTGAAGTTGTTTAAACCAACAATTTTGTTAAAACCGGTGTAAGGGCGATATTTTAAAGGCCATTTAGTATTTAAGTTGTTAGTAAGTCACTTTTTCCTCCAGTATTTTATTTTTTGATACCTTTTTAAGAATTGACTCTAAAGCCCCTTTCCTTTAGAACATCCGCCCAATTTTTGTATGCCAGGTCCAAAAATTTGGAAATTTTAAAATATTTGATCTTAAAATATTCAATTACGCTTCAGATTTTAACAAATAAAGGACTTATTCAACAAAATATAATTGTATAGTTTGCTGCTAATTTTTTAGTAAAATGGGAGGAGCTAAAAAGAGATTGGTTATTGAAAGTAGATGAAAAGGATGTGCTATGTTTGCTCCCACCAATCAGAAATAATCAGATTAAAGTTATGTCTAAAGCATTATTAATTTAGAGAAAAGGAATTTCAAGCATTGGTTCGACCTGCAACCTTTTCAAAACATCCAGAATCATTCTATATAAAACTGAAACCTAAGTAACTTAATTTAATGTCTATGTTTAGCTCATCTTGCACAACTGCTAATGTTTCTGAATGTGGGATTTCTATTGTTAAAGTGTAGAGTATTTACAGATAATTCTGTAAACTGTACGGGGCCCTAAGGGGAAACTATTATTTAAAAGAAGGCACTGTTACTCGTAAAAGTTTGGGAACCATTGACAAAGATAATTGTTTTCAGCATTATCCTAATTTTTAAATCTTTTTTTTTCTGCAAATAAAGGAAATAATATTTTATCTCTTTATAGTAACTTTTTGTCACTTTTTCATTATCATTTGTCCTTTTCCTCATAATTTTTTAAGGCTCCAACCACCTGCATGCCTGATTTCTGCATGCCATAATTACAATAGCCTTATTTATTAGTGCTCATAACATAAGTTCTTGACAGTGAACAAATAATTTAAAGTAAACTGAAAAAATACCATTCCTTATGAATGGGATTTTTTTTTCTCCCGTGTAGCTTGTAAATTCACAATTGAAAATGGAAAAACTTTTACTTTATTTGTTACATTTGACTTATTAACATCTTTAATTAAGAAAATACAGACGAAGAGAGAAATAGAGAGCAAAATTTTATAATGAATTCAGGCAGTTAATTATATCATCTTCACAAAATTGTTAAGTTATATATTTCGTTTACTCATCATCAGGGCCTGATTAAGATAATTTTATGCCCAGGGCACAATCCAATTTTTCTACCCTCCACCCCTACACAAATTTATAGCAACAAGTTCTCATAATTACAGGCATATAAAAACTATAACATTGAATTATCAAACAGAATTGAATTGCAATTTTTCCCCACTTAATATGTGTTTCAAGCACTCAACTAAATTTTTATGCCCCCTAAAATTTTCATGCCCAAGGCACGTGCCCCAAGTGCCCGTGCGATAATCAGGCCCTGCTTTTCATAATACTATACTAAAGGATTTAAATGACTTCGAAAAAAGAATATGTAAGATTCAAAGTTTAAAAGAAGCGCTTTCAGAAGCTTTTTCTGAAAATGCTGCAACATAAATATTAATAGAAAAGAAAAAAACATAGTTGATAGATAACCTTAAAAAAAGCTGTAAAATATTGGATTGTCACATTTCTAATTAACGTCAAGCAGGAAGCTTTAAATAGCAAGAAGAACGGCAGCAGACAAATATTTTCCCTGCTTGTACTTACCCTAATAGCTTTTTCACATTTTTGAACCATCATTTTTCATTTTCTTAGAACAGATATTTTCGCGATCTTTAGAAATTATAACTTGCCTGAATTTCCTTAGTTCTGTTTGTTCACAAAAAATTTTATACTTTAGTTTGAAATGTAATTTTTAGAAATTATTTTTTTTTTAATTATTAAAAAATGGCTTAAATATTTTAAATTCTCCCCACTTAAAAGTTTATTACGAAGAAATTCCCACCTCCTAACTACCATTGAAATTTCACATTTGTTTATTTTTATTCTTTGCTATTTGAGGTTGATATGGTCTTAATTTATTTTAGTTTCATTAATTTTCTAAATCTGCCCATTTTAGGTAAATTAGTACATTACTTGTTTCAGGAACCACTTTAAATTCTAAGACTGTTGAGGAACAGGGAAAAAAATTATCAGTGATAACACTAAATGCTCCGAAAAGTGAAAAATGCGAAGAAGCTTCATTTCAGAAATTAAGTGATACGTCGTGAAATGGTGACTATGTACGACATCATGTCTGAATTGTACTACCCCGTCGTGTATTTGGAGATTTAAAAAAAAAAAAAAAAAAAAAAAAAAAAAAAAAAAAAAAAAAAAAAAAAAAAAAAAGCTAGAAAATTTCTTTCATTAAATAAAAAACAGGACAGAATTTTTAGAAATGAAAAATAGGTATTGGGAAATGAATTCATACAGCTTGTCATAATTTTTATGAACTCATTGATTTATATATTGCGTCAACTTGACATTTTTAAATAATATTACACTACAGGACATAAATTTTTTTTGAAAGAATTGCATAGATTCAAGATTTAAAAGGCGTACTTTCAAAAGCTTTTTCTGAAAATGCTAATTGTTAATAGAATAAAATTAATAAATGTTAATGGAGTAAAACATAGCCGACAGATAACCTTAAAAAAACTGTAAAAAATATTATAAATTGTCAAGTTCCTAATTAACGCCAGGCCGAACGGTTAGGAAGCTAACCCTCGTTATAGGAGTTCGGTGGGGGTGGGGTCGAATCCCCCCGTGACATATATGCTCGTATGGTCGTAGCCTTTCGGAATAGGCCTGAAGCAGAAGATCCCAGGCTCATTTGGCCTCATGTTACAAATAAATAAATAAAATAAAAGACCGTAGAGTTCCAAATCAACCCAAAAGCGGAAAAACATTGAAATAGAGGGTAAATAAAGCTAGAGTATGTGTTTCATTGACTATGACCGTGAATCTCAAATTGAGTTTTGCTGTACCCTTTAGTGATAGAGCATATATCAGGAGCCAAGCAACAATCGAGAATAATAATTAAAAAATTTTACCAGCTTCATTTATCGCATTGCTATTTGAGGTTGATATGGTCTTAATTTATTTTAGTTTCATTAATTTTCTAAATCTGCCCATTTTAGGTAAATTAGTACATTACTTGTTTCAGGAACCACTTTAAATTCTAAGACTGTTGAGGAACAGGGAAAAAAATTATCAGTGATAACACTAAATGCTCCGAAAAGTGAAAAATTCGAAGAAGCTTCATTTCAGAAATTAATGATACGTCGTATTCTTTGCTATTTGAGGTTGATATGGTCTTAATTTATTTTAGTTTCATTAATTTTCTAAATCTGCCCATTTTAGGTAAATTAGTACATTACTTGTTTCAGGAACCACTTTAAATTCTAAGACTGTTGAGGAACAGGGAAAAAAATTATCAGTGATAACACTAAATGCTCCGAAAAGTGAAAAATTCGAAGAAGCTTCATATCAGAAATTAATGATACGTCGTGAAATTGCGACTATGTATGACATTATATCTGAATTGTACTACCCCGTCGTGTATTTGGAGATTTAAAAAAAAAAAAAAAAAAAAAAAAGCTAGAAAATTTCTTTCATTAAATAAAAAACAGGACAGAATTTTTTAGAAATGAAAAATAGGTATTGGGAAATGAATTCATACAGCTTGTCATAATTTTTATGAACTCATTGATTTATATATTGCTTCAACTTGACATTTTTAAATAATATTACACTACAGGACATAAATTTTTTTTGAAAGAATTGCATAGATTCAAGATTTAAAAGGCGTACTTTCAAAAGCTTTTTCTGAAAATGCTAATTGTTAATAGAATAAAATTAATAAATGTTAATGGAGTAAAACATAGCCGACAGATAACCTTAAAAAAACTGTAAAAAATATTATAAATTGTCAAGTTCCTAATTAACGCCAGGCCGAACGGTTAGGAAGCTAACCCTCGTTATAGGAGTTCGGTGGGGGTGGGTCGAATCCCCCCGTGACATATATGCTCGTATGGTCGTAGCCTTTCGGAATAGGCCTGAAGCAGAAGATCCCAGGCTCATTTGGCCTCATGTTACAAATAAATAAATAAAATAAAAGACCGTAGAGTTCCAAATCAACCCAAAAGCGGAAAAACATTGAAATAGAGGGTAAATAAAGCTAGAGTATGTGTTTCATTGACTATGACCGTGAATCTCAAATTGAGTTTTGCTGTACCCTTTAGTGATAGAGCATATATCAGGAGAGCCAAGCAACAATCGAGAATAATAATTAAAAAATTTTACCAGCTTCATTTATCGCATTGAAGACAAGCGAGGTTAATTACTTTATACACTGATTTTTCTTGTTCGACGTACTCAAACCGTTTTAAAAAGTAACTGGGTCGTGATACATTTTTATATCGACAAGGATGTCGCAGCTAAGAAAGTTTGAGAACTACTGAACATTAAAAGAGGACAGAATTTTCAGAAAAGAAAATAAGCATTATAATATATTTTTTTTTTTAAAGAAAGAAAAGATGTTTTTGCTTGACGGCGAATTTTAACTGTTGACTCTAGTAATCTCTTTTCTCTATGATCTATTGTCAATTTCTCTAAATAGCCTTCCAGAATAGGCCTTGGCACTAGTCGAACGAAATCATTTATACATAGAGAGTTCCTTTAATTTTTCTTGAAACTGAGCGATGGCCTAATTGGTAGAGTTGATACCATGCATCACACTGGCTGGGGGGGGGGGAGAAAAAAGACTCGAATAGATTCTGTAACAGAGACGAGAAATGCAATATTTTATTTATTTTTCTGGGGGGAGGGGAACTGGGAACAGTCAAAATAAAATTCAAATCTGTGGCAGACTTTAAATTTTAACTTTTAACATATAAGGCGAGACTTATATACTCGAAATTACGATAAGTAAAAGTAGAAAAATTTGTTACAAATTTCTGATGGAAGCCTGCTCCTTACCACTTCAAGGAGTTTCCACTGCTGCCTGCTTCGGTTAATTGTAGATTAATTGGTTTTTCACTGATCCAAACGAAACGGGGCCATTTTATACCTACTCTTTCTTGCCTTCTTCACAAAATTCATGCCCCATTACGTTCTTTTTTCCGCTCATTGCAAATAGGATTGGCTCGCTCTTAATAGCCAAGGAGAAGCGTTTCTTCGAAAACTAATCTGGGCATCTTCGAAAACCGCAGTTACCCTCACTTTTCATTTAAAATAAAAGGGGGAAAAAAAGCAGGCTAAACGTCTCCTGTGTTGTTTATCTCCAAATCCTTCAGATACACTTGACGAGGAAACACAACCACTCTGAGCTCAAAACAACTACTTCGTTTCTTTTAACATTCAAAACGGCACTTTTAACGAGAAAACATTTTTCTCAATAATGAAGTCCTTTTATGTGGATATCTCAGTATTTGCTAGGAGGCAAAAGGTCGCCCATCTGGTATTTCGGTGTTTGTGGTTTTACCGTAGATACAAATCGGATGGTAGATTTTGATTAGCTGTACAGAAGTGTTTGTGTAGCAATGAAAAGTATCGCGATGGTTATAAGTAAAACGAGGAAATTAAGGAACATAGAAATTTTTAAATATTAGCAGAACAGTTGAGTATTATATATAAAGTGTTCGTACTGAACTATTCCCAACCGTATTTAAGTAATAGACTAAAAAAAATATTAGTCATATTTACAAATAAGAAGAGGTTTATTTTATTTCCAGTTATGTAAGTACAAAATTACATTCAAATTCTTTTTTTCCTGAAAATTTTCTGTTTGCATTAGAAAAAACCTCGCTGGTATCTTATAAATTTGGTCCTTTTTAATTTCATTAGAAGGACCAAGAAAACTAGGACCAGTGAAAATGAAAATTTTCAGTTTCTTTTCTGTAAGTCTATTTCTAGTACTAGTTTTAATTGTCTTTTAATTAATCTTCTTTCCGGAAGTTTCGGTGAAAAAAAAATTTCTTGGGATGTTTTGGGCCCCGCAATATCCAAAATTAGTCGTAATTGTAAAATTTTCGCTCTTTTTTCCCCCTTAAAGTTTTAGGGGATCATGAAACCGGAAATTTTACCGAAATTGCATTGATTAATTGGTTTTTCATTGATACAAACGAAACGGGGCCATTTTATACCTACTCTTTTTTTTCCTTCTTCACAAAATTATTACAAATTTCTGTAAAAAACACACTATAGAGCATAAACGTGAACCTTTTATACACACATTCGAACAACGTTAAAATAAAAATGCTTAACAAGTACTTTCCCTCAAAACAAAGGAAAGTTTTCCCATTAGGTTGTATTGGAAAATGGTAATAATAATAATTGTATCATTTAATAAGAAAATGAAAATAAACTTCTCCCGTTTAAGGTAAGGTGAATATCCCGCCAAGAGACAAAAAGGGTAAACTATTTTCTCAGTCGACCTCCCAATTAGAGACAAGATTACCACTTTTACAGAACTGAGCAAGTGAGGATAATGTATTTATTTTAATTATATTATTTTGTCATTGATAATTCCATAACCATCATGGTA
>CM063510.1:40463994-40466494 GCA_032207245.1 Pardosa pseudoannulata | reverse complement strand
ATGCGTTTGCACTTCCTGATATATGAGATAATTAGGTATTCACCACATTTTATAAATATGGCGTCGAATTTCTTACCAGTCAAAGCGAACGTACTGTGACAAATATAGTAATTTATACAGGGCCCGACTAAGATACATGGTTTCCGCGCACCTGGAAAGTCAGGGAAAATCATGGATTTAGACAATGGATTAATTTTGTCATGGAAAGTCTTGATTTTTCAAGTAAAAGGAGTAAAAGTCATGGAAAGTCATGGATCCGCTAAACTACCGATTAAAAAAAAAATGCATTGAATTGTTTAATTCTATTTTTACTTGTCATTTGGCTGAAGTTACTGAATTTGGTATTTATGTATTATGTTATTGACCATATTGCCAAGTAAAATTTGTTCACCAAGGAAACTCAAAGCAAGAAAGCTTAATGGGTGGGTAAATGTATATTATTCTGGTTTTTCTTAAATTGTAGATTAAAATTTTATTAATATAATAATTATTTTTTAATAAAAATTAGTTAAGATTTTTGCACAAAATATAAGTTTATCTCTAGGAATATTGTATATAAACATTATAGGATTATATTTGGCTATTATTCATGGTCAGCTGGATAATACCAAAGTACCCTGAATTCAAATTGGGAACATTTTGATTGAGAAATTGCTATATGATTAAACTTAGGTATGTTGATACAACAATTTATTTTTATGTATGTGAGTTTATTAACACTTATAAAGTAAGTTTATAGTTTTTTTATGATAAAATTCCTGTAATTTCTCTAAAAGCATATATTTTATTTGTATGTACATCAGAAGTTTCATTCATATATACTTTAACGAAAGTTTTTTAAAGTCATGGAAAATGATCTGCTAAATCAGGGAAAGTCATGAAAAGTCATAGATTTGAAAAATTTTATTTTGGCAGATACCCTGAAGATACTTTTGTACCCAGGGCAAATCCAATTTTTGTGCCCCCACCCCCATGCAAATTGATAGTGACAAATTATCACAATTACAGTCATATAAAAATTATATCATTCAATTAGCAAACAGATTTAAGAAATTAGCATTAAAGTAATATTCAAAATCAAAAGCACCAAATTTTCATTTTAAGTAATCATTATTATCTCTGTTTAGCCATGCTAAAAATTCAGAACTTTTAAAGACCTAGAGTGACCCACTTTTTTATTTTTACCTTGTCACTCTCACAAGCTCTGTTGTGCAGAAAATAAATAATAATAGAATTAAAAATAATTTAAATTGATGAGATGATTTAATGGTTTATAGTGGTACGTTGTTAATAATCTGACTTATATGCAATAACACATAGGATAAAAAGAGCACCAGATTCGTTGAGGGAATTAATTATCAAGTAAATAACAGCAAAATTAAAGTAAATAGGAAACAATATAGTTCATCACAAACGCAATTACCTCGTACAATAATTTATTAAAACTTGGTATTAAAACGATGGTAGCGTATGTTTACAATTTTTCCCCACTTAATATGTGTTTCAAGCACTCAACTAAATTTTCGTGCCCAGGATCTCACGGGCACGTGGCCAGGCCTGATTATCGCCTAAGCCACGTGCCCGTGCGTTAATCAGGCCCTGAATATATATATATATATATATATATATATATATATATATATATATATATATATATATTCAGGGCCTGATTGTTCTTTAAAGGTAAGATAATTTATCTGGAATAAACTTTTAATTTGGTGGTTTACTTTTAGCTTTACTTCTAGTAACTGCTAGGTCATCCCTAGGTAGTAGGCAATGTAAACAACTGCATACTGCGACAAAATCTGGCAGTAGCAAAAGCATCTGAACTAGAATGTAAAATAAATAAATGAACATAACACACAAAAATATAAATCCACTACTAAAATAAGGAAAATAAATGATTAGTTTATGAAAATATTTTAAACTGAGCTCTAGTATCATATTATCTTGTATAATCGATTTTTGGTAAATGATGTAAACGTCTGATGTTTCTATTAACATATACAAGTAACTCTTGGTTTATACATTGAACTCATAAAAATCAACGAAATATATAAAAATAACTTCATAAATTCATACATTTTAAGAAAAGTGAACCCTTTTCTTCCTTTACTGGATAGTTTTTGAGAACAGTATATGTATAATTGCAATCTCTTTGTACTTCTTTGTATTTCCCTACTAATTTAATCTATAATATATTTTCACGCATCTTTTACCGCTTATATGTTTCTATTTGTGACTGTTTGCATGAAATCTAAATTTCTGACGTTCCTACAGTATCAAGAGGAAATCCGTTGAATATAAAGTTTAAATTATTTTTTAAATTTGAAAAAATACATTTTTAGTTTATTTTTTTGCTGACGAATATATTAAAGACATTCGATAAAAGGTTCGTAGATCACTGACCATTAAATGCATGCAATTTTTCCCCAATCTACTGAATTTTTGCCTTAAACACATCCTTATTAATTAAAAAAAACTCTTGATTTATAAATTA
>CM063510.1:40436494-40458994 GCA_032207245.1 Pardosa pseudoannulata | reverse complement strand
GTGGGTATTCCCAAGATTTTCTCATTTTTAAGAGTTTTCTTAAATTTATACCGAGAAAAAAAAATATAAATATCACACTCTTTTAACTTCTACTTCGTTGGTTTTTGACAAATTTATCTACAAAGGTTTAGTATCTGCATTATTTTCAAAGGACTAAGCTTTAAAACTATATTTTTTTTCTACATTAACAGTACAATATTTAACACTTATCACTTATCATACTTCACCGCCAACTTACGCCTGCAACGGGTGTTTTTTCGTGAATTGCGCGAAAGTTTAGTTATTCAGAAAAATAGCAGTAAATCAAAAACTACTTTGTTTTTATGAACGAAACTTATTTTGTTGTACACTTTGATATATACTGTATGATTATTTAACAGAAAAAAAAATTACGAAATCCCAAAAATAAACGATTTTTAAAATTAAAGTCCGATAACCTCTCAGCGCATATTTCTTCATCACTATCTTTGTCACAACGGCTCATTTTAATCAATTTTGTATTCAACAATAAGAAATCAAGCTTCAAATTGACAATACACGACTTGTACGTTCTGGAGCTAGGAATTCGATTGAAGACGAAATAACGCAACAAAAGATCGAGTCACTCGACAATCATAACTTGTGGAAAGAAAAAAACGCAAAGCGTTGCATAGCAATGCAAACAACACGCATATAATGTGACACATACATATACGAATTTAGTAGATTTGTGGTGGTTAGCGGGTATCCACCACACATCTACTAAATACGTATTTTTATGTGACCCTAGCTCCAGTGACAGACTGCAAAAAACGTAAAAATACGTTGTTTGCACGCGAAGTGTTAATAAATGTTTGAAGTTTTGCTAAGAGTATTATTATTCAAAAAATTCTATAAAACTTTTTAAATACCTATATGTTTTTTTTTTTCAAGCAACCTATCAAGATTTTTATTTTTCAGAAATTCTTAATTCTGTCATTCTGTTTTAACAGTTACCTTAATTTTATGTGATCTTTCTATATTCTTTAACCAGTTCTCAGAACTGGTTAAGAATCCATCTAGTTATACATAATCTGATAGAATATACAAATAAAATTTCAAGCTTTTTTTTTTTTTTTTTTTTTTTGGCAAATTAAGTTAATTAAGATAGGTCGTCTGTACGTACCATATTGGATTCCTTTTGATCAATGTTAATCTATGGGGGGAAAATAAAAGTCTCTCTAACCAGAGAGCATGTACAGAAATTTTTAAATTATAGAACAGCAAATTCTGTACAATGCTCTCAAGCCCTTAAAAATCTGAGAAAAATATAGTTAATTTTAAATGATATGAGAGACATTTTGGTATATTCTTTTTCAAACTCAAATAAAAACATTTAACAGACATAATTAAAAATTTTTTAATGCAAATAATGGTTTCTTTTTTTAATTTCTTTTAATTTTTAGAAGAAAAGTTTTTATTTCCGCCAGGTTCACCCATAAAGCTTTTAGAAAAAATAAATATATAAATATATAAAATATAACTCGCAGATGTTTTTCAAGCTTTTGAGATTAAATAAGATCTTTTTGAGAAGTCTGTTAAACTTTAGTTAATATTTGCCTTTAGGTTTTGAGTAAGTTGTTATATTTGGGTCTGGTGGTCGAATTTTAATTCGAAATTTCCACTTGTTATTTGTGACAGTTTCTTACAAACTTTAGTTACAGCACTCCCCCAGTAGATGGCAGCATTGTATATTATACTTCCTTGTACTTTTCAAAAACATATCTGAGAGTCAATTGGCCATTATCTTTTTTTTTTTTAATGACTGAATCCATATCAGTAATTTAATTGATCTGACATCAACAAATTACATACTCTCCTTTTGCTCCAATGATACAACATTTCTACAATAGATGGCAGCACTAAAAAGTTGAGAGAAGCATTTATTATGAAAATCATATTTCTGATACTACCTTTGTGAAAACTGAAGCCATTTATTAGTCAAAATTTATTTTAAAAAGAAAGTGTGAATTTAATTTTCTTTAAGAATGATTAAAGTTAACTTTATTCTTAATATTGCATATTACATATCGTGATCAATTATTTTGGAATTCGTCGGCCTACGGAAAGAATGAGTTCAACATTATTGAAACGATTCAATGCTATTACTCAATATTTATCACAATTTTAATTTTTCTAATTAAAATTGCCAGACTGTTTTTTATGTATTTTACAGAATAAACTATGCGCAAGTTTTGTAAATTACAGAAAACTGTATCGAAGCAGCAAATAAAATTAACGTCGAAAATACTCAAATAAAGAAAACAAAGCAGACAGTTGTTTCAAAGCTCAATCATAATTTTTTGCGAATGTAAAAACGCAAAACAAATTTTAAATTAAAGCTATAAGGAATAACAAATAAAATTTTTAAAAAATATTTCAACCTCCATGATTAACTGAAAAGCATAGCATTAAATCTTTTTTAAAATGACGTAATAATTCTGAAGTTGCATTTACAAAAAAGAAATACTAAAAGAAAAATTGGTAAACTAAAACTAAATAAAATCTGAGCTGCTGTTGCACAAATTCTTGAGAAGTAGCATGATTGAAAACCCAATCTTTTACTCTTAATACTCAGAATTAACCAAAATCTTACTTTCAAGAAATACATTTTAAATATTAGCTCATAGTTTCAAAAGAAACAATTTCAATACTTAACAGCTACATTGACCTTAAACTTTTACTATTTTAATTACACAATTAAAAGCCACATGTTGCCTCGTTCTCCCTTCTCACTCCCATATCAACTGTTTATCAGTTTTAAGCAGGTATTTTAATACATAACACTTCATTAATGTAACACATGTATTTCAGCACCTCCTCGGCTGCGAGAAAATACACCAAATTACCTTGAAGTTCCCATTGGGCAAAGAGTAAAATTAAGGTGCCCTATTGCTGGTGTACCCAAGCCATTTGTTGAGTGGTTAAAAGGCAATGAATCTATCTCCAGTGCTTCAGAGCATATCAAGATAACAAAAAATAGTTTGACTATTGATAATGTGACTGAGGCTGATTCAGATATCTATTTCTGCAAGGCTTTCAATGAACATGGAATAATATGGAAGAATTTTACTGTGATTGCTATAGGTACTATTACTTCCTTCTCACACATATATGCAAGATACGCATAACAGAAACATGCATGCTTATGTAGTAACTAGATTTTGTTTTGTGTGTATGCATAATACATAGACATTTGCATTCTGAAGTACATAGATTTTGCTTGAGGAAACTAATTGTGCAGTAAAACTTCACAGTTCTTTACTTGAAAAATCTACATTACTTAACATCTGTGCACATTTAGAAATACCTTGAACTAATTTTAAAGATGCAGTTAAAGGAAGTATTAACTTTTATATTTTATTGACTTTTTATAGGCTTTTTTTTATTTTTAGATAAATATGGTAAATTAGTAAAACATAAAATTTATGCTAATAATCTAATTTCATTAAAATTTTTATTTGGAAAGAGGAAATAACTAGGAATAAAGTAAAACATTGCATTTCTTTATCCCCAGTTATAATTTTAATTCCTAAATATGAACTTTTTATTTCTTAAAATTAATCTTTTTTCTTACATGATTGTTACTCAACTAGATTGAATTTGAACTTTTTCTTATTAAAAAAAATGCTTTTCTGTTTTTTAAAAAGATATAATTTGAAAAAAAATTTTTTATCATTTCAAAACAATTACATTTTCATTTTCATTTGAAATTATTATATACTATTTATTTCACAGGGAATTTAGTTTTTAGTTTTCTCTTCAAAGCTATGGCAAAATTCATTATGAACACTATTTGACTTAAATAATTAAACTTAGTAACAAAAGGGATACTTAAAAAAATTTTTTTTGAGTTATAAAAATGTGTCACCTCTATATCAAGACCTTACAGTTAATATATTAAAGCTACCATTCTCATACTGGATTGAATATATGTGAGGAGTGCCACAGATATGTAGAAAATTTTGAAATTATTAATGAAGGCAGGAATGTACTTAGAATTAAATTGCATTTTATCACCACTGCACTGCTGTCTAAACTAGCTGAGAACAAACAGTCCTAACATTTATTTTGATGTGTGACTGAACCTTTACTTCTGCAGTTTTTAAACTGCAGCACCCTGAGTTCTTTGAATACATCCCAGGGATGCCACAGCAAAGAAAAATGTTGGAGAATCTTCAATAAAGCATCTCGGGATATTTTATATAAAATTTATTTGGAGCTGTACATAAGTATGTCTTCTATATGTATTATATCAGGTAGTTTGCTTTTTTTTTTTCTTTAACTGAATTTAAAATATTTAGTTTACTTATTGAATGAAACACTGATAAGTCATTTTCAGTTACCTCTATTTGTCCAGTTGTTATTGAAGTTGCATTCTTTATTATTTGGTAACAAAGGATCTCTAAATCTAGTTGTTGTTGTGGCAATAAAAGTAAAGAGCATGAACTTTTTGTTCTGTTATTGAACTTTTTTAGCTTTTTAAATTAACTTCTTTTTTAAATTTTCTCTCTTGAATCACCAGTATAATACAAAATATGAAGTTCCTGCATTATAGACTAATTAATGTTCCAAACAATCTTTCAATAGCAATACATTGTATGCTATTTTAATATATACTACATAGCTTGAAAATATATAAAATACTTTGAATGATTTCGCAATACATTTAAAATATATTTAGCATTCTTGTTCTCAGTTTATGCAGTTCTTAAAATTTATCCATACTTTGCCTTAAAATACCTTAAAATTATTGGGTTTTTTTAATAACAGATGTTTACTATATTTTCATATTTTAAATATACTTAATGTTTATTGTTGAGTACAAGAATTTTTGATAAAGTCTTTTAATATTTGACAAAATAAAAATCTGTATTTGTGTGTATACTTGTTGGTTGAAATTCTCTTTCACTTGACATAAATTTTAATTTTTACATAAAAGAGGCATATTGCTAATTTTATAATTTTACCTAGAACAGTTATTTTTAAATTCAACAATAGACTTTGATATTTATTTATATAATTACATGGTCTATTTTTTATAACTATGGCCTATTTTTTTAAAACTCGCTACATCAAAAGTCTTGAAATAACTATGAATTCACATCTTATTATTAAATTATCTTTGCATGATATGAATGTGCATGTTACTGCTCTTTATTTATTATGTAGTGCAATGCTTTGCTGATACTTTCTATCTCTTTAGTAAAACTAACTATTAAAAACCTTTGCTAGATTATATTTTATTTTATTTTTCATGCTTATTTCACTTTAAATGTAAGTTCACTGCATTTATAAGAATTGACAATTCAGTAAATATATTTTTTTTTTTTAAATTGTCTGACTTCCAATATTGTTGGTATTTTTCAGATCCTTTACCTCTAGATGAAGCTCAAGCAGATGACAGTGGTCTTCGAACGAGAGCCCTCATTAAACCAGGAGAGAAATGTTTGTTCATTAATTGTTTTTTACATTAAACTACTAACCATTATGCTAAGATTTTAAGTGATTCTAGAATGTTTTTAAATAACTTTATGTACATAAATATATTTTTATACACTTGTAATACTGATCATTAACCTTCCAGCAACTGTGTTTTGCTTTAAGTTTTTCCTTCGAGCAGATACATATTTAGGTCATATTTTTTAAGATAAAGCAGGTTTAATTTAAGCAATTATAAATGTAATTTTTTTTTCTTTTTAATAGAAATAAGAGGTAAGTTAGAAAAGCAGGAACCGGGGTGTATGCAAGGGGGGTTAGGGGTTTAACCCCCCCCCTTTGAGCTCAGACAAAATGGCAAAAATAAAAATTTTAGTAGAAATTATGCGGGCTATTATTTTTTTTTAAATTATGAACCCCCCCCCCCCTTGAAAAAATTCTGTGGACGCCACTGAGCAGGAACACGTATCGTCAGAAGAAACATTTACTTTTATTACCTTTTTTTCCAGCAGTAAAGCCTATCTTTAAAGTAATGTTTGACGTTTGTGTTAGACGTTTTTCAAAGGGCGCGCTCTCTGCTCTTTTCTGAACACCTTTATTTTGCTCCTTGTAAAAAAAAAAAAAAAAAAAAAAAAAAAAAAAAAAAAAAAAAACAGAGGCCTGTTTTAGTTGGGGAAGGGCAAATGGGCTAACACGTGAAGAAGCTTATAATATATACTTTACTGACAAATAGTTTCACTATGACATACAGAAAGTGCCCTTTTGCTGAATGAAAGGTGCCCTTTGACTTGACTAAAACTGCCCTTTTTGATAAATGCACTTTGCCCTTTTTAAAAGAAATGTGAGCATTACTTTAAAGATTCATAATAGTTTAACACTTTCAGGTCGTTGTAATTTCAAATAAACTGGTATCGTAATTTCGGGTCGATAAACTACAGCTTATACATGTTTTTAAAAGGGAGGCGTATGCGAAAAAATTCTTTTATCCTGATACTATTAATTTTTTTTAAAAAATAATCAAACTTTTTTCACATGCTTTTATTATACAATTGAGTTATTTTTCTCATACTGTACCCTACTGTATCAGTGTTTTCCTATGCAAATATGCCGAAAGCGAATTAAGCGACGGTATGCGAAAATTACAGTATTATGCTAGTCATGCTCTGTCGGTTTAAATGCTTCTTTTTTAATTAAAAAAAAATTCTAACTTAAATTTAAACTAAACATGTTGTGACAATTGAGCGCTAAAATCTTAGATGGAGAATTCACGGTCTGATGAAATTTACATTTTCATTTGGTCAATTATCACACGTATGGCTTAAACGCCAAGGCGGCTTATCTATCCGATATTATGGTAAATAATTCTTTGACTAGAGTAAAATAAAATAACTCAGCATGAGGTATAAAAACTTTAATAAAATAAAATTTTAAAATGTTTAAAAATTATGTGTTTGGATGTAAAAGCATATCGTATGCTGTATGAAAGAATTGCAATTCTGTATGAAATGAAAAACAAAAATTTAACATTCAAAATAGGGCAAACCCATTTCTTCCATATACAGGAGAAGGGACGGGTGAAAGCAACTTTCCAGTCTTTTAAAGCCGTTCTTAAACTTTATTCCCGCTGCATTCCTGACATAAGATCGGGCGATGCTGCGGGATTCGATTTAAGAACCCTGGAGAATAAACCGGCGCATTCCAAGGTTAAAACCCGACTGATCTTGTGCTGTACGGCAGGAAACCTTACGGGTGACACCATCTGTGTAATCAACACCTGCTAGATGAAACCCTGCTGCTGTTTTAATTGTTACTCGCCAAGTCGCGGCATAGTGACGACGTCACAGCGCTGGAACCACAAATCATTATCTACTCTAAATAATGATACTGACTCGGTCGAACTAATATTCAACCCCATTTGCAGCAAACAGAAAATTTATTCTAGAATATAATACAAAATTAACTTATACGTTGTGTAAGTAGCAGCACATACCTAAATTATATAATCTACAAGGAATTTTTAAAAATCCATATCTGAAATCTACAGAATTGATAACTTAAAAAATCAAAATTAAATCACAAGAGGAATGGAGAAACTGAATTTGAGCAGAAGCCTGTAAAGTAGCCTTTCTGACAAGGATCTTGGAGATCACTTCTTCCGTTTGCGTGTATACATTATCTCTATGGTGTCCTCCTTTCTTCCTGTGTCTACATTCTTTGAGAGAAATGGTCGCATTTTGAGTTAGTACTATTCCAATTCTTAGCACTTTTTGCCAGAGAGAAGAGAAAGACAATTTTAATTTTCTTTTAAGACTATTCATGCTTTTTAAAATAATTTCACAATTTTTTTTAATTATTGGTACGGCACGCCAGGGTGCTGCGAAACCGTGGTTGTATATGATAACGTTGTAAGAATTATCATGTTTGTCGTAAAATTTTAGCTGACACGCTTGCTGGAGGGTTGATAGATTTAATTTTTACTTGTTTCAATATATATATATATATATATATATATATATATATATATATATATATATATATATATATATATATATATATATAGTAGAAAGGCAGTATCATAATTCAGGGTTTATTATTATTAATTTCTATGATTTAGATTAGAAAGTAATGAAGATTAAATTCCTAATATATTTTAAAGATTGTTTTCACAGTATTTGTATAGAAGTATGTGTTATTAGATATTGTTTTGATTTCTTTATGTACTTTAAATTTTTTGAAACAATAAATGTAAGTCTGCAAATAAAAGGAATTTTTTTTAAATGTTAATGCTCTGCTATCACAAGGACAACCATTACAATATAAATGTTAATTTTGTAATAAACTTATACGTAGCTTATATACACACATACAGGTATACACCCAGGATTTTGTCTTGGTCCTCACAAAACTAAATGATTACCATTTAACATATCTCAATATTTCATAATGGTGAGAAAAAATGTACTTGAAGTCAAATTCTATTTTAATTATTTTATGTATAATTTTTTCATTGAACTTATTTAATTAGAAAATCCATGAAAATAAAGAACTGCAAAAGGATTAAAATTTAATAACTATATATATATATATATATATATATATAAGGAACTAAATATATATATAAGGAAACAAATTAAAATTATCGTTTATATCTAAATAATCTGTTAATCATCTTATCTAAATGATCTCTTATTTCTTTGTCAATTCATAAATTATATCAGTTAAGTGAACTTCAATATTTCCATGACTATTAAGCATAACAAAATTGTCATTCTTTCAATATTATTTTTCCCAAATAGGCTTTCATCTTTCATAACATTGAATATTTCATTTATGAGTGTGAGGAGGATTAGACTCAAGCCTGTCTGCCCTTTTGTCTGTTCGTACTTGTGTGTGTGTGTGTGTGTGTGTGTGTGTGTATATATATATATATATATATATATATATATATATATATATATATATATATATATATATATATATATATATATATATATATGTATATATATATATATTATAATTTTTGATATAATGAAAACTAAAGTGGATCTTTACTTCTATAGTTGCTCCATATTTTACACAAACCTCAAAAATGGAAATACAGTTGATTGCAAGGCCTGCAAGCAGTTCTGTAACTCTTAAATGCCCAGCAAATGGTAATCCTGTTCCAGAAATAAAGTGGCTTAAAAATGGAAAAGTTCCAGAAAGGGAATTACAGAAACAAGTAATAATACCAATTTCTTTCTTAGTTTTTGTTATATTAACACATCTAATTTCATTAATTTGCAGTTATACAATCAGTTAACAATAAAATAAAAACACTTATTGTGAACTGATTTTTCTTCTTTTAAAAACCCTTTAAATAGTATTTGATAAAATTTAAGGTTTGTTAGAAAAAATAGTGTAGGATAAGGTAGGCAATGTTTTTTATGTACATAATAAATAAGTAAGGATTTAAAAATTAATTCTCAAGGAATATTCATTTTAATTAAATTATAGCTCATTTTAACAAATTTTGTTTTTTATATAGTTAAAAATTATAATTTTATACTCAGTTCAGGATGAAATCTAATTTTTGTGCAGTTATAGAATGTTAAATTTCTAAATCTAATTTTCAAAATCATTTCTGATAATCTGCTTATGAGTTGAAGTTATGTGGTTACAATTTCCTAAAAGTCTGAAACTATGCAAGCAAATAAGTAAAAACGATTACTAAATATTCCCATATTAATTGTAGTCTGTGCAGTTTTAGTTATTTAGTTATATTTTAGACTTATAAAATGTGTGCAATACATGTATCAAAATTTTATTTGTAGGTGCTGCAACACCATAAATATATTTATCTATTTAATAAGCTCTGTAATATACTACAAATACACTTACATATGTAAATTACACTAGATGTATAAATAAAAATAAACACATATATGCATTTACTTTTGACTTTGAGGTAGCTTTGATGTATAAATCTCACAAAACAGGTTAAAAAAAAACCTGCTGAATTAATCATAAATATATAATAGCTTTTTCTTGAGATTAAAAGTAATTTTATCTCAAATTATTTTTCCCAAATTAAGCAATGTTTCCTTTATAATATAAAATGCTGTAATTTTTATTGCCATTAAATACAAATGTTACTATCTTATTAGAAATTAGGAAATGTTAATTTCTATAATTTTAAAAAAATTCTGCCTTAAAATTTCTAGCCATTTTTACTTATAAGGATTAAATAGGAAGTGTAAAACAACATAATTTAACAAAGTTAAATATTTATCAGTCATGTAGATTTATATCTATGTTCATCATTAAACAAAACAAAAAATATTAAATGACTATACAGAATATGTTATAAACAAAGCTAACAATTTTATCAAGTTTGATGATTATTGAAGATTTTTTATTATTATATGATTTCTTTTCAAAATAAATAATGTTTTGAAATGATTTGAATACTTATTTTTTATAAAAATATTTGTTTGATTATGATTAGTGCTATTGATTTTATTATTTCATCATTATCATATACTGATATTAACATCTTTACTGCAGGTGTTGTACCGAAAGTATTCTCTAATAATGGACCAACTATTAAGTTCAGACTCTGGAAAATATGAATGTATAGTGTCTAATTCAGAAGGTTCTGTAAATTGGACATATAAATTAGAAGTTTATGAACGTGTTCCACACAAACCTATATTTAAAGATGGATTCCTTATAAACCAAACTGTATATGTTGGAGGCAGAGCAAGATTTGAATGCAGATTTTTAAGTGATCTTCAACCAAGAATGAGGTGGTTACGACATTATTCAATCAATGGATCATATTCTGACAGCTCTGAGACTCCTTATGTCAAGCCACTTGAGAGCAGTGATCCAAATATCACAGATCCTCACATATTAATAATAGATAATGTGACAGAAGCTGATGAAGCTTGGTATTCCTGTATTGTTGGTAATTCACTTGGAGTGTCTTATCGCAGTGCTTATCTTACAGTTTTACCATGTAAGAGTTCTTTCTTTTTTAGTTTTTTTTTAAGTATGACTTACATTATTAATTAAAATACTTTTGCATCCTTTATGTTTCTATTGTTTTATCAATGTATCACATTTCATTACTTACTAGAATTTTTAAATATGATAAGTGATTACAAATAGTACTGATTAACTTAGCTTATATGAAACTAAGAGAACTTTTTTTAAACTTTCTGTCAATTAAGTCCTAGAAAGAGTTTCACATCATACTTTAATAGATCCTTTTCATTGTTAGATAGTCCAAAAAGACTTAATTTAAAATTTAGTTAAGTTTCATCAATGATCATGTTGCAATGAACCATGTACCATCAATGTATCATATTTTATCATTAGAACTTTGCTTGGCGATTACAAATAATATTAATTCGTTTATATGAAACTAAGAGGAATTCTTTTTAACTCTCTATTTACTTTTAGAAAAAGTTTCATATTATAATTTAATAATTTTTTTTTTTTTTTTGGATAATCCAAAGAGAATTTTAATTTAATTATTCTTTACCCAAAACCATGATACATTGAGGGAATATTTAACCATGATTTATCAATGTGTTTTATTTTACCAATAAAACCCTAAA
Source organism: Pardosa pseudoannulata (assembly GCA_032207245.1). NCBI lineage: Eukaryota > Metazoa > Arthropoda > Arachnida > Araneae > Lycosidae > Pardosa > Pardosa pseudoannulata. Next base: position 40,447,433 of record CM063510.1, on the reverse strand, counting down.
AGTTTCTAGGTGATTACAAACAGTACTGATTTGCTTATATGAATATAAGAGGAACATTCAGTTAAATTTTAGAGAGTGGCTTAAATTATAATTTACTAGAACTTTTTGTTATTTATTACTCCAAAGAGTAGTTCTGTCTAAATATAGCAAATTTCATTTTTTTTAATGTTTTATAGTTATGGCTTTTAAAAGCATAAAACCCCTCACAGAATTGTTTTTAAGACTTATTGAAACTATTACTGTCGAGTTATAACCATTAATCAATCTGAAACATTTATATATTGTAATTATTTGCATTCTATGCTTAGCATTTATATGTATGATTATTGATTATTGTAAAGTTCTGTAACTTTAATTAAACAATGCTTTGGTATTTAAAGAAACACTTATAATGCATGAGGCAAATGAAAAATTAAAACTATGCTTGTTGTTCATATAAATACTAACCATCAGAACTTTTTTCTATAAAAACAGAAGCCAATTTTTTCATGAGAGTTATAGCTATTTTATAAAAGTGAAAGAATTTTATTAATTATATTTTTTTTCTGTCCTGTATATAGTTCTTTAATCTTGTTTTTTTTATGGTGCATTATGTTTAGTAAACTGCATAATAAAATTCTAATAATGACATAAATTTTTAGTGCCTGATGGAGCAGAAATTGATCCTCAAGAGCATCGTATAAAGTTGGAAAATTCACCATTTCTTATTTATTTGATAGCCATATCAATTTTTATTCCAATTTGTGTTGTTATTGGAATACTTATTTGCCGTTATAAGTATAATGATAAGAAGATTTATTTGAACAACAACCACATGATTGTAAGCAAAAAAGTCATACTTGAAACAAGAGAGGTAATAATTTTTTTTTTTTGTTAAAAATTATTCAGTTAGCATATTTATGTAGTTAAGTACATAACCACCTTATCAATTTCTTCCATACATTACTTCAAAAGTTCAAAAAAAAAATTATAATATATTATTAACTTAGAACAAAAAGCTCTTATGTATTTATGCCAGTTAACACTTTACTGCAAGGATTGGCAAACTATGGCCCATGGGCCAGCTCTGGCTTGCCTGTAAGTTCTATGCTCATCACAAACAATATATATATATATGTATTATAACAGGTGTTAAGGTGAATGGAAAAACAGTCTTTCTTGATAATAATAAGTTTATTAAATCATAGTTCTGTTTGAAAGCAACTTGCGCCATTTTCATTTTTTTGAAGACACGCATAGTGTGTGTTCACAGTTCTATGTCCACTCACCAACTGACTGTTATCTGTTTGCAAGCTCATCAAATTGTTCCAAAATGCTTTTGCCTGACTGGATTATTCTAAAAGCTTATGCGAGCATGGGTCTTTTTCATTTATTTTATTATTATAAAAGAGTTTATTTTTAAAATCGCTTATAACTCATGTAATTTCTAATTACCCCTTTTTTAGACCTCACACACACACACACACATATATATATATATATATATATATATATATATATATATATATAAAATATATAAATTACATAAGGAAAAATATCTACAATTCAAGTATAATGCTATTTTTTTTACAGTAAGAAATTCTGTAAAGGATAAGTTGAGTTATATTTTATTCTCATATGATCATTTACTTTTATAGATCATATTATACTAATCAAAATGTATGACAGAATTTCTAAATACCCATATACATTTTATAAATTTTAATAATTTTTCATATAAGAGTTTATTTATAAAATGAACACAATTTTCATAATGGCATATAAAGAGTTATATCATTTTTATTGGGAAAAAAAAAGTTTATTTTAGAGAATATTAATTTTACATTGAGATTTGTTCTAAAAGCAGTCTTTTTTTTTTATATTGAGATCTGTTTTAAAAGCCTTCTCTTAACTATGAAGTAAATGTTTGATAGGCTTCAGTTTTTGTTTATTTTTGCTTATTTTATTTGTTCTTGCCTTGTTATTCTTATAATTTTTATCTTACATATTGATATGATGATGATAATTTAGGATGATGGAACAACATCTGTAGTCCCATTTGTTAAAATTGACTATAACATGGTATTTTCCAATGACCGAGCTTCTGTGCCAGAATATGAAATACCTATGGATCCTGCCTGGGAGTTTCCTCGTGATAGGTACAGAAATTAATATTTTCCATTCACATGAATACAAGCAATTTTGCTTATGATTTAAAATGTTTGTAAATAGAGATAAATGCTGAAAAAATACGAAATGCTGTTTAAAGGATTACCAGATTTATTATTATAGTGTAGTATATGTTAACATGCAAAATAAATACTTATAACATTTCTTATACCGAGTGATAATCGAATGATGCTGCAATTTGGAATTGGAATCTTGCTGCTGGCTTGGATGTTCGTAGCCATTTGGAATTGGCTTTAAGCAGTAGGTCTCAGTCTCATTAACCCCCATGAGCAAAACAGTAGACCGTAGCACTCCACACCAAACCAAACCTGACATAAAAATATATTTAAATATTTTACCAAACCTGTATTCAGGAAACAAATGTATACTTAAATCTTCTATATGCTCAATATATTCTATGAGGATGAGATTTAATGAATGTAGTAAGAACAACTATTAGACAAATTACTTTTTATTCACTTAATAAAATTTAGATGAACTAAAGACTTTTTTAGTGGATATGATTAGAAAATAATTAGGAACATACTAATACATTCAGCAGAACAACGGAGAGTGTAAAGCATTAATTAAACTTTCTTCTATTAAAATTCTGAAACTCAGTAAGATTGTTTTATAAAATTTCTAGGTGAAAAGTTTGTAAAAACATGTTAAATATATTGATGCAGTAAATAAGTAACATATAATTAACAATAATTATATGTTGTTTAATAGTAAACATATAATTTTTAAAATATATTAATGCAATGGTTGTATTATTAAGCTGTGTAGTTTGAGAACATAAAACCCAGTCAAAAAATCTTTTCTTGCTGATTTCCAATAATTAAAATTAATCTTAGTTATCAATGTTATATACACAATATAAAAATAAGAATAAAGAATATTAACTTAACACATTCAGTGATCAAACCCATGACATTCATATCATCAGTATTATGCTGTTATCACCTGAACTTACTATAGGCCATAGAAAAAAATAGAAAATTCTAAAGGGATTTTCCAATGCCTTCTAGAGATATGAAGGTATAGGTTCTGAATGTGTTCTTCAACCTTTTATCAGGTGTTTTCTGACTCATTTATCAGGTTTGCCCAAAATATAAGAATTCTATGAACCCTACTAGTTGGACAGCTTGTAGGGCTCATAGGTAGTTAAAAAAATTATCGATTCAGTATTAAATAAATTAAATGAAAAACTAATTCAGAATTTAATGAATTAACTAAGTAAATTTTTGCATGGTAACACAAAAAAAATATTTTTGACACCATGTATGTAGGTTTTAATGTTTTCATCCAGATGAATTTTTTAATACAAATTTATTTGACATTAACTAGTTTTGTTCAATTTGCAGTAAATGTCAGATGAGAAAAATTAGATTTGCATAAAGGGTTTGAGTAATTCATTTATGTGAGTTCAAAACTGCAACTCCAAATCATCCTGTATAAAACAGTTTCATACTGTCATTAACTACTTGCTTGATCAATTTACATGAGAAGTTTCTGTTTTCAGGCTTATTCTGGGCCATGTTCTTGGAGAAGGAGCATTTGGCAAAGTTATTAGAGCAGATGCTTATGGTCTTAATGGCAATGAAGGATCAACAACTGTTGCTATTAAAATGCTGAAAGATGCCCATTCAGACTCTGAAATGGCTGTTTTAGTGTCTGAAATGGAAATGATGAAAATTATTGGAAAACATAGGAATATTGTAAGCCTTTTAGGATGCTGCACCGATGGTAAATATTAATATTTATTTTTTAAATAATTATCATTTAAGAAGATTATTATATTAAATATTATAGCTTTTGCTTAAGTATATTAATAAAATTATACATTTATATGGAAAAAATAATCCTTGAGCATATAAAAATTAACTTATCAACCCATCTATTTTATTTTACCCATTAATGGGTAAGTCATTTTTGTCAAATATATATTTATGAATATCTTAATTCAAAATTATGGGCAGTACAGTAAAAATTAATATCATAAAATGTTGATCCCACTGATAAAATTATTAGTAGGAGATACTCAAAAATTTTTAGATTGTTTATCAAATTGCCATCTACCATTGTTGCAAAGGAAAATTTGTAAAGAAAATACAAAATTCTACAAGCTATATTTTAGCTGTCTTTAAAAAGGAATGCAATGTTTTAATAAGTTATTTCTTTTTAATACTAAACATAAGTTAATTTTTCCAGTTTTTTTAATGCTTTTTTTCTGCTATTTAGAATCATCTTTGAGTAATTAATAGTCTTTTTTAACTTAGGTGAATGCATTTTGTAATTTATCTTATTTTACTTACTAATTCTAAATAGAATTTTTCCCTTAACCCATTTGCGACCAACATCTTGTGGACGTAACACAGTGATTGCCCTCTTATCAGCCCAGTGTAGCCTCTACAAAAAGAGCTCAGGTTGATATTGAGAGACCAGTCCTTGCATACGTGTAATCAGAGATTTTAATGTTTTACTTGAATTTTTAAAAATACTAGATGCTGTTAAATGGCAATGGTTTTTACAGTGGTTGACTCGTATAGCATATACGTGCTGGTCCTCAAGGGGTTAATAAGGTAGTATCTAATTATCTCAAAAGAAACCCATGCCTTTTTATTTTTGTAAGAAATTTGGTATATATTCATTTCATATACATTTCATATTTTGTTATTTTCATACATTTCATATTTTGTTATTTTCATACATTTCAAATCCTATATATCAATTCCCAACTATAATAATTTTTTCATAGGTCAACTTTTTGTGATTGTTGAATATGCTGCTAAAGGGAACTTAAGAGATTATCTTAGAGCCCATAGACACTCTTCTGGTTATGAACAACCAATTGGAGCCAACTGCAGTTCCACCTCTCTTAGTTTGAAAGATCTTGTATCTTTTGCATACCAAGCAGCAAGAGGAATGGAATATTTGTCTTCAAAGAAGGTATGATAACATCTCCAAATCTTTTGTCACATTTTTTCAGTTTTTATTGTAGCTGAATATTTTACTAAAGATATACCATATTTGTATAAGTTCTATATAAGTCATATCAAGTATTTAAATTTATTTACTAAATTTTTGTAATGAATTTTTAATTATGATGTTTGGGATCCAAAGAAACACGAGAATTCTACGGATTTCACTTTTAGAGGGGTAGTTGTGTTTTGAGGAACTCTCAGTATTCTGGGGATTTTCCACTAACATTTTGATCTCTTGAGAAATAAAATTACGAATAATTTATCTTTATTTCTTTCTATTTACTTTGAAAGTAAATCAAAAGAATACAGTATGTTTTCTAATACTCTCAAATTATCTCCCAACAGCTCTAATTTAGTCTACTAGACTCTGAATAAATTACAGGTTATAGTCTGGTACTTTAACAGCACACTGCCATAATTTACTTTAAAAACTAAAGGTCATTTATGATTTGAGAAGTTAAATGCTTTGGAATGAAAGTTATAGAGTTTGTTAGATCACAGCAGTTAAAACTAGGAAAGATATTCTATTTTTATTGAACATGAATTAAAGTACAGGTAATGCCCAGTAAAAATTAAAGAAGTAAATTCTGGTAATTTAAGTATCTGCTTCCAGATATTTAAAAATTAACTGGATACTGAATAGCCACTGGATATCAGTATCACCCCTAGTTGCAATTTATAAATTGATTATTAAAAATTTGTTTATTCAACTGTTCATTTTTAGACTTTATTTAAACTAGTTAATACCCATAAAAACATGACTGTACTTTTTTCCATTATATGAATGGAAGGGAAACTGTTTTGGTTCATTGAATGTTTTACTATTTGCAATATCAAGCCAAACAGACCCCCCTCCATTCCTGTAGTAGAGAAAATATACCCCCTCCCTTTTGGAATAAGTTAAGGAGTTTAAATTCTGTCTATACATTTTTTCAGAATTTTTTTTTTATCTTTTTAAATGTGCTTAAAACATTTGGTTTTAAATTATTTTTTTAATCTTTATGCTAATTGGGATTTTATTTTTAGTGTATACATAGAGATTTAGCTGCTCGAAATGTTTTGCTTACTGAGGATGATGTTATAAAAATAGCTGATTTTGGCCTAGCTCGTGATATTCATGGAAATGATTATTACAAGAAAACTACAAGAGTAAGTTTGTTTATTCTTATTAAAAATTCAATTAAAGGCATTCAATTTAAGCAAAATTAATTATATTATACAAATTTATTTTCTCTTGGTAACTTAAAAAAAATTCTATGTTGCTATTTTAGCAAAAAAATTTATAGAAAATTTTTTTTTCTATAATACAAGAAATTTACTTTATAAAATAAATTACCACAAAGAAAATGTTGTTCAATAAAAAAAAATTATTAAAGTATTTATACTTATGCATGTTTTTTAGACAGATCTTATGATATTTAACATCTTTCATTTACATAAAATATGTAAAGTTTTTACAATTTTTTTTTTAAATATAAGCATTTTTTTTTAATTGGAGCATTCTGTTCAATTTTTTATCTTCTGTTTTAAAATGGTATTGAAACCTAACACTGGAAAAAATTATATATGATTTTGAAACTTTTGATTGAGGTATAAAGATTAGATGTTTTTAAAATTGAACTCACTATTGTAATTTATGTATTCAAGTAATGTTTACTTATTTATTCATTATAGGGAGCACTGCCTATAAAGTGGATGGCTCCTGAAGCACTGTATGATAGAATATTTACTTGTGAGAGTGATGTCTGGTCCTTTGGTATTCTGATGTGGGAAATAATGACTCTTGGAGGTTCACCTTACCCTACAATTCCATATGAAAAATTGTATCAAAAGTTAAAAGATGGCCACCGAATGCCCAAACCTGAACATTGTCCAATGAATATGTAAGTCAGGATTTCTAGACATTTTTTCTTTTTAAAGAATATATATTACTAAAAATGTTTTAGATAAAAGTATGTTAGTAGTGCTATTTTAATACAATATAATTAAAGACTAAACCATTTCTTGGTTTAAGAAATGGTATTCTGCATAGTAGTTAAACTATGAATTCAATATCTTAAGATTTCATCAATTTCAATTTATTATAATAAACTTCAATATTTCGTATAAAGTTTTATTTTCTGTTCTGATTTTGGTTTATAATATGAATGAAATAAATGCAAAGGAAATTTCTTATATTTGAAGAAATAATCAAATTGAAAAGTATAAATCCAATTTAACTGAAAATTTCTTTTTAAATTTTTTTATTATTTTATTATAATATATTGCTGCAATTATTTTTTTCCAATCTTTAAAATAAGTCTTAATAATTTATTTTAATACTTTATGCTTTTAAAGTATTTTCAAAGCTCGAGCAGCAAGACCATTATGTTCGTGAAGGGTAGTTGGGATATGTAAAATAGGTTTGTAATCACAATACCCTCCAAGTTCAAATGATACATTTGGAGGTGGCAAGCCAAGTAATGAGATCTTTTTGGTTCCTGCAATTAAATTACAAAGATCCACCAGTGGCATAGTGAGAGGGGGGCAAATGAGTCATCTTATCTTAATCATATCCTGGCTACCATTTGCATATAGATGCCAAATAGTATATTCTATACATTATGTAAGTTTTTTAAGGGGGGGGGGAGGAATGTCAAAAAGTTACGTCCTGGGCACCAATTATGCCACTGGGACCCAATATGAGTTGGGGCATTTTTACTTGCATCCATAGCATTGCTTATGCTACACATGCTCTATGGGTGGTGCTAAATGAGTAACTCTGCTGTTGGTATCAAATACTTGTGTGTTTTATCTCTGTATAACATTAGGATAGTTGTCTATTCTACCTGCTGCATAGGGGGGAAATATTTTAATTATTTTATGTTTTTATCACTTGATTATTATAAAACACTATTTTAAGTAAGCATAAAATTCAGGATAAACTCTTTATTTCTTGTTAAATTATAGGAATACAAAAAATTTTATTTTAAACAATTTCATATTGATTGATCAAATTCTTAGAACTTCCTAAATTTGGAAATTCCAAAAAGAGAAAATATAGTGTACTTAGAACTTCCTAAATTTGGAAATTCCAAAAAGAGAAAATATAGTGTACTTAGAACTTCCTAAATTTGGAAATTCCAAAAAGAGAAAATATAGTGTACTTGTTTGTTAACATTAATTAGACATTAATTAGGAATTAAATGAAAGCTTTATTCATCCTAACATTGAACAAGATCTTACTTTTACCAGCACAAAAACAAACTGTTGTTGGCTGTTGCCAACAGGGGTAAATCAATAATACAACAAAATATTGCTAATTATAAGAAGGAAATAAAATATACATGATTATATGTTCTTATGAAGTTTTCTGTAACAATTTCTGTTAATGATTGTAATTACTCTGTAAAAAATTTTTCAGGTATTTGTTAATGCGAGACTGTTGGATGGAAGATCCAGAAGAACGTCCATCATTTGCAGAAATCTCCAAAGAGTTAGATAGGATATTGCTAGAATCTCTTGAAAGGGTAAATTTTATTAGCGATTTTTCATTGATTCGTAAACAAGAAATTTCTGACTATAATTGTCACAATTGGTTTATGCTTATTTCTATCTATAAAAAATCTTAAAATTACTGGAAATTCTGATTATACTGAAAATTTTGATTTGAAATATTTTACATGTTCTCAATTATTAAAATTCTTCCAGCACATTCAGGAGCAAAACAAATTATTCCTATTAAAGTAATAATTTTCATTTACAGTTGATATAAAAGTTTCCATTGTTTATGGATCTGTTTTACTATTTTTGTGTTTTTGTAAATGAATGTAGATCATATTTAGTGATTTTAATATTTTAAAAAATATTAGGTGTATATTCCAAAATAGATTGGACCTGTAATGGATGGAAGCATCCAGATTGGATTCTTGATGACTTAGGGTTAGCAAAATTCAAAGAGAGTTCGAAAATGTTCAAAATCATCCCTTTCCTCCGTTTTTGATTGTTTAATGCTATTATTTCAAGCCCTATTTTCCCTGGTTAAGAGCAGGCAATTAAATTCATAACTTTATTACATAATAAGTAGATTAAAATAACAGTTTTTTCCTAGCATTATGACTTCATTCTTTTAACCATCTCAGTTAATCATTTCTTGTTTTAAATGATTTAAATATTGTCTGTATTATTTTCATAAGTTTTATCACTGAACTTAGATATTACTTACATAGTTTTCTTTTATTTTTAGCTTAAATAATAGATTAGGTACATATGTGATAATTTTAAATTTAATCATCGATTATTTTTTGTTGCAATGAAAATTTTATCACTGGTATTAACAACAAATTCTTTTCATAAAAGTCTAGGAGTCTATTTCACGGACTAATAAATATCTAGCATTTAAGTTATATATGTTTGAAAATTAAGAAGTTTGTTTGTGTGTTTGTTTTTATACATAACCACACTGTTTGCAATCGATTCGTTAAATTTTGGACATCATTCATATATACCGCGAAATAATCACTGTCAACATTAAAATTTCTGCTGTCCATCCTATCATGTAATATGACAAGATAAATTGAAGTTGCCAACTAACATGCGATCAGTAAAGATAAACAATTTATTGAGCATGTACCAGATAATTCTCAGCCAAAAACAAGCTATTTTTTTTTTTTTTTAAATTTTTTTTTACCGCCTTCTAGGGTACTCTACAATTCTGGAAAATTAAAAATTTTACTGATCCTGTGTTATTACGGGCTATATGCTAGTCTACTTGTATATTGTTGTGCAATTATATAAACAGAAAAGTATAGATTAGAATCATTATTTTTTATAAAAACTTGAAGATGTAACTAAAGTCAAAATTTTTATGCAAAGTATAGATAATCATATAATTTATAGATCAACTTATTTTCTGTCCTCCCATATATCCCATCAGTAGCATGTTAAAAGAGTCAAGTGAATCTTTTGCCCAGGGCCCCATATTGTCATGATTGAGACCTGGGTTTGTTTATATCTTCTCTAAAGAATGGAATCAATCTCATTCTTTTGTAAGAGAAAGGTTTATATAATGAAACAATAAAAATAATAATCAGTTATCCATTGTATTTAATTAAAAAATAACCTGCATGTTATTTTATCCTATTGATATTCATTATGTAACATGACTTTTTTTTTATTTTTAGACTTATTTGGAGCTTGATTTTCCTATCCTGTCAACACCAGAAAACAGTAGTTCAGGGGAAGAGAATTAAAGAATCAAATTAGAATTTTATTTGGTGCATATGTTACCTCTATTTATTTTACAACTTTTGACTTTTATGAAAAGTGGACTTTGACAGTTCTTCAAGCAAGCAGCTATTACATGATTATATGAATTCATTAATAAACCAAAGGCTATAATTTAGTTATTGAGCTTTTCTGAGTGATATGAAAAAAACATAATTTGTATATTTTACTCTACAGCTTCTATTTGTAGAAAACTATATTTTTCATCATGTACATAAATACTAACATGCATTTCTTAATTGAGATGTGTTCAGGGACTGTGCTGAAAGACTCTTGTTTGTATAATTCTGATCAGTTCTGACTGAGCTTTTTCAGGATGTTTAAGATGCCAAAGATATTTTCATTGTTTTTTACCAAAGAATTGTTTTATCAATGCTTGTATTCAGACATAGAAGTTCTATATGTTATAGAAAATTGAATTATGAAAATATTTGCTGTAATTTTTTATATATATGAACTATGAATATGTTTGAGAATTAAATGAATATTTATCTATTTTGCCCCATCCTATGAATTCCTGCCAATGTCTTGTACAGATC
>CM063510.1:40376494-40431494 GCA_032207245.1 Pardosa pseudoannulata | reverse complement strand
ATATATGTATGTATATATATATATATGTATATATGTATGTATGTATATGTATGTATGTATGTGTATATATATTTATGTATGTATATGTATATATATGTATGAGAGTTTGAGGGCATTAGCGCGCGTGCAGTTTCTAGACAGACAGGCTGTTCTTACATCACCACCCGAAACGTACCTCAGAAACATAATGCACTACTTCCCATATAAGATCCATCATAAACAGGAGCTACTTGATAGGGATAAGCCACAACGTCGCTCATTCTCAGTCAATTTTCTCAACAGAATGAGTGTTGATCTGTCATGGCCTTGGAATATTCTGGGGAGAGACGAGGCTCTTTTCTACCTCAATGGGATAGTTAACACACAGAATTGCCGCATTTGGGCTAAGGAAAATCCGCGGATCCACACTGAAATTATCTCCAAAGGTCACTGTTAGGTGTGGATTCAAGATGACATTCATCCCTTGACCATTTTTCTTTGAAGAAACAGGGGCCTATCACATGTTCCATTATGCTATTTAAAAAGTCTTGTGTATCGTGGAGGTGTTGCGACGTTGAATTACTTAAAGAACTCCACAACTCTTCATGTGCGAAGTCTAACAACTGATTAGCTACGATCTACTGTTGAACGTCCATCGACTTTAAATTTTGCACATGAAAGAGGGTCGTGACGTGTAGTACCTTTCCCTAGATTGTCCTGAACACTATTAATAACTGCTCCTCTTGTGCAATTTCGTCCTAGTCTGTTCTTGTCTCTGCAAACTGAACTGTTTTTGTTTCTCCCTTACCTTTACTTAATATGGTTCAATGACTAGGTGATCAGAAACTAGTCAATAAATGTTAATATTGTTTCTGTATTCAGGTTTGGTTTTTTTGTTGTGTTAAATTTCATGTTTATACCGAAAAGAAGTCACCCGGTAGATATTTTAAAGCTTTTTTTTTTGTTAACTTCTTGAGCGTATCTAGTGTATAGCCCATATACAAAACTTCGTTGTATTCTATGCTTCTGTTTGCGCTGTTGGATGTCGTTTATAGGGGAAGTTGATTTGGTTTGGTTTTTTGGAGTGCTACGGTCTACTTTTTGCAACACGATAGCTAATGAGACTGGGACCTACTTCTTAAAGCCGATTCCGAACGGCTACGAACATCCATGCCTGAGTGGGATTCGAACCCACGAACTCCGGTTCAGAAGGCCAGCACCCTAACCATTCGGCCATCGTTCGGCATAGAGGAAGTCGAATTATAACCACCCGGTATATTTATATGTATGTGTGTGTGTGTGTGTGTGTGTAATGAAAGATATCCATATGCTGTCAAGTGGTTGAAATATGACAAGACAAAAATTTAAGAATGAAAAAATGAGTTTACTTTAGCATCTCGTCTCCAGGGCTTCTGGGCGCGAAAAACAGGTATATGTCGTTATATTAGCGTGTGAACTAGCCAATCAGTGTGTTAATTGTTAGTCATGTGGTAACGGAGGGGGGTGACATGAAACTAAGTTACATAAAGAGTTATATAAGGATTGCCGATGTAAGCAGGAATCAATTTTGCTGTTTGCGATGTTCGCTATCAGAGAGAAAGAACAAAAGGATTTCTCCAAGGGTTGCAATTTAAGGATATAATAGCCCGAAATTTATTTTAAAATACATTTATTATTAAGTTAGTTTTAGGTTAAAATATTGCACACACACACACACACAAACATATAGCTTATACTTGCGGTTTTATAGTAGTGTGGGGTGCTAGTGACCTAGCGAATGAGACTGTTAATAATTAATCACATGATGATCCGTAAGAAGCGACACTAAGTTACGTAAAAGCGTTATATTAGAATAGTTGAGCTAAGCAGGAATTTATTTTGATATACGCGAAGTCGCCAAAGTTGCCGTAACCAGAGAAATAACAGAATTCTAGGAATAGAATCACCCGAAATTTATATTGGAATACAGTTATGATTTTGGTTTGGTTTGGTATCACTACGGTCTACCCTTTTGCAACACAAGGGCTAATGAGACGAAGACCTACTGCTTAAAGTTGATTCCGAACGGCTACGAGCATTCATGCCTGAGTGGGATTCGAACCCACGAACTCCAGTTAAAAAGAGTCGAACGATGCCCGAATGGTTAGGGCTCTGATCTTCGGTACCGGAGTTCATGGATTCGAATCCAATTCAGGCGTGGATGTTCATAACCCTTCGGAAATGGTTTTAAGCAGTAGGTCTCATTAGCCCTAGTGTAGCAAAAAAGACGGTAGCACTCCAAACCAAACAAACCGGTTCCAAATATCAGCGCCCTAACCATTCGGCCATCGTTCGTCAGAATACAGTTATAATTAAGTTGTTTAGTTATGGTCACAGTATCATTTCGTATCTCTCCACATATATATAATATATATATATATATATATATATATATATATATATATATATATATATATATATATATATATATATATATATATATATATCTAGAAGGGAGACCCACGCTTTAAACATCACACTATGGCCCAGTAGTCAACGTGTAGGGCTAAAGTTCCAAGTGTGGTGCTTAAGACTGGCAGGTGTACTAAACTCCTTATATACCCATAGAAACTGTGCAGGTTACATCTGGAAATCAGGTGGGTGAGAGGAACCGAATTATGAGCAAAAGAACTTTGAGGATGATCAAAATTGTGGGGATTCTCCAGCTTGCTTACACTGGGCAAGTTAGACAGACTGTTGCCAGTACCAAACATATCGCACTACCAAGAATAATTTAGTTTTTACCTGTCATGTCATTTAACCTTGAATTTTGTTAAATAATCATATCCATAATACAAACTAAAATATTTCATATTGACTGTTTTATTAATAAATGTTTCATAGTTTTATTTTTTCTAAAATTAATATGAATAAAATACTGATATGTTAAATAATATCAAAGATTAACTAAAACTACCAATTCGAACCTATTTTTGACAGTTTAAATGCTCCAGTTTAAAGTAAAATTCTCTTAGCAGATGGCAGCACATGTCCATTTCGTCTCGGCGTAATTTAGTGCTATTTCAACGAGATGGGACCAAATGATTGCTTGTTAGTAAATTAATGTGCAGGCTGCTACTCAGATTGCAGTTTTCGGTTTGCTGGAGCAAATAACTTGTTTAAATAGCTGTGTAAATAGGAGTATTGAACTTATTAGGAAACTCTCCAGGAAAAGGCAGGTATTTCCAGGTTTAAAGATCAATTTGGGAGACTCTGTACCTACACTATTAATTACACCCATAGAAGGGAAAGAAAGGGAACAGTAATTTGATCCTTACATACATTAAATACAATTATTCAAGGAAATATTATGCATAAAATTTCAGTTTTATTTACGTCTTCGGGTTTTTATAAAAATATTTATTTTAAGTTATACTTTTAATTTATACAGCAGTATACAACTGAATTAGCTAACTATTGTACAAGTTACTCCAAGCATATGTTCGTCAACTAAAATAACTATACTGAAAATGATAATTTTGCTTTGCTCTCACTCTGAAATTGAAATCTAGTGTTGACAATTTGATTTTGATAATTACAAGTATTTGGACAGAGACACATTAGATCCAGCTAAAGTTGCTTAATGAAAGCTCAATTTCAACCGAATTTTTTTTCTTTTTTAATACATGGAAGGAGTTTTATAAGATGAAATTCCCATTCTTTTAACTGAAGATTTGTATTCTTTATATTAAGATGGAATATTTCGTATTTAGTTTTAAGATTTGAGGAACCCTGGCCAAATGCTTGATTTTCTCATACTATAATAAAGCCTTGCATCTTTAAATTTTCCATTGCAGTAAATCATTTTAAACAATCGCCGAACGATGACCGAATGGGTAGAGCCCTGCTCTTTGGAATTGGAGTTCGTAGGTTCAAATACCACTGGCCGATTGGTTAGGGCGCTGATCGTCGGTACCGAAGTTCGTGGGTTCGAATCCCACTATGGTATGGATGTTCATAGCCATTCGGAATCGGCTTTTAGAAGTAAGCCTCGGTCTCATTAGCCCTCGTGTGCAAAACAGTAGACCGTAGCGCTCTAAACTAAACCAAACCAAATACCACTGTTTGCATGGATTTTTGTAGTAGCCGTTTGGAATCGGCTTTAAGCAATAGGTCCCGGTCTCATTAGCTCTGGTGTAGCAAAAGAGTAGACCATAGCACTCCAAATGAAATTATTTTAAACAGACAACCCGCATATTAATTAAATTGATGCACGTTATTATAGAGGGTAAACAAAACTATGTACGTGCATGCCACACGTGTCTACATATTCGTTTAAGACCATTTGCTTTGTCGTCGATTGCTTATCAATATTTTTTTTGTGGAAGATTAAAAAAAAATCTGTTTTAAGTTTATCTGATTGTCATTTTTTTTTTACTTTGATCTTCTTGAATATTTTCAATTAAATATACCAATTATAAAGGCAATATTTTTATGGCGTTTATGCAACATTTTTTCACATCACAGAACTATCACAAACTGAGAAAAACTTATTTTATAATGTCGCCAATATTTTAACTAATTTAGGTCATTTTGTGTTATGAAACAAGATATTCTACCTTACCTCTTCCATATTGATAGATCGGACCCGTAATTTGATGCAGGTTATGGAATTTTTGACGACAAATCCATACTGTTGTCTACAGTTTTCTTTAGAGTTGTGGTTTGGTTTGGTTTGGTATGCTACGGTCTACTTTTTGCATCACAAAGGCTAATGAAACCGGGAACTACAGCTTAAAGCGCATTCCGAACGGCTACGAACACCCATGCCACTGTGGGATTTGAACCCACGAACTCCGGTACCGAAATCCAGCACCCTAACCAATCGGCCCTCATTCGGCCTTAACAGCAGTGAGAGTTCAGTTGGTAAAGTAAACGTTATCGTAACCAGTAGGTAGCGAAATAGATTATCGACCCTGTCAAAAATCCACCGTGTTCATTAATAGTATCTGGAGGACGTAGAATAGGTTCGTGGTCACAATGTCCTATAAATTCTCAAACGAAACCTCTGGAAGTGGAAGGCCAAGAAGGGCTTAAAATGCCACCAGCTTCTGCTTGGTTCTTGCTGCTAAATTAATAGGACTGTAACGTATCCGGTCCCTGTTTTAGGTGACACAACGAAGAATCAGGTGTATCTTGATTAATGAATTTATTTACAATTCTGCTATATACATCATTTCATATCTACACACACACACACACACACACACACACAAAAAAAAAAAATTTCCGATCACAGGTAAGTGATTAGTACACGTAGGCCTGAGTAGAGATGGGTACCTAAACTAAATTCAGTCTCTGCCTAAATATGGGTGATTAGACGGAAGAAACAATTCTTAGCTCTTGCGAAAGTTCTCTGAAGTACAGGTAGGAGATCTAAGAACAGTTAGTTCTGAAGAACTGCAAACAATCCTGAAGAGGATTATATTAGAAAAAGGAAACCCAAAGCACAGGGTATCTCTTCAATCTCAGCAAGAGATATATCCCAAGACGGTATTTCGCTAAATAAAACTCTCCGATGGAGAGACTGATCGAGGCGACCTCCGAGTTAGCCGATGCGGGCTACTCCTCCAAAAAAAGATCCCAAGGTGGGATTATAGCAAAAAACTCTCCGATGGAGAGACTGGTCGAGGCGACCTCTGGATTAGCTGGTTGCTAGCTAACTAACTTCTCTAAAAAACAAATCTTCGCTCCTCTCTTTCTAGGGGAGGGGCCTCTAAGAGAGGAGATTCACCCACAATTTTATTATTGGATCACCTAACGATGACATCACCTTCGAAAAACTGGATTGGTCCGGGTTAAACAATCCTTTTGTATCCATACAAGCGAAGTCCACCTCTCAAAGCAAAGTTCTTTGATGTCGATACACCGTTAAATTACGTCGTTACAGGACCCACTTGAGAAAAGTCATTCTTTTACCTTAGCAGTGCTCATCAAACGAAAGAACAATTCCTTTACCTTAATTTGAGTAACCTCTAGCTCACGTGCTTTGATAGTTCAAGTGTCATTAGCAACACCAACAACAGTTGTCTTTAAATCTGCCCCTGGATATAAGGAAAGATAAATTTAGTTCAAAAGGGGTAGTGATGTTTTATTACAATATATGCAAATTTTAGAATAATAACGAATAACAACATGAAATGTACATGTATATATTGATTTTTTATGATAAAATTGTATTTTAATATTTAAACACAATAGTGTGTCCGACTTACATGCAAAAAACGCAGTTAATGTGAGCAAGTAAAAGTCTCTTCATGGCATGGACATTGTTCAAGCGGAAAAAATACTTTTACAGGCAACTACTGTCATTTCTTCAAATTGATTGTATCCATTCGCTGCTACATTCTGATTATATATTATTTTAAGGTTGCAAATTGGTTGAAATATTTATCAAATTTAAGTAATACTGAAAGTTTTTACATTTTTAAAAGAGAGTATTCAGCTTAATGTGGTTCATGTTTCAATTATCTTGGCTACACTGTGAACAGTCAAAACAAATTGGGCAACGAAATTAAACGTCTCACTGTTGCTGATAATCGATGTCTAAATGGGATAAGGAACTTCTTGTAAAGCCAAAACAAATTAGACCACGAAATTAAACATGGCACTGTTGCTGTCAGTTGATATCTAAATGTATTAAGGAACTTCTTTCAGAGTCAAAACAAATTAGACAACGAAATTAAACGTTGCACTGTTGCTGATAATCGATATCTTATTGCATAACGGAACTTCTTCCAATCAAAACTTGTAAAAAGAGAAACGGAGCTTTTATTATGTGAAACCATCATAAGTCCCGTGCTTATATATAGCTCAGAAATTTTGGCTGTGGCAAAATCTCCTGAAAACAGACTTGCAATTTTAGAAAGAAAAGTAAAATGTAAGATTCTGGGTGTTGTAAACATTACCGGAATATGGCGGTACAAAAACACTGAAGAATTATACAAGAGGTACAGAGAGCCTGATATTATATATTTCATAAAAGGGAACAATATGAAATTTTCTGGACACGTATGCAGGTTAGACCTATCATCTATAGTATTAAGAATCTTCTATTTTAGATTAAATGATACCCAAATCAGGCGCAGGCTTAGATGGGTCGACTGCATACAAGATGATTTTAATATACTAAAGGTTACCAACTAAATTTTCATGGCAAGGAAGAGAAAGGAAAAGAGGAGGATTATTGGGAAAGCCTTGACCTATAAAGCCAAGGCCTTTCCAACGTGATGAGAAGATGATGATTCAGTTTAATGACACTTATACATTTTAATATTTTTAAAACGTTTTCTATATGGTGTCTTTAGTTGTCTAAATCAGTATAAATTTTGTGCCTTTATTTAAAAATAAAAATGTACATACCCACACACAAGTATATATATATATATATACACTCATGTCCATAGATTAAGGATAATGAAGTTCAGGCAATGAAAGAGACAAAAGCAAAACAAATTTGACTTATTTGTAAAGTCTATTTATAAAACAAAAGGTAAAGAGCAAAAAAGATACTATATGTTTGACATATTTAATAAAAATTGCGATTTTTACTCCCTGGAGCAAATTTTAAAAAAGAACCTATTTACAGAAAACAGTATAACATGGTTAGTATGATGGTTAATACGGAGTATGTCTCCCGGACGATGCAATACAAGCGTTACAACGCCTACGCATGCTGAGTATCAGATTATCAATCTGATCTTGGGGAAAATTACACCACTCATCAAGCAATGCCCTCCGAAGTTCCGATAGGGAGGGGGTTGACGGGCTGCAATTCGTCGGCCAAGCATGTCCCACAATGCTCTATTGGATTCAAGTCCGGTGAGTATGCTGGCCAATCCATACGGGTGATATCCTCCGATTGAAGGCATTCGTCTACAATGTTTGCACGGTGATGTCGGGCGTTAAAATCCATATACAGAAATTCAGGACCCATGGCGCCCGGAAACAAACGTACATGTTGTTCCAGAATGACATCCCGATAGATGTGGCCTGTCATCGTTACACTCTGAACATGCAGGTCAGTTCTGGAACCAAGAATAATTCCTCCCCAAACGAGCCATCCTGCACCACCGTAACGGTGTCGTTCAATGGTGTTCTTTTGGTGGTAACGGGTACCTGGCGCTCTCCATATGAAAGTCCGGCGAGAATCAGAATGTAAACTGAACCTGGACTCGTCGGAAAAACATCACACAAGACCACTGTTGCGGTGTCCACAATGCATGCTCTCTAGCCCAGCATAATCGCAGGCGACAGTGAGTTGCGGTAAGGGGAACACATCTGACAGGCCTACGAGCATATAGACCAATGTTCCCTAAGCGTCTGTACACGGTCTGCCTTGAAACTGTCGTACCGGTAGCTGAAGAGAGCTGACGAGACAGGTCTGATGCTGTGCTCCGTCTGTTTCTTTTGGCAGTAACTGCCAAATACCGGTCATCATTCGGCGTATTAACTCGGGGGCGACCTGTGCTGTAACATCTACTCACATTACCATCATGTTTGAATCGTTGCCAAAGCCTGGAGATGACACTCTGGGCGATTCCAAGTTCCTCGGATACTTCCAGCTGGGTACGTCCACATTCCAGTCGTCCGATAATTCACCACGCAAAAAATCATCCAAATGCTTCCTTTGTGCCATAACTATGCGGTTATTGCACTGAAAGGCTTTTAAAGCGCTTGTGAACAATTTTACTTCTTTGCTACCATTCCTTATATACCCCTTTCATACACTCTCGTCATTGTGACGTACTATTCGCGCCATCTGGTGGTTTCCTGCAATTTGCATATTCTTCTTCAAGATGTGTGTGATAATTCTACAGGTGAAATTTTTATTTTAGAGCTCAATTTCTGTGTGATTCTGAATTATCCTTAATTTATGGACATGAGTGTATATATATATATATATATATATATATTATATATATATATATATATATATATATATGTATATATAATATCAAAAATATGACCCCAAAAATCTGGAAATTTCCTTTTTTTAATTGAAAACTTTTTAATACTAAATTTCCCAGCCGTAAAGTGTCAGATAAAAGGGATTGTTCTCCGATGAAAAGATAATTTTGCTGGTTATACACACACATATATGTATATATAATATATATTAATATATATATATATATATATATATATATATATATATATATATATATATATATATATATATATATATATATACATACTATAAGTAATGGGTATTTTAGCTCATCAAAAGCAAGAAAAATACATCCAAATGATTCGGTTGCAGTCATGTCGCCGAAGAGAATGCCCGGAAATTTAAAATAAAAAATATGAGTTTGTTTTAGCATCTCATCTCCAAAACTTCTGAGGCGAAATACATTTACATGCCGTTATGTAGTTGTGTGAGCCAACCAATCAGTGAATCATCAGTCGCTAATCAAAGCCAAATCAAAGAGTCAGCCATTCAGGGAATAGTCATACATGTGATGAAGCGGAGTGAAGCGAAAGTAAGTTATATAAGAATTGCTGAGGCAAACAGAAATTAATTTTGGTATATGCGACGTCGCCAATTTTCCAGAATAAGGAAAGAACAAAAGAATTTCGCCAAAGGCTGCAATACAGCTCGAAATGTGTTTTAAAATACTATTGTAATTACGTTGGTTAGTTTTATGTTAAAATATTGTTACGCATACACACATATATATTATATATTAATATATATATTATACATATAATATATATATAATATATATGAATAATATATATATATATATATACATAGTATATTTATGCACATAATTATTGAAAAAGTATTCTTATATGCTACCTAATTCTATAGTGAAAAATCTGTGACATTTAGTTCCTCAAATAAGTATAATGCAAAAACTAGATTTAGTTATTTTGCATTCATGAATATTTTTATTTAGCTCATCAAAAGCAAGAAAAATACATCCAAATGATTCGGTTGCAGTCATGTCGCCGAAGAGAATGCCCGGAAATTTAAAATAAAAAATATGAGTTTGTTTTAGCATCTCATCTCCAAAACTTCTGAGGCGAAATACATTTACATGCCGTTATGTAGTTGTGTGAGCCAACCAATCAGTGAATCATCAGTCGCTAATCAAAGCCAAATCAAAGAGTCAGCCATTCAGGGAATAGTCATACATGTGATGAAGCGGAGTGAAGCGAAAGTAAGTTATATAAGAATTGCTGAGGCAAACAGAAATTAATTTTGGTATATGCGACGTCGCCAATTTTCCAGAATAAGGAAAGAACAAAAGAATTTCGCCAAAGGCTGCAATACAGCTCGAAATGTGTTTTAAAATACTATTGTAATTACGTTGGTTAGTTTTATGTTAAAATATTGTTACGCATACACACATATATATTATATATTAATATATATATTATACATATAATATATATATAATATATATGAATAATATATATATATATATATACATAGTATATTTATGCACATAATTATTGAAAAAGTATTCTTATATGCTACCTAATTCTATAGTGAAAAATCTGTGACATTTAGTTCCTCAAATAAGTATAATGCAAAAACTAGATTTATTTATTTTGAATTCATGAATATTTTTAATCATAAAACGGAGCCTCCAATTTATTCTTATTTCGGTTAAAGAAGTGCTTTAAATTCTGACATAAGATGAAAGTAAAAGGCTTCTAGACCTGAGGGGAATGCTTTTAGTTTGTAGAGCTAGCTCTATTGGGACTACTTTTGCAAGGCTGCACTTTTACTCCAGGATTATATTTTTATTTGCTTTTAAAATCTAAGCTTTTATTTTGCTGATATAATAGCATTGAATTCGGTTATAAAATAAAAGTTTTACATAAAGATATAAAAACTAGCCTAAAGTAATATATATCTATACGTGAAACGTGAAATGTTTAAACTTTTTAGGTGAATTTCAATTTAGCTGGATTTATAAAGGACAGGATGTAAAGCTAGCCTATTAGAGAAAGATATCTGTGCTTGATGTCCTAGAAATTGGGCTAAATTAATTAAAAAAAGTAACGGTTTCGACAGATTTTTTTTCTGAATAGAAAGTCCATTGACTAGTCTAGGGGGGATGATTTTTTTCGATTAAATTTGGTCCTTTTTGTTTTTTAAGTTTATGATTCAGATTTTAGTTTTCCTTATTTTTATGGCTCTCTATATATGTATATATATACATGTATATTTATATATTATATATACATATATATATACATATGTATATGTATATACATACATATATATATATATATGTATATATATATATATGTATATATATATATATGTATATATATATATATATACACACACACGCACACACTTCTATATATTAGTGTATAACTTATTTTTTTATTATGGGATAAAATTTTTACTCTTTTAAAGAAACTTTTACTTTTATGGGATAAAAGTTACCAGTTAAATTAAAGTTTATTATTTTTACAGTCCAGTGTGCCACTTTTTATATTTGTTTTAAAAATCATTTTTAAACCCTGATAATCTACATAAAAGTGTTTCACTCTTAAAATTATTCTCCTTCCTTTTGTCACAATATGAGAATCATTGCTCTAATATAAAGGTTTTAAGTGAGATTTATTTAAAAATTCTGTTTTTGTATGGTATAGGAGACTTTTCCCTGTAATTTTGTTGGACTGTTTTATTTAAAAAATCAACTTGTCTGAATAAGTAAAGGAAACAATGTCGGTGCTCTCATTCTCCAAAGTCACGTGAAAAAAATTACATAAATGAAATAATCTCATCTACAAATATAAACAGTTAATAATCCTTAAAGTATACATCTTGGTTGGCAATAAAACGAATTCAATACAACGAAGTCAGCGTTGTTGCCAACATGGTATTCTACGATGCTTAAAATTACAACCTAATATAAATGAAAACAGTGTAAAATATTCAAATTTGTTTAAATTTCCCATTTTATTATTACCAGCAATCCATTAAAAATTAAATTTAAATTATTCATTAAAATATGAATATTTTTTTTTAAATTTGTGTAAATCCAAATTTTAATAGAAATATTTAAGGGTTTGAAAAATATTGTTATAGGCTGATAAGCTCAATTTGTATCTTTTAAATATGAAATTAATTTGAGTCTATAATGCTATCGTTTTTAAAAAGTATTAGTTAAAGTAATGTAGTTGTATTGATGTACTTTCCTACGATGGTCAGCAAGTGCACGCACAGCTGTGGACTGAATTTATAGAATTTATAGTGAAGAATAGAGACGCAGCTACTGACTTCGAGTTATAATGGGGGGCCCCTGCGGAGGAGTTATAGCTGATGGAATGGCACAAATGTAACGGTCAAGTCCATGTATCGATGCAGTCGTGAGATATGGGGGAAGAGACTAGACAATAATGTTAATTTTCACCAAAGGGGCCATTTTAATGAGCTCACCTGCACACCCGAAGGGGGTGCAGATGTGGGAAAATTTCACTATTTATTGGAAAAGAGAAAAAAAGGGGCGTTGAACGGAGGTGTAAAGTTGTGAAAAAAATTTTGGAAAAGGAATCGAGGTCGGAATCCAGAGGGAACGGATGCGTCCAGATCCCGTGAGCAAACGAAAGAGCCCGGGGCAGCAATATTTGCCAGATCTCGCATCCGACAAAGTGACGACTGTTACTCAAGAACCGACATTCTGGAAGGTGACGACCTTTACGTCAGCATCGACGTTCAGCCTGCCTAGAGCCCCATCCAGCTTCAATGTGAATGACTGGAGTTAAACTGACTTAATATTCATGATTGTCACCTAGGTCTTATAACATTTTGATTAATGAATACCATTTTGAAAATATTGATGAATATCAAAACAAAAGAATGAATGTCATGTCATAAATTAATCAAGTCATATATTAATCTGTAAATAATATATATAATAAATGTTTTAGTTTAAATATAAGACATTTACTTTTAATCATACATAATTTACATCTATAGAGTATGTTTTACTGTGTTTCTCCTTTGAAGAACGAACACTGGTGTCTGTGTTGTAAGTACATTACAACTGTATTATAATATTTGAACTAAATATTATATCTTTGAGAAGAGTGGACTTACACTTCAAATAGTTATTTTTTTAAATTTCAATAACAACGTAAATTTATATTGACAAAACGATAAAATTTTTTTGAAGAATTGTTTGGTACTATTTTGTTGATAAAAAAGCACAGCATATTGCATTTTGAATTTATTTTTAGCATTGTTCGAATTCATTTTGAGATTCCGTTTAGCCTTGTGTTTACTGATCTTTGAACATCTTGGTGAGTGTCAAAATGTCGTTCTTCCTTAAGACTAAAAAAGTTACAATGAGCCAGATAAGTACTATTAGGTGAACGGGAAAGGAAAGGATTGTATTATTGTGTTGGGTACCAGTCACAACCAACGCCATGTGTCAGAGCCAGAAATAAGCTTTTTGGTGCAAGTGGCATAAATTAGCTTGTGCCCCTACCACGAAACAGGGTGAGAAAAAAATAAAAACATATTTTCTCTATACATAATATATTCAGATATATATGTATTTATATATTTATGTATATATCAAAATTATTGCACCTAAAATATCTAAAGTTCTGCGTTTTACCTTCTCATTTTTTCATATCTAATTTGACAACCAAAAAATCTCAGATTCAAAGGCTTATTGTCCGACTTAAATTGTTTGTACCAGTCTCTCAAAACGCTAGAATAAATGCTAATTTTCTGTCCACTGGCCACAGCTGTCCAAGAAATTAGTTCCATTGTCCAATGACTAAGTGCTACTTAACGCTGACTGAGCTGTTGGTTTCATAAGAAAAAATTCGCGTGATCGCTCGCTGTTCGGTTTCAAATTGATAGAAGTGTTTATTCGTCCTCATCCGATAAAAAACTCTTGTCTTGTAAAGACGTTCATTTTTAGTCTTAATAAGCAACAAAGTTTTACTATGCTGGACTTCCTTTCTTCTTTTTAATGGAGACACGACTGAAAAGTACGTAGATTCGCTCATTACCCAGTAAGCGAGGGTAGTTCAAACAATAAGGGCTATTTTTTTTGTAATCTGGGAGATTAATTTCGCCCGGTTGCATACACGACACACATACACACACATATATATGTAATATATCAAAATTATTTAACTTTAATATCTACTTAAAAATCTACTCTCTCTGATTCTAATTCCTTAAAATATTTTTTCCAGCCTCTAAGTTTTTTAATCGAATGAGTGTTCTCGAATTAAAATTCTTTCGATCCATTTCTCAAAGCTTTTTGTCCTATAGATGTAAATTTTCTGTCTATTCAACACATTTTCCAGCTGTCGCAAAAAAAAATGGCTCTGCGTTTTTCCTGATCTTAACACTTAAATTTCCTGAGTAAGTTCTTGTGTCTTGGGAAAATTCTTTCTGTCTTCACTCTTGGGTACACCTCTGTCCGAGCAGAGTGATTTTTGTGTCTTTTTTGTCTGTCCTTGACTAGTAAAGATCTTCGTTTTAGCAGCTCTAAAATAAAGTTTTAATTACACTTGTGTTGTTCTCTTCAATGTGTCCAGACTGCATCGTTCCTTATTACTGCTATCTATTTAGGCTTTCTTCTTGCCCAGTAGTCCGGTAAAGTAAAAGCAATAGGGTCTACATAATTATTGTGACAAGAGGAAATAATTTATTGCACACACACACACACACACACACACACATATATATATATATATATATATATATATATATATATATATATATACATACATACATACACAGAGAGATAGATATAGATATATATTTGAAGTGAAAATTGAAAAAAATTGTGGGGCAATTATTAAAGTTATTATGCATATATGTATAATGTTCTGTTTCAGTATTAAATCAGTAACTATTTAAAAGATAAATAACATATGAAACTAGTGTTTTAAATTACGTTACTGGAAAAGATAATGTAACCTAAAACAAAGTGAAATGGATTGTCGCTTCTGTTAATGGTTAGCAGTATTAAAAAGTAAAATTTATTTAAAAAATAACTTTGGTTGATTATTTTTATAATTAATTATGAACGATATAGTTGTTAAAACCCTAATTATTTTGCAAACTTTTTTTTTACTTTTACCCTACCCCCTAAATGAGTATGGGATTAACTTTAAGTAAAATATATTTACAGAATTCTCCTCTAGGAAATAACTAATCGCTTCTCAGATTAAACTGGAACGAGAAAATGGTTTAAAGAGAAAAAAAGCGAATGTCATTAATTTAACATTAATTATAAAATAATATCGACAAAGTCAAGTACATACTTGTATAAAAGTAAGCTTGAACAATTATTCTAGTGTTATTCATAATGAAACGCATGAGAAATTCCAGGCTGAAAAATGACCTTTTAATACATTTTGCTTACAGCTATGTCCAACAACTAATTTTAATAGAAGTCAAGAAAATAAAGGATCTAATTTGGTCGATAAGCTTAGAGTCATGTATTCTAATTTGTTGCATGTTTAATAAAATTTATAGTTTTGATAAAAAAAAAAAAAATCCAGGAAGTAAGCACGTGTAAGAAAGGAGAAAAAAAAATGTTTGATAATAAATTAGTCAAATAAAATTAATAGGTTTCCAGGATTCACCATCAAAATACGACGTCTGAATTTAATTAGGCACCTGGAAGAAAAATTGACAAACTGGGCAGAATTTTTAATGCTTTGGAATTAAAGGTAAGTGGAAAGGGACATTATTTATTCAACAGTAGTAGGAACACCTGTAGCAGCAAAAACAAATTCCTTGGAAAATGAAGATTGTGAGACTAAATCAGTAGATGTTGTAAAAGATCGATAAATTTAAGAAAATAAAAAACTTTCTCTTTAATAAAAATTGATTGCTTCAGTAATTTAACAGTAAATAGAATCCTAAAATAATGTAGTTGGAAAATTCTACCTGTTTGAACTCTGTCGAAAATGTAATTTTTTTTTCTATTTTGAGACTACGTAACTTTAAGAATTTCTAGATAATGCAACTTATAATGTTTTCAAAGTAGACTTTTTTTCCATGTAGTCATTTTCTATAGCAGAAGTCTTCAACCTGGGTGCTGTAATGTACTTACAACACTAACACCAGTGTCCGTTCTTAAAGGGGAAACACAGTAAAAAGATGATACCTTATATTTGAACTAAAGCATTTATTATGTACACTAATGTGATACCCCGTGTACGTCCACAACGGGATACCGGGTAGACGTCACAGTAACTTCACTCAGAATTAAAACTAAGACTTAATTTGACGAAAACATTTAATAAAGGTTTGATTTAGTTACAATATTCCAGTCATTTGAAATTGATGGGAGAGCTGCAGTCTGCAAGCTCTATTGAATGCTGAGAGGGCCATAGTCCGCCGCTCTGTCAAAACCGCGAGCGTCTCTCGTGGTAAACAGTACGTCTACCCCTCGTTGCCCGATGCGTTCAGCGAACCTGGTGGTTGGGTATCAGTACACCACACTAATTATTTACAAACATTATTTCTTGATTAATATCTATATATAGCTTTCATTACTCGACGTTTATCATTACAACAATTCATTAATTTCTTTTTGTTTTTATGCATTATTCCTTAATCAAAAGATTCCGAGACCCAAGGTAATGATTTACGAATAAGGTCAAGTTTACCACCAGTAATTACAGGGTAGCAGGCTGGGGCTTTCATCAGGCTGTACGACGGTGCTGGACTTCGATCGTAAAGGGCGTCGGTACTGGCATAGCGGACGTTATTTTGCTTTACGTCTATGCTGGCATGTGGGTTCGGGAATCGATTGCTGGTCCGGGCTCTTTCTGGGTGTCCAGCAACTCTTCAATACCGACTTTGACTCCTTTTTCTTCCCCCTCTTTCACAACTCATCACCTCAGTTTTAACGCCCCCTTTTTTCCTTTGCCAATCACTTATTGGTGAAATTTTCCCACATCTGCACCCCCTTCGGGCTGGCAGGTAGGCTCATTAAAATAGCCTCTTTTGTGCAAACAGACATTCTTTTAGCCCCTGCCCCCGTAACTCACGGTTACATCTTTGTGAGAGCTTGGCCGTTACGCTTGTGCCATTCCGTGATCTATAACTCCTCCGCAGGGGTCCCTAATACTCGAAGTCAACAGCTGCACCTAAATTCTTCTAGGAAATTTCTTCCACAGCTGTGCATGCATGTGCTGACCATCGTGGGAAAGTGCATCGGTGCACTGGGGAATCTTAGGGTTTCCTAGAACTTCGAATGTTCCACAAATTGATCACTATTTGCTTAGTTAGAGTGCCGAAATTTTAATAAAATATTAATTTTTATAAAAGATGGAATTATTAAAGGCAGTTGGCTTGTAAAAATATAAATAAATGTTTTAAGGATAAAATAAAGTATTAAATTTAGTAGACGTCAAGTTCTTCAAATACATAAATAGACACATTGCGTTACATATTATTTTCCGTTCTTTCTGACTTTCCTTGCTTGTTTCCGAAAGTGTTTAGGTATCTGGGATAAAGCCGATACATTGGGTTGCAACATATATTCCGTACTACTAAACTAAACGAAATCTATTAATTCTCTTAATCCCATACTGTAATAAAAAACATTGAGTATTGGGACATACAAATTCATCTCAAACTGCATTTGAAAATTGATAAAGAGTGGGCCACATTGAGCTTCGTGCTGCTGCTCTAAAAACCCTTAATTACGGGGTTCCAAAAAATCAGTGTCCTTATGGATACATTGCTAATTACTACAGATTATTGTTAGATGACAAATTTTTAACAAAGTTATGATTTTTTCTGATTCTAGAACTGCCTTTCAAGTCATCTCTAGTAATAAAGTGTGAAACGCAAAACGTATTTATGCGTGTTGTTCACTCTTAAATTTCATAACTGGGTCCTCGTTTTGCGGTGGGATCCCTTTCGTCATAGTATGAAAGGAAATGAGAGGGTTTACTTCTTGGTGAAAAAAGGTGCTGCCATTCTCGTGATGTCAAAGTTGTTGTTGAGCTTCCATTCTGTAAAACGTATTATTAAGTTCGAATTTAACACATCGTATGTGGGACAAGTACTAGTACGTTTTTTGACGATTGATACTTGAGCGCGGGTCACGTACTAGTACGGGTTAGTGTAACAACATGGTTTGTTTGTGGGTAAAAAAATAATGGTATATACAGGAAATCGAAGCCGAATGTTCTTGTCTTTCATTTTTTTATAAGGTAAAAATGTTTATATATAACATAATTCGAAAATATTAAAACTATATACTACTATTTCTATTTGTTTTTTCATATTTACAATACTATTATATATTTATAAACTAAAAAATATTTTTTGTTTACAAAAATCTTATGGTTGTTATTTATATATTTCTATTTATATATTTGTTTGTATATTTCAATATAAAATACGAAAAGTTGGTTAAAAATTAAATAATTTTCGATCTATTGAGATTTAACTGAATAACTAAATTTACTCGCAAAACGCCCGCTTCCGGCACAATTCCGCTGCGAAATGTACCCGCACACAATGTGTTAATAAAAGATACAAGCTATAACTGGTAAACTATATATAAGGTCTGGGAATGCCTGGCTTTCACTATACCGAATTTTCCTCATTTCTCTGCTATTGCAATGTTTTGTCTTCTTATTGGACACGTCCTGAACGATGGCCAAATAATAGAGCACTGCTCTTTGGTACCGAAGTTTGTAAGTCCGAATCCCATTTTGGCATGGATGCTCGTAGCCGTTCGGAATCGGATTAAAGCAGTAGGTTCCGGTCTCATTATCCCTTATCAAAAAATAGATCGTAGCACTCCAAACCAAACCAAAACAAACCAATGTTACTAGACACGACTGCTTTAGGCTCATTTGTTTGCGATTGAATTTATTACTCCCCTAATTGCGGTTTATGTAATTCCGAATGACCTATGAACTAAAAACATTTGGATACATGCACTACATTGTATAATGTATAATGGTATAATCATATTTATGTATATATCTATTGTAGTAAACATTGTATAACTGGCACATAGCCCGTCATATGACGAGATCAGTAAAATTTTTAAATTTCCAGAATTGTAAAGTACCGTATAAGGCAGATGGTTTGTTTTTTGGCAGAGAATTATCTGGCACAAGGTCAATAATTTGTTTACCTTCATACTCCTCTAAAGTTTCTCGACACTGTGAATGCAGTTTAGAATCACGTTGAATTCATTTAGAAATATAATTCAAAGTTTACTTAACTACGTCAAAATTATAATTATGTTCTTCCCTTTTTTTGCCACAGTATTAATATAAGTAAAGGAATGAAACTATCATTTCTACTACACCCTGGAGGTAGATAGAATTTGTTCCTAATACCTGTGATAAAATTTTCATTGCAGCAAAAATAATCGATGATTAAATTTAAAATTATCACATATGTACCTAATTTATTATTTAAGCCAAATATAAAAGAAAATTATTTACGTAATATCTAAGTTCAGTGATAAAACGTATGAAAAAAATGCAGACGATATTTAAATAATTTAAAATAAGAAATTATTAAATGAGATAGTTAAAGGAATGACGTCATAATGCTAGAAAAAAATGTTATTTTTACCTATTTATTATGTGATAAATTGATAAATTTAATAGCCTGCTCTTAACCGGGGAAAATAGGGCTTGAAATAAAGGCATTAAATAGTTGAAAAGGTTGGAAGGGGTGGATTTCGAGAGTTGCTAACCCTAAATAATCAAAATTCCAATATGTATGCCTCTATCCATTCCAGGAACAACCGCTTCATAAATTCGAGGACAGACGGATAGATAACTTCGGCTAGTATTATATAAGAGATCTTATTTTTGTTAAAAACATTTGGAAGCTTGAAGGCTAATAGTTTAGTTGCCAAACGCCTGGCTTTTGTAAATATAATATGCAATAAAAAACAATCGCGGCTAAATCATTTCTTTTTTTTTTCAGTTTTTATAATTTAAAATACTGTTGCTTTTGTTTATTATTCATAGAATACGTTTCATAAAATTAAAAATAAACGCATTAGCTGCCTTACCCACAAGATGTTATTATTGTGATAAAAGAGATGCATTAATAATTTTGTTAATTTGAGTAGGATAAAATTTTGATATCCTATTTTTTCTACTCTCCGATCAAGAGGTTCCTTCAAGAAAAAGATGAGCTCAAAGGGTTTCCCAAAGTGTAAAAGGGTGAATACGCCTGTCCATAGCATGGTGGGATATTGTGGATGTTATAAATAATTGTTGATATTCTTGGTTCAGATGGTAAAATCGATTGGTAATACTTGAAGAAAAGAACATTTCAGGCAAGATTAGAAAATATGTCAGTTTTTGAAGTTGAATTATTAATTATTTGTAGATGAGAAGCAATATGATTTCATAGAATAATCGGCACGTGGACGAGAGATGTCACTTCTATAGATTAACACTTTACGAAAGAGAATTTTATTCTAAATTCGGAAGACTGAGACACTCAAAGTTAAGACCGACGATATTGAAATTCTTAAATCGCGATATATAACTAGCTTTATAACGTGACTTTACAATACATCGATAAAAGTAGTGACATTTTGATGATTTTTGAAGGTTTTAAGCTTTATTATATCTTTATATATTATATCTAAAATAAAAACATTATAGAAAACAATTTTTAACTTCAATACTTCAATATTTACTTCAATAGAAATTAATATTCTTTAAAATAATAAAAAAATACTCATCATTAAGTGTTATGAAGAAGCAAGGAATATGAACAAGTCAAACATTTAAATTTTATTCTATGAATTTTACTCTTAGAGTAATATGGAGGAAAGAATAATTGTTGGGGAAATACAAGTTTCTCTGCCCGACATTGGTTTTGAGTACCGGAGTTTGGGGGGTTTGAACTCCACTATTGTCGTGGATGTTCTTGACTGTTCATAATTTGGTTTTAAGAGTAAGTTCCGGTCTCATTAGCCCTCGTGTAGCGGAAAATAGACCGTAGTGCTTTAAACCAACTAACAAATTGAACTGCATTTTGGAGCTGTAATAAAGTTTAATTTAGCAATTATGTCCAATTAATATTTTTCTACGTTTTATTGCTTAAATTTTCATATAACGTCTGCATATGCTCGCAGTCGGAAAGAGGATTTCACGGTGTTGTGAAATCGGCAATCAGTTATGTCACACATTCGCTATTACTGCGTCACTCAGAATCGAAGAAACGAATTCCCGATGTTCCTTTATCGGGAGCCGAACGATGGCCGATTGGTTACGGTGCTGGGCTTCTGTACCGAAGTTCGT
This sequence comes from Pardosa pseudoannulata, assembly GCA_032207245.1. Classification (NCBI taxonomy): domain Eukaryota; kingdom Metazoa; phylum Arthropoda; class Arachnida; order Araneae; family Lycosidae; genus Pardosa; species Pardosa pseudoannulata. The sequence goes on along the minus strand of CM063510.1, from coordinate 40,410,218 downwards.
GGGTTCGAATCCCACTGTGGCATGGATGTTCGTAGCCGTTCGGAATCGGCTTTAAGCTGTAGGTTCTGGTCTCATCAGCCCTCATGTTGCAAAAAGTAGACCGTAGTACTCCTAACTAAACCAACCTTTATCGGGATTACTATATCGCGCATGCATACATACATTAATAATTCCTCCTACGAAGTTTGGACATCTAATCTACAATGTTTATATATCTGTTCTGCTATATCGCGCATGCGTTGTTATTTATTCGGACGTAGTCGAGAAATCGGAAAGACTATTTGAATCAGAGATCTGCGGAGAAGCTTAATTTAAATTATCATCGTCTGTTCAACATCGTGATATATCTGTGAACTGAAAATTTGGAATATAGTGTTACGATGCACAACGTTCGGCAGATAATCTTGAATCAATTTATCTATATCGGCGTTTGTTCCACATCGTGATACATCTCTGAACCAAATTACGGTATCACGATAGAGCAGATTATGATGAGGCTTCCCAATAAATCCATACATCACCAAATTCTACTCAGAATCTTTCATCCTGGAGAAGCCAGATTTATGGATTATATATGTTATGAAACCTTTTTTTCCAAAGTTAAGAAATTGAGAAACACAATCATTTGTCCATGAAAAGCAAGAGTTAGGTGTTACGCACTTTATGAAAAAGCATCTTTTTTATCCGATGTTTTTAAACTGAGACACAAAACCTTTCCCCTAAGAGCCAGTGCTATAGATTAGTTCACTGATTTTACCTTTGTCCCGAAACACAAATAGGGTGAATACATATTACACTCGTTTTTGAGAGGAATTGACTCTCTGAGCGTCTTCTATGGGTTAAAATCTCGTATTGGTGTTTTAGCTGAGGGTAAACAGAAAAGCTCAAAATGTTATCAAAATTAAGAGAGAAACATAGACATTTTGCCAATTTAATTTTAAAAATAGAGTCATCAGAAATTTGTTTTAAAATATAATTATAATAAGGATGGTACGTTAGGGTTAAAAATCATTACATATATAAATTTATATCAAATACATATGTATATGTATATGTGTATGTATATATATGTATATATATATGTATATATGTATATATATGTATATATGCATATATATATATATATATATATATATATATATATATATATATATATATGTATATATACGTACAAACACACATATATATGCATATATATATATATATATATATATATATATATATATATATATATATATATATATATATATATATATATATATATATATATATATGTAAGGAGAAAATTCTCAGGGGTTTTCAAAACTTAAATCAAGGGCTAAAAATTTCCGCGTCATTTTGAATTCCCCTTTTTAACCCCTAACCTAAATTGACCACTGGGGCTACAGTTTACGCCCATGGAGAAGGGGCTGACCAATTATAATCCTACATGGCCCTAGTGGACAAGTTAGGAAATTTCCAAATAAAAAGGAGATACACGCTGTCGGAGATAGATTTTTCTAGAGATATTTTCCCCAGATGTTGACCCAGGTGTTACGTGTCTTGTACACAGAACTTTATGCTAGCTGACCCTTCAATTTGTCCTGTCCCTATGAAGAAGTGGTAACCCGTCCTTCAACGTTATCTTAATAAAGGTCTTTAGCTGAAAAGGTATCATTTTTATGGACATGACTGCAACCACCCATCGAGAAGCCGTCTTATTACACACACACACACACACATATATATGTATAAAATATATACATACATACATATATATATATATATATATATATATATATATATATTTATTTCTACTTTGAAAAGCAATGCCGAAACAGCTGTCGAGCCTTGTATAAACGAATTTAAATAGAAAAAGTTCGGTATGTATTAATCGCAAATCAGGATAAATTTATTCATTTAGCTACACTGGAGGATTTGTTTATTGACCAGGGAGATAAGAAAGATAAAAACAGAAACAACGTAAACTTGTTGTTTGAGTGATTGGAGAAGGTGAAAATTAATTTCGTCTGCTCCTTTTCAGACCGGCGCGAAAGAAAAACAAGCGAAGCAAACAAATTAACGGAGAGAGCAAATAATGCATAATTAATTAAACGATAAATTAAGAATTCTTTTAAGTTGTGCTTTATTAATTTAGCACTTAAATAATTAAAGGAGAAATACTCGAATATTGACGGTATGCTCAACTTAACTCGTTTCAGAATACATTTTTGAACAAAAAGAGCTTTGTGTCACATGCGTAATATAGAAAGTATATAAGAACCACGAATGTCCTCATAATAATTATAATAATAATTCTCATAATATTATAATTTTGTATTCCAGGCATTTTTATTTTCTTTTTGTAATGAATATTTGAGAGTTTATAAGAAATTTATTTCTTATTTCCGTCAGTTTATTTCCGTTGAACACCGGAACACAGGCAGTTATATATATATATATATATATATATATATATATATATATATATATATATATATATATATATATATAATATTATATATATATATATATATATATATATATATATGTGTATATATATGTGTATATATATATGTATATATATATATATATGTATATATATATGTGTGTGTGTGTGTGTAGATATATGTACACACACACACACACACATATATATATATATATATATATATATATATGTGTGTGTGTATAAATGTATATATATATGTATATATGTATATATAGTGTATATATGTATATATATATGTGTGTGTGTATATGTATATATATATACACACACACACACACACACACACACATATATATATATATATATATATATATATATATATATATATATATATATATATATATATATATATATATATATATATATACCGTATATTTCCACTTATAGGATGATACTTAAAGCCTAAATATGATCCCCCCAAATCCGAGATCGTCTTATACGATGGATACAAAAAAAAATGTTGATTGCAAAACATAATTATAAAATGAATCAAGTCGCCCAACAATGTTTTTAAAATCCTGAAAAATCCTCACATAGATCCTCTGAGGCCTCAAGTACATTCTCACTTTAATTGTTGAGTTCATCATATGGGTCCCATTCTGTACCTAATGAGTCAATTTCTTCGTCGTCATCAGAATGCCATAACATATCGTCCTCAGTGCCATCCATAGCATTAGAAATCCCACACTTTTTAAACGATTTTATCACTGTTTCCACTTTTACTTTTTCCCATGATTTGATGACAAAAGTACACAGCATATCAAGTGACGCGGCCCGCATAGCTCCACCATTTGTATACGACTTTTCGCCACTACTCATCCATTCATTCCATTGTTCACGCATGTTGTCTTTGAATGGTTTATTAAGTGAGACATCTAAAGGTTGTAGCACTGAAGTAAAACCACCCGATATGACAGCAAAGTTGGTATTATTCCATCCTAAGCGATTTTTGGCGTTCTCAATTACGTGACTTCGAGACATGTCCACACGAACAAACTGCATCGATTTTGAAATCCACTTGGTCGCCTCTGCCATACATTTTGAGCCACAATTTTACTACATTTTAGTCCATCCATCCCTTTTCATGAAAATATACAAAACTTGCAGTATTATCAATACAACAATCCCAATGTGCTGTTGCAAAGTGCTAAAAAAATTTGTTAGTTCCGTATATCTACGCATTACAATATTATTTAGAATTTTGGGGTGTCCTTATATGGCGGATATACATAAAAATTTTGCTGAGGTAGCAACGCCAAAAAAGACAGTTCTGAGCGGGAACTCGAGCTGATAACATACTTCACCCTTATCGGGGCAAAATATGAGAACAAAGGATATCTAACTGGCATAATCGTGGACAGAAGGATTACAATAAAAAAGTTTTTGTATATGAAATCAAATGTGTCTTCCATGCCTTAACCATTCGACCGTGTCAAAAGCCTACAGGATTCGAACCTGTGAGGGGAAACCCTATTGGATTTCGATTTGTATGCCTTGTCCCAAATAATCGAATTATGCGAATTTTGGTGAAAGCTTTTTGAAAACTGATAGAAAATGTAAAACTATTGAACAATTAATAATTTAATAGATACAAAAGAAATAGATTGAAGATGAATGTTATTTAAATTTACAACTAGTGCAATACAAAAAATAGAAATATAGTTTATTTCACTGCTTATTAAAGGTTGAAACAATATAAGTGGGTTTTTCTCTTACTTATCGGAATGTTTTACAGTGCAAATTTATTAATGTTATTTTTTTAAAACAAGACTCGGTATATTTAGTTTCATGAAACGCTTTTCCAATTTTTTGCTTAAAAATTTCTTTGACGTCACTATATAGGGATAAAATTGCCAGACTATATAATAATTAGAAATATGTATATAAAAACATTATTATCATAATTGTTTCCATTGAAACCTTTGTTTATGTTTTCATTATTTCATTTGCTTCTTTGAGTTTTAAAAATGACTCTAAAAGAAGAGAATCTCTCTCTTTATAAAACTTTATATGCAAATGTGTTTTTTTTACATATTTGTTTATATGTTTGAATGTGGAACTACACTAAACAAGGAAACTTGAAACAACTCAACTTTTGTTTTTGGAGAATCATTAAATCCAATCCTAAACAAATGAGCGTTTAGGCCGTTGTATCCAGTCAGAAAAGAAAACATTGCAATAGCAGAGGTACGAGGATAACTTGTTAGGACTCGTCGGTATAGTGAAACCAGGCCCTGTAAGGCCTTATTCTTAGCATAAACCAGTTGTAAACCAAATATCCTTAAAACTTCGTTAATCAAGCTTTCAAAACAGCCTAACTTTCTCAAATCTTCTAAAACTTTACTCTTCAAATCAGAAATAACATCCTTTTCCTCGTTTTATTGGGTCGACTTGGATAATCCGCAACTTGGATAATTCAATCCCATTTAACCGAGAGCCTACTGTATTGTATACTGATTGAGCATTACGAAACACACCTGATATATTTACAAACCACATGAATATGGAATGATGTGAAAAGAATACGAAAGAAAATGCATTTCTAGAAATTTGTCTGAAATTTTTTCTCATTGTAACATCCCCTTCAATATCCCTACAACAATTTTTTTCGGTGAATAATGGTATCTATTCAAATTGTAGGGATAAAAATGATTGGTATTAGATAAAAGTTAAGTGAAGGAAGGAGGTGCAAAATCCTGCCACGTTACTGACACATTCCACTGCATACTACGATGATGAGATTCGTATAAAAACCGAATGCGGGAACACATTGTTTTCCATTTTCCGGCGTCATTCATCATCTTAATCACAGAAATCTGACAAGAGCGCCGAGAGAATTCTGATTTCTTTTCCCTCGTCTTTTCTTTAAAGCACCCCCTTTAGGATATGAAGCTTCAGGCCCTTCCCGACCGAGTTAAGTCTCTAAATGCAAAGATTAGGAACTGTTTTAAAAAGTATAAGTGAGCAATAAGCAAAGGGAGCGTTTTCAAATTTCCTGGGATAAATATATGTTTGTCTTCAAATCAGTACTGTTGTCTTTTTCTTCTTTTCATCGGGCAATTTCGGATAATACACTGTCTACCAATAAGTATTTGAACACCTGTGATAGAAAAGAAATTCTAACTTTATTCAAAATCAATAGTTGGTAGAGACTTCACGAGAGACAATTACAGCGTGAACCCTCAGGGACATACTTTCCACAAGTCTTTGTATTACAGCTAGTGGTATTGTTTTCCACTCGGCTTGGAGTAGACATATAAGTACCTCCACCGATTTTGGACGGGTAGTACACTCCTTAATTTGGCGATCCAACTAGTTCCACACGTTCTCGATAGGGTTCAGGTCTGGGCTCTGAATTTCTCTGGACAGTACTAATTGGTCTCTATCTCCCAGTTTCGTCTGCCGACTCCGGGCACATTCCAACAATCACCGCTCACCTTCCACTTCTTAATCACATAGGCCACTGCCGATTTTGGGTACTTCAGATCACTAGATATGTTCCATAAGGATCGGTCACTTTTGTGATACCCGATAATTATACCTTTCTCGAAATCAGAGAGCTCCGAACTGCGCGGCATCTTGCATGCGACTAATGCCGATGCTGTTTCCTACACGATGTATACCGGCGGAGGCCGTGACGTACCTCAGTACCGCAGATATCTTCATTTGCATAGGTGTCCAAATACTTATTGGTAGACAGTGTATACTACCCGGATAATCACTAGTCTACCGTATTACATACTGATTATTAGGATGAATACGGAATGCTATGGAGAGAATACGAAAGAAAAACAAAATACTAAAATAATTCTCTAAATGATTCTGCTAAATAATTTTCTAAATATTTGTCTACATTTTTTTCTACAGTCACTTTATTGGATTGACCCTAATAAACCCAATCTTGATTAATTGAGAGTCTAAGTCTTGAAATATTAATGAAGAACCAAAACACCTGATATATTCACAATTCGAATGAATACGGATAATGTGGAAAGAATACGAAAGAAAGAAAAAATACGCTTCTCTAAATTTTTTTCTCTGTAGTAAAGCCCCTTCAATATTGTTACAACAGTTTTATGAATAATGGTATCTATTCAAATTGAACGGGTAAAAATGTTCTCGATCAGATAAAAGTTCAGTGAGGGGAGGACGGAGGTGCGAAATCCCACCGCGTTACTGACACATGCTGCATATAACGTTGATGAGATTCGTATAAAAACCGAGTGGGGGGACACATTGTTTCGCATTTTCCAGCGTTACGGAGTGAAGTCATTCATCATCTTAATCACTGAAATCTGACAAGTGCGCCGAGAGCATTCTGACTTCTTTCCCCTCATCTTTTCTTTTGAGCACCCCCTTCAGGATATGAAGCCTCATGCACTTCCAGGAGAAGTTAAGTTTTTAAAAGTTAGGATTAGGGACGGTTTTAACAAGTATAAGTGAGAATTAAAAAGAAAGAGAGCATTTTAAAATTTACTGGAATAATTATGCTATGAACGAAAAAATGCACGTTTTGTATATTGCACATGATATTTGCTGATATTATAAAAAAAGAGATATTCACAGGCATTCAATATATTTGTTTAAAACATCTGACGTGGACACATAACTTAATTATACGCATATAAAGTTATAAACTTTAAAAAAAAATTAATTGCATAATGCTTTATTAGACTAACTATTTGTTTTAAATGTTGTTAATTATTTCATTTAAAGGTTGAAAGTAAGTTTCATTTATCAAGATTACGCTTTTGTCTGAGAAAAGATTAAATACTGTATCTAAATCTATGCAAAGTTATTGCCAATATATTTAATTTAAGAGCATGTTCATTGAAAACAAAATAAATAAATTTCAGATGTCTACTATCATCTAACCCTTTTTATACTCACGGTACTTAAAAGTACCGCTTCAATCAAACACCTATATATTCCTAATAAAGCCGTTTTTCCCGACGGTAGTCACAAGGACATGAACGATGCAGTTCCTACAGCAGAAAAGATATGACAGCACCAATCAGGAATCCTTTTTATTTGCATAGCAAAGGATTTTATAATTGGCGTGCTGCATTCGAAGGTCATTTTGTGGTAGAGTTGATACACGTGTTGTTCAAGTGAGTACATTTAGTAGTTTATTACCATTTATTTGGTACTATTATTTGTTAGAGACTTCTATACTTCGCAGGTAAGCATTTCATTTGTTTTATTCATAATTTAATGTTTTATTTTCTATCATAGAGTCAAAAATGTATGTTGGTACTAGAAAGTACCAGCTACAAAATTAACTACTAAAATGCAGTAAAAAGTAATATTCTTTTTTCTATGATTATTCTCCATTAAAACTTATTTTAATGATCCAAAAATGCAGTAAGAAAGTTTATGTTAAACTAATTTAGGATATAAAGGGTTAATTGTTAACTTCTCATTGAAGTATGTTTTGAAAAAGGCAACTTTAATGTCGAAAAATTGCTACAATATGCTACTGAATCTAAGCCTTATCTATAATATATTTATGACGGCTTATCTTTAGTACCGAAGTTCGTGGTTTCGTATCTCACGTTCTGTTCGTAGATGTTCAGTATCTGCTTTAAGCAGTAAGCATCAGTGTCATTAATTCTCGTGTTGTTAAAAAGTAGACTATAGTGCTCCAAACCAATCCATACTATAACAAACTTACAGAATTTTAAAATTTTGAGCATTATTACATCTTTGTAGGAGGTAAAGAATTGTAATTGGGAAAAATTTTATTAATTATATTTAAAAGTACGTTCTCATTTTAACTGAGTCTGAGTAAATAAATGATAATGGATCTTCCTTACCATATGCTTAAATTAATGCGTAGATAAAACAATTTTTAGTTGTAATTTAATTTTTCTTGTTACATTCATCCGCTATATGATGTTGATACTACTGAAATAGTTCAGTTGATGCACAATGTTATGATAAACGTAACCCAAAATTACTTTAAGAAAAATTATTCAAGATTTGGAGTGTTTAGAGATTATCAGTAAAAGATGTTCAAATAAATACTGGTATCTTTGATATGTATCTTTAACTGAAATTTTTTATATAATTAGCATTACATATGCGTCTTTTAAATTACTCAAATATGAAAATTATATCATTGCATGTGCGAATTTAAAGATTATTTACTATAAATTGACATGGATCATCAAATATTTAACAATTTTTTTTATGCACATTGAAGGGTTTTGGGTTGGTTTAGAGTGCTATGGTCTACTTTTTGCAACACGAGGGCTAATGAAACCGGGACTTACATTTTAAAGCTGATTCCGAATGGCTATGAACATCCATGATTCTAACCCATGAACTCCGGTGCCAAAGGCCAGCACTCTAATCATTCGGCCATCGTTCGGTAGACATTGAAGGGTTTGTTTTTTACTGTAGATTGTCAAGTCTGCTGAAAATGGCATTGCATGCACGGTTGAAAACCTTGCATGTCATCTTATAAACAAATAAAAATGCGAAAAAAGTTTGATTCTTTTAGGGAAGCCTTTATATTTCTTTGAATATATGCAGAGTTCACTTCATAATATTAAGTTACAGCTTCAACATATTTCAAGAATTATTTTTTACAGAATGGTTCAAAAAATTATCGTTTCTCTAAGATTTGTTTCTAGTTCATTCTTTTCCTTCGAGATAAAAGCATAGTTTATATTTACGTCTAATATGCTCTTTACACCCCTGAAATTCCACTGTAATTCGTCAAGAAATTTTCCAGATATTCTGTAAAACGTCTAAAATTGAATGTCGAATTACTGTCTAGTAGACAGTGTACAAGAGCAATGGGAAATGCATTCTCTTAAAAAAATAATAATAATAACCCCCACCCCCCCAAAAAAAGCTGATATTTATAAAATTATTCAACGGAGACAGGAGATAGGAATTGAAAGTTAATATAAAATGTTGCTTTCAATTATTGTCTTAAAAACATTGTTTGAATACACAATGGTGTTTCTACATACATGGCCGAACAATGGCCGAATGGGTAAAGCGTTGCTCTTTGGTACCAGAGTTTGTGGGTTTGAATGCCATATTCGTTGTTGTTTGGAACCGGCTTTAAACAGAGGGTCTCATTAAATTTCGTTTAGCAAAAAAGTAGATCATAGAGCTCCAAACCAACCATAAATACATTATTATTATTATTATTACAAATGCGGCGGACTTACCTTTATTAACATTTTATCATACAATCTTCTGATTTGTTACCAAACGATGTCTGAATGGTAGAGCACTGCTCTTCGGTAACGGAGTTCGTGGGTTTGAATCCGGCTTCTGTGATGGTTGTTTGTAGCCGTTCGGAATCGGCTTTAAGCAGTAGGTCCCTGTATCCTTTGCTTTCGGTAGCAAAAAAACAGTAGACCGTAGAGCTCCAAATCAAACCAAACCTCTGATTTGTTGAATTTTATATTGTTAGACCACCATATAGGTAGGACAACATATCGCCCTATGATTGGACTGCACACAAATACAACCAAGCCTTACTCGAGAATCGAATCCGAAACCATCGGGTGAAGGTACAATAAGCTAACCACTATAAAACCCAAGCGGTCCATACATAAATGTTAGATGTTTTAAAAGCTGCTACTATCTTAACTTTTGAAATACTCATGTTCTTTTTTACTAAAAAATGTACACAATAAGATTTTTTCAATTGTGTTAAAAAGGGCTGAGTTTAGTTTTTCTTATAAAAATATCACTTATCGCTAATACAGAAATAAAATTTCTTCAATTCCTAAAATTAAGCTTTTGTTTTCCATTTGAACTGGCTAAAAGTCTATCGCAATATTTCTAAATTAAAAATACTAATTCTATATCAATTAAATTATCTATGTAGTAGTAAATGTTAAACATAAATATAAGACAGTTTTCAACCGACAGACAACTCCTAATACATTAAGATAGTTAATTCATCTTCTCCAGCAATCTTCGAGAATTAAGCTGTCAAAATAATTTTATTAAAATAGCGTCTTCTAAATGAAACATCACATGAAAATGTTTCTTGGCGAAAACATTTCATTATGAAGAGGTTTAAAACTCTCTTTGCAGTCATTGAAATGTAAAGCTAAATATATGAGAGTAAAATATATTTGACTAATGTCATTAATTTTACTAATTGGAAAACTTTGTTTCCCAATCGAAATAAGGTTAAATTGGATCGGAATTTTCTGTCTGCGGCTGTCTCTCAGCTTTAAATTGGTACTAGCAAATACCCAAAGAATCCCCTTCGATTTAATACAATTAAGCGGATGGAATTCCCTTTAAAAGATAAGACGAATTCGTTAGCACAGACACAATTACTTGATCCCTACTGACAACTATTAGATCAAAATTTATTGGGAATTATTTAATTATATTTTAACAAAGAACTCATGTAGTTCCATTGCAAATTTCTCCTATTTGTATTTTAATGTTGTATCCGACCAAACTGCAACAGTTAAAGGCGCCATTTTTTATATTCACTTAAAATAGAAACTTGTTCCTATGCCTATTAAAAAATAAGAAATTGAAACACATATCCAATATTTTATAAAAATAGATAAAAATTGCAACCAAATTAAAAAGTTAAAAGAAATCTGCGGTATGTTAAATGCAGTACTGTTTTGTACAATTTAAATTCTGACGAAAACAAAAATTAAAATAAATATAAAAAGTTTTAAATTACTTAATAAGCATGTAAATTTGAAATTAAAAATATAGAAAGGCTTTCCCTCCTCACCTGCTTAAACTTCGGCAGCCATAAATCCTTGAGTTAGATGTGGATTTTTATTTATGTCCCTAATATAAACTTTCAAAATTCTATGACTAATTGAATTATCCCCTATATAATAATAGCCTAAATTATCTGTCCGTCTGTCCACGAATTTATGAAGTGGTTGGACCTGGAATTATTAGCGTATTTAAATTATTGAGCATGTACCAGATAATTCTCAGCCAAAAAACAAATCATTTTTTTTACCTGCCTCAAAGGGTACTTTACAATTCTGGCAAATTAAAAATCTTACTAATCCCATCACAGGAGGGTTAAATGCTAGTCTGATATTGTTGAAGCATAATGAAGAACCGCAGATTGCAAAACACCTTTTATTAAAGACACCAAAATAGTAATAATAAAATAATAATAATAATAATAATAATAATAATAATAATAACAATAATAATACAAAAATACGAGGTACATTGGGATTTTATAGTTTTATAAAGATCCTGAGCCCAGCCAATCAAATTACAGGCACAAGACAAAACTAATCGAACACAACCAATGAAAACACAAAAGGATCAACTCAAGAAAACCCCGTACATCCGAGAAAGCTATTACTTAAATAATAATAAGCAAACAAAACGCCAAGTCGCCAAGTATGAGTGCGATTACATATTTCAACAGAGATATAATGTATATTGTTGCTGTTACTCATCCCCCGGTATAAGAGAAAGTCTACAACAGGTCCATTACATCCTATTACAGTATCCGATTGGTCCATGGTTAAGGGTAACATACAGCTTCAGTTTGAGAGAGGAACCCCGAGGACTGCAGACTGACTAAACCTCTAAGAAGGTGCTCCTTTTTATTTTATAAGCTCTGAGAGGGAGAATAAACAACTTTACTGGAATAGGTCCTCATAATTCAGAAGCAGGGACCTAACAGAAGATACATCCCCTCCCCCAAACTTGGGCTGCCACCTCCAGAGGTATCGTTTTCGAAGTTGGAGGACATTGTGACTACGAATCTAACTTACGTGCTCCAGACGCCATTAATCATCACGTAGGATCTTGGCTGGCTCGAACCTTGAACCTACAACTCTATAGTTCCGAGAACCATGTCTTTGCCGGCTGATCTATTGTGACTTACCGATGCGCCTGGTTTGTTTGAGAAGCATTTCTATTCTTATGCAGATGCCAAAAAATGGGTTTACTGTTAGACAGCGTGAAAACACGTGTTTTACCGACGCAGAATTCAAATGAGAAAGTAGAGGCTAATAGTAATAAAATAGAGGAGAAAGTAGGGGATAGCAATGCGCATAATTTTAGTGACTTTGTAAAACTTTTCTGTAAATAATTTTTTTATGAAAGGACATCGAGGAATTATTCAATATTCCAACAGATGCTTTGTAATGGGTGTCTCTACAATCAATTAGCCGAATCTAGCTCAGAAAATCAAATAAGGGCTGGTTCTTTTATCAGTAGATTACATGTAAAAATTTGAAGCAAATTCATACACACACAAATGCATACATACATACATACATACATACATATGTGTATATATACATATATATATATATATACCTAATATATGCATATATATATATATATATATATATATATATATATATATATATATATATGCATATATATATATATATATATATATATATATATATATATATGCATATGTATGTGTGTGCATATATGTGCATGCATCCGTGTGTGTATATATATATGCATATATATATGTGTGTGTACATTTATGTATATATATGTATACACAGGGTGTCCCAAAAGGACCGCATAAACTCTGTACAGCTAGATTCCTCTTCGGGAGTACATAAAAACTCTCCAAAGAAGCGTTCCTGTACCATCCATAGTTTACGATAAAATACGAGAAACAAAGTATGACTTCACTTCCGGTGCAAGAAAAAACTCTTTATTAAACATATCAACAGCAGTATATGCAATGGCGTATTAACTAACATTTCGTAAGGCATTTCCATTACATCGGCCGCACACCAAGTACATGTCGCAGTAGTCACGAACGGAATACATGGCCACCATAGGGAGACTACCGGTAGCCGCAAGATGCAGCCTTTAAAAAAGCAGTTGAACGGCGGCTTAACGTCATTCCAAAGCGCACGGTCATGTATGATGCGTCATGTGCGGGGAACGTTTTAAACATTCCCGTCTGGAAAGATATGCAAATACAGTTATTTTCTGGCACCGGCAATGACGTCATACTTTGTTTTTTCCATTTTCTCTTAAACTATATATCATATAGTAACGCTTCTTTGGTTAGTTTTTATGTACTCCCAACGAGAAATCTAGCTGTGTGTTTTGTGGTCGTTTTGGAACATCCTGTATATGCATATATATATATATATATATATATATATATATATATATATATATATATATATATATATATATTATATATATATATATATATATATATATATATATATATATATATATATGTGTGTGTGTGTGTGTGTGTGTACATTAGTACAAATCAAATACGTTAAGGAAATCTTGAACTTTTATCGGTAGGATTGATTGAAGCATTATAATGGCAAGAAAGAAGCAAAGAAACGTGTAAGTTCATAAATCAAACTGATAAAAAAAGTTTGTGAGCGTTTTCAGTAAATAAGGTAAAAAAGAAAACTAATGAAATGTGCTTCATATCATGCATTCAAAATATATTTTGCTTCTAAAACTACTCAAATTCTTCGAAGAGATCATTAAAAATTAATAAGAGTTAAGGAATGGAGATACGAAGAGCAACTTTTTTTAATTCCACCAATGATAAGTTATGATGAATCTCACTTTTCCTGATGTACTTACAAATCCCGAAACATCAAAAAATAATACATAGGAACATCACTATTTTGTTACACAAAGGAATTAACTGTATTACAGTAAAATAAAAATGAAGTAAAAATTCCCGTTGATGGGTACTGAGCGGAGGATTTCTAAGTAAGTCTCTTGATTCTTTAATCCAGGAGGAATTAAGTGCGTCGTTTCCTCTTTTGTATGACGAATAGCTGATCTTGTCGCATATTTCCGTAAAGAATTTATTTCTTTGCCTGTTCATTTATTATATTACTGAACAGCTGAAGAAATAGTTATTTGACAATTTAATTTACCTTTCTTTATTTATGCAACGATTTCTAACATTACCTATTGAGGATACCTATATGAATTTTTTTTATATACACACACTTACTATATATATTTATACGTATATTTATATATATATGCATGTGTATGTATATATATATATACACACATATATATTTATACTTATATTTATGTATATATATGTGTATGTATACACACACACACACATATATATATATATATATATATATATATGTATGTGTGTGTGTGTGTGTATACTGTAACATACTGGAGATATGGTAGGCGAAGCAGTCAATGAAACAGGCTAGAAAACTGTTTAATCTAGACTAAATATTTTATTCAGGTCAATAAATTATGTACAGCTATGTACAGGTTCAGTAGATTTCTAAATCTTCTGGGATCTCGTGCTGAGATATCATTCACATAGTTACGATGCTTGGGTACAATGTGGCTAGGCCTTCTAAATCACTGGATCAGTTAGTTAATTAGTGCCGGTACGAAACGCGGACACTATCACCTCCGGGCTGTCGATTAGTACAGTCGGCTTTAACGCCAAGGTTCGGAAGCTCAGAGTGCGTATTACGCTGGAGTTCGTGAGGGAAACTCGGGATGCAAGACAATCTAAAATGAGAGCAAGGGTCACTCTCAGCTACCTACTTCTATGCACGAAGTAGAAAAAAATAGTAAAATAATGGGAATGGGATCCCAAAGTCGAAAGTCGACTCCTTAGTAGAGACGCTGGCTGTCTCTAAAACAAGCAAACTCCGGAAATAGGAGAGACGAGTGGACTCCTCTCGAGCTCTACACAACAGCTCCCAAAAGTAAACCTCAAGAAAAAGCCTCAAGATGAAAAGCCCCGTCTTGGCTCCACCACTCTTCTTTTGTAGCGGTCCCGGTTCCCTTTACGCGATTCTTCTGGAACCTTTCAGAAGCAAGGATTATGCAATCTTGTGGTCACTTCCCGCCTGAATCAGCTGTTTTGTTTCCAGATGTAGCCGAAAAGCCGTGTTTAAATCAGCCGACCCAAACAACTTAATTTCTTTTTTCGCTACCGCTAATGGTCTCACATGTGGCTTAATTTATAATCATTTCCCGAGTCTTTTCACTCAAATAGTCTCACAAAGTCTCAGACGCGTTGGCTCTAGTACACGGACAGTTTTCAATTAAGTCCGGGACCTAGTACACAAACGTGTATTGTTAAGACCACCCGTTTCTACCTGCCGCTAAACGTAATTGTCCGCTGCGAAAGATCACCTTCTGCTCTTCTTTCGCTAGGGTCATGTAACGGATCGTTACAATACATATATATATATATATATATATATATATATATATATATATATATATATATATATATATATATATATATATATATATATATATATATATATACACATATATATGCTTATGTCGTTATGCAAGTATACATACATTCAAGAACCAAAACATTATGACCACCTGTCAATAATGAGTTTGCCCACCTATGGCGCGCAATACAGCTTCAACCTGCCTTGGCATGGATGTCATAAGTCCTTGGTAGAGGGCAGGAGACAGATTGTATCAGATGTTTAAGCAAAGGTTACACAAATCCAAGATTTTGCGAATTGGTGGTCTTTGAACTATAAGCTGCCGTTCCAAGACATCCCAAATGTGTTCTATCGGATTAAGATCCGGTGAGTTAGGCCTGGAACCATTCCAACACAATTTTAGCCTTATGACACGGGGAGTTCTGCTGTTGGAATATTCCATTTCCAGCTAGAAAAACAGAGCCCATGTAAGGGTGCAACTGGTCTGCAATGATGTTCATATACCCTGTAGAATTCATGGTCTGCTCTACCACAACCACGGGTCCCAGAGACCCCAAAGAGAACTTCTCCCATAGCATAATACCGCCACCACCGGCCTGTGTATGACCTACTGTACATTGAGGGAACAACTGTTCGCCTGGAAGATGGCGTATCTTGACACGGCCATCGGCGTGATGAATGACAAACCGTGATTCATCTGACCAGGCAACTCTCTCCCACTGATCCATGGACCAGTCGCGATGTTCCCGGGCCCAGCTTAGGCGCAGTTGGCGATGACGCTTGGTCAGCAAAGGCACACGAGTGGGACGTTTGCTGCGTAGCCCCATATCCAACAGTGTCCGCTGAACAGTGTGCTCTGATACTATTCTACTTGGCCCTGCATTGTATTGGGTTATCAGCTGAGCCACTGTCTGTCTCCGGTTCTGCATTACTATGTGAGACAGTCTCCGACGAGCTTTTTTTTTTTTTGATAGATTGTGGACGTCTAACACCATGTCTTCAACTGCTGGTTTCACCGTCATTCATCCATTTTGCATAAGTTCTAACAACTGTAGATCACGAACAATCCACGAGTCGTGCAGTTTCGGAAACACTTGTTCCGAGCTTCGAGCCATTACAACCTGTCCTCTATCAAAATCCGCAGTCTTTCCCATTAGACACAGAAGTAAGTGAAAGAATGATTCTTCAGACTCTCCAGCAGCAGTTAAATACCACTTCCACCTGATCACTTGCCTTCCACGTCATCCAGGCAAGTTCATTGCAAAATGTAGGGGTGGTCATAATGTTATGGCTCTTGAGTGTATGTATGTATATATGTATGCATGCGTACGTACATACGCACATATATGGATATATACATGCATACATAATCTTAGCCGTTTGCCATCAGCTTTAAGAGCCAGATCCCGGTTTCATTAGTATTTGTGTATCAAAAAATAAGACAGTAACCACTACCAATCAACCAAAACACTTGTATCGCAGAACTAACTTGTGGTAAGTAAACATTTGGCGATGTTTCTTTTGAGGTCTATTATTTACTCACCTATTTATTGTGGATTCAAAACTAATTTTGGTTTTGACAAATCTACTTGAAAGTTTAATTTTATTAACAGTATATGTATCGGAAAGTGTTTGCGAATCTTAATAATTAAAAACCATTTTTATTATTGTTTCAGTTATTGAAAATTTTCCGTGCGCAACTGTTCTACGCATAATATTCTCATTTTATGATTTTAGGATACTAAAAGTATCCTAAAATAAAATTAAAATAGGTTAAATAATTAAATAGGAAAATTAATTATTTTATTATTTAATAATTAAATAATAAAATAATTATTATTAAATAAATAAATAATTAATAATTATTATTTAATAATTATTTAATTATTTAATAATTTAATAGGTTAAATTATTAAATAATTAAATTAAATAGGCTATAAAATAAAATTTAGTTATTAGAATAAACATTCGACGGTAATATAGTTAGAAATATACAGCTATTCGAATAGCTGTTTTTCCCTACAAGTTACATAAAATAATGTTTTAAACTTAAAATAAATTTTTGTTGTTTAAAATATTAATTTTTAACTACCTTTTATTTTATACCCTACAAATTATATTATTGATAAATTTCGAAGATATATAGAGGCTAAAAATGCACCAGGAATGTTCAGTTGCTTAAATTCGAAAATTTATGCTTAAAAATTACTTAAATATGTGATTATTAATAGATTAATTATCTGGTGTGGTAATAATTATATTAACTATCAGGTGATGGATATGAAAGCAATATTTCCGAATCTTAGTTATATTTCACAATTCAGTGAGATAGAAGTATCGAATTGCCTCACAAATTTCTTAAGCTGAAATGTCAACTATAACCTTAAGGAAAAAATTTAAATGAATCTCACATTTAAACAACAGTAGTTGCTATATTACGTTGATTTTCTTTTACTGGGCTCTTAGAAGGTCAGTAATTTATGCTTGCTCTGTATGTATATAAACATGCAATACATACTTACTGAAGGATTATATCATGCATTGTAAAAGTATCATAGGAGAGGGATGGTCAGATGCATAGGGCGTTCTTTGGTAACGGAGTTTACGTGTTGGAATCAATTACTAGTTCGTAGCTGTTTGAAATCAACTTTAAGTAGCTTGTCTCTGTATACTTAGCTCTCGTGTAGTAAAAATAAATAACGTATCGCTCTAAGCAATGGAACAAACAAATGATATATATGTTCGTGTGTAATATATAAAAATTATTATACTTAAATTAATATGTAAAATTTTGCCTTTTTTCTAATTCCCCAGCTGTAAGATGTAAAAGGAGTGATCTCCGACGAATTCTTTTCACTCATCTCTATAAACTAACGCTGGATTGAATGCTAATTTTCTGTCCAATGGCCACATTTTTCAGTTGTCCCCTTAAAACAGTTTTGCGTCTATTAATAACTAAAGTGTTGCCTCTGTGGTTTTCGAGCCAGATTAAATGATTAAAGTTCACTCTAGCCACCCAAAATTGCTGAATAATTTTAAATCTGATGGTATCAAAATCAAGTGATTGGAGTCCGACTTCATTGAAAGATGTGAATATTTTTGGGAATTCTATGCAGAGTCGTTGCAGTGTAATGACGGTCGTTTGATCGATACTTTTCAAACTTCAATAAACGCAAAGTTTCACAAGGCTGGAATCGTTCTGAGGTCTTTTAAGATTGAATTTAGTTTAGGAGTTCTTTTTGACTATCAAGCTCGAGCAAAGTAAATAACAAGGCCTAATTTTAATCGGTGAGAAATATTTTCACTGGTTACATTTCTTTATATATGAATGTTGTGTTGAATTCAGAGGGATAGATTTTTCCAATTACTATATATTTAGTATTAATGTCACTCTGCACTGGGAAAAAAAGGCATAATTGAAAGAAACAAATAATTTAAATTTTCCATTACCCATCGCATCTAATTAAAGCGAGTCATGCAAAACACGTTAGAGGTAAATGCATTTATGTTAATCAATAAAATTATACAAAATTTTGCAGGTGTCATGCGGTAGCATTATATGTATATATGTGTATATGCATATATATATATATATGTAATCCATTTTTTATAACACTCCTTCACAAGGAGAAAGCTCAACAGCTATAAATAATGAGAATGCAGTCGGGCTTCATATTTAAGAGAACTCAGAAGTCTAATTTTAAAACTTTATTTCAGAGCGGCAACACCGCACATCTATCCTTCTGGACAATATACAATCAAAAGCCACAGAGTTCACTCTGCTCTGACACAAGTACACCCAAGAGCGCTGACAACAAGAATTGTCCCACAACAAAAATAGCTTAATAAGCGAATTAACTGCAATATCAGCAAAACGCGAAATCATGTTTTGCCACCAGCTTGAAAACTGCTCTATAGACATAAAGTTTACAGTTTTATGACAGAAAGGAATATTAAGTGGAAAATACTCCGTTGATTAAACCATTTAGAGGCTGGTAGATATTTAAATGAATTAAAATTGGAGAGAGGAGGCTTTTGAAGAAATATTAAAGTTAAATATTTTTGATATATTACATATATAAATATATGCATATATATATACATATATATATATATACATACATATATATATACATATATATATATATATATATATATATATATATATATATATATATATATATATATATATATATATATATATATATATATATATACATATATACATATATATATATGTAAATATATATATATATATATATATATATATATATATATATAAATATACATATATAATAAATATATATAAATAAATATATATATATATATATATATATATATATATATATATATATATATATATATATATATATATATATATATATATATATATATATATATATGTTTGTGTGTGTGTGCGTAATATGGGCAAGACTCATTCAAAATCACAGCACAGGTTATTTCTGGTAAGAAACATGAAATCCATACAGCAGTCAAACACTTTTACAACCTCGTGTGCATAGACCATGTGATCTCGCACATACACTTTTAAAGTAGGGATTCCTAATGTAAAAAGACTACGAATAATCCCTAAGAACAATTGATCAAGTGATAAAAAATACCCATGTCTAAAGGGAACGCGCTAACTATTGGCTAAAGCAGTACAGACAGAGGTTGAATTAAGTCTATAGAGTGTCGAGGGAAAAATCAGAATTACCGCGCAAAGCACGAACGTACTTCATGAACAAAACTTAAATTAATATTAAATTAATATCAAAATACGTAAATAAGGGATTTTAATATTACACACACACACACACACACACACACACACATATATATATATATATATATATGTATATATATATATATATATATATATATATATATATATATATATATAATCACACATACATATATATACATATATATATATATATATGTATATATATATATATATATATGTAATCCAGAAATTATATTACCTGTCGGTCACATTAATTATGTAGCCCCTATTGTTTTTACTTGCTCGGGCTACTGGGCAAGAAGAAAGTTTAAATCAGCTAACAGTAATAACGATGCAATCAGGTCATTGAAAGAGAACCGGCACAAGTTTAATTAAAACTTTATTTTAGAGCTGATGAAACGGGCATCTTTACTAGTCAACGATAGACAAAGGAGAGACACAAAATTCACTCTGCTCGAACAGAGGCGCACTCAAGAGCGAAGACAGAAAGAATTTTCCCAAGGTACAAGAAACTTTCTTAGCGAATTTAAACTGTTAAGATGAGGAAAAACGTGGAGCCATTTGCCGGCGACAGCTGGAAAAAGTGTTGAATAGACAGAAAATTTACATCTATAGGATAGAAAGCTTTGGGAATTGTATCGAAAGAATTTTCAAAATCGAGGACGCTCCTTTGATTAAGACATTTAGAGGCTGGGGAAAAGATTTTAAAGAATTAGAATGTGAGAGAGGAGGTTTTTAAGGAATTATTAAAGTTTTGATAAAGAAAAATTTTGATATATTACACGCACACACACACACACATATATATATATATATTATGTGATTCTATCACGTAAAAATCTGTCTGTAATAGGATTTTTGAAAATTAAGCCTTTTTCATCCTTTAAGGAAAAGTTGCATATGAATAACAATTATTTTCAGTCACACAGTAGTGATACATGTACTGATATTACATAATAAGTGATTTGTTTAAGTTTCTTTCTTCGAAGGAACAGTTTTAAGATATTGGAGGACTTTTTGCAGAATTTAAAGAGGTAATTTTTAAACCTTGAATTATCAAATATATTTACATCATAAAAAGGTTTAATATGCTTATTATTTTCTATGTATTGTTGACGAATACATAGAAAATGTATGTATATTAGGTAATGTATGTAAATGTAAATTAGGAATTTATGTAAATTATGTAAATTAGGAAGCCGTGCTCCAACTTTCCAGTGATCATATAGGGGGATCAGATTTGCTAATATTAGAGATCAACTACTGAACATGATCAAAATTTAACCTAAAATAGAATTCAAGTATATTTAAACTCATAATTTGACATCAGTTATATGTCTTTCGTATTATACACATGTAATCAACATCCAGTCAGTATTTATGTCCAGTCATAGCCATGTACGGAAACCGTTCAACATAGTATAATGTAATTAAGGGGAGGTGAACATATAAGAGAATAGTGGAGGGGAGTATTATATTTTTAAATAATATGCAAGTTAGGTGTATTAGATAGCTTGACTCACAATAATAGATTAAGTTATTTAAGAAGAAGCAATTATGTCATTGGGGACAGTCGAGTAGCTGAAGAGGTGAAGTTTGAAAGTCTCTCTTAACCCATATTGGACCGCTGTTCTATAAACAGGACAGCAAATAAAATTCTATTTAATAATAAAGTTATAAATATTTTCTCAGTGGATTTTATTTTAACACCTTTGAAATAGACACACTTTAGCATAGTAACAAAAAAAACTGAGAAATCAAATTATATTGTATTGTAAAATTTATTTTCAGCAACCTCTTAAAAATTGTCATCTTTTAATCTTTAATTTTACATTTATTATTATTATTTTTTAAATATTGTATGGTTACTTTTAGTTTAAAAACAGATCTAATAATGTAGCTGAAACTTTTTGTTGAAAAATGTATTTTACATGTGTATTTTGTAAGTGTAAAAAAGGTGCCCTGAAATTAAGACGACGGTCCAATACCGATTATTTTTCTATGAATTCGATATTGCATTGATAGAGCACATTATTTTCTTACCTTTCAATGAAAACCAGTTCAAACACCTGTTCACACACCTGAACACAACAAGGGGTAAAAGATGTCTATTCTATTCAGAAAACTGGAGATTTTTTTGCAAGATAAACTTACTGTCTTACTACCAGTTCAATAACTGCAAGAGAAATCCTACATCAGTATGCTTAAAATGTAATGTTGGACTTTGTTTTGACAGTTTCCGCAAATTTTATCTATGAATCGGCCTAATGCAATGTAAGTGATATTTGTTAAGTTTTAGTAGTGTAATGGACCGTTGTCCTATTTATAAGACAGCCAATTACATAAAAAATTAAAAATATTTTTTTTTCAAAATTTTGGTTTTATATACTTAGTTACACCATATTAATGATATGGATTAAGTTTCAATAACTTACAGAAATATTTAGTTGGTGTGGTACAATATGGGTTAAAATAACTCCTATCCAAACCCTATCCAAACTCCTATGTTTTAAAATTACTTTTTTATTTTGCGCAATCTCTCCGTTCATCCTTCCCTTGATTATCATGGGAAGGTATGTGCCATTTGATCACTAGACGTTATACCTTCCTATGAACGTTGTCTTAGTTTTTTATATATTCAAGTGTTTCTGGGGTGCTCCAGATTACTCCCACTATTAAAGTGATGTGGTCTCCGAGAGCATTACCATGCCACCTCCTCGTCTGACATCTCCATGGTTGTAATTCCATCATAAATTTCTGTGATATTACTGTGTAGAGGCCGTTAACACGCAGGTCGAAAATTCGAGCTGACACATGTTTCATGCAACTATTTCGCTCCGGTAGCGAAAACGTTGAAACAACCAAAGAAACACTTTGCTTGCCAATCACCTGATAAAACACGAGAATCGCGTGATTGCGTATCTCAAGATGACGACTTATTCATTAATCATGAAATATTGCAAAATTTCTGAAAAAGTTTTACAGAAGAAATTGAAGAGTAAAATCACGTATTCAAAAAACAGTTTTAAAAAGGCTGAGGTTTAAGGGAACGAACATAAAACAGCAAGAAAGATGGCCGGAGCATGTCGGTCTGTTTACTGTAGGTAAGTAATTTATACAAATGATATTTGTTTACACGTAAGTAATAATTGTAACTTTCGAAACCCATATTTGAATTTCATAAATTTTTTGGAATTACTAATTTATGTGATAAATTTTAACATTTTCTCATCTGTATTATTATTTAACTCTAGAATGTGTCATTTTACCCCTGAGCACTTTTACCAGTTAATTACTTTGGTTAGAAGAAACTGATATTTTTTTGGATTTTCTTAAATAGATAACACTTACTTATTAAAAATTTTGGTATTCCAGATTTGTTAGTTTTTGAAACATTGGCATATATTACTAGAACGGCGGATGCGGTCATTTTGACCCCTTTAATAAAATACTACAAAGAAGCATGTGCAGGGTACTTCATTCTTGTATTTCTTTGCAGAAATTGTTTATTTTACCTATGCATTTTCCATTTTGTTTCTTTTGCTAGTTCAGATTAATCACTACAGTTGGTAACAGTTGGTAACAGTTAAGACAGCTGTGCCCGTTTCTCCTATAAAAAGGTAATTGTCGAAGCACCTAATCCAAAAGAATAAAAGCTAAGACAGCTGTTTTCTATGTAGTTCCAGATGTGTTTCAATACATACGAATTCTGTCATCAATTACAAATATTGTTAACAATATTTTTTTTGTATCAATTGCCTTGATTCGTGTGTTGTAATTTAGAGTATTTTAAACGTTAAATAAAATTCAAACGAAATGCTATAAGTATTCCATTTAGATACTCTTATATAATTGAAAAACCAGAGGACATTTCTCATTTATGGATTTAGAGAGAGAATCCTTTTTGTGAGTAAATAGATGAAAAAATTTATTTTGCAAAGTGTGTTTAATTAAAATGATTTTTATATTATGAAACCAATTTTTGAAATAATATTTTATCTAATAAATGAGTTATTTAAGAATTTATAGTAGGATCCAATTGATCATCTTTTAGTCGATATGTTTATAGTATTTTAAAAATTCAATAAATTACCAAGTAATTTTAAATATATATTATAAAATACACGTAAATTACAAATTATTGGCTATTTATAACATTTAAAAGCTTTTTATCGTTGTTATTTCAGTAGTTTCGTCGAGGAGTCAAAATAACCTTTAACTGTATTCCAATAGGTAAGATTTTTCAGCCGTTCTAATGTAAAAGACTAGAAAATCACTCGTCATGGTGTGTCGGGTGCAATTTGTCTCTTTATTCAATTCGTTCATTTATCGTTAAATATTTAATTTTAAAATAGATATAAATTCGAAAAGTAATATTTAACATTCATCAGTTTTTATTATTGGATCAAGCGAAGAAGTTTAAAATATTTCTTGCAATTAATGATCCATTACCAAGCACCAGGTTAACCCCTTTCCGGTTTTTTCCGAGCTGAACTCGGGCAGGCGAAATGTACCATTTTGGCTCATACCGAGTATAGCTTAGGCCCTGTGAAATTTTACACTATGCAATCAGTTTTTGCCGAATAATCTCATGTGTGCTTTTTATGGTTTCGAATGCTTTTGTTTACTGTTCTGGCTACTAGATTATTTGCTGCTCAAAGAGAGACAGCAGAGGTAAGAAGGTAAGGAGAGAAAGAAGGTTCTACTGTCTAGATTGCAATGTTGGACTCTGTGCAGTATCGTGTTTCCGATTGTATCATACATGATCAAATTTTGATTAATAATTTCATAATCATTTATGTAATGCGAAGGATATAAATAAAATTTAACTTAAGATAAAAGACAGGTATTCTAAACTTTATATTTATAGTTAGTGTGAATTGACTCCAAAGTCTAATGATTTCTGACTCAAAGAATTTCAACTATACAGGTAAATTAATCATTTATTTAAATTGATTTTTTTACATTAATTTTTAGGAAATTTTGCATGCGAATGATGCTATTATGTTTAAAAAGCTATGTATGCATGAAAATAAGCATAAAAAATTTGACATTTTTTGACCCATAATCCCGAAAGAAAGTAAACCTGGAAGGGATTAAACCACGTCTAGTCCCCAATATTAACAAAACTCAAAATTTTCAAGCTGCAATCAGTTAACCAATCTTATAAGTGAAAACATTAAAACAGTTTTTATTATTAAACAAAGCGAAGATGTTTAAAATATTTCTTGCATTTATCGAATCATAAACAACTCTAAGTTAAATACCATTTAACCCCCAATATTAACAAAAATCGACGTTTTCAAATTCTAAATTATTCACCAAATAGCTGAAAAATCATATAATTGAAAACATAACATCAATTTGTATTTTTGGATATTATTTGGTTAGTACATATTTGGAGGAGAGATCACCCAAAATCGCTACCGGATCTGGGTTATTTTATTAGTAATGTTGCCAAGTCATCGCCAACGTTTGTTTTCTTGTGTAAACTAGTACATTCATGTGCTTTTGAAGTGTAGTATTTTGAAGATACAAAAGTGTTATTACTTAACCCGTTTATGCACTAAAGCTTAAAATTAATAAATATTCTTTAAAGAATAAACAATCTTCCCATAATTTAAAACGTTATCATCAACGTAATTTACACATGTATAAAAATATTTTCGGTGCCTACTGTAGTGGTCCATGTATTGATTAATGTCAAATGTGGGTAAGTTAAATTACAATTAAAAGAATATTTTCAAGTTGTTGAAAAATATTTTTGCATGCTGTACATAAATTACTTTTATACATCAAATTATTACATATGTTTGCCTCTTAAAAGGGTTTAACATGCTTATTAATTTATATATATTTAATGCTTTCGGTGTAAAAGTAAATACTGACTTCCTTACTCGGATTTATTCATGAAAAAATTCAATAAGCTGTAGATCAATTTTCATCGGGAGAGGAAGAAGTGCATGTAAGTAAATAGTCTATCATCTAACTTCGAATTCCAATCTAACCTGATTTGTTTTTCGACAAAGCCATTTCTGAATCCGAATTCTACAATCCGTGTTTTACTAAGAGAGCTACACATAACCTTTTTTTTCTGTAAACGTCTCATTGCAAGAAATAAAACATACAGCAACTCATACAGAAAGAAATACGTCATACAGCAACTATAAACAGGTGTTTGATTTATAGCAAATAACTTGTCCTAATTTTTCTAGAGCAACAATATTTGTTTAGTTGCCAATAAGAGATTATGCCCAATTAGGAATTCTAAGCTAATAGATTTCGATTACTTCGATAGAAAAATAACCTAATAACAGGGCAAACGAGTCGCACTTGCAGTGTGAAACAACTGTCAGCGTGAAATTTTCTATCTGCTTCATACTGTTTTAACAATTCAAAACTGATGTCAACTGTACGTCTTTTATGTGTGGAAACCAAATGTTTTAATTATTATTTAATTGTGGCTGACATATATTTGTAGGAATTCATTTTCAACGCTGGATTTTTTTCCGTTATTGAAAAAATTTAAATATCTTTTCCATCAGATTTACTTAAAAATTTCAATAACATTTAGATATATTATTGAAAGAGATAATGATATGTTCGCAGTTAAAAATGATTGAATTGGCGTAGGCAGGCATGAAGACCGAGTGAAACTGCTACTCCAGAATGGATTTTGTATTTGACAGCTGTACAATCGAAGATTCTACAAGCAATTTATCGACAAAAAAGGAAAATATAGCAGATACACCTGAGGTAAGATTTTCTTACAAATTTGTTTGTTTTCTTAATTCTAATGTTCATAATGAATGCCATCCATTATGATTTTTAAACATTTCTAGTATTTTCAGGTTTTTTAAACCATAACAAATTTAACTTCCAATGTTTATTTTATTTTGGGGAAAGTATTAAAAAATATCTGACTTTCTGTCCATAGCCGTAGCTGTTTAGCAATGTGCAATATTTTATCGATAGTTTTCCTTGTATACACTTTTTAGTGGCCCCAAGCGATGGTGAAATAGTGCTGGGTAGATGTCAGCAGTCACTGATTTTTTAAGTATTTGATTATTCAAAAGTTCAAAATTGCATTTTTGTTGTAATTACGTTTTCATATATTTTGTCTCTCCTATGTTATTTTACTTTAAAAATGAATATTATGAAAAAAGGTCGGTTTTTTTCTATCAATTGAATGTAAAAATAAATATATGTAATAAATATCGGGGATATCTTTACTGATTTTAAAATTGAGTCCAACTTATAAACAAAGTTATAAATAGTCTTGTAAAACTGATCAAGAAGAGAAACTTTAGTATTAATTGTAAAGTTAGTATTGCCATTTATTAGGGTTTTTACTAGCAAAATTGATTTATTAAAGTGTTTTAAAAGTCCTAAAAAGAAATAAAAAATTTGTTCTCAAACTTTTTGAATTCAAGGCATAAATTTACTCATACTTTTGATAAATCTGTTATGATACAGCCAAATATTAAAAACAATTATGATTTAAGAACACTAGGAAAAAATCGTTAGACATTTTTCATCTTTATATTTAACACATTGGCATAAATAATCCTCATCTTCGGTAAGAATAAGATCAAACCTTAAATAATTTTAATTGTATTTTAAAGGCGATCATAATTTTACCTACTTCCTTGCATTTAACATTTCCAGAAGGTATTATTTCTCAATTCAGTAGACAGAATAAAGTATTATCTTAACGCCATACAGAGGTCAAATAAGCAAGTATTTGATCTCAACTTTGAAGCTGTTACCGATTTAGCAGCATCCGGTGAACCCGTGTAGCTTAACACTTAACGTTCGTGTCTGTATTATATTTATGCATATGTATACACACACTCGTACACACACACACACACACACACACACACACACACACACATATATATATATATATATATATATATATATATCAGTGAATATAAATATATATGTATAAAAGCAACACACACACACTCACAGGCATATATATATGCACACATATAAATGTTATCCATTTCTTTTTATATTCTAGTTTTATATTATTAGAAACTAATAAAGCATGTATGTGACGAACCGTAGTCGTCACATCATCTATCAACACCCACGGAATGTAGTCGTGTCCATTGGGAGTTAGCTATGGAAACAGCTGAGTCCAGTGCCCTAGTCTTAGAATGGGACACTAGACTGTTGCATGCAGGGGGAAAATATAACCGACTTCGACCAATTGGTTTTATTCCATTTTTACATAACTACAATTACAAAGCACACATCTGAACCTTGCGCAAGGAGTTAGCAAGGAACAGAAAGTCAAAAAAATCACCGAACAACCTTTCGAACCTTGGTGCTCGCCTATTTAAAACATTTCAAAACCAGAATATACGTCAAGAAACAGCCAATAATGCCACATAGAAAGTTCTCGAGAATTCTAAAAACCCATCCCACTGACAGAGTGCCGTGTGCAAATCCCAAAACCAGAAAAACGCCGCCCTTTTATAAGAATTGACATATAGAATTTTGAAACCAAAACAGAAATATTTTAAGCAACACGCCCCATTATTAAATGTATATATAGTTTATTAGAACGTATAGATACTACATATTTTTCCTATAGCATAGGTACACACACACATACATATTTGAACTGGATTTTATAAAACAGCATGGGTTGGAATCAAAATGACTCTTGTAGGCATTCTAGTATTAGTAAATCCTACGAATAGAAGTAATATTGCCTCCACTGGGTCCTTGTAATTTGAAAGTAGGGACAAAGCAGAAGACCCTCCGTAGCAAAACACGGGCATCGTTGTTAGTGTTTTTACATATTTCAGACAGAGACAATGGAAAATAATCTAGGATTATGAATCGATTTTTAATCCTTATGTTCATTTTGTACAGCATACCGTAATACAACTTTATAAAAATATACGATCACTATAAAATAATTTTTAACTTAGTTTTATTAAACACATGACATTTCTAGACGTATTTATACTTCAAAAATAAAAATAGAAGTTTGTCTGTCATAATTTTAAATCAGTTGTGAAAAAGAACCGTCAAGATGCGCCGCTCAGGTTTATCTAAGGTAAGTTTTATTTTATTTTTATGTTTGTACTCCTATATATGTATGTTTATTATAAAATACACATGCCTAAATGTTTGTTCTTACACATTTTTATATATATGATGTAGTCGCTATGAGAATTAGCATGTTTGTATCGTTTTTTTACTAACGTATATTATACTATACAATGCCGCAGTTGCAGTAATTTACCTTTCGTTGGTGGTGTATAGAATAATATACATTGCTAACTTCACGGGATTAATATTTTTTGGACTTTACTATAAAATTTAAATTGCAAGTATGTCTGTCTTATATACTAAACCAATTTTATTGCAATTTAAAAGACAGTTATACTGATGTTTGACTGCCTCGTTGATATAGTGGTTGTAGAAAGCGATACACAAAGTTGTGGTTTCGATTCCCACAAAAAATACTACTATTATTCTTACTGCATGACTACCTACCTACATAAAGGGACAAATAACATACATTATTACCTATCTATAATACAATATGGTTTGGCTTTCTATGGTGAAGGTTTTTTTGCATGTTTCTTTTGCTTTAGTTTTAGACTGCTATGAGTGAAAGAGCTAGGCGTATTTTATAATAAACAGGTTTGATAATAAACAGATCACATTGGTGAGTTCTTATAATGATGCATACCCTGTCGAAAATATAAAACGATCCAGCAAAATCTCGTGTTGATGTAAAATGTCCTAAAATTGTTAAAGACTATAATCGTCACATGGGAAGTGTCGATTTGGCAGACATACTGATTGCATTATATCGAACTGGAATAAGATCGCACAGGTGGTATATGAATATTTTCTTGCAGCTTTTGGATATATGCGTCAACAACTTTTGGCTTTTACGCCGGGGACATAACAAAATGACCAACACCACTAGAAAGCAGGACCGCCTTAATTATTTTAGGTATGAAATCTACAGCGGACTACTGAAACGAGGTCGAAACTTTTCGGTGAAAAATTTAGACTCAATTCCCGACAAAGCAAAAAGAAAAAAAAAATAAAAAAATAAAAAAATAAATAAAAAAATAAACCCGGTATCTGAACGGCCATGCAATGATGCCAGGTATGACAAATATGACCATTGAACGCAAATACCGAATATCATAGTGCAAGTACGGCAAAGCTGGCCAGGCAAGTATGATGTGCACACAATATAAGTTTTATCTTTGTTATGTGAAGAATCGAAACTGTTTTTTGGAGTACCACCGCAAGCATTAGGATCTCTGAATTATTATAGTACGATTATTTTGTAAAAATAAAATTGTTCAAGAAATATTTATTTTATTAAACATTTTTATTTCCACCAAGACAGTAATTTTTATTTAAAATCATGCTATATACAATAATTTTTGGTATATATTAAAAACTACCAGTAATATTCAAACTCTCCCTAAACATAGCAATGTATAGCATAATATACATTCCTAAAAATGCGATAATCACTGTACGTGTAGCAATGTATAGAATAGTATACATCTTGTTTTTCTAAAATTTTCGTATCACGATTTACTTATTTATTTTTTATGTTTTTTATAGCCCAAAGAAGCTACCTATTTACATTTTTTTTTGCTTTTCTTCAAAAAGAAAAAAAAAACAATCTTGTCACGATAAGGGTTAAAGGAGTAAATTAATTTTATATTTATCTTGAAATATTTTAATAAATCCCCTTTTTTAATGAGAAAAATTATTTAATTTATATAATTTTTAAAAAACAAAAAGACAATGACGTTGGGAATTTTATTTCTGTCACAGCGTAATGCCATTTAAAGACACATATAATCGCATTTCTGTCATTGCTAAAAATATCTTCTCACAAAGGTTAAATATGAGCTAAAGTAATCCAATATGGTCGGTAACCAGCTACCTTAGGGAGCTTTACGTCAAGTTTCCAGCTAAACTCTTCATTTTAAGTAGGATAAAGTTTTAGGAGGGGTGTAATCTCTTAGTATTTCTGCACTAAAGTAGTGACTTGATTGTGGCTTCGTAGAGGCTGTTTCTAGTTCATTTATGCCATTATTCGAGTTTATTTTTTTATACTTTTTACTAAACCCCTTCAAACTTGAAAGATCGAAAACCGTCTAAAGAAGTTGAGTTTGAGGTAACCGCAACTCCCGAATCCACGTAATTTTTGAAAGACAGGCAAGACGTTTTATTTCATTATAAATCGTAAGTAGCTGTAAGCTCCCCTCGTTGTCAACTTAAAGCTTTTAATGTGCATAGCTTATCCCAAAGTCGACACATCCATGCTGAAATAAATATTTTTCAAAATTTGAATTGTATTTCATGTAATTAAAATTCAAATATGAATCGGATATTTATAATTAAAATTCGTGACAGCAGGAAATTAGTGCAGTAAAACCAGATACATAAAAAGAGTCAATTTCCTGCTCGGGTTCTTATATGCATATTACATTTTCTGATGTGAGAGTATTACAACTACATCTAGGTGAGATTCAATGCCACCGAGAACTGCTTTGATGAAAGTTGTAACACGTTATCTTTTTGTAAGTTAATTTAAGTGTAAAATGAATAGCGATTCAGTCCCCGTAAGTTTTAGGCATCATATGCACAATGTATATATATATATATATATATATATATATATATATATATATATATATATATATATACGCACACACACACACATATATGTAATATATCAAAATTATTTAACTTTAATATTTCCTTAAAAACCTCCTCTCTCCCATTCTAATCCCTTAAAATCTTTTTCCCAGCCTCTACATGTCTTAATCGAAGGAGTGTCCTCGACTTAAAATTCTATCGATATATTTACCAAAGCGTTTTGTCCTATAGACGTAAATTTTCTGTCTATTCAGCACGTGTTCCAGCTATCGCCTGCAAATGGCTCCGGGTTTTTCTACTCTTAACACTTAAATTAGTTGAGTAAGTTTCTTGTCCCTTGTGAGACTTCTTCCTGTCTTCGCTCTTGGGTGTACCTCTGTTCGAGCAGAGTGATTTTTGTTTCTTTCTTTTGTTTGTCTTTGACTAGTAAATATGTCCATTTTAGAAGCTCTAAAATAAAGTTTTAACCAGACTTAGCTGGTTAGCTTTCTCCTTGTCCAGCAGTTTTATAATTATTGGATTTCATATACATATATATTATATACATATTATATATATATATATATATATATATATATATATATATATATATATATAATAAAAGACAATTTTTTCATGGAACTAAATAACTTTATTCTGTAATGTATTGCCCATTTTGATCAATGACCTTTTGTCATCTTTCAGGCAGCATCATAATTCCACATTCATAAAAGTTCTGGTTTTTATTAGCAAAGATTATTTTTATTAGATGTTGCAAGATCAGGACTATATGGTGGATGTGGCAAAACATCCCAACCGAGCTCCAATAATTTTTGCCGAGTGACCAAAGATGTGTATGGCCTTGCATGGTCATGATGGAATACAACACCTTTTCGATTTGTCAATTCGGGCCGCTTTTTTTCAACTTCATTGTTTAATTTCGTTAGTTGTTTAATGTAGACATCAGAATTGATCGTTTGGTTGGGTGGTAAGAGTTCAAAGTAGAAAATTCCTTTGTAATCCCACCAAACTGATAACAAAACCTTCTTTTGATGAATATCAGCATTTGATGTTGTTTGAGTGTGTTCACCTGGCCTGCTCCACGATCTTTTCCACTTGATATTGTTGTAAACAACCCATTTTTCATCTCCAGTTATCAGTTGCCAGTTTTAAAAATGGATCATTTTCATTAGGTTTCTTTAGCAAATCGCAGCTGTTAATGCGTTGCGTTAAATGCGTTTCTTTCAGTTCGTGAGGAACCCATATATTGAGTTTTTGAACATAGCCAAGTTGTTTTAAGTGATTTTCAATGCATGTATGGGATACATGAAGCTTCTTTGCAATCTCACGTGTTGTACTGTGACGATCCGAATCGATTATTGCTTTGATTTGGGCGTCATCAACTTCAACTGGAAATCACCAAAACGAAATTTGGCAAAACAATTTTGACACTGCCGTTCTTTTAAGGCTTCGTCACCATAAACATCACATAACTTTTTATGAATTTGTGATGCGTTTTTCCCTTTGCGGAAATAAAAAAGCAAAATATGACGAAAATGTTCCTTTTGATTTTCCATTCTTCAATGAAGACCAAGCGAAAACTACGCAACCGATCAAAATTTTTTTTTACTGATTGACAGCTGAATTGCCAACTATCAA
>CM063510.1:40356494-40368994 GCA_032207245.1 Pardosa pseudoannulata | reverse complement strand
GTAATATTTTTTCAATTAAACTTTAATGCCTTGATATAAAAAATCCTTTTAAAAGGAACTTTTATATTTTACGTTAAATTTATTTTTTATATTTTGTCTTCTGAATTTTTTCAATGGTAAGATTTTTATAAAACTACTTTTTACAACGAAATGTTTACGTTTATAATTATCATATTGTAAAGTTTAATTTTCCTAGAAAATTTTTTTAATAACTTCAATGATTTCAAGTACTAACAAAATAGTTATTAATATTCTGACTACATAGATACATTTTTTTCTATCATAACATTAGTTGTTTGTTGTTCATAAAAGACTTAAAAGACAGTTTAAATTTTTTACTATAATCTTAATTCTTCTTACAGTTAAATTTTAATAAAAAGGTTTTTACATCATTCAAAATATTTGAAAAATTAAACTATTTATGAGACAGGTTAAAAAGAAAAATAATTTGTTATGATTAAGAACAAAAAGAAAAATTTCAACGTAATAAGAAAATTTTCTTTTCTGAGATAAATTAACTGAAAGTATATATGTTTTTTAGTATACTTATTTTTATACTAGATTAATATTTATAAATAAAAAAGCACTCGCAATTTACTTTTAAATAAATATATATATATATTCATATATTATATCTGTGTACATATATACGTGTGTGTGTGGGCGTGAGCGCCTGTCTGCCTGCCTGCCTTATATATCCAATGGAAATTATTCTGATGTAAAGGTAAGTGTTTATACATGATAGGGAGCCTTCTGACTAATAATGTGGTATATATCCAAATCTCTGTATCAAATTTTATGACGTTATGATTTTAGAAGTACTTGGGCCAAACGATAGCCTAATGAGTAAGGCCCTGTTCTTCGATAGGCGAAGTCATAGGCTCGAATTCCACAGGGATGTTCGTAGCCATTTGGAATCAGCCTTCAGCAGAAGGTAGTGGTCTCATTAGCCACCGTGTAACAAAACAGTAGATCTTAGAGCTCCAAACCAGCCAATCAGATAAACTTGGTGAAGCCTTCCTTGTCTTTGTTCTAGAAACTAGTAGGTCTGAGGTTTCTGTTTTATTATGTTCTCTTAAGTATTTATGTGGCAGCTTTGAAATATACGGGGCATGAAACAAGAATTAAATTCAAAAAAACCTTTATTTACAGGTTCGACTTAATAAGCAAAATGTACTCGCAATAAATATTGATTACCATCACCTCTACAACTGCAGCTTGTAAGAGACTTGCTATTTAACAGCACAAAACTAATGAATTACTATCAGCTTAATATAACTACATACACACCTACTTAACATGGAGTGAAAATTTAATTTAAGCAGAATTAATTGATGAAGATCATAAATTTATAGTTACGCTTACAGTTACAAATAATCTGTCTTCTAATTACCTGTATTCATAACATGTCGCTATGACTCTAGCATTTATGACATCAGATTATCAGATTGGTGACACAGAAATGTGGGTCCAGGTTTAACGGATTACCAAATTGCCAACAGATTATTATCAGTTTCTCTATTCTGCGTATGCAATAAAAGATACCAAATAGAAACACGGAACAGAATGCATGCACTGATATCGCCAAATACTAAACTTTACTCTCTAATATATTTGGGGTGAAATTGATTCACCATGTTTGTTATATAGATAATCCCGAAATCTCTGAGAATCAGTTGTATTTAGGAGGGGATAAAATACTTAATTATATTCGATGAGTCAACTGCTTTCATCATACTTTACTCAATAAACCATTAAAAAAAACTTTCATAGAGACAACAGCTCACGCAGAATATCTGATATATATTAAGGCTTAAACCTACATACGCCAACAGCAAAAGGAATATTATCTTTGGCTCATTCAATTTTGAAAATCATCCTTTACTCTGATACCACTTATTCACCTGTAATGTTGTTGACAGTACTATTTTTCACGTCATATCTAAAATGAAGTAAACATTTCGTTTCTTCTCTTACCAGATATATAGATATAGAAAATAATTAGACCTTAGAACTCTATACCAAACAAAGGTTTGGCTTGTTTTGGAGATCTGCGGTCTACTTCTTTCTAATAAGAAGGCTA
The DNA here is from genome assembly GCA_032207245.1 of Pardosa pseudoannulata. NCBI lineage: Eukaryota > Metazoa > Arthropoda > Arachnida > Araneae > Lycosidae > Pardosa > Pardosa pseudoannulata. The sequence goes on along the minus strand of CM063510.1, from coordinate 40,366,911 downwards.
ATGAGACCATGTAAGTCTCTTATTGCACTTTTTAGATATTTAAGAGGTTTATCCAGAAAGTAAGTTTCCCGGTGTTTTCATTTTAAAGTAAACGTAAGAAGCTGTGTCAATTGCGCGTTCATAACAGATCTATGATGTGTTAATCATATGCCAGCTGGACAAGTTTCGATTCATGCCAGTAGCGGGGTAGTCCGAAATGGAAACTCTAATTCTTTCTCCCGCCGCCTGCAAGGTTCGCTCGGTGATCTGGAATGCACAAAGTATTGCGCCAATTGAAATTCATCGTCAGCTCTGTGAGGTCTATGAACCGAAACTGACATCTGAACACAAAATTTAACGCTTAGAAGCAGCACTGACATTTCTGCTACGGTATCACGATGACGGCAACGAGTTCCTTGACAGGATTGTCACGGGCAATGAGACTTGGATTTCGCACTTACCCTAGAAACCAAGAAGCAATCAATGCACTGACATCATAGTGGATCTTCGGTCATGATCAAATTCAAACAGACGGCGTCGGTACGGAAATGGATGTGTACGGTATTCTGGGACAGGAAGGCTAGTTTCATTCACAGACGACACAGTTCTACGACAGGAGTATAAAAAAGTTGATCACACAATGCGACAAGTGTCTCAATTCTGGTGGTGGCTATGTTGAAAAATAGCTGAAACATTGCTGTACTTATTGCCAATAAATATGTTCGTGAAAGTGTGAGTTCTTTTTTTTCTTTTAAATAGGGAAACTTACTTTCTGGATGCACCTCGTATAATCTCATTTTTAATGGCTAAAGACAAAGTAAAGCTCTAATGTCGGATAATTGTAAAACTTAATCCTTTCAATTTTAATACATTCATGTTATCTCTTATTGATTGAATTCTTTATATCCACTAGTTTAAATCAGAACCCGTCCAAAGTTATATATACCACTTGAAGTATGTAACATTAAACATAGTGTTCTTTTTCGTCTGATGTTTGATAAATTTGTTTTTGTATTTTTTCGGTTTAGATCTCAAGTTTTACTTTCACATGTTCATAGTAATCTAAATTTAAAAATTAGGTAAATGTGAGATTTTTGTTTCATTTAACATGTTAACAGAAACATAATTTTGTATGCAACCGTTATTAAACCACGGTCGCAGTTAATAGTATCTGTATCAAAATAAATAGTTGACCGTTTGAATAGAAAACATATATGATTATATCCAATTAGCACTTCTAGTGTCATTAACACAAGTTTCATTATCACAATTATTCTTACATTTTAATGCACAATTATTCATAAGACAACGGAAATGCTTTTTTTAACTCAGTAAAACGTTTAAAGAAATTAAAATGGATAAACTTTTATTTCAATTAAATTAATAACTGTTTCACCTGCAGAATCTGTCGAAAATTAGCCAATTATGAAATTGAGTCTCACAATAATACATAAGGTTTTCATTGTGACCCTCATGCCAATAAAAGTTTGAAACCCCTGGTTTAAACAATAGTTTTAAATTATACATAACATATATGAAGGTTGTTTATATATCCGTACATTCCAGAAAGTTTTATACAGAAATGTGAAAATCTAAAAATAATCCCATAAAACATCCCCAGCTCGTTGCTGACCAAATTATTTATATTTTCCGGAAAGAATAAATTCTCTAGAAGTTCCATATATTTTGAAGTTTTTTCGTCAAGCTACTTATTTATTTGGAAAGCACAAAAAACGGTTTTCCGAAGACGTCTATCAGTCGGCGGAGACTCGGTGACACACTTTTCTTTTCCAGAATAAAACAAGATGTCACTTTTTTTTCCACCAAGTAAAAAAAAATAAGGCTAAGTTTTAATGGAGAATTAAACCGATTTTAAAAAGAATAATGCCTTTCTGATAATGCGTAATATATCTGTTTTCTCTTCTTTACTGTCGCTTAGTGAACGCCTTGAACCGAGAAAAGCTAGAAAAGATAAAGAAGTTTGTAGACAAAGAGATCAATCAAACTGGTTTAGGCTGCTTATCTATCACTACATTAATTCTTGATATAGAAGTAACTATCGTTTTGCAATTAAAAACACACAAACGTGCTTTTTTTTTCAACCAATTTTATTTTAAAGTAAAATATTATACGTCAATCTACTTTATAACATAACGTCAACGAATATTCAGGAGCTTGCATCGTAGTATTGAATTTCATTCTTAAGGTATCCGTCTACGTTCGGAGAACTTTTTTCTTTAAACGTAAAAACTAGTTTATGTGTTTACATTTTTAGGTTTATTTTTTATATTATCATAGTAAATTGCACTTAAAAAAATTTATTCCTGGAGACGTTTTTATAAAATTTCTAATAAATGAAGAAAATTTAGTAAAAAAATCGGATTTTTCAAAAGGTCTAATTTTTTAATTAAATTATTTCAATATTTTTGATGTACCACATTTCTTTAACGCTGGACTAGTGAATCACCTAAAATCTTTGCTTTTAATTTACATTTGGTAAAAAATTTTGGTCCTTCAAAATCATACACATTGAATTTTTAACGAATTTTCATCACCTTTATAGCTAACTATGAGTGTAACATCATTAAAAATTATCCAAATAAAAATTATCCCAATAAAGCTTTTAGGTCATTCATGTAACGTCACAGCTCTAAAATAGGCAACTTGGTAGCGTAATCGCCGAGCAGGGTTCTTCACAGGCCTGATGAGGATGACTCATCGAACACAAGCGAGGTGGAGATGGAAAAAGAATTTATTATATATACAGATATTTACATGAATTACATCCTCGGCGCGCTCATTCCACCTAGCCCGCCGGACAACAACTCCCCGCGTCTTTTTTACCTCAAACGACGCTTGGCCCTCCTGACGTCACTCGAAATCCCCCACACCCCTCTCTCTCACTTTCCCAGAGGAGAGGTTAGGGAGGTGAGAATGGAGGCATGGGGACCCCCCAGATAGCAAGAATAAGTTCGACTGACGTCAGAGTTAGCCGTAAAACACAAACAAATACAAATAGAATTAAATTTCCAGTAGCGTGCTGCTACATTCACTAGTAAATACTATAAAAAGCATTCATATTAATTTTCAACAAAATATTTTAAGAATTTTTTGAGAAATCACATTTCAAGTTTCAACATTTTATTAAAAATACAGTTCCGAGAAAAACGGATTTGAAGTTTATGAAAGTAACTTTAACAATTAAAAAATTAAAATACATGTTTAAAATTTACCTTACTTTCCTGCTTCAAAACTTTCTAATTGCCAAGTTGCTAATTATTAAAAATACTGGAAAGATGTTTAAACTAATCTTCATGAAAATTAAAAAAATTATGTCCAAAAAATGATCTTTAAAACGCTTTAAATTCACAACTTCCGAGAAGTTCCGAAGTCGCTACTTCCGTTTTGTTTTGACAGCTGTCACTGGTGTTTAACATCTGCAATTTTTCTTTAAAATAGCGTAGAGACAAAACAAAAACATATTTAGAAGACGTAAAGTTGAAATTTTACAATAGAGAAATAAAAAAAAATTGATTATTAGCAAAAAATGACGTTTACAACGTAGACGGATACCTTAACACATTGTATGCGGGACACTTACTAGTACGTTTTCTGACGATTGATACTTGAGAGCGGGTCACGTACTAGTACGGGTTTTGCCGTGTACCTCTTCATAGAGGAAAATGCTTTGAACGTTACCACACTGTAAAACATTATTAATTTAATGATTGCTCTTTTCATTTTTTTATAATGCAAAAATATTTATATATAACATAATTCGAAAAAATTAAGACTATATTCTACAATTTCTATCTGATTGTTCATATTTATGATACTATTATAAATTTATCCACTAAAAATATATTTTTTTGTTTACAAAAATCTTATGGTTGTTATTTATAAATTTTTTATATATTTCAATATAAAATATGAAAAGTTGGTTAAAAAATGAAATAATTTTCGATCTATTGAGATTTAACTGAATAACTGAATTTAAGTGCAAAACTCCCGCTTCCGGTACAATTCCGCTGTAAAATGTATCCGCACACAATGTGTTAAAGAAGCTGTTCAGTGTCTACGAACGGACTAAATTCTTCTTTTGCCTCATGTTTTGTCAAAATTTTTGGTCCCCATCGGGCGTTCAATTTCAAAAACTCAACGACGTGCTTATATATAAAATAAAATAAAATAACTTTATGCGAGAACTACACTTTTGCACAAAAGTCATACATAAACAGCTCAAACCCAAGCAGGAACTGTTAAAATAGACATTTGGGCGAAAATCCAAAATTAAAACAAACGCTTTTTGGTGTTACCACAAATATATACAACACAATTTAATGACATCAATATTTCTATTTCTATCGAGAAAGACTTTTCGCCCACTTTTAAAACGATTTGCCAACTGAATTTCTAAACAGCAAATGCATTTACAATATCATGAAAAGATTTTTTGGTGTCTGTATGCTCAATTTTTCTTTCACCAAGAAAAATTGTATATATTTGAATCCCCTGTGGCTATGGTTTAAAGCATAGAATGTAATCGATTTAAAAGGCTGTATTCCTGAAGGAAAATAACTAGATTGAGGGGGAATCGATTCGACACCCTTGGAACATCCCAGGGGAAATTTTCTCGCATGTATAGAGAGAAATCGTAACACCTTTCAGTATAAATGTTTCATTTTACCTTGTGACCGATGGACTATGCTTGATATCGTTTATTTGAAGCTTCAGACGTTTTATACAAACTCCTTATTTGCCGTTTACTCCCAATTTTGTTGACTTTTGTATAATATTGACATGTATATATGAGGGACAGTTAAAAGGTTTCCAGATTTTCGTGTTTTCGTAGAACCTCTATTATCCGAGCTAAATGAGACCGCTAATACCTCGGATATCTGAAATCTCGGTTAATAGAAATCATGTATAAAAACCTTTCGTGTTTGCGAATTTAACTAACTTTAAAAGTAAAAACAGTAGAACATTCTTTAAATGATAAAAATAAACATATATGAACTTATGTTTCACAGCTAAAAAGATTTTAAAAGTAAAATGAATTTTTTTTAACTATACTTAGTTAAATATCGAAAGACGTATTTAACACAAATCTCAAGAAAATATTGTATTATTAAAATTTAATATACATTAATTTGTCAAATTTGTATTCTTTTAAAAAAGTCTGTTACTTTTCTTTGCAAAAGTCCAGAATTTCTATCATGTGCAGCCCTATCGCACCAATTTTTGAGCAACGGGAGACCGGTGTAGCATCGTTTATTTGCTCTAAATATTTTAGGGAAATATTTTAGACCCCCTCCCCCAACAGGGGTGGTGGTGTAAGTGTCTGATAACTTATTACACCTGGTATTCATTAGGGTCACATGACCACTGTTAAGAAAGCATTCATGGATGTTGTCTTCTCAGGGTGTAATATTTCTTGGAAGTTGAGTGCTTTTGTGGGGAAGAAGTGCCTGGCTGAACTTAAAATAAGCTACACATCAAACATTCATACATATACAATCTAATCTACGAAATGTAAACAAACATTGGCGATAATTTGACGACATTTCTTGAATAATGATAGAAAAAGAAAAACAACAATTCTGAAGAGAGAACATATAAATATAAGCATATATGTAATCTTATGTTTGATAAAACTTAAATATGGAGATAGGTAGGTACAAATAATACATACATGTAATATATAAGTAAAACAATTACCAAAAGTGAATAGACTGGCCTTTTCTGGCCACTTTTCCATTGATTTGTTGGTAATTTCTTCAAAGTTTACTCTTTTAAGAACTTCTTTGGAATATAAGGAACATTTGTATCCCAGATATTGCTTCTTTATTGCACTTTAGAAACGAAAAAGGCTTTTATGTCTGTTGACCACTCCATCGCACATGAAACAGCAGCCATCTTGAAAATTGTTCCCTCACAATTCTTGTCTCTGATTGGCTGATTTTGTTCGAATAGTTCAACTAGTTCGACTTATCCCATACCGGGTGACTAGCGTCTCGGTAACACAACATCATAAATGCACCGGTCTCAAATTGCTCCAAATATTTGCCACATTTGGCGAGCTAGCATCCGGTGATCACAAGTGCACCGATCTGAAACAGGCTGGTGCATCTTAATGTACCCTTGTGAAAACAACTATGGTAAACACTAGCTTTTTTCACAACATCACAAGTGCACCAGTCTGAAAAAAAAGGCCGGTACATTTATGATCATGCCACCTGCTATGATTTTGTTTTAAAATGACATTTTTTGTAATGTTTTATTGCTTTAATTTTTCTTATCTTAAAATCGGTAATATCGATCACAAAAACATAAATACATCGGTTTGAAAAAGCCGTATGAAAATATCTACAGTAAACACGAACACTTTTTTAATTAGAAATCACACATAAATGAATCTGTGGCAAACATTTTTGTTTCAAAATTAAATTTTTCTAAATTTTTCTTATTTTAATTTTTCTTAAAATCGGTAATTTCTAAAAGAATTATTTTTTACTGGAAATTTATTTTATAATTATGATTATAGAAAACTATGCTAATTATGTACTTTAGTCCAAGAAAAATATTTTAATGAAACTGTTTTATTGTCAAGCAGCATTTTATATACGTATAAAGGACATGTTTGTTGTAGCATAAATATTTGAAAATAGTATGTATTGCAACAATTTTTTTCATAGTTCGCATACAGTCGAATTGCGGAGGGAGGGGGAAAGATATCATAAGCCCGAAGGATTATTTTCAGAAATTTTTGGGCCTGAAAAGGGCATTCTTTGCTCATTAAGAGAAAAAAAAACCCTTCATCTTAACAACACAAAACTACTGTAAAGACGCTACTGATAAAGACCTGTTTATACGGTCAACCTAATTTTCTTATCTCCCGCGCTCGCCAAATCTTCCATCTTTAAAGCTCCTAGGCTTTAAAGATGGAAGATGGCTTTGAGCCGGTGCATATACGATGTTGCTTGACCCAGACGCTAGTATACCGGGTGGGAAAAGTTGAACTTGAAGAACGACAGCTAAATCTATTGTATTTCACTGAAAGAGTCGCGTGAAATGGTTGTCAGTGCGTACGCGCTTACCGTGTGATAAGCCCATAACACGGACGAAGAACTAAAATGTGTATAAATTTTTCCAAGCTCATTTTGGAAAAGAGAAAAAAAATTAGACTTTATTATTGACTCGGTTAACAAAAACCTCTGTTAATCGAAGCTCGGTTAATCGAGGTTATACTGTAACTCTTTATTTTCCAATATACTAAAGAATAACTAGGTCGCGTCTTTCACAGAACATTAAATCAAACAAGTTAGCCCATCATAAACTTTTGGGACGAAGTAACTTAAAAGTAATACATCCCATATCCAAAAAAGTAAACATAAGCTTAAAATAACATTTTTCATTCAATGTCGTCTTTCATTTGCTGACAACACATTAAGAGGCAGGGTAGGAATTTTTAATCAGTTTCTTGTAATTAAAAGACTCTTATCACAACAATGAAAGAACATTCCAAGTGCTTAGATCACTTTGTGAATTTTCTCGCAAGAAGGGAAGTTTTGAAGCTCCGGAAACAAGAAGGGTTATTAATGATTTCTTTAGATGTTCCTTGAGGACGCATTTTGAGTTTAACTACTTTTGAGTTAAATGGGAGGTCGCAGGATACGTTTAGATAAATATCATAATTAATAGTTGTCTAAGATTAAGTGCGTTTAAAGAAAACAGCAAATAGTCATAAAGAATGCATGCGATGGTGGGGATTTTAAATTAGTGCATTAAATTAGATTTTTATATGCATATAATGATACTCTTATTAATTTAAAAAAATAAATTGACAGCCGTGGATAAAAAGCTGTGTATGATACAAATTTGTAACTATGTTTTAATTGAATGATACAAATTTAACAATTCATTTCTATGCAACTTATACAAACTAATGCTGACATCTAGAAAAAATTTATTCTAGAAATTAGTCATCTTAGTGTTTTTTACAGAGCTGTGAAAAAAACCCAATAATTTATCTCAGTTTTTTTTTTTACTCCGAGGACGTGTCTAGACTTGTGTTTTTCTGCTCTAAGGTAAATATTACACTAGTACCAATGGTGTAACATTTATCAACCACACTACTGGAAAGTAAAAGAAAGTTTTAAAAAAAGTGAAAATACCACAATTAATTTATGACAAAGTGTGTAGATTTTTATACAGATAGAAATTTACTTTCCTTCGTATAGACATATATGAAGTTATTTTTGCACACACACACAAACACACACACACACATATATAATATAGGAAGGGAATAATATTGTAATATCTAAATAGTGTAATATAGGAATAACAGATCTAGGAATAAGCCCAAAGAAAAAAAAAAGTAATAAAGGAAAAAACCCTACAAAGATCCTAAGTGTGGGAAACAAACAAGATCTCCAGAAAACACCCAGATGTAAACCACCTGTGGGTCATGAAGACGCAATTTTAATCATCCTTTGACGTTACAGAAGTCCTAAAATCAAACGGGTAAATCCCCCGTGACAATATAGAGTCACATAACTTGTAGGAATTCTTTCCCGAGCCAGCCACCTGTACCGCACAAGATAGCGTCCCACGCTATCTGTTCGGATAGACTAAAAACAAAACGAAAAGTGCAAGGGCCAATGAAGAAATCCAAGAACGCCCCAAATACGCCCTTGAAAATTCTAAATGGTCAGCCCCAAAAAGACCCCCAGAACCCCATAGTGTAAGATTTAGTTTTGAAGAATAGTTCATATTCTATATCCAGCCGTCAGTTAGAAAAGGAGACATTCTCTCCTCAACCGTCAGTTCGCTAGTTAGTTAGCATCTTCTCGCCCCACCAGTGAGTTAAACTAGTCATGTCAATCAAACTAGTCATGTCTTTGAGATCAGTAGCTCTTATATCAGGTTTTGTGACGTGACAGTGCTTCGTGACGCATAGTTATGTCTTGGATAAATAAAGAAGGAACAGGATGAACACTCGAGTCCCGACTGCATAATCAAAAACGGACAATCCCCCCCCCCACACAAAAAAAAAGAATATATATTATATATATATATATATATATATATGCCACAATTTTTCAACACATGACAAGAGTTAGTTTATGAAAGGGGTAAACTAACAATTTTGGGTATAATTAAAAAAATCTAATATGCTGTTAGCGCTATTACTTAATTTTCTCGGGCTTGAAAAGAAAAAAAAAACTCTTAGTAGAATCGCAGTTGGGACATTAGAAAAACGCAGCCCAAAGAGTCATGGAACTTCCTATTTACTGAGAATCAAAAGCGTATCCGTCTACTGATCGTCTTTACAGTGAAGCATGATAGCCCCACAGTCATGAGATTTGGTTCTCATGAGACTAACTAAATCAGTAAATTTAGGAGACAAGTGTTAACTTTGATAATTTAAGGAGCTAAAAAGCACACATGCAGTAATTATTGCATAAGCATTAAGAGATTTTAAAAAGAAATAATTCTCAATACACCATACTTCAAGATACAAGCCTAGAAAATCCCTAATTTATCAAACCGCATCTTTACCCTTAACTATTCAGGCTTGTTTTTCGTAGAAACTAACAATAATTTTTTTTCTCTTGTGTGTATAAAATTTTCCTAGGTATCATTCGGCTGACATTAAAGCTGTAAATATTTTGTTTATCGTAATGTTGGTATTTGACAGTTCCGTTAATAATAACTATATAGATACCTAGAAAGTTAATACTTCCAACCGTATTTTTTATAGTTTAAGTTAATTCAAAACTTTTTGAATATAAATTCAATAGTAATTATTTATAGTGAAACATGAGTATATCGTCTATGTATCTAAAATAGTAAATGCCAGTTAGCATAGAGGTTCTCATTTTAAAACTAATATTCTAAGGGATGTTTGCTTTTTTAGATACGTAGATGATATACTCGTATCACTAAAAGTAAGAAAATACTACTAGGGCAGGTTTCGTACGCCGTATCGTAAAACTAGATGAGGCATGAGCCTGTCGTATGATCCAGAATTGAAATTTCAATCCAACGCATGATGTCCTTAAGGGTCACAAGGTAAATTGAAAAATTTTAAAACCCCAATAATTTTTAAATTATAATAATTCTGGTGTACAAATGTGATTGTATTATCCTAACACTTACCGATTCCCGATAGAATATCTCAGTGTGCAATTTTTCTGTTCATTTTTGGATCACAGTCTCAGTACAGATTTAAAAAACAGTGGAAACACTTTCTGCAAAGCCTCCTACAGTTTTGTATGACAGTGCTTGGACTCATACAGTGCAAGCTATGGCTGATTTATTCGATCGATGGGGGCTGAGAGGTGATGTACCATATACCATGCTCCCTTAGTTAAGTAAGGCTTGTATGAAATGAAGGTGCTACCTTGTGGCATCCGTTTAAGAATTGTTTCAC
>CM063510.1:40343994-40351494 GCA_032207245.1 Pardosa pseudoannulata | reverse complement strand
TTGGGTCTAGTCACCTGTAAGATTTTGAATTAATAGATTATTAGTTATTAATTATATTGATTATTAATTATAGATATTATTAGTTTATCCCTCCTTTTCTCTTGGGGGAAAAAGAATGTGTTGTAGACCAAAACCGACATGGCGGAGAAAAGGGTAGAGAATGAGAGAGGTCCATTTGAATGGTCCAACTGGGGCTTGACTACACAAGCGGCTTCGGATGAGAAGAGTTAGATGGATGATGAAACTAAAAAAGCTATGGGCCTAACTAGAAGGTTATGTAAAAAGAATTGCGATGATGATGATTCACACACACACACACACACACACACACACACACACACACATATATATATATATATATATATGTAATATTATCAAAATTATTTAACTTTAATATTTCCTTAAAAACCTCCTGTCTCCCATTCTAATCAACACATGTATCACTACTGTGTTATCAACACATGCATCACTACTGTGTCATCAACACATGCGTCACTACTGTGCCATCAACACATGCATCACTAATTTGTCATTCACACATGTATCACTACTGTGTGACTAGAAACTATTGTTATGCATATGCCACTTTTTCATTACTGGATGAAAAAGGTTTAATATTCAAAAAACCTATATTTTCACGTAATAGTATCACGTAATATATATATATATATATATATATATATATATATATATATATATATATATATATATATATATATATATATATATATATATATATATATATATATATATATATATATATATATATATATATATATATATATATATTTGTCAGGTCTAAAAAAGGGGTAGTTGGAAATTACGTGAGTTAAAAACGATTTTAAAAAGGGAACTCTTTTATAATAATAAAATAAATGAAAAAGTCCCACGCTCGCGTAAGCTTTCAGAATAATCCAGTCAGGCGGAAGCATTTTTGAGCTATTTGATGAGCTTGCAAAAATATAAGTTTCAATTGGTGAGTGGACATGGAGCGGTCATCACCTTCACTCATAGCTCAGCCATGAACAATGAAAATGCCGCAAGTTGCTTTCCTTAAGAACGATGAGTTAAATAAACTTATTATTATCAAGAAGACTGTTTTTCCATTCGCCTTAACTCTGCACCACGACATGCCATATATATATATATATATATATAATATATATATATATATATATATATATATATATATATATCAAAATTATTTAACTTTAATATTTCCTTAAAAACCCATTGTAATTCCTTAAAATCTTATTTCCAGCCTCTAAATGTCTTAATCAAAGAAGTGTCCTCGACATAAAATTCTTTCGATACACTTCCCAAAGCTTTCTGTCCTATACATATAAATTTTCTGTTTATTCAACACGTTTTCCAGCCGTCGCAGGCAAATGACTCCGCGTTTTTCCTGATCTTAACAGATTCATTCACTGACTAAGTTTTGTGTCCCTCGAGAAAAAAATTCTTTCTGTCTTCACTCTTGGGTGCACCTCTGTTCGAGCAGAGTGATTTTTGTGTCTTTGACTAGTAAAAATGTCAGTTTTTAGCAGCTGAAAATAGTTATAATTAAATTGGTGCCTTTCTCTTCTATGGTGGTCAGACTGCATCTTACGTTATTATTGCTAGTTCTTTAGGCTTCTCATTGTCCAGCAGTTGTATAATTCCTGAATTACACACTCACACACACACACACACATATATATATATATATATATGTGTGTGTGTGTGTGTACCGTCTCATTACTATATATATATATATATATATATATATATATAAATATATATATATATATATATATATATATATATATATATATATATATATATATATATATATATAATAGGGATAATTTTTGGTAACTGAATTCTTATATGAGTAGAATAGTTCTTTGTAAACAAGAAAACTCTACTGTGCTGAAATAAATACTCATATGTTTGTTATCTTTCAAGATATTTAACTCAAATTCTCATATAATATGCTCTACGTAATACGCTATCAAATATGCATATATAAAAATATCATTTGCGCTTGCTCATTTAATGTTTTAATAACAATACTTGGATTGCATGCTTTTAATCTTTACTGAAGTTTTTCAAGTTTTCTAAAAATGGAATCGCATTGCTGTGAAATCCTTGTATATTATAGACAAAAATATTATAGAAAAAGGACATATTTTGCCCAAAAATGTTAAATGACATTTTGTTCTAAAAAATTAATTTAATTAAACACTTCATTATCAAAACATATTTTTTCAAATAGCATGATTATTTTACTGCACTGGAACATGTCTTTTGTTATTCACCCCTTATTTCAAACTATTAAAAATGTTTTCCAGTTTGACAGTTTTTGTATTGAATTAACCATTTTAAAATGTTCCAGGTATATTAATTTTATGTATTTTTTTAATTCAAAATTCAGATTTTCTATTGCAATTTTTACCATTAAATTGGGTATGTTTTAAAAAATCGCAAAGCGATTTTTTAGTTACAGAGGATTCAACTCTCTAGAACGGCAAAAATTGTTTCTAAAACATTGTGTAGTTAAAAAAAAACTTCTTATATAAGTAGAATTTAATGCAAGTGAAAATCTATTTAAAGTTTTGTCTTTATACAAAATCTTAAGGTAAAACAAAAATAAAAGGTGTTAGTTTGTTGCTGTACACTAAAAACAATGTCAAAAATATTGTTGGAGGACTCAGGTTTTATCAGATAGTGTCACATTTTAATGAATTTAGTGTCATATTTTAATGAATTGTTTCTAAAATATTTAATTTTATATACTTCATGTAACAAAATTATGTATTATAATAGTTAAAATATAGTTGAAAACTGAAATTTTTAAACTTAAATTCAGTCTCTCTTGTCCCCTTTAACTCCAAAAATTAAAAACATTTTTTACTTTCTCTTAGTATTACTTTAAAAATATATGTTACGCAGATTTTACTTCTTTTTCCCTCAATTCCCAGAGAAAAAAATGCATCTCTTTCTTGTCCACCGAAATGAATGATTGACAGTGTGATCTTGACGTTGTCATTTATGGTTTAAAGGGCTTATGATGTTGTTAATGTCAGGTGACTTACTAGACATAGTAACGGGAAGCATGATGGAGTAATTAATGAAGAGTCTGAAAACTTAAGATCTAAGACCGAAAAGTAGCATTTTCTAATAAAGGCTACACATCGCACGTCCATTATACGTCCATTATTACGTCAACATGTTCCCATTTGAAAAAAAAGGGTTTAATTTGATTAATTTCAGGATGAGGTATACGTAGATTTTTTATGTCATGACAAAAATACAGTTTAACAGATTTATTTTGGTTTAGGTTTTGTATGATTAGGTCTATAATTAGTTGCAAACTTTCCAATAGGTCTATAATTAGCTTCAAACATAATATATCATATAGGTTGCAAATACATATCACTGTATATAATGAGTATTTGCAACGAATATGATAGTGTGTGCTGTATGAGTTGTGATGAGGCGATTTAGATCAGTTTTATAATTGATTCATTCATACAAGAAGTAAAATGCTCGGTATCTAAATCTGACCTCATCACATCTTTGTAAAAAGACAGAGGACCATAAAATTATATTCTACGGATATTGTTGTCTTGTACGGTGGTCTCGGGCGGGGTTCTGATCCCAGTCCCAGATTAGAATCCCGTCTCCGTACTTGACATTAAATAAGAATGTACCTTTGTGGAGTTATTTATGTCCCTAAGGGACAGTGCCCAATTAGAAGGGGTAAGGTTTTCCCCTTTGGCTGTCTCAAGCGGGGTTTTAAGCAGACCAATTAGATTCTTACTATTCCGATTGGACGATAAGAAGGAAGAGGGTACAAGGATGAAATTAATAAAATAAGAAAAATCTAAAATTTAGAAGGTGCTCGATAGTCGAGACGAGGAGAGAGTCCGATAGAAGGTGTTCGATAGTGGAGACGAGGAGAAAGTCCGACGGAAGGGGTTCGATAATGGAGACGAGGAGAAAGTGTTCGGAAGTCCGAGGGAAGGTGTTCGGTAGTTTAGACGAGGAGAGAAGTCCGATGGAACGTGTTTGAGAGTCCAGTCAAGTCCGACGGGAAATGTTCCTGTGTCAAATATTACGGCCTCACCTCAAATACTCAGAAGGAAGCCCCTGACCAGACCGACGGAGGATCGAAAATTGTTTTTTTTTTAAGTTCTCCTCGAACCTGGGACTTCCGTATCAGTTCACCTGAACCCTGGGATTTCCATTTGGAAAAATTTGTAAATAGATTTATATTTTGGTTAAGAATAAAAGTTGTTATTGATATAAACTGTACGTTGTGTCACTACAACTTAGACACCCACACGCTATCCGAGTATCCAGTGACGTTACATAACACTCTGAAAATATGTCCTCATATAGTGCACTATGTACATATGAGGTTCAAATATGTATTAATGTTTATGATACATATTTTGAACGTATGATACAATGTGCGATGTATGCGTTACTATACCACAAGAAATCTTCCTATTCTTCTTCGGAAAAGAAATCATAAATTGAATCTTTAGTTTAGTAGTATATAGTTTTAATTTTTTCCCGTTCTGTGGTTCCGCATCGACTGATGGAAAAACTAGTTTTTATTTGTCTAAATTTTTCCAGAATTTATGTAGTAGACAAGAACATTCGGCTTCGTTTTGCTGTATATACCGTTATTTTTTGTATCCACAAACCTTGTTACACTAACTCGTACTAGTGTATGGCCTGCTCTCAAGTATCAATCGTCAGAAAACGTACTAGTACGTTGTCCCGCATACAATGTGTTAATGCATGCAATGTGTTTCACTTTGTAGCATAATTCTGATGGAATTATTTAAAAATTTTAAGAATTTTTGAGTACTACCATATTGCGGTCGAGATATATCCGCCTAAAATTGACGTCAGAAGTTGCTAGACAGGGGAGTTTGGTACCATAAATTCCCATCTCTGCCAAGTAATAATGACGACTTCTGATATCATTATAAAGCAGACGTTGCCTTGACATATCTCGACTGTGATATGGCAGCACTCTGTGGTGATTACGCAATAACAACTAAAGTCGTTGCCTCGTTTTGATTCGGCGAAAATTGACGTCATACGCATCATTTCTGATTAAGGTCTTTGACGTTATGTTCAGTCTTGGGAAATAGTGACTTGTATATATTATAAATATTGTAATGGAAATATTGTAATGGACATTTATTATTGTAACATGAATTCATTGATCTCTATTGATATTTGTTATGAGTAAAGTTTTATAATTATCGTATTTTTATTTGTGTCAACACAGCATCTTTTTAAATATGCAAATATCTGTAATGTATGTATATGTTGTCTGCCTATATAAGAGTCAGTGTGACAGTAGTAGATAGCGCGGTTGCATCGAAGGTGCTGATGTTTGTTTATATAACTTGTAAGTACTTTCAGTATTTTAAACTCCTGTAACGTTAGTTCAGTTTGATATCCAGAGCTCTACGTCATTCATTATACTATCTTAAATAAATGCCTTTGTTTAGATCTAGTTGTTTTATTTAACTGCACCGTGTGAATCCCTTCTGAGCAGGATTTTATATATGATGTCATCCCTGCAGATCTTCTTTAAGAATCGTCGAGCCATAGCAGGGGTCTCCATAACTCTTAATTTGTTTAATATTAAAATGCTACATAATATTTAAAGTTTTAGTTCACAGAATAAAATAGACATTTTTCTTTAATTTGACATAAAGATTTATTTTCTAATATACGTATTTTAAATGTTATTTTGCAAACAAGGGAATTCTCCTTCATTTGGTGGATAATTTAATGCTTTAAAAATATACTTCTTGAAACATCAAAACTAGATAGACTTTTAAAGATAGTATTTTTAAGGGACTCGTGAAACATTCTCTCTAAAAGGAGCAGAACTTTTATTTTACAGTGATTCAGAAAGGGCTGTTACAATTTATATTTTAAATCTCAATAGGCACTATGTTCCCTTAGTTTTCTCAATGGCGAAAACGCTAACTTGCATTTCATTTCCATATTCTATTAATCGGTATCACAAAAATGTTATTAATCCTCTTGATTTCAGGACTTTATTTTATTCGCCTCTACAAAAATACTACTTTTGTAGGTTAGAACAATATGCACGGCTTCCATATCCTGTGTCAGATATTGCATAAAGCTTGAAGCAAGAAATGGCAATAAAATCTGTCTTCATAGAGTACCTTAGAGCATTAAATAACTCATGCGGATCTTCCAGTTTCTTTTGTCATAATATTTAAAACCTATAATAAAACATCACGGAACTTTCTAAAAAAATGTTCTGCCTTAATCTAGTTTTCCAATGAATCACTCTCATCTAATAATTGAATTGCTAGCTCCGGAAAGGTTTGTTACTACATCTATGGCCACTCTCTTTGAAATATACTTTTTCTTCTTGTAACACAATTACAATTACCTGAAAAATTATAATTTCATTAAAAAGTTTTCTGTTTAGATGCGATACGTCAATCTTTGCTATCTTGTTCTGTGGTGTCAAAAAGAGATTAAAGTAATTTGCTAATATCGTTTGCCTTTTTTAAAAAAGTTAGCGGTTCTGGCTGTTTCAGGCATGCTGATGAAATATGGCTCTCCCGGTTCTTTATAATCACTTTGGAGCTTACCGTAAGAAAATAACTGCAATCAACATCACGCTTGTGTTTGAGTAGGATATCGTTGGCTTTCTTTCCAAATTCCACTCATGATAGAATTAACTGAATTCTTTTAAAAAGAAACCCTGGCCTACGGCAAGCTTTTTAGATTTTTAGTTGATTCATGTCTTGTTAAAAGGTATGATCTCTTGCCGAGGCACGACAAATCCAAATCCAATCTTGTGTACAATTGATGACTGACTGTATGACGCAAAGCTTTACTTCTGGCCTGGGCCCGTCAACACCGACATTGGATCATTGATGACTTTACAGTCACGTTATCTGATCTGACGAGTCTTATTTCAAATTGTATCGAACGGATGGACGTGTTCGATTAGGGAACAATGTCATGAATCTATGGATCCTGATTGTCTATAGGGAACAGTTGGAGCTGGTGGAGGCTCTGTGATGGTATGGGGCAAGTGCAGTTGGTGTGATATAGGACCCCTGATACGTCTATATTCGACTCTTACAGGTGACATGTACTTAATTCTCCTGTCTGATATGCATCCATTCATTTCCATTGGGATTTCCACTCTGTTGGACTTTCGGAATTCTGGCAGGACAACGTGACACCCCACACGTCCAGAATTGCTACAGAGTGGCTTCAGAAACACTCTTCTGACTTTAAACACTTTTGTTAGCCACCATAATTCTCAAACATGAACATATTGAGCATATCTAGGATGTCTTTCAACGTGTTGTTTAGAATAGATATTCACCACCTCGTTCTTTTAGGGATTTATGAACATTCCTGCAGGATTCAAGGTGTTAATTACCTCTAGCACTATTTATGACATTACTCAGTCTGCGTTAAGTCGTGTTG
>CM063510.1:40288994-40338994 GCA_032207245.1 Pardosa pseudoannulata | reverse complement strand
TAGAATAGTATCGGAGCACCCTGTTCAGCGGACACTGTAGAATATGAGGCAAACGTCCCACTAGTGTGCCTTTGCTGACCAAGCGTTATCGCCAACTGCGATTACGCTGGGCGCGGGAACATCGCGACTAGTCCATGGATCAGTGGGAGAGAGTTGCCGGATCAGATGAATCACTGTTTGTCATTCCTCACGCCGATGGCCGTGTCAAGATACGCCGTCTTCCAGGAAAATAGTTGCTCCCTCAATGCACAGTACGTCATACACAGGTCGGTGGTGGCTGTATTATGCTTTGAGGGACGTTCTCTTGGGTGTTTCTGGGACCCGTGGTTGTGGTAGAGCAGACCATGAATGCTACAAGGTATCTAAACATCATTGCGGACCAGTTGCACCCTTACACGGCCTCTGTTATTTCAGCTGGAAAGGGAATGTTCCAACATAACAACGCCCCGTGTCACAAGGATAAAATTGTGTTGGAGTGGTTACAGGAACATGATGCTGAATTCCAGTTAATGTCCTGGACGCCGAACCCACTGGATCTCAATTCGATAGAACACATATGGGATATCATGGGACGGCAGCTCAGAGTTCAAAGACCACCAATTCGCAATATCTCGGATTTGCTTAATAGTTGCTTAAACATCTGGTACAAGCTGTCTCCGGCCATCTACTAAGAACTTGTGGCATCCGTACCAAGGCGGGTTGAAGCTGCATTAGGCGCCAAAGGTTGGCCCACTCATTATTGATAGGTAATCACAATGTTTTCGCTCTTGTGTGTATGTGTAATACCAGTTAAACCTCGTTAAAGAAAATCGCTGGGATGCAAAAATATTTTTTTTATAAAACTGCAAAATTCATGTGTTGGATGTCTTCAAAAAGTTGATATTTTAAGAGGTCTCAGGACCTTTAAACCTTAAAAAAAATTTTTTTAATGTAAAAGATTGAGATGTTCTACGCATGTATAAAAAATTACCATGAAAAGTTTCTCTTAGTTTAAAAGTTATGATCAAAAATATAAAAGACACTCTAATGGCAGTCGTTTACTTATTGTCAGTTGATTTTTCTCAGAATGCAAATATTTAATCTTGCGATCAAGATTTCTCAAAACCTATTTAATATTTTTGCACAAAATTTTCAGCATTTCATTATAATGATGTTTTCTTGTTATTGAACTAAATTTATTGCAATGAGATTATTATTTTTTTGTTTTAGAGATGCAAATGTATGTCAAAACACCCCCAAAAGGAATAAATTTATTAACATGTTTTAAAAATATAAAATATGCTTAAACAATTTTACATATATGTTCTTCTTTCTTCTTCTTCAATGGCCAGAAGGCCCAGGGTGGGCTCTTCCCTTCCTCAGAATAGAATTCCAAGTTCTTTTGTCCCTGGTCTTAGACATCCAGTTAGTAATTTTTAAAAGTCTTAAGTCTGATTCCAAACAGTCGAGCACCTAAGTTTAGGTCACCCTCTTTTTCGGGTGCCAAATGGCTTGGCCTAAAAGATCTTTTTTGTTACATGATCTTCGTCCATTCTGCACAAGTGTCCGGCCCATTTAATTCTCTTAATCCTTATATATTGTACTATATATAGATCTTTAAAGGATTTATAGAGTTCAGAGTTAGTTCTTTTTTTCCAGGTATTATGTTTTATGTCACCAAAAATACTTCTCAAAATTTTTCTTTCAAAAACAGAGATGATATTTTTTTACTTTTTCTCTCATTGCCCAGGTCTCAGCAGAATAAAAAGAATGGGTAAGAATATTTTCTTCTTTAAAAAGTTAAAATTTAACATTTGTCAAAATCAAGTCATAAATAATTAAACTAACCTTAATAAAACTGACAGTGCTCACAGTGTTCTGTAGCGCGATCTATTTGCGAGAACGACGCCACATTTTGTAGGAAGATTAAACAAGACGGGGAACGAAGAATTCTGCAAAAAAATAAATTAGTTCCAAAAGTCACCGCTAGGGGAATATTTGCCGCTGTGTTATAGAAAATAGAGTGTTAACAAATGCAAATTAATACGGAATAAAATTACCTTTTATTATACACATTTTCTGATTTAGTTCAAGTGCAATATGGCAACACTTTTAAAAAAGCTTAAAATCTACATAAACACCGATAAAGTCTGCCATATCACGTACGCTGCGCAGAAGAAGAAGTTTTTTATTCAAATATCACATTACATCCATTGGGCACAGTTAAGAAATTAATTTCCGTATTGAAAATTATTTATTATTTTTTATAAGCATTTAATAATATTTTGCTCAGTTCAGGAAGAGAGGTAAACTTATTTCTAAGTGAAAGTAACAGTTAAATAAAATCGCTCATTTTGTCACTTCGCGTGAAATTTATTTCGTATGAAACTGTAAAAGTTCCTCTTCATGTTAATATTAATCCATTAATATAAATAATCATATTAATATAAATAAACAAATAGTATTGAAACTTTAAAAGTCAATAATAAACTTATGTAAAAAGTTTGGAATGATGTAAAAAAGTACTATAATAATCATGGAAAATGTATAAAAATTAAGAAATAGTGAAATCGATGTTTAAAATATATAACAATAGTAAAAACTATTCAAGCTGACTGAATTGAAATTGAATCTATTGAAGTAAGAAATCTTCACAAACCAGCAATATTGCAGTAGTATGTACAAACAGAAATAACTAGCATATAGCCCGTCATATGATGGGATCAGTAATTTTTTTTTCCAGAATTGTTAAGTACCCTATGAGGAAGGTAAAAAAATGGTTTGTGTTTTGGCTGAGAATTATCTTTAAACAAAAATTATCGATTAAAATTATCACATATGTACCTAATCTATTATTTAAGCCAAATATAAAAGAAAACTATTTACTTAATATCTAAGTTTAGTGATAAAACGTATGAAAAAGAATACAGAAGATATTTAAATAATTTAAAATAACAAACGATTAAATGAGATAGTTAAAGGAATGATGTCATACTGCTAGAAAAAATTGTTATTTTTAACCATTTATTATTATAAATTGATAAATTTAATCGCCTGCTTTTAAAATGGGGCTTGATATAATGAAACTAAACGCTCGAAAAGGTAAATGGGGTGGACTTCGAACGTTTTAAAGTTGACAGTATTTTTCGCTGAGATACGAAGCTTATTCATACCAATTTATTGTAGAATCGGATCTATAGTTTAGGAGAAGATAAACTTTACTTTCTTTGAATTTTGCTAATCCTAACTCATCAAAAATCCAGAATAGATGCCTCTATCTAAATAAGATAATATCTAGATAATATCTAAAATACCTTCAATAGTTTTCCTCTAAACTTTATATAATGCTGCCTAATATTGTGTATGGCACTCGCGAGCACGCTGTAAAGACTCTCCCTTGTTCAGAACACTAATGACCGAAATCTGCCGAGCTGGGTCCCACTTGCTTGACCGGACTGCAATAGCGTGCCGACGCAGTGTCTGGGATGTTGACAGTTTGGTTGAATAGGCTTCACACCCTGATTGGTAGCGGTAATGATTCCAGAGGATTGCCTTAAGATTTCCAGAAAGATACAGCTAGCGAATGAGAATTCGACTAATTAACTAGCTGTAACCTTAGCTGGAGTTGTCAGGTAACTGGAATCGTAACTGACCTGATAACGGTTGGCGGGACCGTAACTGACCCCCAGATATAAAAAGCCAAGAATTTTGAGTTTCGGAGCTTTTCGACAATTTTTAATTAGGTGCTTTGACCTCATGGAGGCTTCCACGATTTTTGATCAGAGCCAGCTTTTTAGCAATTACTTTCGGGAGACTGGCAAAGTCCGCTCATGTAAGGAACGGCAGGGTGCCGGACACCGAACGGGGGATAGGTTGGGTTCGCGTTGGACCCTAGAAAAGCCTCCCCATCGAATGAGAATATTTGTCTTTTATTATTGTGATCATCGTGGATATGTTATCCAAGCATCCATCCTTTACATTTGGAATTGTTTTGGGATATTAGAATCCCTTTGTATACAGCAATTATTTACTCCAGATAATAAAAGTGATTTCCAATTCTGTTAAGTCTGTGATCCTTCTTCACGCTACTTCTTCACTCAAGAACATTGAAGGCGTCACAGCACAGAAGTGGAGCAACACGACGCGGAAGGGACTCTAATAATGTCTGAAATAGTTCTGGAAATAATTGGCACCATGAATCTTGTAGGGCTGTCCATACATACCTAGCTGGTAGAGATTTCTTCTGAACAGCACGCTGGAAGGCATCTAAGATATACTCAAGAATGCCCACGTCTGAGGATTTTAGTGTCCAGCGGATGTGTTTAAAGTTAGAAGAATGTTCCGGGAACCACTCTGTAACAATTCTGGACGTGTAGGGTGTCTCATTGTTTCGATGAAATTTCCAAGTCCATCGGAATGTACAATGGACATGACTGGAGGCAGGCAATCAGTAACGATGCTAACGTACCTGTCACTTGTCCAACTGCACGATCCCATACCATCAGAGAGCCTCCACTTGGTCTAACAGCCCCCTGTGGACATCCAGGATCCATGGATTCATGAGGTTGTCTCCATACCCGTACACGTCCGTCTACTCGATACAATATGAAACGAAACTCGCCAGACCAGGCAACTTATTTCCAGTTACCAACAGTATAATGTCGTTTTTGACTTTCCAGGCGAGGCTGAGGAATTTGTGAAGTGTAGTCATCAAGGGTATACGAGTGGGCCTTTGGCTCCGAAAGCCCATATTGATGATGTTTCACTGAATGGTTCGCAAGCTGACACTTGTTGGCGCCCCAGTATTGAAATCTGCAGCAATTTGTGGAAGGTTGAAACTTCTGTAACGTTTAATGATTTTCCGCAGTCGTCGTTGGTTTCGTTCTTGCACTATCTTTCTCCGACCGCAACGAAGTCGTAGATTTGATGTTTTACAGGATTTCCAATATTCGCAGTACACTCGTGAAATGGTCGTACTGAAAAATCCAAATTCTATGTCCTTCTCTCGTGAGCCGACTATAACACCAAGTTCTATCTCACTTAAATCATGATAACCTGCCATTGTAGCAGCTGTAACCTATTTAACAATTGTGCCAGACACTGTGTTATATATTCTTTGCGAACCAAAGCACGCATTCTGATTGGTTCCTTATATCTTTATTTGCATACGCATGCCTAAAATAGTATTTTTGACTCTTTAGTGCATGAGGGTCAAAGTTTGCAATATATACATAATTTGGAGAAATAGAAAATGTATCTAACAGCAAAAAATTCATTAAAAATATTGATTATGAGAGTAGCTTTCTATTTTCTTTTTATGGAAAGCTGCCCTCCATTTTATTACTGATTTGAAAATCATCTTCAAAATAAACCCAAGGAAGAAGATCCGTTATAACCTAATTAATGTGCAGAGAGAGTCTCTCACGAGACGTTTGTTTCCTTTTTAATCCCGATTCTTGCTCCAGAGCTAATGGAATATGAGATTTTCGGAAAGAGAAACTGTGTATGCTTATATAGCTCTAAAAGTATTAGTTTTTCTGGCGCAAGAGAATTTCTGCTATTGTTCTACAGAATTGTTAGAGACGGAACATAGGAATATAACCTTTAAATTTTTCCTACTGTCTCGC
The DNA here is from genome assembly GCA_032207245.1 of Pardosa pseudoannulata. NCBI lineage: Eukaryota > Metazoa > Arthropoda > Arachnida > Araneae > Lycosidae > Pardosa > Pardosa pseudoannulata. The sequence continues at coordinate 40,333,388 of CM063510.1, read as the reverse complement.
TTATTTTTAAGAATCTTATTTTCTGGAACTAGATTTAAGAATAAATGTTTTTCTCTTAAAAAACTGAAAAATTATTTAATGAAAATTATAAAGTTTAAGAGTCTAGTCTTTTTTTTTTTTTTAAAAAACTTTTACTGATTTCAGAGGAGGAAAAGTTATTAATTATATTGTTTTGGGGCAATGAAATTTAAATCTTCTACAGTGAAATAAAGTACTTAAATGATTTGAAAAGCAGTGGTGAGCCTTATGTGCAAACCTAAAATAAAAGCTCTGTACTGTTTTCCTTCGCCACTTCTCGCTTCATGCCTTGCGGCTTCAGTGATTCACGGGTTTTTCCAAAATATTCGTCAAAAATTAAAATGAAAAAATACAACCATGTCGGCAGCCACATTGCGGAAAGCAGCGTTGTTTCATGTTGATGCGCGAGAGAGGAGGACAAACAGATGAGTTAAGAGTACATACCACGGGCTCTTGAGATAACAAAGTTTGCAAGTAAGGGAAGAAAATGAAGAGGAAGACGAAGAACAAACTGAAAAGCGGGGCCTTACCCTGGAGAATCTGCAACAATTGTGCAACATGACAAGAATTTGCACAAGACATTGACGACAATATGGTTCGAGCTGTCGAGTTCAGCAATCGCATTGACGGGGTTATGTCCTTGTACAGGGGAATTTTGAAGGAAGAGGAAAAACAAAGGCAACAACTACTCATCACCATGTTTCTCTCCAAGGCTCTACCGTAAGCGCCTCCAGAAGAGTCTCCGAGTGAGCCTAAAACTTCTACGAGTCAAGTGAGAGCCTCTCCTCCGCAACAAACACAAGACTCTTCGCCTCTCTCAGAAAGCAAAGTTGATTAATGCTTATTACTCTATAAGGTTTTGCAATTAACCTTATTAATTAGCACTGACACGTTTAAGTAAATACGTATACTGTTGTAATTTTTGTCTTAAATGTGTAAAGTATTAATACTGTTTACATATTCCAAACATTCGTGTACCCGCATACACGAAAACTCCTAGGGGCAAATCCTACTTCGTGGTTTTTGAGCTTTCGCTGAAGGTTGTGGTCCCCATTAACAGCGATAAACGAGGGATCACTGTAATTCAATCCTGCTTATATTCAAATCTACTCGCGTCTGAGTGCCGGTCTTTAATTCCTCAAAAATGACTGAGAGTTAGGGGTCGAGACAGGTTTTCACAAATATTTAAAATTCCCACGAACCCATTTCATCTAGTTTCATCATCGAAGGACCAAAATTAACGGAGATATTAATTAAAATTCGGCCATAATTCTAATTTTTTATTCCAGATTTATTTTTATGAGCAAACGATCACTTGAAATAGCTGTTTATGACGTCCTAAATAAATCATTAAAATAGTTTTTGTTAAATATCTTTTATACGGGTATATCTGTAAGTTTCATAATTTTAGTTTCATAATTTAACTATAATTACTTGAAATATTAATTAAAAACCACTCTAAATCTTAATTCTTGGTCTAAATGTTATAAAGCTATCTGCATAAATGATAAAATTTTGCGATCTGAATGAAAAGTACTTAATAATGACATCATTTTATTAAATATTTGCAGAATTTAATTTTTTATTATTTTCATGTTACCTTGATTTCCAATCTATAAATGGGGTAACAGGGCTCATTAAAGTTTGTAATTATTTTTGGTACATATGTTTCATCATTGTTTCATATGTTTCATATTTTTCATGTTTCCTCATTGGTGTTTTTTTTTTTTTTCTTTTTTTTTTTTCTTTTTTTTTTTTTTTTTACGATGATAATATACGATTTTTGGGATATCTTGGGTTGACTACAGAACAAGGTACGATAGGCACTTGCCAAATCGGAGACAAATTCGCGAAATCAAACTGAACATTTATGTATATATGCCTATATATCACTAGTAAATTTCCCCCCCTTTTCATTTTTAATTACATTTTCCCGTTCTCAGCAGTCTGGTTTAAGTTCATGTTTGAGTTCTATAAATTTCTGAACCATCTAGCAATTTTAATTAAGCTATGAAAGTGTAAACAGCAACTCTCTATTTAAAAAACCATGTCGAACCACACACGAGGTTGCACTTCCTATAAAAGAAAGATAATGTTGATTTTTCAACATTGGAGCTAATATGATTTAAAATGCTGGAAAAAAAGTGTCTTATATTGTATCCACAGAAAAAAAAACGAATGCTAGGGGAAAAAAGAAAAATGAAAGAAAGGCAGGTGAATGCATAAAAGTCAATGTAGAAGTTGCATTTGTTTTTCTCCCACAAAATGTTGAAACATCTATTCTCTTTGGAACAAAATCCCATGATCACTTTCTCTTGGGTTCGACAGTTGTAAAAGAAGTGTCTTCTTGAGCATTCGATGCTCATAACATATAAGAACAGACACTTGACCCGTTCTATTTTATCCTCAATAAATTTAAAGTTCCACAGATCTAAACTTGTTTCTTAAAGCTCACGACTCCCTTTATATTAGGAGTTTCCTAACTGTTCAGCAAAACTGGACAAATTAAATAATAAGAGCTACTTTTCCATGTATCAGTGAAAGATAATTTCCTTGATTATATGTATTTATAATACCGCTTTATATTGCCGCATAAAGAAGCTTCTTTATGCGGCATTGCTCCTTTCTCAAAAAGACAGCGTCTCGCTGCTATTTAGATCTGGAGCGTGTCAAAGGTCCCTTGTAAATTTCTTTTGACTTCTCTTCCGGAAAAGCGACACATGGATTTCGTCCATCTTCACTTTCGGTCTGTTTCGTCGGATCATGGTACGGCTTTATACGTAAAACATGGACAACGTCTTTTGGTTTTCTTTTTCGGGAGGCAGGTTCGAAAATCTTGCACTTCATAGGTAACGTCGGATAGACGGCGCAACACTTGATAGGGACCAAAATACCTCCTTAAGAGCTTCTCTGAAAGACCGATCTTTCGGACCGGGGTATAAAACCATACGAGGTCTCCAGGACTATAAGACACCACTCGGTGCTTAGAGTCATAACGTCGACGGTCTTTATCTTGCGCCGTCGTATATATATATATATATATATATATATATATATATATATATATATATATATATATTACGGACCGTAGCCGTCACAACATCAACACCCACGGAATGTAGTCGTGTCCATTGGGAGTCCCCTATGAAACAGGCGGAGAGTGCCATGCAAAGGTACTAACAGCAACGACAACAGCTTCGACTAACTTCGTTTATTCCTCTTTCACATGATTACAATCGAAGAAAAACGAACAACTCGAACCACGAACAACCGAACAACCTTTCGAACCTTGGTTCTCGCCTATTTAAAACATTTCAAAACCGGAATCGAGGTCATGATTGATGCCAAGAGACAGCCAATCATGCCTCATAGAAGGTTCTCGCGAATTCTAAAAACCCATTCCACTGACAGAGTGCCGTGTGCAAATCCCAAAACCAGAAAAACGCCTCTATTTTATAAGAATTGACATATAGAATTTTGAAACCAAAACCGAAACATTTTAAGCAACGCGCCCCATTATTACATACATACATACACATACATACATACAATGTAAGGTAGAGACACGAGATACGGAGAGTCAGAGAGCCATTCCTTTTTAAAAATTCTTTATTCACATCTTAATAAAAAGTTTCTCACCTCATAATAGAACATGTTGGTCAAATAGCGGTGATAGGCTAACAAAGAGGCTTAGCTCGTCATGGATCTATCAGATTACGCGCTCTCACAAATTCTCTATGAGATCTTACGAGGTAATTGCTTTTATGTAACTACTCCTATGAAATTAGTGCGCTTTAAAAAAGAGTTCGTCGCGTTTTCTGCGTTTAAGTCCTAATTTATTAAATTTACGTTTACAAACTTGACACACTCACAAACACACAAAACCAATTGAGGCTTTACAAAATAAATTGCTTTTCCAAATCGGCCCCCGAAACCTTCCCATACTTGTTCTAGAATATCGATTTGCTGCGAAATTACAAAACCTATTTTTTTTAAAATTACGATATTTTGTATGCGGTAAAGTTAACATTAAATAAAATTCTACTTTATAAAACAGAACATTTGGGTAAAGAAAGCGATTTTAGAAAATAAAGTACATAATGCAGCATTCTAAAATTTTGAAGAGCGTAACGCATTTCATTATCTCTTCTGTCGTTTTGTTCTGGTGTCAAGTGACACGTAGGAACGTCATAAATCAAGTCAGCAGTGATTTATGACGACAGAGATGACGTTCAGGGATCAGTCTGCCAATCACCTTTTTTCTTTCATTCGCTGGGAAAATACTCTTTTCTTACAAACGACCTAAAGATTCCACGCTGAATTTCTATTTTGAATCCATATGATACAGAGTGGAAATCGACATAAAAATATAGTTTATACACTTTTTATTAGGATCTTTTCCCTTAAATATATACTTAATAAGAAAGGTACGTGCGGCCTCCGCTTGCGATCTTCGTGAGATTCGTTTGCTGTTTTCATATAAGGTAGTTCTTGTACCAATTAATATTTAATCACATAAATTAAGGCAGTAAAATTTATTGTGGTTGTGTTAGTTTTGAAACTAAATATTATTTTGTCATTAAATTTCTTTTATAACGCAATGAATTACTTGTAAAATACTTCTATTATATTAATTTACTAGCAAATGTTCCCATGCTTCGCTACGGGTAATTGTTTACATTACTTTTAATTAAATATATTTTTTCGTGTGTTACTCTGTAAATTCTATACAGAGAAGTGAAAGTCATTGGTGAATAAATATATCATATGCATATTATAATCATATTCAATTCTTCAATTTCCATTAAGCCTTAGGTGAACCTGAGCCAATAAGATGTGAAAGCGTTTCCAGAATAAGAGTGTAAAAATTTGATGATAGTTACGAATCGTAACGATTAGTTTACGAAATTTGATAATAGTTTTTGCTTGGCAGTTAATATAAATGTTTTCCAAAATTCGAGAAATCGATTGTTTTTTTATAAAAAGAAGCAGACATATAAACAGACTTCTTAATTTACAAATATATATGAGTTAAACGCTAGATATTTATTTGCCTTTGATTTGAACTCTTTTGGAATTTAGACATTAAAGATATAATTTGTTGTTAATACCAGGGATAAAATTTTCATTGTAACAAAAAATAATCGATGAATCAATTTAAAACTAGTACATATGTACCTAATCTGTTATTTAAGCTAAATATAAAAGAAAATTATTTACGTGATATCTAAGTTCAGTGATAAAGCGTATTAAAGTAAAGCAGACGATATTTCAATAATTTAAAATAAGAAATGATTAAAGGAGATGGTTAATAGAATGACCTCATAATGCCCTTATGAGCACTTCACTGATGATATTATTTTTTCCTTCATCACTTGGAATTCGATTTTTGATCCAGGTTTCATGCATTAACTTACCAACGTGAACTTAACACAGTGTGTTCCAGTACATTTGGAAACGGAATTGTACCAGGAAACGTCTTTTTGAGATTAATGTAGTTATTCAGTTAAATCTCAATAGATCGAAAAATATTTAATTTTTTTAACCAACATTTCGTATTTTATATTGAAATATATAAACAAATATATAAATAGAAATATTTAAATAACAACTTAGGATTTTTGTAAACTAAAAATGTATTTTTTAGTGGATAAATTTATAACAGTATCGTAAATATGAAAAATCAAATAGAAATAATAGTATATAGTTTTAAATTTTTCGAATTATGTTATATTTAAACATTTTTACATTATAAAAAATGAAAAGAACAATCATAAAAATCATAAGGTAAAAACTAGTTTTTATTTGTCTAAATTTTTCCAGAATCATTATCAATATGAAAATCATACAAATGATATTTAAATAATTTAAAATAAAGTATTCAATGGGATGGTTAAAGGAATGACGTCATAATGCCGGAAAATATGCTATTTTCATTTACTTATTGTGTGATATATTGATAAATTTAATCGCCTGCTCTTAAACGAGGAAAATAGTGCTTGAAATAATGGCATAACACCCGGGAAAAGGGGGGAAGGAATGGATTTTGATTGTTTTAAAGTAGACAGTATTTTTTGCAGTGATATAAAGAATATTTATACTAATTTATTTTAGAATCGGGCAAATAGTTTAGGGGGAGATGGGGAAAATACATACCCCCCCTAAACACATACATACAGACATACATATATACAATGACTTTTATTTATGAGATTTAAGTGGTAATGACATATATGGAAATATTTTTAAAATAAATAAAAAAAGCAAAAAAAAAATATCACTGAAAAAAAACTGTCAACTTTAAAACGTTCAAAATCCATTCCTCCCCCCCTTTTCCCGGGTGTTATGCCATTATTTCAAGCCAAAGCAAGTTATTACTGCTATTTAAATACAAAAATATTTAATGGTTTTTTAATAAATAATGGGAGTTATTTGAATATCTTTTAAATAATGCAGTAAAGTGAAAAAACTGTACAAAACATTTGCTTTTACAGATATTGTAATTTATAGGTGTAGAAACTCAGTAGTGTGAGAATTGCTTTTGTGTTTGTATATATATGATGCTAATTTCGCTAGATTAATATAATCTGATTACTTATATTGCGTTTTTATATATAGTAAGGTTTTCTAGGGATCATCTAGACCGAAGTGCACTGGTGATTAGGGAGACCACTCAGACAACCAGATGTTAAAATTCTGGTTATTGAGGGATCTTGGTTAAATGGTATATTTACAAGTTATATTCAAAGGTCCACTGGAAGGAAATCCTCGGATGTCAAATATCGGTGTCGACTGCTTTCGCTGCTTCTCGGGGCCGCAATAATGACAATAAGTCGATCGTTGATCAGGCAACTTGGACGCCAAGAAGAGAAAACATCTCTCCTTAGCCTCTAATAAGCCTATAAAAAAAAAACCAAGAAGATTTTAAAAGCCCTTGAAGTGACGTCGGTACGGCATGACCTCACTCATTTTCCGGGGCCTTCATAGGCTAGGGAGGTTAGGAGGGCTATCGATATGGCTGGATATTAATTTTATCGGCCAGCCGTCAGGGGTGTGATCACTATTATGTTATAGTGTCTCAATCTCAGACTTTACGGCTTCACTCCATTGTTACTGAGGTCCCACCTGCCAGAGAATAAAAGCAGGGCATCAGCTGTTTTACTCACCAGTAACAAGTTGGCCATTGTACTTGGAGGCATGTGTCTAGAACACCACAATACTTTTTACATTTTTGTTTTAAAGCGGATCTGGACATAAAAATCTTATTAATGCACTTTTTTTTTAATAATTTTTTTCACGTGAAATATATACATCGTAAGCAGGGAACGTGCGAACTTATCGTGCTGACACCACAGGCGGCATTTCGTTTGCGGTCTTCTAAAAGGTAGCTCTTGTATAAATTAATATTTAATCATTAAAATTACACGATAGTTTGAAACTTAGTAAATTTTATTGTGATTGTGTTAGTTTTATAACTGAATATTATTTTGCTATTACATTTGTTTATAACGCAGTAAATTCATTTTAAAATACTTGTGCTATATTAATTTATTTGAAGAGGTTTTTTCATATGCGTAAAATTTATTTAAATAATTAAAAATTAACGCTAAATCAAGTTATTACCTTATATGATTACAAAAATATTTTGTTTCACTATTTCGTTGTTAGTAAATAAAGGACTTAATATTTTTTAAAATATTTTCTAAATAATGCAATGAATGGATAAAACTATACAAACTATGATCAATTTAAAATTTGTACATTTATAGGTATAATAACTTACAGAAACTCAGCAGCTTGTGTGAATTACTTTTTGTATTATATATAGAATTCTGAATCTGATAGTTTGATTATTTATATTACATTCTTACATGATATTTTTACATGCTTGCTTTAAAATGAATTGGAGCAAAAAAAATCTTATTTATGTGTCATGTAGCTCTTATTAAATTTCGGTATTTACCTATGATCAAATTTAGAGTGGTTATTTTGTTAGTCACAATGGCTAAATATTATTGTGTAGATTATTCATGTACTAAATTTAACGAAGGTTCTGAGAGACTACAGACAGAAACTTAAAAAAACTAATCAGCTAAATTAAGAGTTATTAAAATCAAATATTACACTCTTAAATTAAACCCAAATAAGGTTGATGCTTTAAAATAAAACTAAGCAAATTTATTATTATGCTATATAAATGTCTATATACATAAAATTTGATTTAAACTTCATAAAATTTGCTTTTCCAAACTTTTTACTAGGTGTACACTATTCAAGATTTAACATTAATAATATCCTAACTTTTAGGTAAAAAAATAAAGAAAAGAGAGGACCTAATGTCAAATTCAATAATTTATAACAAGTACCTTTGTGGATCTATTTGGTGTGCCAGGGCGGTAATCAGGTTGGACGCTCTTGGTGAATCGAGGTAGACACTTTGTGTGTGTTTCGTTTGGTGGGATGACAATGTTGACTCCAGTCTCACCACTGGTCTGGGGCCTTCTAAAATAATTGGGGTGATTCTTAACCCTCTCGATGCGTATTTATTTTATCAAAATAGTTTAAAAAATTTTGTAATTTTTTATTACATATTTCAAATCTATATACATTTTAGAGTTAAAATATACAAAAAATTTTTGTAAAAGAGTTTTTTTAAATATAGAATTAGGTCCTAAGAAAGGTGTTCAGAATAATGAAATTGAAGAATAATGATATAAAAGCTAAATTTTGAAAATTAATCTTGGTTAAATTATCATTTATTTTATAAAATACAAAGGAAAAAATATATACTAATTACAAAATGCAAAAGACTTACAAAACATTTATTAGAAATGAAGTCTTGTATGATAAATTTCGAAACAAGGCTCGAGGCAAAATCCTTCCTCGCAATCCTTGCACCAAATTCGCGTTTCTTTTCGAAGTTTTTGTTCCACCTTCAGTTTTTTTAACAATAGACAGCACACTATCTACGAGGCTATTTCTTGATGGGATTTGGGGTATTTGGCTAGCAAAGTGTCGAACAGTTAGTCTCATGGGTCTGTTACGCTCTTGTAATTGTTAGTCTCTTTTACTATTATTTACAACATAACATCATCAAAATAAATTTCAAAATAGACCAAAACAGTTGCATTATTTACCATAGTGAAATTTAATCTGGGATTTCCAAGGAAAGGAAATGAAGCAGGAGCTGGTGGAATATTTTGCATATCAATTTTGCACCATTGTCGAACATTTTGAATAGAAAATAAATTTTCAGATTCATCCCTATCCACAGAGGAATCCGAGAAATTATCATCAGTTTCGCTATAACAATCTTCAATATACTTAAAATAAGAGTCAGAAGTGCTATCAGTGTCGGAAATATTGTCAGGTGTATAGGTTATATCACTCACGAAACGATTCCTGCCAGACATCTATCAGCTATGAAAAGTGCGATCAAAATGCTACAAAAAATTCTTCTATATTTCTCAGAAATGTGGACAATTAAAGCCATCTGCTAGTTTACCGCTAAATAAACAATTAAAAATCACACTAAAGTCAAAATGAAAGAATAAGCGGTTAAAGAGCGGGTTGCACATTTAAAAAGACTGCTAAAATGCATGCCGCTGGAATCACGGGTTGCGCAAATTTTGCTACATCTATGTTGCTTGTGGAAATCGCGGGATGCTCAGATAGAGGGTTAATTTCGGATGCGCTGGAACACTTCTGGTTGTTGTGAGATGTCGAAGATTAGTTTTTCTCTTTTGGATCCAACTCTTCCTTTGGTTCCCGAACTCTGCTCCTCGAGTCCTGAACACTTACTTTCGGAATCCGCTCCTGGACTCCCGAACACTAACTGTCGGACTTCACTCCTTAATTTTTCTTTATTTTATATTATTTTCATCTCTGTCCTTTCTTACTTCTCTTCGTCCAATCAGAAGAGCTGTATATATATATCTATTGGGATCTTTTTCCCAGCCTTGAAACCGAAAATATTGTGAAAACCTTACCCCTTCAAATTGGGCACTGGCCCTTAGGGACTCACAAATAACTCCTCAAAGGTATATTCTTGTTTAGTGCCATGTACTGAGACGTTATTCTAATCTGGGACTGAGATTAGAACCCCGCCCGAAAATCCCACACATGAAAAAAAAATCCATTCAATTAACTGTTATTGGTTCTCTCTCCTTTACAAAAGATGTGATGAGGTCAGATTTAGATTCCAAGCATTCCACATCTCGTTTTATTTATATCAATTATATTAATTATTCAATTATATTTATTATATCAATTATATTAATTATCAATTATATTAATGATCTGAATCGCCTCACCACATTATGCACTTTTTATCATAAATTATTTTCCTAAAATATATACTTGATAAGGCGGAAACAATAGGCCTTAATGCTACTTGTGGCTTTCTTAAGATTCTTTTGCGTCCTTATTAAATTGTAGATATTGTGTTAATGAAATATTTATCATATAGATTACGATAATTTGAAAATAAGTAAAATTTTATTGCGGTTGTGTTCGTTTGCAATTACACTTCTTTTCTAAAGCATAAATTTATTTTAAAATACTTGCATAACATTAATTTATTTGAAGTGACATTTGTATAAGTGGAAATTTCTTATTAAAGTAATTACTTTCCACATTTAACTACGTTTAATTATTAAACGTTATATATGTTTAATTATCCACATTTCATTATTAAAATAGTTAAAAACTAATGCCTAAGTCAGTTATTTTCCTAATGTGAGTACAAAAATATTTTATGTTGCAACATTTTGTTGTTAATAAATAAAGAACGTAGCCAGCTTTTTAAAATATTTTCTAGATAATGCAAAAGAGTGATAGAACTGTATAAAACTATGATCAATTCAAAAACTTTGCATTTATAGGTATAAGAACTTAACAGCGTCTGAGAATTGCTTTTGTATGTATATATATATATATATATATATATATATATATATATATATATATATATATATATATATATATATATGATATATATATATATATATATATATATATATATATATATATATATATATCATATATATATATATATATATATATATATATATATATATATATATATATATATATATATATATATATATATATATATATATATATATATATATATATATATATATATATATATATATATATATATATATATATATATATATATATATATATATATATATATATATATATATATATATATATATATATATATATATATATATATATATATATATATATTGTGACGACTTCAATGTTCTTCAATGAAGAAGTAGCGTGAAGAAGGATCACAGTCATAATAGAATTGGAAATCACTTTTATTTTTTCTGGAGTAAATACTGGTTATATACAAAGGGAATCTAATTATCCCAAGACAAGTCGAAATGCAGAGGATTGTTGCTTGCATAAAATTACCACGACGATCACAGGCGGAAAAAAAGATTAAATAATCTCACAAAATGGGGAGGTTTTTCCAGGGTGCAAAGCAAACCCAATCTATCCCCCTTTCGGTGTACGAAACCCGGATCCGATTCCGGGCTTCTCTATGCAATCCTCCGGGTCATTACCACAACCGATCAGGGGCGTGATGCTTATTCAATTGGACTGTCAACATATCAGACACTGCGTCGCCGAGCTATTGTTGCCGGATCGAAACAGGAGGAATTGAGATCAGCTGATTTTGGTCTTTCGTGTTCTGAACAATGGGGGGGGAGTATTCACAATATATATACACGCCGCTGAATCCGCTAGTTTGATATCCTCTGATATTTATATTATTTATATGAATGCTGTCAATTCTCCTAGATAAAAGCTGACGATTATTGCAATCTTTAAGCTGCTGTATGCATTTTTAACACCATTCTTTATTAAGCATAAAAACCTACTTTAGCTCTACCCTGTAGTAATTTAGCCATGTCATTATCCACTTCTTAGGACGACATTTTCACAAATAACCAAGTGCAAATTTGTCTTTTGCCTGCATAGGACGTGGCAGTCAGTTCTTCGGCTTTAAGATGAAATTAAAATATTTTTGATAACCATAAGATCAGGAAGAGAGTCTAGCAAGTTGCCTTCCACAGCAGGCTGAATTAAAGTAGCATTTCCAATAAAACCCTGGTAACTAAAATGAATGGGCTATTTCCAAGTGTGATTGGTGAAAATAATTTTTAACATCCCCTCTCTCACTCACTCACTCACATGGAGGAAGAGAGATACTGTGTACATGGTTTTTTAAGATCACTGAGAATTTATTACAGTGAAGGCACTGGATTCAATATATTGTTTTATAAATATAAAGCATTATGAATTGCACTGAAAATGCTGAAAATTTTTTTCTCGTACAAAGCTATTGTACCTTAAAAAAATTTGTGAACACATTTACTCATACTGATCTACAATGTACCACTAATATTAATTTATAAATTGTACCTGAAAGGATACATGAAATAGTATCTATAGTTTTAGATAAATCAAAAACTATTCCATCAGGATTTTATGCAGGAATATTTATAATAAATTCTAATGTTATAAAATACAGGGAGAAAATAGGATAAAAACTTAAACCAGAAAAGTGGGCCATTACAGATATCCACAAATTTTTTATAAAAATAAATTCTGCACATATGAATTTTATTATATTCAGACAATCAGAAACTAGAAAAAATCGGTTTCAAATAAAGCTGCTTAAGTGCAAAGTCTTAAAGAATAGTCTTGAAATTTCTAAAAAGTGCAAGTGAAACTAATATTTTGACACTTATAAAAAAATAAAGGAATATTAGCAAAAACTCCTAATTTTTTCAAACTTTATTTTTACAGTTTTAGAAAGTTTCATTACAAAATATTATTGAAAATGAGCCTCAAAACTGAAATAGAATAAACTTATAAAACCTATTCTATTTTTCTTACAAAATGATATAAAAATAGTTTACATTTCTGCATCATTTGAAAACTAAAGAAAAATTAAAATAAAAGAAACTTTTTCTCTCTTTCGGACAATTTTATTAATTAAATCAAGGTTTTTAAAAGCAGTAAATGACTGAAAAGTTTTAGAAGAATGAAAAGCTCACGAGGTAAAATTCTTTTCATGTATGAAATTAAAATATAATTTATTCATCGTTAATGGAACTAGCGCATTTAAAAAGAATATTAATAATTTTTTAACTAGCAATGCGAATAAATGTAAATTTTTTACATTGATTCCATTAATGGATAAAATTAAATATACCTTTAGAAACTTTTTTTATGTAATTATTCTTTTATATTTCTTTATGATTAATGATTGAAAAGAAATTTTTTGTAAAATTTTTTTATTTGCTAAAGAAAGTCAAAAAGAAAGTTTAAAAAGCTAAATAAGATTGCTTAATGCCTTTTCAGTTTTTTAATAATTTATGAAGTCGGAGAAGCTGTTTGAAATAAAACAGGTGTTTTTGCATGTTATTTTTTCTTTTGTGTGTGCAAGTGTTAAGGTAAGAATGGAGCTGATGCTTTTGTTCTCAAATAAGTTCTTAAATTGTAAACTTTGTGAATGTTTAATGGATTTTTCTCCAAAAAATAGCAATTCTTTTTTTCATTTCACTGATGGAGGATTAAAAAAAAACTGATTAAAATTTTTCTCATTGCTTTGTGTATGTATTCAAATAAGAACTTTAAATTTCGATCATTATATAATGTATAAAAAAGTTGCTTTTTTAGTGAAGGATTTTTTCTAAGGACAAATATGGAAAAAAAAGTATTAAACTTATTTATTAAAATTAGGGTTAATGTATGAAACAATTGATTATTAATAAAGAAATATAATATTCTTACTATCTCCAGTGGCCTTCGCCGCTTTCAAAACGCTGGTATTTGTTGGTCGTTTTATTGTGGGAACACTATATAGGCAACACACATTAATTCCCTGGGACAACACTGTGAGCGTATTCAGTGTCCACGGCTGTCTTGACCGTACGCCTCGTTTCTGTACCTGCTCGCCTATTGTTATTGGAGTAGGTTCCCTAAAGCCTGTCTTGCCGACAATTAATTACTGCAGCGACCTTATACTGCACTATGTATTTATTATTTACAAATTTGTTGAATATATGTATATTGAACATTGTTAACCAAAAACATGGCTGGAAACCACAGAATATAAGCAAATAGTGCCGAGCGGCCTGCAACTCTCTCTTGGTTTCAGCTCTCCTCCTCGAAATGTCCGTTCTATCTCTTTCCAAGCGGGTATCTCATCCATCTAGGGCCGGGGTAGAATCCCCCATCTCTTAGTCAGGCTTTCGCCTCCTTGGGAAAATGTCCCTCTTTTCCTCCGCAGCTGGTGCTGGCGGGGTTGCTATTCTTCCCCCTCCTGGTGAACTTTCCTCTCCCTGGATTAGGGCTTGTCTACCCTCTCTCGATGTGTCCGTCTTTGCTCCTAAGCTCCGTAAAAATGCAGGTGTCCATGTAACACAAACTCGAGTCTTGAGTCTAGTATTACATACACAAAGTGGGTACTCGTAATTTAGAAGCAGGGTTCAAGCAGAAGATCGCAAGGCTTGCTTTTCCATTTCCAGAGATATCGTCTGAGAATTTGGAGGATATTGTGATCACGAACCTAGTTTACTTACCCGAGCAGTCATTAATGAATATGGAAGATCTTTGGCTGATTGGAGCCTCGAACTAACAACATTCCAGTTATGAGATCAGTGCTTTCGTCGACTAAAATACTACGGCTCTCTTTCGAAAATATATTTTATATAATCATTTTAAAGATATAAGTACACTAAAAACGACCATAGATTTTTTTATTAACCCTTTGGATTCTGTTGTCGCTGTAATTGCGACATTAAAATTCTAACATTAAATCCACTGTCACGGTTACGGCGACACGGTGAGCCTACTCATTAATGATCACTATACTTCATTTTATTCGACTCCATTTTTCTTTTACATCACAGGTATGTACTTGTAACTAATATAGTGCTGGAATTATTGGATTATATTCGTATGAGTTACTAGGCTGGAGTGCAAAGGGTTAAATTGGTTTTGTTTTTAAAGCTAAAATTTACTTTAATGCTACGCGATGGCTAATGAGACTATAACCTGCTTCTCAATGGTGAATTCTAAAAACTATGTATATCCGATCCAAAATCAGAATTCTTATTTCAATTGTGATTTTTATTTCTAAAAATATATCTTAACCTTTATGTCCGCTTAAAATATATTGGAGATATATTATTAGAATTTCGGGCAGTTTAAAAATGACTTTCTCTAATAGTATATACTATGACAGCTGCAAGACACCTGCAATATATACTGTAGTAGCGTTCAATGGTCCCAACAAAGAAGCACCAGGGCCATAGGTTAATACTTAGTCCTTAAAATTAAATTGTTCTTAATGTAACTGAGTCATTCTCAATCTTTTTAAAAATTGGTTTTTAAAGTTTATTTTAAAAAATCTGATTTGGACAACACATGACTTCATTGTACGTCTATTTTCATTATATATCATTTTTATCATGTATGTTGCATCACCGAAACTATCATCTGTACATTTTTTTCAAGATTCAAAATAAGGGCACTTTCTCGTGGTATCCATTATGTCTGAGTACTGCCATCTGGTGAAGACACAAATTGTTAATAATCATAATTGTAAGACTATTTTTTATTTAGATGTTTCGTACGAAATCAAAATATTTTTTGGATTGTAATACTTTCTCCTCTCAAAGTACATATTTACGTTGAAATATGAGCCCTTAAATTTATCATGAATACAATAGTTTTTTACTTCTTCTGACTTATACCTCTGATCTGAATCAGATTAGATTCATGAGATTGTTTGCTCTAAGTAAATCCAAGACAAAAGTTGGTCTCTTCAAAAGATTCCCGCGTACCAAGTTAATGCTATAATGACTCCCATCCCTATCACCGCAAGATGATCCGGACTATCTCAAAAGAAGTGTATTGTCATCACCTGTTGTGTATCTGTTGAATGACGTACGCAATTGCAGGCGAAGATGACAAAGCCAAATTCGTCACGGCGCGAATTTCAGACTTTGTCTGGTGGATTTCTATGCGCTGTTCAAAGAATTTTGGATGACTTGTCATCCATGTCTATGTCAGAGGAAGAACTCTTGGAGGGTCAGACATACTGTTTCCATTACTGAGCCAATTATGGAGAGGTGTTTTGGTGAGCTACAGCTTTTTTTGGACCAGGATCGGCCAATTCCTTTTAAGTGGGTGTTTACTGGACAGCCCCTGGATAAAAGGGGTCGGAGAGGATGCAAAGGGACTAGTCTGAGATTTTTTTCGAGAGAGGTTTGTCTCTCGAAGTTATGTCGATCTGCGATTTTTTCCCGAGAGTGGTTTTCTCTCCAAGTTGTGCTCCAATTTTTAATCTAACACTCGTATGTAATTTTTGAATGTACATACATGTAATTAATTCTGTACATATTAAATAATTTGTAGTATGAAGCTAGTTGTGCTTCGTGTTAATGGTTGTAGCGTTCAAGTCCTTACAATGCAGCTGTTGTGCAGTGGCCTGTTCAATATTACAACTCGTGCAAACAGGGAATTTAATTGTACCATTGGAAAACCTGAGGGTATTTAAATGCTCTGAAATCAGTAGAGTCAACGCAGTTTTCACTCCTGTTATCCTATCACTCTGAAAATCCATTGAAGCACCAGACTCCTCATTGGAATACCATGGTGGATGCTTTCAAGAGATATTTATAGAAGCCTTACTTTCTGAATATAGCTGAAGGTACGCCAGAGGATCACCAGTGACCTAAGTCATGGTAGAGTCCTCCTTCTCCAATTCATCCGTAATATCATATTTTAAATTCATATGGGACGGAAGCCATTGTATATAAAAGGATACTAGAAATTGACAGGGTCTTGAGTTTTCTACATTCCTAATTCTCTTTTGATCCCTCATAAGTCTCCAATTTTGTAGATATAGTATTGTACTACGGCTGTCCGAAATGATCCAGATTTTTCCGGACATATATCTCTCTGTAACACAATCCAAAGTTTTATCCATAATTTTATTATCATATATAAGTAAATAAAAACTTGAGAATTAAAAATAGTGAGGAAAATTTTTAATATGTGATGTCTTTTGTTAAAAAATAAAAGCGACCCAAGACTATTATTTTACTAATTTATATCCTGTTGTTATAATCATGTAATTCAGCTATTTAATTTGTGTCCTTACTAAGATTATTGTAAAAATTACGATATTTTAACAGTAAAAACATTTAAATCCTTTATAATGTTGTTCCAAGGTACCTATTAAAGTTTATTTTATAGTTTATAAAAGATTTTTTTTCGTGCCCACAGAGGCAGCTGTGCCACGTAAAATAGATTTGAGGTAGCAATATGCTCTATGTTCACGCTATACCTCGGGAAAGTAGGCTAAACATAATGTTTTTTTATTATTATTTCTAATTTCCAAATTACAGAGATCCACTTTGATCTAAAAATCGTTCTTCCATCTTAGCACGAAATATGCAACCTTTTACCTCAAATTGAGTCGTTTCGAGGCCATGATGTTAGCTTGTCTATGTAGAATTATAATCTACAAGAACAACACAAATTGTGTAGCAGGGAAGCCTACTTTAACATTGCATTCAGGTATGTGAACAATTCTTTGCGATTACAACTTAGAAATAATGGGCAGAGCCAGAAAAGAAACGATGTTGTGGAAAAGCTGAGTTAATTTTTTAGGTATGGTAGATTAACAATTTCTCCAGTTTAAAAATCAGCATAAATTTCATTTTTATGATTCGTAAAAGGGCTTAACATTACTAGAAATTGACAACGTTAAAAATACGTGAATGATCGATGTACATTGCGAATATTGAATATAAAAGCTTAAAATACAGATTTTCTTTCTTGGGAATTACAAGTAAAAACTTTTATTGACCTGAAAACTTTTTGTTAGTATATTTGGAAATTTACCGCAAAACCCAAGGGGACACATTCATTATTCACTAAAAAAAAGTGTAAACTACCTCTAAAATGAGATCGAAATTATTCATTGCGACATTCCCCTGAAAACACAAGCAGCCTTTTTTAATTGACTATAGTCAACAAACTTGTCGAATGTTTATCCACTATGAATAATTAAACTATTTTCTAGTGGGTGATAAAAAATTGTTTTCAGCATGCCTTTATTTTCAACAAGATATTTTAGACCTTTAGGTTTACTCTCGTTTATTTACTTCTGAGGTAATTGGCTTTTAAACAACATCATCTTGATATTTTTTAAATAAATGAAATTTTAGTGAATATTTTTACTAAATATTCGTCTTGCATGTTGAATGTGAATCTCGAAACTTAATCTGCTATTATTTCAAGAATAAATATTATCTTTTTGAACAGGAAATTCCCTTTTTCTCGCTTCAGAGGTTTGTGAAATTTCCATTGAAAGATTTCTTTATAAAACTAAGAAGTTTGGTAATTTCCCCTGGAAATTGCTCAATTTTGAGGGATTAGGACACTTCTAAGAGCTCCATAAGACCCTCCTCTGAGAGAACGACACATAAAAATGCATTAGCGACATTATACAAAAGATAAATCCCCTTTCGATGCACTGAAAGCTGATTGGAAGTAGATGAAGAACTTAGAGAAGAATTTTCGATTGAAGATTACCTTAAACGGATTAGATGTAAAGTACAAAAATAACGCAAGGAGAACTGCTTAAGGCGACAGAGTACTTTTCCAGTTCGAAAATTCTTCATTATTAGAGATGATGTTTGATTTAATATAGCATAAAATGTTTTATGCTAAGAATAAAAGTATTCCCAGATTATTAATAAAGGTTCATATTTTTAAAATTATTTAATTTTGTTATATGGAGTAATGCAATTCTAGAACAAAAATAGAAAATATAAGAGAAATAATAAATGAATAAAATAGAAATCCAATTACTTACAAAATAAGATTTGAAGTGTAAAGGAGAAACTAAATTTTTTATTAAACAGAAGCTGATTATGATTTTTATTCTCTCATCTAAACAAACATTAACACGATACTATGTTTCATTTTATAGTAAAATAAATTGTTAAATTTTTACATTTTCAGTTTAATATATTTTAGTTAACAACTTTCATATCTTTACGATTTAGCTTGAAGAATAAAAAAAAAACACATTTCTTACTTCAAACTGGTATAAAAAATGTAGCTTTTAATACAGATATTTCAAAAGCTGGTTTGTAATATTTTGCAAACATAGATCATAGATAAAATATGTAAAAAGTTTATTTTATACATTGACGATAAATGATTTTGTAAATCATTTAAAAAAATCATTTTACAAGTTTTTACTTCATGTTATCCAAAATTTCTATCGATTGCTAGCGAAATTTACAGAAACGGTTTAGTTTTCTAAAACAAATATAATATTGGAATTTAAGTTTTAAAATATTGAACTGGCTACCAGATGTTATTATATAAAATACATTTTTATTTACTAAGCATGTACAATATAAACCCATATGGGATACCCATATATACCCATTCAGTTATATAACTTTGTATCCAGTACTGCAGGGAAATTTATTTAATAAAATACTAGAGTATATTATGAAATTTTAAAAATGTCGTTTTAATTCTGGTGCTTCATAGTACACTTAAGTACCCATTATACGTTTTATTTAAGGTACCAAGTACACCTTAAGTAATGGGTATGAATTAAAGCAGATAGTAAAAGAAGAAATAATAGATCTGTAAGAATCAATATATATATAAATATCTCTTTGTGTCACTCGGATTGCATCTCATGTACAAAATGGGATTATTAACACTGTCCATCAACCTTGCAGTAATTTGCATTTCTCAGGAGAGACTTCGCTATGTAGCTGGGTACTTTATATATTGAAAATTTTAAGATTATTTTTTTTATTAATATTAAGAGTAAAAATTCCAGTTTTCTAAATGTAGCAATAAGTTACATTCGGTTCAACTTTTATTACCTCTTACCGTAAGTCATCGTCAAAGACATACCATAACAGGACCGGTTTGAACTAGAAAGAAACTTCGGAATTCTCCCAACCAATAGAAGGGTGGGATTCTGACCTCCCGCCGTTATGGAGTGGACCCCTGTTTTTCTTCTCCTCGAGGCAGTCTGATTTTTTTAGAGGACAAGGTTGTGACCAGAAGAGAGTAGAAGGTGAACGCTGCTGGTATCCGCGGCTTGAGGGATAGTTCTTTTGAGAAAAATCATCCCCATATTGCTTTTTAGGACCATCGCCGACTCGAGAGAAGTCTTTGTTATGTACAAATGATAAGTTGATTACAGTTGTGTTCCTTAGGCATTTGTTTAATTGTATAAATACATTTAATCAAGACATATTTGTCTATGTGTTTATTAATGAGTATTAATTTCTTCTTTATCAAACACTAAACCAACATAACATTATTTTTACACTAAACAACTACATTGAAACAAAGATGGAAGTTGATACATTTGATTTCCGTAGCAAAATGTACGTAAATAGGAAAATGACCAGGGATTCATACGCATAGTGCGCGTTATGTAATATTTAACAATTCTTGCCTGATTTCTTGTAAAGAACAGAATGCGTGTTATAAGGCCCACATAAAATGCATTGTTAAGTCCTTAACAGGCATTTTTTGCTCGAACCATTAGACATGTATTACCTTTTAAAGTTTTACTTTAAATTTCATAACCATTAATTTCACCAAAAAATTCCTTTTTGCGTAAATTCACTAAGATATTTTAGTTTAAAATTTGAAAATGTAAAGCTTTTGACCCTTTTTTAGGGAATTGGTTTAAAAAGGAATTACAGTAATTTGATTTCAGTAAGTATTGTACGTACGGTACACTTGGAAGTGAACTTCAGTCTTTCTTTGAAGCAAAATTGAAGCAAAATTGAAGTCCTAAAAAAAGAAGTCTTTAATATATTGGTAAAATAAAATGTTTTGAAAGTTTTGAGAAAAGTAATTCATAAAATTTAAGATTTAAAATCAGTGATCCCAAATTCTGGATCATATAATTTGACTTTTATAAGAATCTGTTGAAATATGCAATCGCAGTTATACTTGGCGACTTGGTGTTTTGGCTGCCTGTAATTATTTAAGTCAGAGCTTTCTCGGAAGTACAATGTTTTCTTGAGTTGATCTTTATGTGTTTTTATTGGTTGTGTTTTAGTAGTTTTGTCTTGTGCCTGTAATTTGATTGGCTGGGCTCATGATCTTCATAAAACTATAAAAGCCCAATGTACCTCGTAATTTTTTTTATCAGTATCAACATTATAATTATTATCATCATCATCATTTTGGTGTCTTTAATAAAAGGTGTTTTGCGATCTGCGGCTCTTCATTATGCTTCAACAGAATCAAATTAGTATTTAAAACCCACTATTTACTTTTTCAACCTTTTTAAACATTTTATTTTACCAGTATATGAACGACCTTCACATTTTGGCCGACCTAATTTCAGAGAGCGACTGAAACCAACTCAATATAAACAATTTAAAAAAAAATTTCATAAAGTACATTTGGAACATTTAATAAGTTGCCTGGTAGTTTTGGTTACAAAATTATATAGAAGTATGTGTATATTT
The DNA here is from genome assembly GCA_032207245.1 of Pardosa pseudoannulata. Lineage (NCBI taxonomy): Eukaryota > Metazoa > Arthropoda > Arachnida > Araneae > Lycosidae > Pardosa > Pardosa pseudoannulata. The sequence continues at coordinate 40,311,795 of CM063510.1, read as the reverse complement.
CCCGCATGCTCAGTTAGATATTATTTTCTATGCATATACATAACTTTTCATTAATTAAATTTTTAAAATTTAATTTGTACGTTTTTTATTCCTCTTAACAATTTTTTTTTTCAAATTTTGTGAGATATTAATATAAGTTTCAGGAACTAAGAGGAAATATTTGTAAAATATTTTCGATGTTGAAACAAACATTTTTGTCTTTTTTAATGTATGAGTTATGTATTTAAAAAATCCTGCAATCTTTGCCAAGACAAAAATATCGTTATTTCTTTATCATGAACTTGACATTCAATAAATTTCACCTGTCTAAACTTTTCCAGGATTTACATGTATTACCATTTAAATTCCATGAAAGTATAATATAACTTTATAAAAGTATAGTTACAAATAAAATATTTTATTTGCCAGTTATAATATATATTTAGTATGAGTTAGAAGAAATAAGATAAAAATTGAAATAGAGTGAGGAAAATTGTTAAGGTTAAACGACTATTGCCAAAAACCAAAATCATTCAAATCAATTAAAATGCTCAGCGAACATACATATATACAATTGATTATATGTATATGCATAAATTATGTAACGGGGCGAAATTACTCTCGCCAATTAAAGTAGTCCCTACTGTTTGAATTGCCTGGGAGCATTGGGCAATAACAGAATTTAAGTAATTCGTTAGGTTTTTCCTAAGATACCAACAACTTCGTCAGCATTATTGTCAGTCAGAATTGAACTTTTATCATTTAAGTCAGCTTGAAAATGTGGCCAATGGACAGAAAATTAACATCTATTGTAGCGTTAGTTTTGGGAGGCGGCTTAAAAAATAATTTAAGTCGGTGAACACACCTTTAAATATAACATTATAAGGCTCGGAAAGTAAATATTATAAAATGAGAACGGGAAAAGGGACAATTTTAGATAGATATTTTAAGTGTAATAATTTTGATATACTGCATATATCGGAATATATATGCATATGTATATATGTGTATATATAATGTATGTATGTATGTATGTGTGTATGTATATATATATATATATGTATGTATATATATATATATATACAGAGAGAGAGAGATAGATATATAGATATAGATAGATATAGATAGACAGATATAGATAGATGGATATAGATGGATATAGATATAGATAGATAAATATAGATGGATATAGTTAGATAAACATAGATGGATATGGTTAGATAAATATAGATGGATATAGTTAGATAAACATAGATGGATATAGTTAGATAAATATGGATGGATATAGTTAGATAAATATAGATGGATATTGTAATACTAGACTCAAGACACGAGTTTGTGTTACATGGGTCCCTGTTTTTGTTTCGGTGGCCGAAGACGGACACCCCGAGAGAGGGTTGGTAAAGGTTCAACATGAGGGGGGGGCGATGGATGCCACCCCCGCCAGCTGCAGAAAAGGGCATTTTTTTCCGTGGAGGCGAAAACTTCACCGAAGGGGGGATTCCCCCCAGCCCTCACGAAGAGGGGTGAAGAGGAGATGCCCGGTCGGAGCGACGGGGAACGGACATTCTTCTGAGAGGGGTTGAGACCGAGAGAGGTGTTTCCGCTCGGCACTATTTATTTTTGTCCTCGGTCTTATTTGAGCCCTGTTTGGGTATGATTTGCGGTGTATATATATTTTAATAAGTCTTAATAATAAATGTTTAACCCAGAGTTTTGTCGCTGCTGTGATTAATTGTCGGCCACATAGGCTTTAAGCGAACCCAAGATACCTGCTCCAGTAAAAATAGGCGGGCAGGTATAGAACGAGGCCTGCAGACTTCAGAAAGTGCAGCCGGGGACGTGCGAGGCGTTTACAGATATAGTTAGATATAGATAGATGGATATAGTTAGATATAGATAGATATAGTTATATATATATATAGATAGATATAGTTATATATATATATATAGATACATATATATAGATATATAGATATAGAAATACATATAGATAGATCTGTCTGTCTGAATGCAAAGCAAGATCATTGTCTAAAGGAAAATTTATAACTCCTCCCAAAGAAATCGGAATGAATTGCGGAATCTTAAATAAAGCTGAAAAGATTTATTGAAGTGAAAGTTTAATATTGTTAATTTCCCAAAATATGTTTGTCATACAAAAAGCTTTTATTAATGTCTCTGTTAGTTTTACGAGGAAGCAGTTAGAAAACAAAGCTTAAAGTGTATAAAGAAATGTAATAATTTTAACAATAAGAAGCATAATAACTTAAGTAGCTACATAGTAAGCAAAACAGTTAGGGAAGGGAAGTAAGTAATGGAGTACAGGAGTAGGAAGAAAAAATAATGAGAAAAGTTTCAGCAATAAAGGGAGTAATTGCGTAGGAAGAAAAAAAAATAAAGTGGAAAATCTTAAGTAATGAGTTTTTTTTTCTTAAGCTATTCCAGTTTGCTGTGCTTGAATGATCGTTTTGAATACTATAATTGTCTTACTCGTACGACTTGCTTTGCATCGTAATATTTTATCAGAGAACAATATTTAAGTTATTCTGTATTTAGTAGCATTCTACGACTTTAAATAGTTTAAAGTAAAGCATTTTACATAAGATTATTTTGAATTAAGACTCTCTAAATCTTGATTATTAAAAAAGAGCATTTAAATGGTAGAGAATCCCCATTTAGTGCTAGTTGAGGAATTAAAAAATTTTTTTTTAAATGTTTCAAAATGATCGCCAAAATGACACTCAGCGAAGCTATGGTTTGTTCTTAGTACTTTTTTACACTGCTTGAAAGTATATTATTAAATAAACAATTTAACATGAAAATTTTACACAATAATACTGTTATCAAACACCCATAAAAAGTCATTTTAAAGTTTAAAAAAATACCACACTTTTCAGAAACTATCCTGGAGCAGGGGTGACAGTTTAAAGGAAAAAAAATATCTATTGCATTTCTTGAAACTAACTTATTTTATTTGTTACCTCTCGTACGGTAACGCAGAGTGCATTTATATAAATGATAGCAATGGAATTGATGTATATGACTGGGTGTAGTATAAAAGTATGATAAGTCCAAAAGGCTTTGTTAAAAACATCTATTTAATATTTAAAACAAGACATAACTATGTTACTTACAAAATAAAGTAATGTAAAATAAAGCACTGCTGTACAGGGCCTGATTATTGCCTGGGCACTTGGGGCATAAAATTTTTAGGGGGCACGAAAACTTACTAATTGTACTAATTTACTAATGCACTAATTGTTATATATTGCTGCTTACTTAATGACTTTTTTTTGTCTTATGCCAGCTGTATATTACCACTGCTTTAGTTAATGCTTTTTGTATGCATATCTCCATGTACTCATCTCCTGGTGAAATTTATAATTTTGTACCTTTGCTTATCATTTTATAATGTGGTTATTATAATTTGCAGTAGTTGATATCAATTTCTGGGCTTAAATTATACCTGCTGAATATTTAGTACTGATAAATTTCAATCAATATCTTTGACATTATTTTGTGCAAAGCAGTTGAATTTTATGTCAATGTCATTGTAGTAATTTCATTTCCCTCGTGATATCTTGTTTATTCGAACTTCTTCAGTATAATTTTTAATCCACATGCACAATTCCCCTTTCGTTAAGTTTTAATAAATTATTGTACAAGATAATTGTGTTTGTCATGAGCTATATTGTTTCCTATTTACTTTTACTCTTATTTACCTGATAATTAATTCCCTCAATGAACCTGGTGGTATTTTTATCTTATGGATTATTGCATATTTATAAGACAGATTATTAGCAACGTACCACGATAAACCATTAAATCATCTCATCAATTTAAATTATTTTTAGTTCTAGTATTAGTATTTATTTTCTGCACCACAGAGCTTGTGAGTATGACAAGGTAGAAAATAAAAAAGTGGGTCACTCTAGGTCCTTAAAAATCCTTAATGCTAAAAGCATGGCTAAACAGAAATAATAATGATTACGTAAAATGAAAATTTGGTGTTTTATATTACTTTAATGCTAATTTCTTAAATCTGTTTGCTAATTCAATGTTATAATTTTTATATGACTGTAATGATAATAACTTGTCGCTATAAATTTGCATGGGGGTGGAGGGCACAAAAATTAGATTATGTTCTGGGCACAAAAGTATCTTAGTCGGGCCCTGCTGCTGTAAGCAACACTTGCTACAGCTAACAAAACAATCACTGTGCTTACATTCAATCAGCCTCTGCATTCAACCCACATGTTTTTTTATACGGCAGTGAAACTCTGCAGCGAACTCAAAACTTGCATTGAAATAAATTTTCATGAAAAGTATTTTACTTTGCTGTGTTTCAAATAAAATGAAGCTGAATGCACATTTGGAAGGAAAGAATAAAAGTAAAAATAGGGATAGGCACTTCATATTGCTAACATTATTTTTAAATATTTTCCTTTTACTTTATATTTCTACACTGTCATAGCAGTTATATAAAGTAAATAAAAGTAATGAATAAAATATTGGTGAACTATATGGAAAAAAATTACCTGTTACTTGTCGTGTAGTCCTCGTTTATATTTGAGTATCAACCTGTGATCAAATGTATAGTGGTGATTTATTTTTAATTGCGTTGTGTTAAGTATTTTTGTACTAAATTTAACCACAGGTTCTGAGAAACTACAGACATAAAAATGAAAATAAACTAACAGCTAAATTGACAGCAACCGAGACTAGCTTATTAAAAAAAAGTAATTTATTATAATATATATACATCTATTTACATACAAAACTGATGCTAATTTTCATAAAATAAGCTTTGTCAATATCTTTTAAATTAGTTCTGACAAATTTTTTATATACTTAAGTAATTTTGTAAATAGATAGATGACCTAATCTCAATTTCAAAAATGTATGTAAATTTGGGGTACCTTTGTGGGTCTAAAATGTTGGGCCCGGAACACTTCTGGTTGAAGGGTATCTATGGCTGATCAGGAGAGGGAATCTATATATCATCCGTTGGTCTCGTCAGGGGCTTCCTCCTGAGTCTTTGGGGTGCGGCCGTACTATTTGGTGCAGGAACACTTCCTGTCGGACTTGGCTGGACTCTCCTAGTCTGGACTATCGAGCACCTTCTCCTCTGGACTCACGAACAACTTCCGTCAGAGCCGACTGGACTCCCGACTTTCGAACACCTTCTTTTGGGACCTCTGAACCTCTTCTCTGGGGCCTCCGAACCTCGTCTCATCTTTTAGATTTTTCATATTTAATTATTTCAACCTTGTCCCCTCTTACTTCTTGTCGTCCAATCGGGATAGTTGTAAGAATTTCATTGGTCTGCTTCAACCCCGCCTTGAGACCGCCAACGTGCCAAACCTTATCCCTTCTAATTGGGCACTGTCCCTTAGGGACTCATAAATACAACACAAAGGTAGATTCTTATTTAATGTCAAGTACGGAGACGGGATTCTAATCTGAAACTAGGATCAGAACCCCGCCCGAGACCACCGTACAAGACAACAATATTTCCGTTGAATAGAAATTTATGGGCCTCCATCTCTTTACAAAGATGTGATGAGGTCAGATTTAGATCCCGAACATTTTACTTATTGTATGAATGAATCAATTATATAACAGATCTAAATCACCTCATCACATTACTAAATATCTTAGTCAAATTAAGGCATTAAGCAAGTAGAATTGCTTCTTGCATTCTTGTGTTCTCTTTAGAAATGGATGTGGTCACAAGTTTTAAGAAGTATCCGAAACTTTGTGTCCATTCGAATCTACGTCTGATATGCTCCAGTATCCTATAAGTATGTATATAATTTGAGTACTAAATTTATTTTTTTATATTGCTAAATTACATTGATAAATTAATTAAATTTAATTAAATAAGTAAGATAATTTAATACATTACTAAATTCACATATTTTACCAAATATATATGTAGAAAAGTGATTGATACAGTAATTAAGATCAGAAATCTTTAAACTATTTTAAATATTATTTAAACTGAATATTTATTAAAATGCTTTTATATTAATCAAAATTACTCCAAATTACAAATAAGAATAATTGTTATTCAGCATTAAACAAATTGAGATTCTAGAAAAGTAACATTTGATGAGAAGAAAACAACAATGATTTATTAATTATTATGAGCATCACTTTGATCATATTAGAAATTTTTTCTTTTGCATCAATGCTTATCTCTATCTTAAACGCATTACTGATATTTACTTCCGAGCAAACTGAAAATGTTGCCAACATTGTAAAGGCTTCCAAGGGTGAAATTTTTTTCCGTTGATGTTTCATGAGCAACAAAAAGAAAATGCTTCGATATAGAGTGTTTTTTCCTTGATATTGTATCGCTCTCTGCGACGGGATGTTTATCAATCGCGAGTTCTGCAAGTCATTACTATCTTCTAAAGATTATTGCATTCGCATAAGGAGGAACTGTTGTAAAGAAATTCTTATCTAAGAAAGATCGATAGATGATTTGCTTCCGAACTTTTTTTCCAGTGTTTGCCTCCATTATCTTATTACTCCCTTATATTTTGAAATTATTTTCCATTTCTGGCTCAAAAATCCATGAGCTGGAAAACATCCAGGAAGAGATAAGGCGAGTGAAATAAACATTTCCGGTTAAGCCTTAATTTCATTTTTAACGTATGATAGACTGAAAAAGTAGGATGACAGTGTAGAGAAAACGAGGATGGGATAAAGCCAATGTGTTATTTCAGCTAGCTTAAATTTGGTCTATATCTAAGCTTCTCAAAGTGGGGCGTACATCTCACTAGTAGAGCACATGTTTTTTTAGGCATTTGGTTTTTCGAAGGGCTATTAAATTTTTAAGCCTTTCAAGCTAGGTGGCGTGGTATATGTACAACTTTAGTATGGTCAGTACACTACTTCTAATAAAATAAAACTTTCTTTTATATTTCCTGCTCAGAATTTTACTTTATCTGTTTATTTTATTTCAAACCCACTTAATCTTTTAAGCATTATTAAAATTTAAATTAACAAAGCCTAACATAGAGCAGTTTGTTGAAGTAAGATCAGCATAAGCGTGGTTAAATTCTGGGAACTCCAGTTATTAAATATGCACCAAGTAGTGTATGATATTGCATGGTATGGTGTACTACCATACTATACCATTTTTTTACTCACAGTTTACTCAACAAAGGAGGGCATCAGATAGTTATAAGTGAATCAGTGCGGCATGGTTCAAGAAAGGTTGAAAAACACTGGTCTTTATGTAACGCTATCAATAAGACTTCTTAAGGTGTAGAACAAAGAAACGATAGAAAGCTGAATATGTAACGTTGCTTTAAAATATTCTCTAAAATGGAAAATATTGAATATTTTGAAGTTGTGGACAAACATCTAGAGATTGCTGTGATGAGGCGATTTAGATCAATAGTATAATTGATTCATTCATACAAGAGTTAAATGCTCGGGATCTAAATCTGACCTCATCACATCTTGTAAAGGACACAGGACCTTAAAATTATTTTCAACGGTTATTGTTGTCTTGTACGGTAGTCTCGGACGGGGTTCTGATCGCAGTCCTAGATTAGAATTCCGTCTCCGAACTTGACACTAAATAAGAATGTACCTTTGTGGAGTTATTTATGAGTCCCTAAGGGACAGTGCCCAATTTGAACGGGAAAGGTTTTCCACGTTGGCGGTTTCAAGGCGGGGTTAAGCAGACCAATTAGATTTTTACAACTATCCCGATGGGACGAGAAGAAGGAAGAGGGGACAAAGATGAAATTAATAAAATAAGAAAAATCTAAAAAAGAGAGAACGTGTTCGGAAGTCGAGTCGAGGAAACAAGTCCGACGGGAGGTGTTCGAGAGCAGAGTCGAATCAAGGAGAGCAGAGAGGTCAGAAATTAGAGGAGACGACTGTCACTGTGAGATTTGGGGAGTCCACGGAGAAAAGCCTTGAGTTCGACAGAGACTCCGGAAACATTCAGAACATCTAGCGACTACCAGCAGTGTTTCGGGCTCACCATATTAACTCACGAAGGTACCCCCTTTTACATATATTTGAAATTGAGATTAGGTCCTCTCTCTTATATTTACATATTTACTTAAGTGATGAAAAATTGTCAGAACTGAATTAGAGTGACACCTAATTTGAAGGTGTTGATAAAGCAAATTTTATGACGATAGAATCAGATTGTGTGTGCATAGATGTATATATATCATTATAATAAATTTACTTTTTTCATTTTAAGCTGGTTTCAGATGCTTTTAATTTAGCTTTTTCATATTTTATGTCTGTAGTTTCTCAGAACCTGTGGTTGAATTTAGTACTAAAATATTTTTACACAACGCAACCAGAATAAATACCACTATACATTTGATCACAGGTTAATACCCAAATATAAATGAGAACTACACGACAATTGTTTTATACTATTTAAACTGTATAAAAAACTTCCATTTGATGCCACGAAATAACACTTGAAAATTATTAATAGAGAGATAACTAAAAAACCATCCATCATGGTATGCCGGGTGATAATTGACTCTTTATTTAAAGGCATTATTATTTATTTGGTAATTCATACTACACCGCCACGACTATACCACAATAATTTTATAACGAAATTAAATTGTCCTTAAAATGTTGGAAACCGTTTGGATTTGAAGAAAAACTATATGAACGCATACACTCACACAATGTATATATATATATATATATATATAAAATATAAATATGTACTATACATATATATAAATATACATATATGCACACACACACACTCAAAATTGTTCAAATTTCCTATAAAATGTTTTTCTCTTGCATATTCGGTAGAAATGAATCAGGCATTAATGGGTTCACCTTTTTATTATTTTTATTTAATATTTGAAAGATAAATATTTAAAAGATGTACGGAGTTGTGAAAAACTAAATAAAGGAATACAAAATTTGAATTCTAACTTTTCGACGTTCTTTTAACACTTAAACAGGATTACTGATAGTACTGTAAACTAAACTTTAAATACTGTTGGAGGTTCTGAGATTTAACCAATCATTACTTTGGGTGTCATTTCCGAAAGTCGAGTAAAATAATCGTAAACTTTCAAAAGTTTGAATGTTACAACTGTACATACAAACACGGAACTTTGATTTTGATGTTTTAAATATCATTTTTGTTTATTGCTAAACTGATTTTGATGTTTGTGTGTATGGATTGACGTACGAATGGTTATTCCTTAATTAAAAAATTATATTAGTCGTAGAAAGTCGGTATTTCGTATTTAGGATTGTTATGATATCTAGTTGTGCACCTTCTCTTTTGACTGTAATATGCAGCCTATAGAACTAAAAATTTCAGTATAACATGTATTACAACTGTGCAGCATAACTGAAAAACAATCCGCTGTATAATAATAGTCTAAGTTATCTGTCCGTCTGCCCTTGAATTTAAGAAGTGTTTGGACTTGAAATGGATAGAGGCATCCATATTGGATTTTTCATGAGTTAGGATTAGCAAAATTCAAAGCGAGTAAAGTTTATCTTCTCGTAAACTATCGATCTGATTCTAAACTCAATTGGTATAAAAATGCTTTATATCACCGCAAAAAATACTGTCATCTTTAAAACGTTCGAAATCCCCCTTTCCCCCCCTTTTAGAGCATTTAATAACATTATTTCAAGCCCTATATTTCCCAGTTAAGAGCAGGTGATTATATTTATCCATTTATCATATAATAAATAATTAAAAATAACATTTTTTTCTATGATTATGACGTCATTCCTTTAATCCTCTAATTTAATCATTTCCTATTTTAAATTACTTAAATATCGTCTGCATTATTTTCATTCGTTTTACCACTGAACTTAGATATTACGTAAATAATTTTCTTTTATATTTGGCTTAAATAATAGATTAGGAACATATGTGAAAATTTAAAATTTAATCATCGATAAATTTTTGTGGTAAATGAAAATTCTCAGCCAAAAGATGAACCATTTTTTTCCTGCGTCATAGGGCACTTTACAATTCTGGATAATTAAAAATTTTATTGATAACGTCATATGAGCCGCTCAGTGCACACATTGCCTAACTCCATTTTCTAAAAATTACAAATATATTATAAAAGCTCTTAAGAGGTGCCAAGAGTAGCCTATTCAACGACCGACTGACCCAAAAAATATATCATTAATCCATGCTGATAACTAAAATTGGGGAATATTGGTTTGAAGGAGAACTGCGTGGAATATTTTGTGCATTGACGTTCCAGTTTATCAATATCCAAAAAATGAAGTTAGTCAATGTGTACACTGACCTGCTCATTTGACGGGCTATGTGCTAGTTAGTTATGTATTGTTGAATTTTATTATTTTGAAATCCCAATAAATAACTCTATCTACTATATAGTTTCACTTTATAGTTCTGTATTTACACGTGATACCAAAGTAAATCTTGTGAAAGTTTTTCTTTTTATGAGTGGCATCCTATATGTTTACAATGACAGATAAACACTAATAAAGGGAGGATGGAATTCGAGGATGGAAAGTTGTTCAAATTTCATAAAATGTTTTCTCTTATATATTCGGCATAAATGAGTCACGAATTAATAGGTTAATAATCAAATAATAAATCTTTAAAAGGGTGTAAGGAGTTGTAAGGAACTCAATAAGTGATTACAAAACAATATCCTACATTCGGTCATCAAAGAGGACACTTTGTATTGAGATTAAGTAAAGGAATCTCTCACTTTGATACTAAACTACACAACTCGAAAGGCCGAACATGAAGGGCTACGCTATTGGAAATTCCCATTAGTTCTAATTGAATTATTAAGGGAAAATGTCAGTTGCTCATTAATTTTAAACTTTCGAGTCTATCAGCTTAATGAACGGCAGGTTCACTTGTACCGAGTAAATGCGTCCAAACGGATAGAAGTGGAGAGCAATTACAGCAATATGGAGATCCAGTAACAGCTGGCACTTCTAATCCAAGAAAATGATCTTGGTTCATAACGGGTAGGGGCTAAAGCAGCACAATCATATTGCAAAACAAATTAAGAGTAATGGCTGTTGAGGAAAAGGGTACAAAGCTTGTCGTGAAGGGAGATTTTTTTATGCTTCATTTATCAGGATATTAAGCCTCTTAAATTGAAGATTGAAGAATTGCAACGTATTCGTTTTCATGCCACAACGCATATAAATATTTAGTTTCTGGTTTCGTATTCCGACTTCTCGAATACTAAGAGAAACTTTAACAAATGATACATATTTAAACATAAAAAGAAATCTTAGCTGTTTCAACACGGTTGTCTTTTTATCTGAAGGTAATCTAGTGCATTCAAATAATACACAGAGTAACAGCTAGAATTTCTGGAAAGAATCGTCCATAGTGAGGTAGGGTTTGTAACATCGCACATAAAGAAACCTTATGTATTAACGAAGGTGTAAATAATACCTACCAGTTTTCAAACACAAGAAATGTATTTTATGGCTATCTATACCTTGTAGGGCAGTTTTTAGTATAAAAATGGAGATAGAGTAAGATTTCCCCTTAAACTTTCTCACCAAGGCTGTTTCTCATGCTCCAGTAATAAGAAAGAAAGAAGGATGTGTGTTTTGGTTTGGTTTTGGAGCGCTACGATCTACTTTTTGCAACACGATTGCTAATGAGACCGGGACCTACTGCTTAAAGCCGATTCCGAATGGCTACGAACATCCATGCCGTAGTGGGATTCGAACCCACGAACTCCGGTTCCGAAGGCCAGCACCCTAACCATTCGTCCATCGTTCGGCATGATGGTTGAAAAAGAGCTAGAACTTATTAAAGGATAACCTCTTTATTTCTGGCTGGAGGATAAGTTGTTAGGCCCGTATGACTGCAGTATCCGAGATTTATTTAAGAGGGATGTTCACTGTAAACTGCTCTTGTTTAGTTTTACTGTATAACGAAACCATAAGTCCTCGGAAAATGTCCTCTTTCGCTGAGAACCTTCTGTTTTAAAGAAGAGATGAAACGCACGTGTTAAACGTGTTACTGAAAGACCTGAATCCATACTGGGCATTTTTTTTGGTCTTCTACCAAAGCCTAGAAGGCAGCAAGTGACCTCCCAATCTGCTGCCCTGTGTCGTATACCCCCACATATTTACACTATTTCTACAAAATGCAAGAGCTGGGTAAAGAGATAAAATTTTGGTCTGTGATTGTGTTACGGTATGTTTAATTTCGAAGTAATTAATTTAAATCACAATTTAAACATAATTAATTTTAAAATGCTTCAGTAATTGTATATTTTACTTTGTAAATTTTTATAAAATTTTACTTTTTGTATTTGGCAACACTTAACATTATTCTTAGAATTTTGGAAAACCTACCTAAAATAGGGTTACGAAAGAGTCGAAAATAAATGTTTTGTAAAAGATTTATGGTTGTATTCTTTTTTAATCAAGTGTCGTTGAAATTAATTAATTTTTATATGCATCATTTATTACCATTCCATGCGGCAAACAACAATCGTTTTAGAGGACCTAAGAATTTTCAGAAATGTAGTGTTTCTAGTCTTTGGTCCATAGGCAGCGTTTATTAGTTTTGATTTTTGAGTTTAATAGGTACCTTCTAAACTGAGACTTCTAAAAATACACAGTATTCACTCACTATTCCATTTTATTTTTATCGTAATCGAAATTCCTGATTGTTACAACGTACGTATAGTTTGCTACACATACTCATAACACTGAGCTACCTACAGCTCTAACCCAGATTATGTTCTAGGCCAAAAATAATGATTAATACTTTATTCTAAAAAGATAACATTTTAATACTTTTATTCAATATTTACAATTTTTTTATTTATACAATCAGGATAGCATTAAGGTAGCAGCATTTGACGATTAAATTCTCTAACAACATTTAACAATTAAATTGTCTAAATATGTAAGGTGGTGGCTCCAGTCGTAAAACCAGTAAATTATGATTTACTCGGAAGGAGTTGAGATATGGGGCATATAGTAGAAGCGGGCACACATCTAATGGCGAAGGTGGTTGTCAGTCGAGGGATGTTTGGGAACCAGGAGAGGAATCATTCGAGGGGACCTCCAACAGGACAGTCAGGGTGTCACTTTTGTTTTTGACGCTTGGGAGTTAAGAAAGGAACATCAGCTAGGTCGTGATCTCCAGGAATTCCCTCCAGTCACCTTCCCCTCTCATCAGCTCTCTCTCTCTTTCTCGTAGATCCTCTAAATATCTCATTTGCTTTTCGCCTAATAGTTATCAACATCCAATCAATTCCCATAGTAATAAATATTGGGTGTAATCCTTTTGCTATTTGCTAACTATGAGCATTTAGGATCCTCCCCCAGATGTATCCCAGGGTACTATATTAATTTCTCACGGGGAACCTCTTCAAGTTGCAACTGGCCACAGGTTCTGACCTATTGGCCTTATATGAACCCTTTCCACTGCATCTTAACCTGCCACTCATCAACTGGTCCGTTTTTGTTCATTGTAATAGGTATGCCGGGGAGTTTGTGAATCAAGTCATTCCATCTGCCTTGACAAATTTTCTTAGTAGTCATAACCTACTATATAGATCTTCACTTTTTCATTTTGCCTAGCTATTATAATTTGAAAAATTAGTCTAAATGTTGTCTGTAGCGAATGCTGAGAAAAATATCGATCTTATTGTTTTTTTGATGAGTTGAATTAGTAAAATTCAAAGCGAGTTCGAAAATGTTCGAAATCCACCCCTTCCCCCTTTTCGAGTGTTTAATACCATTATCTCAAGCTCTGTTGTCCCCGGTTAAAAGCAGAACATTAAATTTATCAATTTTTCACTTAATAAATAGATAAAAGTAACATTTAATTACATTCCTTAATCCAAAAAATCATTACAATTTAAATATTTCACTTGAAACGTAGAATACGAATAACTTAAATGATATTCAATAAGTATAATTTTTGTAAAAAAATTTAAATATCCTTTTTTTGTATACCTTTTAATGTATTTTTAATTGCAGTCTATCTAGCGAAAAATTTTCAAATTTAAAATGGCTCGGACTATCGGAGCTTGCTAAGTTAATACCTTCCGAGAATTTTGTGAATCAACATTCCTTCTGCCTTCACAAATCTTCTTAATAGTTACTAGCTATATAGATCTATTTTGTCAGGGTTAAATCTTCCTAAATTAACTTATTTCACTGCCTTGTTATTTACAATTCTAAGAAAATCATATATCATCTTCAGATATTGCAAATGCTGATATCAGCTTGTTTCATAAAACTGTCAACAAATATCGAGTAAAATAAACACCTATCCAACCATAGCTCTCAATGATAACTAAATAAGGTAACATTGAATTTAAAATTACATACAAGTTCTACACTTGTATTTCACTGTTTTACAAACTCTGGTATTGTAGTCTGTCTGTGTAAAGTGAGGATGTATAAGATCAGATTAAGGTTGAAAATTTGGGGCACATTAATATTAACATTTAAATTATGTTAGTATTTGGTATAACATAAATATTTTATTAAACATCCCCTGAATTGCAAAAAAGTATAGTATATCAAAATATTCTGCCATTATCATCTCAATAGAAACTTAGAAAGATATTGTATTATATTTGTATAATTCGTATATGGATGGTCTAGGACTATATTAATTTTAGTAATTTTTTCTGATATTCATCTTATTGTACTAATTGTAAATATGTATTTGGTTTAAATTAGAAATATTTTATTAAACATTCAATGGAAAAAACTTGCAAAATAGAATTGCATAAAATATCGTTATAAACATCATATCAAAACCCTTTTCTTTACTTTTTTGATTAAATATTGTGGAAAACTGTTGCTCAAATCTTGCTGTTTTAAAAGTCGATTATTCTTAAGTGGGAATGGACAAGAGAATTTATTAGTTAACTTTCGTGATATAACTTCATTTTGTAGTGAAAACGATTATCGATGCAAAACTTTATTCATCAATATCGGCTCCTACTGAACCGAGCAGTATTTTATAAATTATTTCACAAATATGTTCCATCTTATGGAGTTATGCAAAGAGAGGCAATTATTTTTAATTTTTCTCCTCGCAAGCGCGGATGTTAAGCAGCCAAATCGATGTTTCGACTTAATACGTAGTATTTAACGTTCTTGTATTTCTTTAGATTACCCATAACCATATAATCAAATTAGTGGCGTTTTGAGAAGCGCCCACTTCTGTTCTCTCCAAATTAAATTATTCTCTTTTGTTCTCGTTCCAAATTCGAATTACCAATGCTCGCGACAAGTTCCATTCCTAATCAACACTTACTCTGTGATAATTTGATATGTAGTTATTGATTGAAAGAAATGGCCGTTAAAGTCGATTTAGAACGCAGTTCCATGGCAGAAACTGAGCATCACCCTCGCTCAATCTAAGTCATGTGAGAGGAATTAACTGCTAGTCACGAATGAGTTTCGTTACTGCCACATTTTATTAAGCTCGCCTAATTAAATAAAGCACCGTTTTCCCATTGTCTAGGAGAAAATCTAACTCCCGCTTTACGTGAAATTGCCTCCTAGCTAATAAAAGTGTATTTCTCCGGGAAACGTTATCTTGTTCAATTTTCGTTTCGTTTTGGATATATGATGGAATAAGCGTTGATATTGGCTAATATTTTATAGATTTTGTCTCGGAGAATGTTTTAAGTTCTTGAAATTTTAGGTTCTATCCTACATCAACAGGGATATCAAGTATGAAAAAAATTAAACTCTTTCTCCGATTGAGAATATATATATACATAAGTTGAACTTACTATGAGTTTATTATGTAAGTAACTTGGTCTTTAAAAAACTTGAAAAGTAGTTTTAGTAAGCTTAGTAAATAACATTATTATAATGATTGTGTATTTAAATCTTTAACAAAACACATTATAATCGAAATAATAAATTTTCAAATATGTTCTATGCTGATTATTGTTTGGATTTTTTAAACATTTTTCGCAAATTAAACATTTAAAAAATTCTTAGTTATAAATAATTCTGTTTAAGATTTATGATTAGGTTTTCATTATCCCTTTTATTTTATTATAATGTGCGCCATATAACATAAACAGGACAAATCATTTATTAAACTTATGAATTATGATTTCTTATATCTCCCCAAGAAACAGTTATAAACTGTTCTTCTTTTTCTTTCTTATTTATAAATTTAGAACTACTTATTTATAAAATCAATTTTTAGAGCACTAGTATGAGTCATGTTTTTTAAGTACCATTTTGAAATAAATAAAAAAATAGATTTTTAACAGTTTCAATTTTATATGAAAGCTTGTACTTTAATCTACTTTTCTACATAATTGCCCCGAATATTGAGGAATATATATCGTACAAGGAGCTTTTGCATATCATCGTCTTAGAAGTCTGCCGCCTGATACATCAGTTATTGAAACACGGCCAATTTGCTTAAACTTCACTATTTTTGATGAATTTAAATACCATCATTCCATTGATTGTTGGTTTGATTCAGGTGTACTATAACCCACCCAGGTTTCCTCACCCGTAACAATTAGGCTAAAATATCATCACCTTCTTCGTGGTAATCTCTAAGAAAGTCAAGGCACTGCCCATATGTTTGCATGTTTGTACACCTCCGTCAACATTTTCAGTCCCCAGCCTCATCACGGCTTTCGGTAATATTATAGTTTAGTCAATATTGTATAAAGAATTTTGACAAACGTGAAAAGTCATCGGATAACGATTTAATCGTAAAGCTTCTGTTTTTTCTCACTGTTTGGTCAACTTTCTGCACCAAATCGTCAGTAATGACTGAAGGTCGAGAACTCAGTTCGTCATCATGCACATTTGTGCGGCCATTTTTAAATGCTTGAACCCAATTCCTTACAATTCTATTCAAGATGTCAAGATTAATATCGATCGCTTTTAAGCTTTTTGCCACCAGAAAACGAATAACTGACAGAACTTCACAGGTGGGATTCTCAATCGACACAGTCATTTTAAATGCTTACTAACACATGTAATCACAGACGAGTGTTGCCGTAATGCCGTCTCAGTCTTGCCAATAGATGCAGGTGTACAGCTAGTTTGCGAAGAATGCCAATCGCAGAGCAGCAAAGGCGGAATATCAAAATGGCAATTACTTAAAAAATACACCTCGCATTTAAACACACAGAAAATAAATAAATGGAAACTCATTTATTGATTTGATGACAAAAAGTTTTGAGACAATAACAAAAATATCACATCACTCTTTCAATTGAATACATTTACATAAATTTTTGAGGAATAAAATAGAACAACAATGATATTGGAAAATTTAGAATTGCAGCTATAACAGCTATAATTTATCTTACTTATTCTTTTAAGCAAAAACATAAACCTAGATGCTTTTTCATTTTCCACTTTATAAGTGGCGACTGAACTAAATCAAAGGTAAAAAACTCTTACAACAATGGTTGAATATGCAGTAAATGTAAACATGTAAACTATTAAAAATTATTTTTTGATTTAAATCAATATATTTTTTAATTTCTGCCATTAAAATCTACGTTAATATCAAATGGATATAAACCAACAAACGCTGGTTCATAATTAAAAGAATAAAAAATATTTTAAAAGTTTTTTTAACCTTTTAAAGTTACTCTTTATTTAACTTTCCATATAACTACTTTATATCGCTTTCATATACATTTCTCCAAATATTTCAATAATTTATTTTGGGCTAGGTGTATCTATCTATCTATCTATCTTTTTATCTATCTATCTATCTATCTATCTATCTATCTATCTATCTATCTATCTATCTATCTATCTATCTCTCTCTCTCTCTCTCTCTCTCTATATATATATATATATATATATATATATATATATATATATATATATATATATATATATATATATATATGTGTGTGTGTGTGTGTGTGTGTGTGTGTGTGTACGTATATATTTGTATGCATATATAATATACGGACAGAGCAAGTACTTGTAAATATTAAGATATTTTAAGATCTTGCACTACACATCGATAGAAAGAGTATTGGTTAGTAACAGCTTGTTTAAACAGTTACAAAGTCTGTCGTTCTGTGGTATATTACAGTGTTTCTCACACGAAAGCTTTTGATGGTTTTAAAAAGTTGATTTATTATCTATTAAAAATTAACCTTTCAGTCTGTAGTTTTAAAACAATTAATATTATACTTGTATGGTGCATAGGTCTTCCCAGTAAAATATTTGTTGGCTTTCGCTTCTAGAAATATGAAGACTGTGTTGATCAAAGAACACTCACTAAATCTAAAATTGATATATAACCTCATACAATTTGTGGGTAAGTTTAAGAATATTATTTGTCGTGTAGCTCTCGTTCAAATTTAGTTATTTACCTATGATCAAATATATAGTGGTTATTCATTTTGTTAGTCACAAAGATTAAATAATATTTGGGTTGCTTTGTGTAGATTATTTAAATTTAAATTCAACCACAGGTTCTCAGAGACTATATACTTAAAAATAAACTAATAATCTAAATTAAGAGTTATTAAAGTCAAAAATTACATTCTTAAAATAAACACATACAAGGCTTATAGTTTAAAATAAAACTAAGCGAATTTTTTATTATTATTCTATATACATATCTATATACAAACAATCTGATTTAAGCTTCATAAAATTTGCTTCTCAAAAACCTTTTACTAGGTGCCACATTATTCAAGATCTAACATTAATAATATCCTAACATTTAGGTAAAAAGAGACAAAGAAGAGAGATGGCCTAATCTCAGTTTCAAATATATATAATAATGAGTAGCTTTATGGACCTATTTGGTGTGCAAAGGCTGTATTATTGGTAGCTCTTGTAGATACCTTTCGATTAATGGGATGGTACAAATGGATATAAACCAACAAACGCTGGTTCATAATTAAAAGAATAAAAAATATTTTAAAAGTTTTTTTAACCTTTTAAAGTTACTCTTTATTTAACTTTCCATATAACTACTTTATATCGCTTTCATATACATTTCTCCAAATATTTCAATAATTTATTTTGGGCTAGGTGTATCTATCTATCTATCTATCTTTTTATCTATCTATCTATCTATCTATCTATCTATCTATCTATCTATCTATCTATCTATCTATCTATCTATCTCTCTATCTATCTATCTATCTATCTATCTATATATATATATATATATATATATATATATATATATATATATATATATATATATGTACGTATATATTTGCATATATATATAATATACGTACAGAGCAAGTACTTGTAAATATTAAGATATTTTAAGATCTTGCGCTACACATCGATAGAAAGAGTATTGGTTAGTAACAGCTTGTTTAAACAGTTACAAAGTCTGTCGTTCTTTGATAAATTACAGTGTTTCTCACACGAAAGCTTTTGATGGTTTTAAAAAGTTGATTTATTATGTATTAAAAATTAACCTTTCAGTCTGTAGCTTTAAAGCAATTAATATTATACTTGTATGGTGCATAGGTCTGCCCGAGTAAAATATTTTTTGGCTTTCGCTTCTAGAAATATGAAGACTGTATTGATCAAAGAACACTCACTAAATCTAAAATTGATATATAACATAATACAATTTGTGGTTAAGTTTAAGAATATTATTTGTCTTGCAGATCTCATTTAAATTTAGGTATTTACCTATGATCTAATTTATAGTGTTTATTTATCTTGGTTAGTCACAAAGACTAAATATTGTTTGGGTTGCGTTGTGTAGATTATTTAAGTTTGAATTCAACCACAGGTTCTGAGAGACTACAGACTAAAAAAAAACGATAAAAAATAAACTAATAAGTTAAAATAAGAGTTATTAAAATAAAAAATTACACTCTTAAAATAAACACATACAAGGTTTATAGTTTAATATAAAATTAAGCGAATGCGATTTTAACCTTCAAAAAATTTGCTTCTCCAAACCTTCTACTTGGTGCCACATTATTCAAAATTTAACATTAGATAATATCCTAATATTTAGGTAAAAAGAGACGAAGAGCGAGGGCCTAATCTCAATTTCAAATATATATAATAATGGGTACCTTTGTGGATCTATTTGGCGTGCCAAGGATGTACCCTTTTGAGCTCTTGAGATAACTTTCGGTTGATGGGATGATAATGTGGACTCCAGTCTCACCGCTGGTATGGGGCCTTCGAAATGAATTTGATGATTATGTAAGGCGGATGCGCTGGAATTCTTCTGGCCGGTGTGCGATGTCGAAGTCTCTCTTGGACCGAAATCTCCTTTGGTCCCCGTACTCTGCTCTCGAGTTCTGAACACTTGCCGTCGAACTATCGATCTCCGAACTCTGACAGTCGAACTTCTCTCCTCGACTCCTCGAACACCCTCTTTGTTGAAAACCTCGTCTCCTCCGACTTCTGACCTCTGACAGCCGGATTTCTCTCCTCGACTCGACTGCCGAACACTACTTCCCTCTTGACTTTTTTCTTATTTTATATTATTTTCATCTCTGTCCTTTATTACATCTTTTCGTCCAATCGGGAGATCTGTATAAATCTATTGGTCTCCTTTACCCCGCCTTGAAACCGCAAACAGGGGAAAACCTTGCCCCTTAAAATTGGGCACTGTCTCTTAGGGACTCATAAATAACTCCACAAAGGTATATTCTTATTTAGTGTCATGTACGGAGACGCGATTCTAATCTGGGACTGGGATTAGAACCCCGCCCGAGAATCCCGCACACGAGAAAAAAATCCGTTGAATTAATTTTTATTGTCCTCTTCCCTTTCAAAAGATGTGATGAGGTCAGATTTAGATCTCAAGCAATTTACTTCTCGTTTTATTTTTAGCAATTATATTAATTAATCAATCATATTCATTATATCAATTATATTAATGATCTAAATCGCCTCACCATATTATTTGGCGAATATGTAACTGTAATAGTAAGCTTAAAGAATACTATCACAGTTAAAAATTACATTTACTAAAACATATAAACTATTTATTAAATGTTATGCTTTATTAAATAATATGTAAGATAGCCACCAAATATTAATTAGAGACGACTAGTTTTTATTAACCCTTGAATTAGCTATAATACAATTTTTGGACTTCATGAAATTTTGCTTGAACACAGGCGATATATTGTTATGATCTTATCTCATTCTTTTTATTTATTCTTTTTCAATGTTGAATAGACATTTGGTAGAACACCATGATTCTTTTGTGGCTTTAATCAATGAATTATAGCTTATCTGACGTAGAAAACGAAGACCGTTCAGTTTTCCTTGAGTTTAATCCGGTTTATGGTATGTTTTATGATAAAAGCCGTAAAATAGTTGGTTTATTATATATTTTCTTTCCTGAATAGAGGCAATAACACAACATCTGACGACGACGATTAAAATTTACTTTCTACAGGGGTTAAATTTTGAAAATGTGTACAGAATTTTCCTTTTCTAACTTTATTAATCTTGATTACACACACACACATATATGTATGTATTTATTATACCTCTTTTTAAATTATAAATAATTTTAAATATTATATATATTATATGAGGAAATATATATATATATATATATATATATATATATATATATATATATATATATGGGTGTGTAAAGAGGGACTTCAGTCTGGGTGGATGCAGTCATGGCCCATAAAAATGACACCTTTTTAAAAGACTTTTATTACCAGAACGTTGGAGGACGGGTTTCCACTTCATTATTATAAGAACAGGACAAACTGAGGGGTCGGCTAGCATGAAGTTATAAGCAAAATCAACATCTAAGTTAAAATCCGTGGAAAAATTTGCTTCTGACAGCGTACATCTCCCTTTTTTTTTTTTTTTTTTTTTTTTTTTTTTTTTTTTTTTGAAAATTTCGGAAATTATCCGCTAGGCAATATAGAGTTATAATTGGTTAGACCCTTTCTCTGAGGGCGTAAACTCTAGTCCCAGTGGTCAATTTTGATTAGGGGTTAAAAAGGGGAAAGCAAAGGGACGCTGGATTTTTTGCCCTTGACTTAAGATATGAAAACCCCTGAGAATTTTCCTGGGGTGTCTTAGGATTTTTATACAAAACACCTGCATTAGTTGTCCGATCTAATTTAGTTTTCCTTACACACACACATATATATATATATATATATATATATATATATATAACACACACACACACACTCACACACATATATATATATATATATATATATATATATATATATAATTTCCTTATCTGATAAAATAAACATAAAGTATATTTATTACTTAAAAGAAAAATTAACTTAATTTTGTATAAGAACACCGTAATACGCTTTAAAACAACATAAAATATTGCTCTTAAATAAAGAGATTTCTTGTATTAAATAATCTTACTTTTATGAAAGAAAATGTCATATATTTCTAGGAATAAATATAAAGACGAAAGTGAAGATATTGCCTAAATTAGTACCTCCATTTATTTAGTGGTAGAGGGTTTTAACAGCGGCAGAAATCATCTCTTGCACGTGTATAAATCTAAGGTTTTCTCTTTATTTCCCCCAGATGAATAATTGGATACATCCTCTTTTGCTTGATCCATATTTCACTGTAATTGAACTAAACGGAAGAATATTACAGAAGTCATTTGAAACAAAGATTTTAATAGATGTAACGGATTTTTAAATATGATTTGGATGAGGGTTTAAATGATTAGCAGTTATACTAGTATATAATATTGAAAAAATATTGAAACACCAGAGGTTACTCTAATGTGTATTCATCTATTATGTAATGTATAAAATTTATTGTCTTAAAAGTTCTAAAAAATCTTAATTCACGTCCTACTTTTCTTTATCTTAACCCTTAA
>CM063510.1:40281494-40283994 GCA_032207245.1 Pardosa pseudoannulata | reverse complement strand
CGATATAGATAACATATAAAATCGCATTTAAAATGATATAGTTATATGAAATGTTTGCAATTTGAAATATCCAAAACATAAGACAGATTTTTTATAACTGTTATCTAAATTAGTATTCAAGAGGAGGAAGGGGTGTGCAATATTTGGTCATGGAATGATATTTAAAAATGGAATTTGGATTTTTTTTATTATATTGTTGAGGCAGAACTGTCTTAATAACCGATTTTGATTAAAATTTAAGAAACTCTAGCTTTTGATAAACTTTTAAGGGGTTAGCGTTCGATCGTAAGAGAGGATCTTGCACATATCGGTTCCAAAGTGGAGTTAAAAGTATCCGCCATGAATTAAATTGTTTTTATTAGTGATAATTGAAACAAATTTTACTGGTTTATTTAAAAAAATAAATAAATAAATATTCATAAAGCAGCTTTTTGCTTTTACGAAATTCATGAAACAGTTATGACAATTTTTTTATTACTTAACAAACCAGAAGTTGTATTTGAATAACCGAAAGTTACAGTTTAAATAGATTTTAATTCTAATGAAATCATTAAGTTTAATTTTTTATTCTATAGACTTCTCTTTAAATTTTCAATTTAATTCCAATTCATAAAGCTGGATATTTTTTAAAATCTAATTTGCAGTTTATAAAGCTGGATATTTTTAAACAATTGCATAAAAATGCAACAAACATATTAAGCGGTTTTAACGTACAATTCCACCAAATCGATGATGTCTTCAAAACAATTTTCGACCTCCAAAAACGCTCCGAAAATGGATGTAATATAATATGCTTTCCCCCATGGAGTTTTGCGGTAGGAAGGTCAGGTCGATTGTTTAGGAGCTGCTCCCCTCTTTGACTAACATTTATTGAGGGATGCACCCCTACCTCATGAGGCACAAAGATACTGATAGCTGTTCATGGCTTTGTAAATCTCTATTTCGAAGTATTTCTTTTGTGGTAACAGATGCATCTCTAATTGCACCACTTAAATATCTTGGATGAATTTCGTAAAAAAATATAAATTTGTCTCTCAAAGAATATTTTTATTTGTACTTTTAGAATCCATTATTTCTTGTGGGATGATCTTCTAAACTTGGCGAGCTTTATGTGTATTAAAAATTAACAATCTATAATATCTATTTATATATCTATTTATAAACGTAAGTAAAGGGACAATACAGAGGATGGGTTTCCCGTATTCCATTCTAGTCGACAAAGGGTGAAGGAAAAAATCATAGAACGCTTTGGCCACTGACACACTAAACCTTTAGCGAATTTTTTTAGACTTTTTTTTCTCGATGTGTTGTTCCACTCGGAGGGTTAAAAAATATCTGCAACCAAAACCTTAAATGCATCTTCTGAGAAACTGTTTTGAGGATTTATTACTAAGAAATAACATTATAAAACAAATTATTATAACAATATGAAACTTATAACAAATAATTTCAGCAATATTATCAATGTGAATAAAGGTTTGATTGTATAAACAATTTTTGAAAACGTTGTTACAGATTTTTAAATCATTTTGCATAGAATAATGTTTTTTAAAAATAGATGATTTGTAAAGCCTGTGATGAACATCTTACACATTTTAATATAGGTCATCAATCAAATGGTCGATAGGTTTATAAGTAAATATATTATTGAGTGTCTGAGGTGTATAAGAAACAACAAAAAATCATTGTAGTATTAATATATATTGATTCGTATCGTTTGTAGTGAATGTAAAATATTGATTGATATTTTTTCAAAATTTCGAATGTTTAAAATTATTTGTTTTCAATATTTCTTTTACTTTTTCATGTCCCTGTGTTTTGATATATATAAATATCTGTAAAGAGAATTATTAATATATTAACACGATCACGCCGGGACTGAATTTCTTTTGTTTTGTTGTACGGTGTCACACAAATTTATGACGCGTTTCATCTAACGGCTCGCGATTTTTGCCTGTTCACACATGGATACGCGTTGTATGTTTGCTCAGTAGTACAGTGAGTGCTTATTGTGCAAATTGTGTAATTCGTGCTGTTTTTGTCTGGACAGTAATGATCAGCAAGTTTTCACTGATGTTTAACAAAGTAGCATGACCTAACTGAAGACCGAGTTTCTTTAAAGAAGTTACACTTAAAAAAATAAAAACATCAAAGTTTATTTTTTTCTTTCTCAAAACAACGTAAATAAAAAACAGTTCAACAGAACATCCAAAATAGTTGGCCGATAATACAAATCTAAGTTGCAAATTAAACATTCTGGCAAGTGACTAATTTATGTAATTTACCTTTGGAAGAAAACTATATCGAAGCAAAAGCACGACGAGCAACAGGCAACAACAGGCAAAAGCTGAACGTAACCCCCCCTTTATACTCCTTCTTGATTTCGTAGAATTTACAATTATTCACATACTGAAGAAAAAAAGTCCACGGAGCATACAAAAAACGATTTCCAAATGACTAACTAAACTGCTCTCACATGGGCTTCAGACATGAAAAATAA
>CM063510.1:40273994-40276494 GCA_032207245.1 Pardosa pseudoannulata | reverse complement strand
AAGTTTCGAAGATCGTCCCATAAGAAATAATGGATTCTAAAAGTATAAATAAAAATAGTCTTTGAGAGACTTATTTATATTTTTTACGAAAGTCATCGAAGATATTTAAGTGGTGCAATTAGAGTTACATCTGTTAGCGCAAATGAAATACTTCGAAATAAAGATTTACGAAGCCATGAAAAAGTATAAGCGTCTTTGTGTGTCAGAGGGTAGGGCTGCGTCCCTCAATAAATGTTAGTCAAAGAGAGGTGCAGTTCCTGAACAATCGACCTGGCCCTCCTACCGCAAAATTCCATGGGGGAAAGCACTGGCAGAAATGTACATTACATCCATTTTCATCCATTTTGGAGGTCGAAAATTGTACTTAACAACCGCTTTGACGTTATTATCGGTCTGGCGGAATTGTACGTGCGAACCACTTATAGGGTTAAAACTTTCTTTACTGATTCTGACACGCTTCTCTTTTTGGTGCTCAAATTATAGGGAACCCAACAGCAAACTACTTTTTTCATATGTTATTCTTTTTGTGACATTTTAGAAAGATCCCCAAAAAGGTTTAGCCTTTTCACCATTTTCACACTAATTTCTAAATTGTCGAAAGGGATAAATTATAATTCGGAATGATTTTTGGTAAAATTTGTAAAACAAAATTTTAAAAAAGCACCTTAAATTTTCACCAGTGTATAAAACGTTTATACGCCGTAAGAATTTGAAACTATGCTCACATATCATTCTATAACGTAACAGATGTCATAAATGCAAATAAGTAAGCAGCTTCAGATTCCTTGGCTTAAGAAATAATTTTCAAAATGATGCCAAATATTGTAAATTTTATTTTCCTTTTACTTTCGCATAATTTTTAAACGTAGTGTAAGACGTATAGTATAGCAATAATAAAATTAATAAATTTATTCCAATATATTATGGAATTAAAATTTTAACTTTTTGATATCAAATAATATTCACGGAGACTGTGTAGTTAAAAGAATTTAAGATTAGCAAAGGAAAAGCTTTTAGTTTTTACTTTATGTGTTGAATAATTTTAATCTTTTGGGTTGATTTTTATAGCTGGAAATCGGGTTATGCAGAGGCTGTTCACACATATTTTAGACGATGTATATTGTAGTCACAAAACTAAATTACATAAAACTCTTGTGTTTGAAATGTTTTATTTGATAGCCCTTATTCTGAACTATCTTGCAACACCGTAATTTCCAAGTTAATAATGCGTTTTGAAGTGCCAGAAGTGGTATTCTATCCCATTCCTCCTGAACAGCTTTCCAGAGTCCTGTAAGGGTTGTTGGACGACGTTTGGATAATGCAGATTTTAAGTCCGAAAAGTGCGATATGCTTTAGAGAAAAACATTGCGTTTTTTCGCTTTCTTAAGATTTAAATCAACGTTTTGTTTACAGTGGGCACCGAACATTTTAATGATTTTGCAAATGTCCTTTTACTAGGGAGTTTTCTTTTAACATGAAAGAATGTACCTTTGCAACAGTTGAAGATGTTCCTTGGATTCTTGTTTGGAATTTTTGTCCCAATTGAGGCTCCAATATGATGTTTTTATTTCTTCCTTTCTTTTTTCACGGTATTACCTATCGATGCTTTAGATATCACAAAACCATGAGTCTCACAACGTTTTTGGATAAAGGAATATTAACCCTCTAAGCTGTTCACGCGTACAATCCCGCCAAACCGATGATGTCTTCAAAGCGGTTGTCACGTACAATTTTCGACCTCCAAAAACGTTCCGAAAATGGATATAATGTACATTTCTTCCAGTGTTTTTTCTGTCAGTGTTTGAGGTAGAAGGGTCAGGTAGATTGTTTAGAAACTGCATCCCTCTTTGACTGACATTTTTTGAGGGATTCACCCCTACTCCCTGTGGCACAAAAACGCTGATAGTTTTTCATGGGTTTGTAAATCTCTATTTCGAAGTATTTCGTTTACGGTAACAGATGTATCTCTAATTGCAGCACTGAAATATCTTGGATAACTTTCGTAAAAAAAATATAAATAATTCTCTTAAAGAATATTTTTCTTTGTACTTTTAGAATCCATTATTTCTTATGGGATGGTCTTCAAGACTTGACGAGCTTCATGTGTATTAAAAATTAACAACCTATAATATCTATTTATATATCTATTTATAACCGGAAGTAAAGGGACAATGCGAGAATGGGTTTCCCGTATTCCATTCTAGTATACAAAGGGTGAAGTAAAAAATCATAGAACGCGTTGGCCATTGACACAATAAACCTTTAGCTTATTTTTGGAGACATTTTTTAATCGGTGTGTTTCACTTGGAGGGTTAATACTTCTGTTCGGAAAGAGCTTAAATATAGCCTTCGAACCACTGCTTCGTTAAAAACTACATTTTGAATAAAAACAAACCTCTCAAGCCACAGAACATAATATTTTGTCTTTTAAAAACATAGTACAATTACAGTTATTTATTTTGCAACAAACGATTTTTTAGTACCGATAACCAAAATCGTC
>CM063510.1:40253994-40268994 GCA_032207245.1 Pardosa pseudoannulata | reverse complement strand
TACACACATTTGTATACACATACTCACACACACGAGTGAGTAGGTGGGTGGCATTATTTCAAAAGAAGCTTGTAATTTTACCATAAATGAAGGGTGAGTAAATATGGTTGCATTTTAGTATTACAGGCTTTTACAGATAATATGGATAAAATTTCATCAGTTATTTGTGCTAAATGTATTTTAACTGTATTCTTACATTTAAGTTATTTATAATAAAGCAGCTTTACACTACAAAAATATATTTTAAAAGCTGGGCTTGTACAGTAACGCAAATGAATCCTTTTAGCTGGGAAGTTTGATAAATTTAAAACAAGTGGAAATACCTAAAAAAGTCTAATTTGTTTATAATAGGAGTGTGAAAACTTGCATCTGTTGTTAATGGTCGATATAAAATACTTCTAAAATTATGCATTTTCTAAACTCTTACAGTGTACTCCCAAAGGGATGATTAATTAACTAATTGATTAAGGAAGTTAAGCGTAAAACTTAAAGGTCATATTTAAATGGTCATAAGCACATCTGTTTAAGTAAGAATACAAAATCTTAGGATAATCGACCCTATTTCATCCAAAAGCTGAGTAGCACTTTTTTTAAGTACCACAATTTGTGGATACAAATATTCGTTAATCGATTTAACACAAAAATAAATTTACATACCTATTTTACCATAGAAAAAACTTTATTTTTTCTGATTATAAATATATGAAATATGAAAATTAAGGAAAAAAGACAAATAAACTTTATTATTATTACAAAATTGTATAGTGTCAATTATTATGTATTGCAAACACAAAGAATAAGGATTTTTAATTCATTTCCCATTGCATTTTTTACATAAAACTTATGAGTCATTTGACCCGTTATATGGTATGTTTAGTGTTAAGCAATAGGCAGTAGGGAATAATTTCTCGTGTAGAAGTAATATAGTACTTTTTACGTAAACAAAAAGACAATTAACTCTGGGAGTACTGCTTTAAGCCAATTATGGCCGAACTATGGCCGAATAGTTAGGGTGCTGGCCTTCAGAACCGGAGTTCAAATCCCACAGGGGCATGGATGTTCGTAGCCGTTCCCTAGTAAAAGTAGACCGTAGCGCTTCAAAGCAAACCATCAAGCCAATTCTGAATGTCAGCAAAAGTTTTCGAATCCGTAGACAGTTCTAATTTTCTGCAAGTATTCCGATCTCTTTTGTCGTATTCCGAGAAAAATTACACTTTTGAGTTTAAAAAATTCCAGATTTAATGTTCATTTGAAACAGCAAGAAGCAAAACGGTGTAAAAGACAAAATATATTAGAATTATTTAATGATAAACATAAAAGAAACATTTAGCTACTATTTAAACAAAAACATTTAGAATTCATTTATACATCTATATAAAACCCGATTAGAAAAAAACATTTATGACATACTTCTAGAATTTTCTATGTGATATAATCAGTAGTTTTAACACAACATTTACTTTTATCCTATTCCTTTTCCTTTTATTGCTTATTTGTGACAGTAAAATATTTATTTTATGGTAGAAGAAAATCTGAAGGAAAGTTGCAATATCACGTATGCACTATTTAAAGAATGGCTATAGCAACAAAACAGACACCCGTGTAGTGACTGGGTGTGAAAGAATAGTCCTAATGTAGCTCATGCATGACGTAAGAGGCGACTAAAATGGGTGCCCAGCGTCCAAGGTTATAACCGGATACCTTGCTCCTAAGGATTATCTGGGAACAACCCTCAGGGAATTTACCTACTTTAGGTAAACATGGCTGTCACAATCCCGAGGTTTCCTAGAGATCTGTTTCTCCTTTCCCTTTCTTTATTTTTTTTTCTTCTTTTTCTGGAGAGTTTCTGTACAATAGACCTCTGGCTTTTGGCAAATCCCCTAGGAACTACACTTCAGGCGATTTCATTTTTATTTTCAGAGCAAGACAAAATAAAGTTGGCTAAAATATAATTTACAAATATTATTATGAATCAGGATATTAGGCTATTAGTTTGGAGTAATCCAGTGCGAGCCACGTTTTCGGTTTTCTAAGTTTTTTATTCAAAGTAACAGTTCAACAACGTAACAAAGGTCTGGCAACAAGACAATTACATGTACATTTTTTTCAACTTCTAAAACGCGCACACAGCGCCATCTGTTGAGATAAAATTATTAGATTACTTGGTTGGAAGATACAAGAATTATACCAAATATAATGAACTATTTTCAGCACTTATTTACTCACGCAAAAACTTTTAAATTTAAAACTATCTCTTAGTGTATAATTTTGTGTTGAAACAAGAATGATATTTCTGGGAATCCAGGAACAAAAGGAAAATTATACGAATTTCGAAATACGAAGCATGGACTCTACCGATATAGTTTTCTTGAGTTTGTGAAAGAAATTGAAGATAAGTATACCTTGGATCTCTCTTTTATACAATTCTTTTGAAGTACTTACTCAAAATGAAACCAGTAAATGGCATTTAGGTAAACATGGCTGTCACAATCTCGAGGTTTCCCAGAAATCTGTTTCTTCTTTCCCTTTCTTTAATTTTCTTTTCTTCTTTTTCTGCAGTTTCTGTACAATAGACCTCTGGCTTTTCGGAAATCCTCCAGGAGCTACTTTTAAAGTAATTTCATTTTCATTTTCAGAAAGAAACAAAATAAAGTTAGCTAAAATATAATTTATAAACATAACAAATATAATGAGCTATTTTCAGACCTTATTTACTCACGAAAAAGCATTTAAATTCAAAACTATCTCTTAGTGTATATAATTTTGTGTTGAAATAAGAATGATATTTATCGGAATATAGGAACAAAAAGAAAATTATACGAATTTCGAAATACGAAGCAGGAACTCTACCGATATAGTTTCCTGAGTTTCGGAAAGAAATTATAGATAAGTATACCTTGGATCTCTCTTTTATACAATTCTTTTGGAGTACTTTCACCAAATGAAACCAGTACTGTCAATCTTTCTTTAAACAAATCCGTGTTCGTGTAAATGTAGCTTGAAATGAATATCTCATTTAAGCGTATCTTTTATTTCAAGTACAAAGAATACAAATTTTCTCAAAAAAGATTTGTGAACACTATTTTGCAAACTTGTTTCTTCCAAATAATTCTTTCATTTTGTATCATTTAATACAAAATATATATTCATCTTATGTTTTCGGAACTCTGCATTTTTTATTGGTTTTCTATAGAAGAGAAAGAAAGTCTTTTCATTTTAGGCGGATACTAAATTTAGAATAAAACAGAGGAATTAAAAACTATTTAATATTTTGTTCTGAAGCAAACATGACAGACAGCTGATTAAAATTTACTTTTAATTTATGGTTTTAGAGAGTGGTTTTGAGTTTAAAAATTAAAAAATAAAAGCGAAAATAATTCAGCAACTATAATTGATATCTGGTTTCACTGTAGTCCGAGAGTTAACTGGAATACGCATCACTACAACACTTCATTTGCAAACCATCATTTAAATTATTAAAAGTCAATTGAAATTTAATAAACAAACAAGCCTATGCATCTCCCCACACGCACGCACGCACACACACGTATGTATGTAATATATCAAAATGATTTAATTTTAATATTCCCTTAACTCTTAATTTGACAACATATTTTTTAATTTCTGTTATTTTTCCATGTCTGTATAGACATTAGGATCTCTGTAAAATAAACAAAAAATATATATATATAATTTTCCATTTTTGAGATAATTAATGTCCGCTGTGGCGAACACTGACAATTATGTTATATAGTAGTTATCAGTGACGTGTGGTAGGTTTTCATGCAGGGTAAGCAGAGAACATGGATTTTCCAACAAATCTTTAATTATTGAGACATCTGAGTTCTCCATTCTGAAACGGGTTAATTATTATGTATATAAATTTAAAGCTTACAATAAATAAAATAGTTACCTACGAGTAGTCGAGTTATAACTATAAAAACAGCTAAACTTATGAGAATTCTGCTAGCACTGAAGCAAAAATCATGTCTTTTGCTGTATGGTGTCATATCGGCGTCGAAAAAGCAACGCTTCAGGCTTCTACGAAAAACTTATATGTTCAACAAACGTAGCACCCCATGGCGGCCGCCGCTGCAGTGCCGGCAAATCGAACGTCTATTCCACGTGCAGAGGATTTCGCTGCACGCTGGCACAATAGAACGAACTGTTTCTTGTTCGGTCAGTGGATTAAATTATACTTATTAATTGTTTTTGACATTTGAAAATCATATATTCTTCGAAAAATATCTTGACAGTTTT
The DNA here is from genome assembly GCA_032207245.1 of Pardosa pseudoannulata. Classification (NCBI taxonomy): domain Eukaryota; kingdom Metazoa; phylum Arthropoda; class Arachnida; order Araneae; family Lycosidae; genus Pardosa; species Pardosa pseudoannulata. The sequence continues at coordinate 40,264,734 of CM063510.1, read as the reverse complement.
TAAAAACAAATCCAGGGATATGGTGTTACATAATATAACTTATATACTGTCTTTAAGACACAATGAATGGTAAAATTTGGACTGTTCTGTTAAAATTAGTTTCTTTAAAACAAAACAACATTATTTTTCATCTAATTATTTCAATAAATATAATACATCACCGAAATTACTTTATCACACTAAAACATTTCACTTTATACTGATGAAATACTTCTTTTATATTTCCATGAAAACAAAATCTTACAATATATAAATTTAAAAATTAACCGTCGGAAAAATCGTATGGCCAGTAAATCAGTTAAAAAACCGAAAAAAAAGTCCCCGCTCTAATACAACGCTTAATAAACCGTACCTTCGGATGATTCTAAACGCCAAGTGCAGAAAAAATAGCTGCACTTCCCTCAGTGCCATAGTATGCTGTTCTCCTCCAGTAGCCCATACATATAAAGCGTGATTTTCAATTTAGTGCGCAGTGTGTACACATCAGCACTTCCTATGTTCGTTTGCGCTCTACGTGGTGCAGCACCTAGTACCGCACGCACTGCGGGAATACAAGCAAGCAAATCAACATAATATTTGAATATATTATAAATAATATCTATTATATATCATATAAAGATAGGTAGACATAGGTGCAGAAAATTATTGTCCCTCATAATTTTACCAGGGTGTGCAGTGCACACCCTAAACATATGGACCGCACGCCACTGGTAGTATAAATATACATGTCCGGTGTAGCGGCCAGACCTAGCCAAATTAAGGGTTAAAGCGGAACCATTTGTTAGCGATAGCTGGAAAATGTGTTGAATAGACAGAAAATTTACATCTATAAGACAGAAAATGGGAAATATATCGAAAGAATTTTAATTTGAGGACACTCCTTCGATTAAGACATTTAGAAGCTGGGGAAAATATTTTAAGAAATTACAATGGAAGAGAGGAGGTTTTTAACCCTTAATTTGGCTAAGTCTGGCCGCTACACCGGACATGTATATTTATAAAGATATTTATGAAGATAATTTTTATCATTACACACACAAACACATATATTGAAATTTTGACTCATATTTGAAATTTTACAAGATAATAAAATGTTTATAAAACTGGAATCCGAAATGCATTTTATGTTTACACTTTGAAATGCAAACACCGAACGACTAACAATGAGATCTGTTGCGATACTTAAAGGAAAAGGATGTGTAAGAACAGAATTTGATAGGTATTAATGACTAAATGCCTGGAGGATAGAATTTAAGTGGGAGATTCTCAAACTTCTACCCCCATACAGTCCTGATGTGTTTTCCTGCGACTTTCATGCGATTTGAGAAATCAAAATTATTTACCTTTATTATGATTTCAATCTAATGATGACATGTAGAGTAAGATTCAGAGGTTCGAAATTGGTTCTTGCAGTAAACATGGACTGTCTATAATAGGGAAGCACATCCCACCTTCTTTCGCAGTGGGATAAGTGGTTGACATTTCATGGTCAATATATTTGAATAAAAATACCACTGTTATCATAGATATGTATGCGTGTGTGTGTGTGTTTATTTTCGGGGAAAATTGTTCATTTTTGTTAGTAATAGAGTGTTAAATGAATAATTTGTTGAAGGAATATAACTTTATATGCTAAAATTTCTGTACTTCCTATTTATAATTTATATTTAAATACACTGTTCATTCCTACCAAACACATACCTTTCCAATATTCGTCTTCCGAATGATAGTTGAATGGTAGAGCTCTGCCTTTCAGTACCCGAGTTCGAGGATTCAAATCCCGTTGCTAGCATGGGTGTTCCTAGCCGTTCCGAATGGGCTTTAAGCAGTAGGTCTCATTAGCCCTCATGCGCAAAACAGCAGACCGTAGTGCTCCAGAACAAACTAAACCAATATTCCTCAAAAATGTAAAATTCGATTAATCTTTGTATTGTAAACCATTTATATGAATACTTTAAACCCTTTCTGTTCTATACACAGAAGATATACTCTCAAGAGCAAAAACATTATGACCAACTGTCAATAACGAATTGGCCCACCTTTGGAGTGCAACACAGCTGCAACCCTTCCTGGCATGGATGCCACAAACCCTTGGTAGATGGCCGGAGACAGATTGTACCACATGTTTAAGCAACGGTTACGCAAATCCGAGATATTGCGAATTAGTGGTCTTTAAGCTGCCGTCCCATGACATTCGAAATGTGTTCTATCGGATTGGGATCCGGTGAGTTAGGCGGCCAGGACATTAACTGGAATTCAGCATCATGTTCCCAGAACCACTCTAACACAATTTCAGCCTTACGACACGGGGTGTTGTCCTGGTAGAACATACCATTTCCAGCTGGAAAAACAGAGGCCATGTAAGGGTGCAACTCGTGCGCAATGATGTTCAGATACCCTGTAGCATTCCTGCTCTGCTCTACCACAACCGTGGATCCCAGAGACGCTCAAGAGAACGTCCCCCAAAGCATAATACCACCATCACCGACTTGTGTATGACCTACTGTACATTGAAGGAGCAACTGTTCGCCTGGAACACAGCCTGACAGGGACATCGGCGTGATGAATGACAAACCTTGATTCATTTGACCAGGCAACTGTCTCCCACTGATCCATAGACCAGTCGCGAAAGCATGATCAGCAAAAGCACACGAGTGGGATGTTTGCTGCGTAGCGCCACATCCAACAGTGTCCGCTGAACAATGTGTTCCGATACTATTCTACATGGCTATGCATTGTATTGGGTTGTCACCTGAGTCACTGTTTGGCTCCGGTTTTGCTTCACTATGTGAGACAGTACCTTTTTCTTTGATAGCGTGTGGAAGTCCAACACCATGTCATCTACTACTGGTTTCACTGCCATTCATCCACTTTGCATAATTACTAACTACTGTAGATCTCGAAGAACCCAAGAGTCATGCAGTTTCGGAAATACTTGTTCCGAGCCTTCGACCCATTGCAATCTGTCCTCTATCAAAATCGCTTAGATCTGTTGCCTTTCACTTGACACACAGAAGTAAGTGAAAGAATGATTCTTCAGACTCTCCAGCAGCAGTTAAATACCACTTCCACCTGATCACGTGCTTTCCACAACATCCAGGCAAGATCATTGCAAAATGTAGGGGTGGTCATAATGTTTTGGCTCTTGAGTGTAGGATGACACAAACTATGTTTGTAATATTGCTTTCGAGCTGTTTCATTCGATTCCAAATTTGACTAGGGAAAATATTTTAAGGAATTAGAATGGAAGAGAGGAGGTTTTTAACCCTTAATTTTTTATGTGCCGACATTATTGTATTTCCTACTTGTAACTGTAAGACACTTTTCATTGTTATCAAGTCTACCATATTCCGATATTTTGTAAAAATGGTAATTTATGTTTACCTTTTTCATTGTAACATCATATTTATCGGATAAATTTCATAAATTTCTGCTTTCTAAACCGAAGGTATAGAATGAAAAAACTATGCATATTATACTGCATTCGAATAATAGAATTCGATTTCAAAAGTTAATCTTTTATTTTGGATAAAACAGAGACTGCTTATGTATCCGCTAAAGGAGTCTGATTTAAAATGCTTTTCAATATTTTCATTTTATCAGGAATGAACGCATTTAATGTGTTTTCTTTTCACTAAATTTTTGGCTATACTATACAGTTCGATATCTACAAACGGGTGTTTTCTTTGCATGTCTTCAACAAGATACAAATCCAGATCTTATATATTTTATATGCCCTTTAAAATTCGTTTTTGAACAACTATTTCAATTCAGCTTCAATCTTTTTTTCAGTATCCGTTGAATCTCTTTCAGATATTTTATTTTAAACAACAGAAGACTGGAAACATCAATTGATTTTTTGGATTTTTTTTATACAAGGAGACATTTATTTTCGATATTCTTCAATTTTAACTTTCTGCAAATATTTATTCTATTATATTATTGAAAGATTCGATTGAAAACATATGTATTTGGATAGAAACATCTGTTGATTAATATCTTTTTTCTAACACTTCGTGAAGAATTTGTAAAGAGAATTTTTATTTCAAAGAATTTAGAGCAAATATTAACACTTTCTATCTCAAAAACTTAGTACAAAATATTTACTGAGACGTTAAAATATATGAGAATATGACATATAAATAAAAATGTGAGGATGAAAATATGCATATGAATAAAACAATAAGATAAATTGTGGTAAATTATTCAAGTATTTATTGACAAGAATATTTTTACCATAAGTAATTTCAACGTGACTGTAGAATTATGATGTTGTTGAATATAATAATCTTCTTATTTATGGAGGATGTAAGACAATAGTGGCATTTCTCCGTTAAGCCGTAATAACCTTTCACCGGTTATTTAGTAGAAATGTACGATGACAGATACAATTCAGAGTATTCATATGATAGCTTTTACGTCGATTTTAAAACAGTGATAAATGAAAATTGAAGAATAGAAAAGAGTCCCATTCTTTAGCTTATAGGAACATTTATTATTTTCTGTTACTTGCTTACTTTGTCAAAAAATACTCGTCCCTCGACATGACGCCTAAAAGCAAAATGGCTAAAAAAAGATAATTTTTTTCCAAAAAAAAAAATTGCATTTGACCTCTCCACAAATTTTGGCCAAAATGATGGCCACTCAATACCGCGCATGGCGAGGTCAATGGAAAAATAAGGCGATTTCACGCAATAGGGTACATCTCAGTTTAAGACAATTCTGTCTTTAGTTTCAAACGGAATGGCAGTTTATTGTTTGTCTATTATTGGCTGTTGTAAATGGTAGAAAATCATGTTTATTGGCTGTTGTTGAATTGGAAGGGTATTATATTATAGTAGTTCGTGACGTTGCGACAAATTGCTCTCTCCCACCAGTGGGAACCCAAGACGATCGCCAAAACGTAGAGTAAATAGGAAGAACAGACAAGGAATTTTATGGCTCTAAGCAACGCTCAAGCTGGACAAATGGTGAAAGAAGGGGAGAGCAAAACGGCAACCCACGGATGGTTTGCCGAACGATGGCCGAATGGTTAGGGTGCTGGACTTCGGAACCGGAACACGTGGGTTCGAATCCCACAGGGGCAGGGATGTTCGTAGCCTTTCGTAATTAGCTTTAAGAAATAGGTCCCGGTCTCATTACCCCTCGTGTTGCAAAAAGTAGACTGTAGCGCTATAAACAAAACAAAACAAAACCCACGGATTGTCAGCGCGGGAAAAATCAAGGTGACATGGACAAGCCCCATTCCATAAAATAAGGGGTCAGGAAGCCGGCAATTCCTGATATTAACTTTTAGAGAGACTTTCGAAAAAATCTATTTAAGTTGTATCTATTCTTTTTATTCTTTTGTTCGTAATATTCTATTTGATTGTCTCGATCAATTTTTATCAAGATTAATTATTAAATTAACTATATCAATTTTTGTAATAAATAATTATTTAAGCTTATTTTAACAAATACTGTTTTAATATACATAATTTCAACGTGACTTTAAAAAAATCTATTTAAAGCCACATTAGTTTTTTTTTTTTTTTTTTTTTTTTTTTTTTTTTTTTTTTTTTTTTTTTTTAATAGGAAGTTTAGGGTTTGTTACCTTCCATAAGGTTGCTCTATACTGTAACGTATCCGGTCCCTGTTTTAAGTGACACAATGAAGAATCAGGTGTTTCTTGAATAATGGATTTATTTACACCTCTGCTATATACAACATTTCTATATACACAAAAAAAAATTCAGATCACAGGTATGTGATTCGATACACGTACGCCTGGGTAGAGACGTGCAATATCTAAGATTTGCCTCTGCCGAAATATTAGAGATCCGACAGAAGAAAAAATTCGGTAGATCGCGCGAAAGTTCACTGAAGTAATTAAGTAGAAAGTACTCTCAATTAGACGAGATAAGTAGAAATAACAACCTGTTTTCTTCGAAGAATATCAAACCAGAGTTAGACTTCCTAAGAGGAATATGCAATCAATCCTGAAGAGGATTATATAAAGAGAAAACCCAAGGCACAGGGTATCGTTCTCAATCTCAGCAAGAGATATATCCCCAGGCGTTATTTAAAAAAACCCTCCGATGGAGAAGCTGGTAAAGACGGCCTCCGACCTCTGGCTACTCTCAAAAGAAAAGATCCCAAGGTGGGATTATAGCACAAAAAAAAAACACCCTCCTTTAGAGAGACTGGTCAAGGCGCATCCGAATTAGGTGGTTCGTAGCTAACTTCTTTTCTAAAAAAATCTTCTCTCGTCTGTTTAGAGGGGAGGGACCTCTAAGAGAGGGGGCCTCACCCACAATTTCATTATTAGATCACCTAGCGATGACCTCACCTTCAACCAACTGGATTGGTCTGGATTAAACAATCACCTTCCACAAACCCAGGAGTCTCTCGAATTCGTGTCGGCTAAGATCCAAAGTCGCAGCATTCCTTTGTAGTTCCGATGATCATATTTCTGACTGTCAGTCTGGCACACGGTTGTCTGGTCCGTTGTTCCGCTAGTGTAGGACAGAAAAGTCTAGACATCGCGGTGCCGGGGAAGACAACGCATTTATCTCCACATAAGCGAAGTTCATTTCTCAAAGCAAAGTTCTTTGATGTAGACACACAGCTAAATCATGTCGTTACAATACATTATATGTCGCAATCCGGGATATGAGTCCCGGTGGATGACCTTAGTGTTAAATAGGAATCCGGAATTTCCTCAGGAAAGTTACAAATCCCACTTCCACTCTCTCCGCTACACAATGTATTGTTAATAAACTTATATTCAACGGCAATTTGTAGCATACGATGAGAATTTAACATTTTTATTACTACTATTTGTCTATAGTACTTTTTCTAAAACTATATTTAGGAACATTTGTTACCTAGACCGAAGACTGGATGCGGAGCAGGTAGTATGAAGTAAAGGTTGTGTTGTTTTTACTAAAAATTACGGTGTTTTGATTTTGACAGAAATGCTCATTTTCACCATGGCAAGTACACATTTTTTGCAATAAATATAAAATATATTACCAATTTAAGAAAAGAACAAAAAAGGTATGTTGTAGAAATGAGTACTTTCGACCAAGCCTTTAAATCCCATAAATTTATCCTTTAAAATATATAGAAAAAGTAAAGGATGCTTCTCGAAACAGAAGATTGAGTGTCGATAATTTGCTACAGTAAACCTCCAGTCATTGATATCTCCTCGAATAAATGCCTTTTTATTGGTCATTTAACCGGGTATCACGTAGCGCTTTAAAAGCTTATCGCTCCTAAACTCCCGGAAGAAATATAAGCATGTGAATAGCTTGAGTTTTTACGTGCAGTGCAACAGGTCATTAAAGTGGAATGGTTGGGATAGCAAAAAAAACATTCATTCAATCATAAACTGTCCTTTTGGGGACAGTTGAGTGGGATTGATTGGTCAGTAATTACATTACTGCACTTCAATATTTCCATATACGGATACATAATATTATTCGGTCAAAACGAATATATTAACACTTCTATCGCTTTTGAATAACTTAAAATAATACCCAACATTTAAACTGGAAATACAGTATACCAAACCTTAGATTCAAACATTTATCGCTTCATTAACACATGTACTAGTACGTTTTCTGATGATTGATACTTGAGCATGGGTTACGTACTAGTACGGGTTAATGTAACAACATGGTTTGTTTGTGGGTAGAAAAATAACGGTACATACCAGAAACGAACCCGAATGTTCTTGTCTATTACAAAGATTCTGGAAAAATTTAGACAAATAAAAACTAGTTTTTACATTAGGATTTTTATGATTGCTCTTTTCATTTTTTTATAATGTAAAAATGTTTATATATAACATAATTCGAAAAAATAAAAACTATATACTACTATTTCTATTTGATTTTTCATATTTACGATACTGTTATAAATTTATCCACTAAAATATATTTTTTGATTACAAAACTCTTATGGTTGTTATTTATATATTTCTATTTATATGTTTGTTTATATATTTCAATATAAAATACGAAAAGTTGGTTAAAAATTAAATGATTTTCGATCTATTGAGATTTAACTGAATAACTAAATTTACTCTCAAAACGCCCGCTCTCGGTACAATTCCGCTGCGAAATGTACCCGCACACAATGTGTTAAATAAAGTGATATCCTTTTATATTTAGGAGCAACCGTTATTGATACTTGAGTGTATATATATATATATATATATATATATATATATATATATCACGCCGTTACAATATATATATACAGAAATATACATATATATATACATCCATATATACATATATATGTACATATAAGTACACACACACACACACATATATATAATATATATATATATATAATATGTATATATACAAATATATATAACACACACATATATATAATATACAACACAACACACATATATATAATATATATATTAATTATATTTATTATATATATAAAATTATATAGTATATACAGATATATACAAACCATATATATATACAAATATATATATATATAGTATATATATATATATATATATATATATATATATATATATATATATATATATATATATATATATATATATATATATATATATATATATATTATATATATATATAGTGAGCATTATTGGTTTTTATATTAACTAATTAAATACACTTTTATTTTATTGACGTTTTTTAGAAGCCCCCTCTTCCAAAATTTAGATTTAAAAACATTAGACACATTGATAGTAAATCACAAACATTCATTTTGGTAGAATTGCCTAAATTAAAATTAAATATTTATAATTTCAGATGACTTGGGTAAGGAAATCGTCCTCATGTGAAAAAAAATTAGTTTAGAAAACACAAAATTATTAACATAAATCCTGAAGCATATTTAGGTTCCTTGCCCAGCACAAGCCTTAATAGCATCAATATTTCCCTTCAAACTACAATTTATTTTTATCTAGTACAAGAATGTGTATTTTTTTCCCATTTAGTCTACACATGTTCACGTAAGTATATTTTAAAAAATATATTTTTTGTTTACAAAAATCTTATTGTTGTTATTTATATGTTCCTATTTACATATTTGTTTATAACTAAATGTTATTTGATAATAACTAAATTTACGCACAAACGTCCCCGGTATAATTTCTCTGCTAAATGTACCCGCACACAATGTGTTAAGTTCACGTAAGTTAATGCATGAAACCGGGATCCAAGATGGAATTCTAGGTGATGAATGGACAAATAATATTATCCGTGAAGTGGTCATAAGGGTAAAGAAGTAGTAATAAAAATACAGTCTTAAAATAAATTACAAATATTAAGATGCAAGCCAGAAAACGATTTAATTGCAAATTTAGTTATTTATAATTGTATATTTAATATGATGCAGTAATATTCTAATCAATTATAATTGAAAAATTTATAGATGAGGTCAAAAAACGTTAAACATTAAGAATTATAGTTCGTGGGACCTTAAAAGAGAGTATAATAGATAAGGTAGATTGAAGGCATGAGTAAACACGTACTAGTACGTTTCTGACGATTGATACTTGAACGCGGGTCACGTACTTGTACGGGTTAGTGTAACAACATGGTTTGTTTGTGAGGGTATATACAGGAAAACGAAGCCGAATGTTCTTGTCTTCTACATAGATTCTGGAAAAAATTAGACAAATTAAAAACAAGTTTTTACACCAGTCGATGCAGAACCACAGAACGGGAATTTTGATTAAAAAATCAATTTAGATTTAAAATTAACTTTTTATTTTTCCTTACAAAAATGATATTATAAATGTATATTTATATATTATATATATATTTGTATTTATATATACCTTTGTTTATTTGTCTATTTATATATGTGTTTCTATATTTCAATATAAAATACGAAAAATTGGCTAAAAATTTAAATAATTTTCTATCTAATGAGATTTAACTGAATAACTAAATTTACGCGCGAAATGCCCACTACCGGTACGGTTCCGTTTTCAAATGTACTCGCACACAATCTGTTAAGTTTATTTTGGTAATTTAATGCCTGAAACATGAATCAAACATCAAATTCCAAGTGATGAAGGGAAAAATAATATCACCAGTGAAGTTCTCATAAGGGTAAAGAAGTAGAAATAAAAAATACAGTCTTAAAATAAATTACAGAAATTAAGATGCAAGCCAGAAAGCGATTTATATACAAATGTAGATATTTATAATTGTATGTTTAAAATGATGCAGTAATATTCTAATCAATTATAATCGAGAAATTCATAGGTGAGGTTAAAAACGATTACAAATTAAGAGTTATAATTCGTAAGATCTTAAGAGAGAGAGTATAATAAATAAGGTAGATTGATGGTATAAGTAAATATTTAAAATGTTTCAATTTTAAAGAGTAAATATTATGTAGAAAATTAATGTTAACTGTAAGATAGCATATAGAAGATGGGCTCCGTTTATTTAATTCAATACAGCGATCTTAAAACCTTGTAAGCGGGACACGTACTAGTACGTTTTCTGACAACTGATACTTGAACGCGGATCACGTACTATTACGGGTTAGTGTAACAACATGGTTTGTTGTGCGTACAAATATAAGGGTATATACAGAAAACGAAACCGAATGTTCTTGTCTACTACATAGATTCTGGAAAAAATTAGACAAATGAAAACAAGTTTTTATACCAGTCGATGCGGAACCACAGAACGGGAAGGTTGATTAAAAAAATCAATTTAGATTTAAAATTAACTTTTTATTTAT
>CM063510.1:40188994-40248994 GCA_032207245.1 Pardosa pseudoannulata | reverse complement strand
TGCATATATATTAGAAATTTCATTCGGTACAGTAGAAAAACAAAAATAAAATACAAAATATGACAGTGAAGAGGAAATTTTACTCTAAAGAATAACTTACGAAACATGAGGAAACAAGAAGTGATACTCGTGAGGTTTAAAAGAAATAATGCTTCTCAGGGAAACGAAAAAAAAGAAAACCATTCTAAAATTTTCCCTCTACTTCTCAAAAAATGTCGTGAATGAAAGCCTCATGGTCTGAAAAGTTGCGATCCGCATATCACAAAAGCCATTATACGCCCCAAAACAGCGTAAAAAAATTGCAGCTATATCTTTTTTAAAAATGCTGTCTAAGCATTTTTCAAAGTGTGGATAAAGTAGTAAAATCTGCTTATTTTGAAAGAAAAGTAAAGCGTGGAAATATACAGATCAGTAGAGGTAAAGTAAACTAAAACGTAACCTATAATGCGGGTAACTTATTGTATGAAACATCCAATGGTTTATAGTAAAATATTTTAGGTATAAATGGTTGTTTGCTTTATAATTTTTACTCAATTTCCAACCTTGTAGGAAATCATTTTTTATTTTCCTTATATTTTGGTGCAAGGACTCCTAAAAAGGGAAGATGGTCGAATGGGTAAGACCGTTCGGTAAGGGAGTTCATGGGTTCAAATTTTCTCTGTTTGTATGGATGCATGTAGCCGTTCGGAATCAGGTTTAAGCAGTAGGTACCCGTCTCATTTCCCCTCATGTAGCAAAATAGTAGACCATAGCGTGCGAAACCAATAAAAAGATAATATTTTTGGATAAAAGGAATTAACTTTTTTCGGAGTGTACTTTGTACAATTGTATAATTTAAAGTGTTCCATATTTATACATCAGATAGCCGAATGATAAGGGCGCTTATCTTAGGCACTGGAGTTCGTGGATTCATATCACACTGTGGCATGTTTGTTCGTATCCTTTCGGAATCGGCCTTCAGCAGTAAATCACAGTCTCGTTAGATCTCGTGTTGCAAAATGGTAGACGTTAGCTGTCCAAACCAAACCAAACCAAACCTTACTTATATAATATTTACTTTTTAGTTGTGGCCATTCTTTTTGTTGTTTTTATATCTTTGTTATTTTGCCTTAACTCTTTTATTTTAACTCTCGTGTTATTTTCATGTTCTGTGCATATTAGTTTGTAATCGTTTTTGACTAATATAACCTCTTCTGGCACTAAAAAATAATGTACAATTCTTTTAGCTACTGTTAGGTCGGGTGGTGGCTGGGATGTTTCCTCAATTTCAATGGCTCTTTCATCAGTTGCAAACATATTGTATTTGCTGACTGAGAGTGTAGGAGATTTTATTCGTAACCAAACCTATCTACCTTAAGAGGGAATAGTTTGTAATGATGTTTGATCATATTCTCCTGTCAAAACGTAATGAATTCTGTACAGCGTAGTTTAATTCTCGTGGTCATGGTTTGGCCGGGTGAGAGTGTAGAGGTTTTCATTCGTAACCAAACCTATCTACCTTAAAAGAGAAAAGTTTGTAATGGTGTTTGAACAACGTAACTTCTTTTGGCAAAACGTAATAAATACTGTGCAGCGTAGTTTAGTTCTCGTGGCCATGGTTAGGCCGGATGGTGGATGTGATTTTTCATCACATTCTATGGCTTTTTGATCTATTACAAACATACTGTATTTGCGTAATGAGAGTGTAGGGGTTTGAATTAGTAACCAAACCTACCTATCTTAGGAGGGAAAAGTTTGTAATGGTGTTTGAACAATGTAATTATGAATATTGTGCAGCGTAGTTCAATTCTCGTGACCATGGTTAAGCCAGCTGGTGGATGGGATTTTTCGTCACATTCTATGTCTCTTTTATCAGTTGCAATTACATTGTATTTGCCGAGAGTGTGGGGGCATTCCTAATCAAATTTGTCTACCTTAAAACATAATAGCTTTGAAGCCGAAAAATGTTCATTATAACTGCTTTTCTTCTTTTTGTCTTAAAATATGAGAATTGCCACAAGTCAGCATTATGGTTAGTAAGTACTCTTGGCATGCTATTTAAAAATTAAAAAAATTTTAAACAAAATTTAAAATTTAAATTAACTTTAATGTAAATTAACTTTTATGAAATCGGAAACTTTAAAGTTCCATTGTGTAGTAAAGTAATTGGTTTCTGAGAATGAAGTTTTTAATTATGATAAATCCCAAAAAAGTTTTTATAACGAAGATTTTTCTGGTCATAAGGTACATATGGCTCTGGTTATAAGGTACTTCTTTTAAGCAATTCTGGTTCAAGTAATCAATGCTTGAAGGCCGAACGATGGCCGATTGGTTAGGGTGCTGGCCTTCGGTACCGGAGTTCGTGGGTTCGAATCCCACTGTGGCATGGATGTTCGTAGCCGTTTGGAATCGGTTTAAACTGTAGGTCCCGGTCTCATTAGCCCTCGTGTTGCAAAAACGTAGACCGTAGCACTCCAAACCAAACCAAAGCTTGAAATGTTACTTTTTCAAATATTAGATTAGTCACAAAATAGATATCTTAAAACTGCAATTGTTTTGCTATGTAGAATATTCCGATTTAAAAATTTAACAAGGTTTTTTAAAAATATTTTTCCTCTTCAGAGATTTAAAAAAATTCAGTCGTTTTAATTAAGTTAAGGGTTGTCACTACTCTTAAAGCCGGGTAGAAGAAACTATTTTAACATCTTTTGGTTTGCTGTATCCCAAAATAAGGATGCGATTTATATAAAATTTTTACTTATGCTCTGCTGATCGTTGAGTTAAAATATACTACACTATTTTGAATAAAATTCTACTCATTGTTAACATAATATTGAAAATTGTTACTTCGTAATATTTTTAGCAACTGTGTAATTATACTTTTTAAATGAATTGGAAAATCATACCTGCTATTAAAATAAAATAAGTTTAAATGATGTAAAAATATGTAAAAGCATAATTTAATAGGCGTATAATGAAATCTAGTGGTTTTCACATCAGATTTTTAGTAATACAATCCTACAAACGATTGATTAACTAAACTTTATTTTAATTTATTTTGGCCCAATACTCTCAATTTATTTTTACTTGTATCCCAGTTGGACCAAAGTAACTACTGCTTAAAGCTGATTCATAACTTCTGTTTTGTATTTAGAAATTAACCCTAGAAAGGTGTTTGATTTATTCTAATGTTACTACTATTATACTAGAGGGCAAAACTTTTGCTTCTGAATAAAGCATGAAATACAAAGCCATCATAAGCAGGGAACATATAGTCAGAGGAAGAACACGGCATTCGACTGCTCCGAATGAGAAGCATTCTTATTGGGAGAGTAGTCGGTGGCTTGCAAATGCAAGCGGAGCCAAATTTCTTTATCTTTAATTTATTCAAATGTTTGGACAACGTTTAGAGGTGTAAATACTGTTAAAGATGTCACCGAGGAAAATATTTTAACATATTTCGGTTTGTTGTATTTCAGAATGTAGGTGGAATGCATACAATATTTATTAAATGTAAGATAGTCCTTAAGCTTTTGAAAATTGTTATCGGATATGCAGTAATTTATAAAGTATTAATAAAATTTAATTAAAACAAAATACTATTATTTAAATTCAAAATTTAAAGTGTTCACGATTGTAAATTTATTTTGAATTGTAAAGGTGAAAGATAGCATGTAACGTATTTTTTAATGCACCAGTGTCAACCTGGACCTAAAATATACTACAGTAGACTCCGCTTAATGTGATCGCGGTTAATGTTATCAATTACTTATTGTTATCGAAATCACTTGGTTCTGATTTTCCCTATTCACTTGTATATTAAAATTATCGCTTTATGTGATCGGTTAATGTTTTCAGTTTTCGAACCTCATTTTAACTGGCAAAGGAATATTCACAATATATTCAGAAGGAACCCATTCTTTTCTTTCCCTTCGATGTTGTCCAAGTTCCTGGGTTCGAATCCCACTACGGCATGGATGTTCGTAGCCGTTCGGAATCGGCTTTAAGCAGTAGGTCCCGGTCTCATTAGCCCTCGTGTTGCAAAAAGTAGACCGTAGCTCTCCAAAAAACCAACCAAACCCTTCGATGTTGTTTGAATTTAACGAGAATTCTCCGTCTTCCACCTAGTAAAAGGTGAAATGAACAAAGGAGAGGGATTTTTCACATTCCTGGAATTTTTCAGAAATACGCACACCCTGCTGGTGGTCAATGGTTGTCAGATAAGCAGAAGGCAACACATTCTTATTGGAACTGAGAAGGAGCGCATTCACATTTTATGCCTTTCTCGCTTACATGCAGCTTGTCGATATGGAAGCCAGAAAGCAAATGATTTAATATTTAAAAAAAAGATCGAAATTTTAAATAATTATGACAGGTTGATGGACCTAATGAGTCAGATGGAGAATTTCTTGACACTGAGCCATCTCCTACAGTGCTGAAATGAGAATTGCATTGAAAGTGTTTAAACGTGGAGTACAACACCGCTTCGATGACTTAAAAAAAAAACATTATTATTACTGAAAATTTATCAATGAGCTTCTTAGAAAAAACTGTAAACAGTCAACAGTTGATCAATATTTTTATTATGTATACAATTCTTATGTTTTAAAAGGTAATATACAGTACATAAATATAAGGTGAATTTTTATTTTATTTTGAAATTTAGTACTTGTAATTAAAGGGTTATCAATAGGTTATTTTTATCAAAATCACGGTGTCCCAAACTGATCACATTAAGCGAAGTCCACTGTATTTAAATAACTCTGATATTAAAAAATATGTTAATATAATAAGAAATATAGAAGATTTTCAGCAATTTAAAGGTTTAAAAATTGCTTTTGACAGAGAAATGTTTAAATTTAGGTTGAAATTGAATTTGCTTTTAAATTTACTATTAAATAATTTTACACATTGTAAAAAATCATAAAATGCATGCAGCAGTTTAGAAGTAAACGTACGATCAAGTATGAAAAACTCGTGCTGAGAAAAGGAGTTTAAAGATTTCTTTTAACACGTGTTTTCTTTAAATAAACTGATAGATGTCAGTCTATAGCTCATGAAGTTACAGGCAAATTTTTGTACTGTAGAAAGTATTTCTACATTGATATACAGTTGTTTTAATATATGCTTAAAAAATATAAGGATAGTGATACCCTTGAAAGTACTTTAGATAGTACTCAGTCTAAATCAGACCATGCGATAGAGAAATTCAAACCTTAAACTATGGACGAAAAAATAAATGAATTCACTCTGTTACATAATTTGGACTGCATAAAACTTTTTTTTTAAATTTACAACATTGTAATAGATAAAAAATTTCCTTTAATTTAAAAGAGAACGTTATTAGTGGGATTGAAAAATTACGTAGATTATGTTCGATGAAAAGTTTCCTCTTTACCGTAAAATAAAAAGTAAACATTTTTAGCTAGTGCTTACTATAAAAAATCAAAGTTTTAAGTTAAAAATATAATAATTTTAAGAAAAATTTAATGTTAAAAGGTTGCATAAAAAAATTCGATATCGAATAAAAATGAACTCTTAAAATTATTTTCATATTCTAAACTTCCTGGAATTAGTTTAAACTTAAATGAAAAAACTTTAAAGCAATGTTTTAAAAATTTTCCATCGTGTTACTGAAAAGCTAGTACCTGATAAAAATTGGGAGCTGGATTATGGAAAAAAATTCTTTTTTCAAAAGAAATATTTTAACCATGGAAGAATTAATTTTTATATTTTATGTAAAAATTTGATGCTTTAGTTTGTAATAAATGCCTCTCTTCTTAAATTCTCGTGTAGATAAATGGATAAATAAGAAATGAGAAAAAAGAGTTTAGAAAAGATAAAAATTAAAGACAGTATTTAAAATATGCTTCATTTTTAATATTTTATAGGAGGTTACTGTTGTTGGTATAATACAAAAATAATTATAAAGTAATAGTGCAGCTTCTTTTTACTTTACCTATTTGCGAATTTCTAATTAATTTTCCAATCCAAGATGTTACCTCTAAAAAAAAGGAACGAGTCCAAAAATGATTTTCTTTTTACGTCAAAGTATTAAAATTACACTCCTTTTAGGAGGACGTATTTTTTATCAATACTTTAATCCCGGCCTCTAGTGCTGTAATGAATTTTGCATCGATTTGGGTGCACTACAGCACAGAGGAAGTGATTAGTACATTTGTTTTTTTATATCCACACCTGCCGTTTAGAGCTTCGGGGATCCTAAGGTTTGACCGAATATGACGTAAAGGTATAAACGACAAAACTGAGCGGAAAAATTAATTATAAATTTTTGACAGAGAAGAAAATTGATAGACCGTTTCTTGTAAATGCGTTAAAAATTTACATCAAAATCTCTTTATCAATATTTGTTTATTTTACATTTATGCTTCACTAAAATGAGGTAATGAATATTCTTTTTTTTTACTTTTGCATCGATTCGGGATGCACTATAGAACAGAGGAAGTGATTAGTACTTTTTTTATATACACACCTGCCGTCTAGTGTTTCGGAGATCCTAAGGTTTTGTCGGTTATGACGTAAAGGTATAAACGACAAAAATAAGCGGAAAAACTAATTATAAATTTTTGAGAGAGAAGAAAATTGATAGATCGTTTCTTGTAAATGCGTTAAAGATTTACATCAAAATCTTTTTATCAATATTCATTTATTTTACATTTATTATGCTTCACTAAAAATATAAATAAATGAGGTAATGAATATTCTGTTTTTACTTTTGGATATGAATAAAGCTGAAATGAATGTTAGGAGAATTTTAACAACGTCTCTACAACTACTTAGTAATTAAAATTTCAACCTCTTCGTAAGTAGTAAATAATTAAATATAATGATATTTTGTTTAAATAATAGAAACGTAACTTTTTAAGAACTTATGTTTTATTATTTATTATTTTCACTCCTATCTTCCCGATTTGCCGCCATGCCCATTGATGTACATATAAGGAGCTGTCAAAATTTTCCGTTCAAGCAGTGAACATTCCAGATTGGTGAAGGTTCCAGGTATGCGAATCATGCAAAATGCTCTTTATTATTGAGACAAGAAGTGGGATGAAATGGAAGGAGGGGTGGAAAAGAAGTGGGATACCATAACTAGTGAGAATGAAAGTAACAGTTATAGCTGTCGAAGAGAATAGTAGAAATAACATTATCAAGGTAAACAAGACAAGACAAGAAGTCAAGGACAAACAAACAAGTCAAGAATTGGGATGCCATAACTAGTGAAAATGAAACTAACAGATAGAGCTGTCGAAGAGAATAGTAGAAATAATATTATCAAGGTAAGCAAGACAAGAAGTCAAGGACAAACAAACAAGTCAAGAATTGGGATGCCATAACTAGTGAAAATGAAACTAACAGATAGAGCTGTCGAAGAGAATAGTAGAAATAATATTATCAAGGTAAGCAAGACAAGACAAGAAATCAAGGACAAACAAACAAGACAAGAAGTGCGATGCTATAACTAGTGAAAATGATACTAACAGATAGAACTGTCGAAGAGAATAGTAGAAATAATATTATCAAGGTAAGCAAGACAAGACAAGAAATCAAGGACAAACAAACAAGACAAGAAGTGCGATGCTATAACTAGTGAAAATGATACTAACAGATAGAACTGTCGAAGAGAATAGTAGAAATAATATTATCAAGGTAAGCAAGACAAGACAAGAAATCAAGGACAAACAAACAAGACAAGAAGTGCGATGCTATAACTAGTGAAAATGATACTAACAGATAGAACTGTCGAAGAGAATAGTAGAAATAATATTATCAAGGTAAGCAAGACAAGACAAGAAATCAAGGACAAACAAACAAGACAAGAAGTGCGATGCTATAACTAGTGAAAATGATACTAACAGATAGAACTGTCGAAGAGAATAGTAGAAATAACATTATCAAGGTGTGGTTAAAATTCGGATGAATAATGAAATAAGTCTTATATTATGTTTACAAAACTGTTTGCAATCCTGTAAAATAATCAATGTCATACACTACGCACTCCTGACAAAGCAATACAGATCTCAATTACCATGTTACAGAAAATTCAATATGCATACTGTTTACAAATCTTCGCCAACAGTCTTTTTTAGTGTCAGCAACAGTAATGATATAAGAATTGAAACTAAACATGTATTCTACATGGCTGTTAGATGTTATTTTGGCTTGAGACGCCATTTTAGATCATAATACCTAAACAGGGAAACAAAGATACAGCTTTGCTAGACATTGCTAAGATTGAAAATTTTACATCGATGCGAATGCTGGATAATGAATAAATAAGATGAGGATAAAATAACGACATTTGAATGAAAAATCCAGAAAATAATCTAAGTAAGCAGTAAGGGAGAATGCAGTTTCCAGAATAATATGTAATAATGAATTATAACTAAATTTTAGAGAACTGAATATAGTAAAGGTAAATAAAGACTTTTTTATGTGGCTAACCGTACATATATGTATGGAGATGAAAAAAAAAACCAAAAATGTATTTAGTTAGTGCTCCTAAAGAACATAAAATTCTACGAACTAGAGGGAAGGAAAAGGAGAAGTAGGTCACGTAGGAGGAGGTTGAACAATATGGAAAAATTATAGATAAACTAAGAAAGTGTTAATATTTTGAGGACAGTATAGTCGGATAGGTCAAGCTTGTGAAAACTGATTGAGACAGCCTTGATAGAAAATCGGCTGTAGAGCATTTGAGAAAAAAATCTAGCAAAAAGGAAAAAAAATATCTGTAGTCACAGGACTGGGGAATATAGTAAATGCGGGAAGTGCGTGACCTGATATCTAGACAGAAACCGCTTTAAAAATCGTTTCAAATAAAACTGGCCGAACGCTGTCCGAAAGATAGAGCACGGATCTTCGGTACCAGAGTACGCGGGTTTGAATCCCGCAGGTGGCATGGATGTTTGTAGCCTATTGGAATCGGCTTTAAACTGTAGGTTCCGGTCTCATTAATCCTCGTGTAGCAAAACAGTAGAAAGTAGCTCTCCAAACGAAACCGAATCAAATGCAAACTGATCCTCAGTTCCAAGTCACGCTACCAATCCTCAGCCCAAACAAAAGTCAATAAAAATATATCAATACGCAAGAAACCATGCACTTCTTTCAAATGAGTATTGTGTAACACCATGAAGATGGTGTTGGTAATAAAGTTATTCCCATCTCCGATTCGATAGAGAATCAATCAACTTAATGGTCAACTTTTGGATACAATGCGCAACAAAAACAAAATCAGGAGCACTAACTAAATGCATTTTTGGTATTTTGGAAAGTTATAAGTTTAAAACATATAGAATGGGTACAATAGTCTTCCGGTTATAGTGTCCTGTCCTTGTTGTGCTGACCTTTCCCCATGGAGCTGCCCTAGAGATAAATTCAAATATACAGAAAAATATACATTACTTAATATACTCTAAACTTTTAAGATCATCATTGAAAATTTATAATATTTTAACATTGTACTTAATTTTTTTAACACCGAGCGATCGGATGTTAATTAATAACCTTGGCCACACCTCAATCTGCCGGCGTGCCGCTGTTTGGGTTCTATTGATGAACAGATATTTAAAAAACTTATTTAATTTAAAAGTAAGATGTAAACAGGAAAAATGACTTAAGCATAATTGAAGTTAAAAAGTCCCAAAAATTACTCCGTCGCCTCAATCAGATGATCACGTTAAGAACATTACTCTCTAGTTTTAGGGTCTAATAGCATCTCCCTTCCACCTCTTTCTCTCCTAACTAGGAAACCTTTGTCTGAGGAGCCGTTTCCCCCCCCCTTCTCTCCAGTGATCTTCGTCCTTCAGAATATTCAGGGTTTTAACCCTTGGCGCCTGGCTAACGTGGGAAAACAATCTTCAAATTGAATTTTTCCCGACGGTAAGTCCACAGTCACTTTCCTTCCACACAGTAGCTTTGTTTAAAATATTCTAGAGTTCAAGGGTCAGAGAAGATCATTACCGAAAAAACTGATGGTGCTTCCACTTGCCAATAAAGGAGAGAGACCTCTAGTGTCTGCTCAAACCTTCACGCTCTTTCGTCAACAGTGACTTACAGTCTAGTCTTTAATCACTTTAGAAGGAAAATACTATCTTCTTCGAATATCATTTAATATTGACTTAAAGTCATGTACATCTTTAAAAAATGAAATGTTACAATCTTACATTTTATTCTTTGAAATATGTTCGTATCACATGTTTTCTGATTCTTTTTATACTACAGTTTGCTATGACAAAAAAAAAATTTAAATTGTATTTGGTCGATTAGATTTCCTTTCAAACTTATTATGGAATAGCACTTTAAAATATTTTTCTAGAAATGTCTTTTATCATTAGTTTCCAGTTAAAAAAAGGAATATAGTTTAAAAAAGAACAGTTTATTCTCCTTTTTACAGATATGTAGCTTATTTTGTTCTTATGTCATAATGAGAAAAAGAAATTGTACCTGTCTTATAAAGTAAATCTACCGCTTAAATTTTACAGGATGATCTAAAAGTGATAAAAGCTTTTCATCCTAAAACTTCTCACATAGGAAAGCTATTCCCGAAATGTAGGAGATACCTGACAAGTAAAAGTATTCCAGTTCATTTACATAATATCGAATATCTCCAAAGCAAACTATGCGAGAAGGAATAAGAAGAATAAAAAGATAAATGCAAATATTATAACGTTTCGGTCTCCCACGCTCATCTTTAACCCGTAGCAAAATATCCTTTGCTTCCTTTTTCCGGGTTTTGAAGTTACTTGAATAAAACATGACAGAGGGATTTGTCTTCAGACTGATGTCGGACGGGATAAAAGATGAAGAAGTACCAAAATAACTTTTGAAACTTAATGCTTGACTTAATGTAACTGACCCGGAAAACAGTACAGTCACAATATATTAATGCATGTGTGTACATAGATAGTGCTTAGTAAACTTCATAACCGGTCTTTTCCTTTTGAGCGGTCAGTCATACATACATACATACATATATGTATGTATGTGTGTGTGTATCTAAATGTTTATTTATATATATGTATACATATATATGTATATATATGTATATATTAATTTATATATATATATATATATATATATATATATATATATATATATATATATATATATATATATATATATATATATATATATATATGTGTGTGTGTATATTAATATATATATTTATATATATATGTATGTATATATATGTATATAAAAAACCAGCCTAACATAGAAGAATAGCAAACGTGCCTTTTGTGAGCATTTGAACTGAGCTCTTCTTTACATAGTGAAAGGACGTTGTTTAGCGCAGAATAGGATGCTGAATAGAGGATTCTTAACACCGACGACCATCTCATTCATTCTGTCTGAGAAATTCATTGGGATGCTAGCAAAGTGCTTCAGTGTTCGTTTTAATGGCATCCAGAAGAAAGACTTTCACTAGACAGCAATCCTTTACATTGTAAGGGAAGCAGCAATACTTTCCTCCAAGGGTTTGTCCAGGGACATCGATTAATGATCGGCGAGATTGCTCCCGATTACGGCAAACTTCCTTGGCACCTGCTGGCGAGAGAGTCTAAACGCGCTTTCTCCACCACGTCATCAACCAGCTGTCCGATCAGCTGAGATGGACATTTTGCGGTCAGACGACGATATAAAAGAGCAGAGTTCGAGGCCCAGAGAGGATTTTTTGACCGATCGAGTCTCCTGTGAACTCATCGGCCCAGAACGACGAGGGAGCGACTGAGTGTCCTCCCCCTTTTTTTCTCTTAGGAAGCTGATTCCTGCATCGTCATCATTTTCATTTGTAGATATTCATCGTTCATCTGTATTTTTCATAACTTCAATATTGTGTTTTCTAAATAAATATCATAGTCTGTACGTAAACCTCCGCTATCCTTTTTCGGGCTCACTTAGAGCCCCAGTACGCTGCAATGTGTATGTATATATATATATATATATATATATATATATATATATATATATATATATATATATATATATATATATATATATATTCTAATCACAACAATGCTTCAAATAAAATAGGCACCATCTTTATGGCGTTCCTAAATTCAAAAATTCAATTTCGTGGGAATCTCAAAATCTAAATTTTTATATTTTCTCTATCATTATATGAAGTAGAAATTTAAACTCGTTCTGTGTCGGAGACTAAAACGTTTCACTTCTTCGTGACAAAAATTGACCAAGATATTAGAGGTCAAGGTTTGCTAAAATTTAAAGATTACTTCTCCTGTACGGTTCAGTAAAAAGAATAGTTGTTGTAATTTTATGTTGAAATCAAGTTGAAAAATTCCTTTCACGGTAAAAGTCGAAGATATGATTAAAAGTGTGTTTTACAAGAAATAAAATATTTCATACCCCATTTATTATGCATCTCTCCGATTTATGTCCAGGGTACTGTAAAAAAGAGTTGCAGTGAAGCTACCAACAAAGAGTCTAAGTGTTTCCTGCGTCCTTTCTTTCTCCGACACTGACTTTATAAGTCGAGTTTTCATCTCACCCCCCTGAGGGAATGAAGTAAAAGAAACGCAGAAGTGTTTGTCTACTCAAAGCAACTAGCAGGGGTTCACAACAAAGAAAGGACATAAAAAAGGAAATCATCGTAAGTAGTAGATGACACAGGTCAGGTATCATTAAGCAAAGGCAGTAATATTTACCATTTTTTTAACGCTTCCTGGAAGCTGCCGTCTTTGAACCCATGGCAGTAGTCTTGCAGTAGTTAACCAAAAATAAGCATTACGTAAACTTCGCTCTAAATTTTAAGTTAAATTTTAAAATAAATTGTCGTTAACGGTAAGTCTTTCCTCATTTATATCTTCTCGTGACTATTTTAGAGACCTGGTTCCTAATTTCGCTCATAATCAGTTGTTACGGTTTTATTGTTTTATTATCCTTTCTGATAACATGGCACCAAACACAAAAACCCTCTAGTTACGAGATCGTTGACTTTCCCGACTGAGATACCGCGGCCAAGAATATAGAATTAAACATAATTTAGTTACTTATTAAGATACATTTTTTAATATATTATTTGTGTACAAGAATGTAATTATAAATTATAAGCATATATGCAAGCATACACACTGATATATCTATAAACACACACACACACACACACATATATATATAATATTTATATATGAGCTACCATATATGTATTTATATATATACGATACAATATACATGTGTATATATACCATATATATATATATATATATATATATATATATATATATATATATATATACACCTTGCAATTGTCATTCACTACAAGATGGCATTAGTGATGAGTTACAGATGGTCGAGATTTCGCTGTTTGTTTATCTGAGTGGCCCTGGAAATGCAGAGATGTTGCAAACCCCAGTTTTTGTCACGAAAGAGCAAAGAAAATTCTTTCCTTGTGTGGAAAATTGAGCATGGAGATTGTTGGGCAATAGCCACTCGGACAGAAGGGTAGGTAACCGGAGTGGAGTCTGAATGAGAGGGACTAGTTAGATGCTACACAACAATTAACCCGGATAAGCAACCATCAAGGAGTTAATGTTTTAGGAAGCCTGAGCATTGGGTATACCGGATTTCTATTTTTAGGAGTAGGCAACGATCACAGCCCTTGCTTGAAATAAATTGGCAGAACCAACAAGGAGCAAAAATAGCCAGCCTTAGAGTATGTAATTTTTTTGTGGTGAACTCACGTCTTTTTAGAATGCATGGCTGATCCCAATTGAGAAATGATATTCCTCTATTAATATTCATGCTTTCCATCATATAGTATATATTATATAACATAGTATAGTTTGTCATTCTCATTTGGTATGAAGACACTTTACTGTACACTGCTGCCACAGGGCACATTACACTAAGGACCAATTGTAGAGTCGGAACAAGGATAAAGGGAAATACGCGGTGACACGAAGAGTGAAGCTGGCTAGTGGTATCTTAATACATAAATACTGGGTGTTCTAAAAATATCCGATGATTTAAAAAATAATAGAAAAACAAAAGACGATAGAAATGAAAAGTTTCTTGCTTTCTGCTTAGATAACTAGATAATTTATTCATTTGTAACTTTCAAAATTAGTGACAAAGTTCGCCAATATATGTTGCAACAAATATTTGGGCCCATTTTTGGACATTAAACAATGAATACAGCAAAATATCTGGACATTTTCTATGAATTTATGGTCATACATAATACTTTGGTGGTCGAAACGAACAGCTACGAGATCCTGTAAGATGGTGTCTAATTACATCGAATGGCTGCAGCTATTCGACAATTGTATAATGTTCTATTTCCTCAACAAAAAAATTCGATAATAGTGTCAAAGCTCCTGACTACTAAATGTACAGGGAGAGTGTCATGAAATGGCCTCACTATTCACCAGATTTGACAACATGTGATATTTTATTTCGTGACACATTTGAAAACTTGGCCAGGTTTTTCATCACAATCCATAAACTATGATTGACCTGGACTAATACTTCTATAATACGTGTTAGACCAACACAAATGCGTCTGATTATTTTGTTCTCGGTTTCGTTTACTTTGGTGAATTACGGCCTACTGATTTGATCACAATGGCTAGTTAGACTGGGACATATTGTCTTTTTGCTCTCAAGTTGTGCCACGCTGTTGCTACAAATGATGGTTATTTTCAAAACCTTGTTGTATATTTTATCCCAATGAGCAGCGACATCTTTTGACGAGCTTTGTGACTAATTTTGAATTTTGGAGAGAGTAAATTACCTTATTACATAAGCAGGACTATCAAACGTACACTTTTTGTCTTTTATTTAGACTTAATTGATATTTCGAATCCTCGATCATTTCTGGGGCACCCATTATGAAATTCACATTCTGTACCCAAATGTCATTGTGCGAATTATAAAGTAACACTGAAGTTCAAGTATCTGAAAAGAAAGAGAAATACTCTTGGTGCAGTGATATTTTCCCGCTTACCAAACAAGTTATCATTCATTATGGAAAATTTGTTTTCTACATAAAATTTACTCTCAAGAATTTTAACATCCCTGTAATGTAAACAAATATTTTTTTTAAAGTTAACATAAATATATATTTAACAAAGATCCCATTTTTGGAATTTCTATGCACATAGGATTTATATTAACATTCTTTTTACTTTTAAGCTCTGCTTTTGCCGTAACTACATTTTAAATATGATAATGACTTTTATAATTTTCATCTAACTATTCATGCCAATTTTTATATTATATTTTACCTCAGAAAATACTCCAATCGTGTAATTTAGCTTTGAAGGAAAATAAAATATTCCATTAAAAGAATTTTTTAAAGGAAATAATAAATTAAAGAAAGAAATCGAATAAAATGTTTGGATTTGAAAAACATTCTTTACAGATTCGTACTTTGCTAGAAAAAGTTTGTATTACAAAACGTTTTCTTTTCAAGACGAGAATTCAGTGATATTTTATAAGACAAGTTTGGCATTGGAATATATATCTATTTTTTTCCTAGAAATAATGTCAAATTTTGAAAAAGATTGTAAAATAGTTAAAATTTCTAAATAATTTTTTCTATGGTAAAGTATGTAATGTGATACTTTCAAATACTCATAAGTAATATATATATATATATATATATATATATATATATATATATATATATATATATATATATATATATATATATATATATATATATATATATATATATATATATATATATGCAAATATATGTTACGAACTCCACAGCTGGGTTCGGGGAATTGAATGGATTTTGAGTAAGACACCACAAAAACATTTATTTATTAATAGTCAGTAGGAAAATACAATGTCGGAATGGCATCAAGGTTACGGTACTGCACTCTCGTACCAAGCTTACAAAACCATCTCTAAACAACTTGAGCAAAATGCCGTGGGCTCATGTATCTCTTTTCGCATAAAACAAAACGGAAGTACCAGTAAAACACAGCACACCTTGCTTACTCTGTACACTTAGATATCTACTGAACGACTCACCTGCCTTATATAGTCCCGAAGAAACTGCTCGAATATTCCAGATTAGACCGAAACCGTAAAGGGAAGTTGTAAAATATCGCCACATTTGGCAACATTTGGCGACACTTGGCAATATTTCGAGACGAACTTGGTGACAGAAATAAGTTGCCTAAACTGTAGCCAACAAGCCGATATCTCGCCAATTTGGCGAAATACCCATAGAGTCCCATGTTAAATACAAGGTTCACTAACCAAATTCGTAACAATATGTAATATATATATATATATATATATATATATATATATATGTGTGTGTGTGTGTTGAGATTTATTTAGATGAGATTTTAGTAATTTACAGCTCGGTGGTAGAGGTAGCTCTCTGCGCTCCCACGACACAGCTATGAGATTCGACACCCGGTGTGGGCAAGGCTTACTTAGCCTTTCATCCCTTTAGTGGGTAGACAAACTGAGGACCGAGCATGCTCGGGAACTAAACAATGGGATTTCCGCGTAAGGTTGACCACTTATCTGGGACATATGCTTCGCACCCAAGGCCCTTAGTCACGTATAAAGTTGATTTAGTATCATCCTTTTAAAATTTAGATTTTAGGAAGAGTTCTTAATCACAAACAAAAAGATTTATTGTTGTTCTTAAGTCAACTACGACTATGTTACAACTATGGCGGACATCGACAATATACATCTGTTGCCAACATTTGTTATCACAAGATAACTAAAAATAAATAAACAATTACAATTCTTTCATCGATAAATATAAGAGAACCTTACACACGGAAACGGATATTTGTACCGTATAACTTGGTCATCTAGTTGTGCTATCGCACCGAGGAGGAATTTAAGAATTTATCGATATGATGTAGCTCCGCTCCATATCTTACATTAAAACACTGTAATTACTTAACTCACATCTTCACTACAACACTGTATAAGTAAGAAGAGCTTTCTGACACCCTTACGATCTAATATAGATTTGTAAATTATTTGTAAATTAAAAAAAAAAATTATCTTTACACTTACTGTCATGTACGTGCGTAATCCCACACAAAAACGGTAATTTTTGCTGCATTATCCAGTTCCCACAATGAATAAATTTTGTAATGAAACAACAGGAAAAATGTTGATTTTGTAGAAATTTAATGTTATAATAGTCCTACAAAAAGATTTTCCACTTTCTACAACTAAAATGTCTAAAAACAGATACATTATGCATAAACAACAAAGACTTCTAAAAAGAATGGAATGAAACACGATCTAAGCGTAAGCAGAAAATTTGCAAATGACAGAGGTAAGATACCAGTCATAGATTGCTTTTATGCTAGATATTCAGCATTGAAAACTGCGAAAATGCCAGGCAGGTATACGAAATCCTCCTTCGGGAACTCGCACATCCCGACGAAATGACTCTCCCTGGGGAAGTTTGTAGTAAATTGATAAAACTATATTATCAAAATAGTATGAACTCCACGGTAGCCTTGCATATGTATCACCGAAATCATCTCCGACGTGGCCATTTACTCAGTAAGCTCTGTGTGATTTAGTGCACAAATTCTGAGATACTGGCGATACCTGTGATATACCGCGCTCCGGACGGCCAAGAGTTTCTGAGGACATTGTCATGGAAGTGCATCAAACAATGACTGTAGGACACAGGGAAACCGCAAGAAGCGCAGCGCGTGTGTTGAATATTCAGAAGACAGCAGTTCTCAAGCTACTGCGCTCGGTACTCCACATGTTTCTCTACCGGTTCCAGCGCTTCCAGATATACGAGGCAGCGGACCGACAACTACGTCTGGATTTGACAAATGAACTTCTAATACGATATGATACTGATAACGACTGGTAATATTGCATACGCATGGACGAGGTGCATTTCATTTTAAATGGTAATATAAACATCAAGCATTGTGTGCACTGCGTAAAGACGAATCCTCATGTCGTAGTACCAGTACCATTATTTAACGCCAAAGTCACTGTGTGGTGTGGCATTACAGTCCCACTTGTTCTCGACCCCTTCTTCTTTGAGGAAGCGACAACGACGGGTCCTGTAACATGCTCTGTAACAGACTCTAAGTATGCAGCTATGCTGCAACACTATGTAGTACCGGAATTACGCCGGCGTAATGCACCCAATGGCATTGTTGGGATGCAACATGGTGCACCTCCACATACAGTGAGGTCTATTAAAAGGGTCTAGGAACAGCATGTTGGTGATCACATCCTCTCACGCCATTATCCTTTCCTTTGAACTCCGTGATCCCCCGATCTAAAGCCTATGGATTTATGGTTTTGGAGATGTCTCTAATCCAGAGTTTACCTGTGCAAACTTTTTCGGATTTAAATAATTCTATACAGCGTGAGATTGTATAATACCTCATGCATGTTTTGTTCAGCGTCCATCATCTCCTGCATGCAGTGCGTATTTACCTGTGATGGTACCCATGTGGAAAATGTTTGATCTAAGTAAAGGTTTCCATTTGCCCGATATGTGTTGTCATCAGTGATCGTTGTTTTGTGTCAGTTTTATGCAGTAGCCCCCAGTGTGCCCTGAAGAATTCTTTGTTGTGTACGCATACCACGTTTGTTTTTGGACATATTGGTGCCGTTTAAACTCTATTTTGAGTTTTCGCATCCGTTGAAGGTCTTACGACAGGAAAAAGTAAGCCCTGTTATTCGATATTTTCGGGTTTCTGCAACCGTAACCGTGAGCACCACTCTATAGCCATTCACAGAATCTCGAGCGCATATCTCCGAATAACTATATTCGAAATCTCATCTCGATCGGTTAACCGAAGTGGATGCTAGAAGTACAGAAGTTCGCAAAGTTCCTTATGACCCCCCCTGTATATATGGCATATATATATATATATATATATATATATATATAATATATATATATATATACATCATATGATGTAATGCCTAAAACTTATAAAACTGTAGACTAAGTGATCGCATTAAAAAACTTTTTTAAATTTTTCATCTGGTACTTAGATGGAAACAGGACAAGTCCTACTTCTTTACGATTCATTGTGTATTTGCATTACTGTAAGAATGTTTTCTCACAAGAGTAAGTAATCCCACATCTTTCTTCTCAGGAGAGAGAACCTAATTTAGCAGTTTTGCTATGGCTATTAAAGCTTTGCTTTCGCAACTTGTGTATAGAAAAGGTGCACGGGTGTGGAACTTTTTATTTTTCAAAAAGTAGGTGTTTTTAATCCCCAGAGTACCAATATTTTCATTAGAAATAGGGTAAGAAAATCGGCACATAGCAGATATTAATTCACTCCTTTGTATTTAAAAAACAGCGAAAGAATCTAAGCACAATGATTAATGCTCACAATGATTAAATTAATTTGGATTTTTGCAAAAGTAAAGATTGAAAAATAAAATAGGAATAAATAGAAATGAATTGTGTGAATTTTGAGGAACTTAAAGAGCGATAATACCTATATAAACACACATACATGTATATATATAACAAAAAAATAATAGTTTTACGTAAAAATGTATGGTGATTTATTTTCAAATTATTACATTTTGTTTCCATGCTTGATAGTTATCTGACAAATACCCCAATTCATTTTTATCAACATATTCCCTATGGATTAAAGTTACTTATCTCTAAGATTGACTCAATATTATTCTTACTTTACTCTCGCCAAAATTTAAACAAGTGTATCTGACTTCGAGTTCCCCAAAAGAACGAATTACCTCGTGTAACAAATATAAAAATCCCCGATATTTTATCGGGGAAAAATCAGCTTTTTCAAAGAAAACAAAAGTTCCAATCTATGACAGCAAATAATGCCAGAACGGAAAAAATCCGTTGAAATATGGATCTAAAGAGGTATAGAACAATATGCCGATTAAAGAAACACATTTTTATCTCACTTCAGACATCGAAAGAGAAACTAACGTTGCAAGATATCGAAAGCAAGACAGAAAAATATGATTACTTTTTAAAGCTTTAAATAAATAAACAAATAAAATCAGATAAAACTGACTTTGCTTGCATGCAATCGATTTTATTTTCGAAAAAACAAACAGAAAAGAAATAAAAATAGAATAATTGAAAGCACTTTTTCTTCGATATTGAACTATTTCCCTAAAATGTGATAACGTTCCATTTAAGCGAAAACCATGATTTCTGTTATCTGTTCAAGCATATCTTAATTATACATCTATATAAAATGGTTCTGTGTTTTGAAATAAATAAATCAGTCTTTTTTTTATTTCTTAGTACGAAATAAGGGAAGTATTTATGTTAACTTGGAAACATCCCACTGTAATAACAGAAACTTATCTTAACCCTTAATTTGACAAGATGTTTTTTCAAATATTTTTTAATTTCTGTTATTTTCCCATATCTGTATAGACATTAGGATCTCTGTAAAATAAACAAAAAAAAATATATCATTTTCCATTTTTGAGATAATTAATGTCCGCCGTGGCGAACACTGACAATTATGTTATATAGTAGTTATAAATATACATGTCCGGTGTAGTAGCTAGACTTAGCCAAATTAAGGGTTAACTATAAGAGTATTCAATATGGATTAACCCTTAGCGCACTTTGTACCACTACCTACCAGCAAGTCCGGTACACTTTCGTAGCGGAACTAGTGAAACGAAGTCTTATTTTAAGTGAGAAGAATCACATGAGGTTGTAAATGTTTTTAATTTTGTTTATTTCATACATATGCACTTTCTTCTTGCAAATAAAAGATAAATTTAAAATTTTTTAATTCACCATGGTGTGATATCTTTGGAAACAACCTCCCATATCCATTCTGGGTTTATTTGGGTAGTGTAATTTCGGAACCACTACTTAAAGTATCAGAATTATAATCAACATTTGTCTTTTGCAATATCTTTTAACACTTGAAAATCAAACACGTCTTCATTACCACTCAACTCTAAATTCTCATCATAATAATTACTTTTCTCCATCTTACTAACCATAAAAAAGGCTAAACAATGGTTTAATCGTAACAGTACAGAGACTGAGCACGTTTTAACTACAGATAACAATAATTTTTTACGCAGCATATTAATCATGCTAAAAACAATTGGCTCCGCCTACGGAGCTGCGGAGCAAATGCTGGATGGCACCGTAGCGGAGCCAACGGAGCGCTAAGGGTTAATTTCAAAACCACTCCACTACGTACGCACAAGAAGCTATAATGTTGAAGCTTTAACTGTTCAATTGATCATACATGAATTATTTTACTACATTCGATATGACGACTTACATAATCATGTACTTTCTATATATCAAAAATGGTTCGTCTTAATTTTGTATTTAGGATGTTATAACACCCAGTTTTTGTACCGCCTCTTTAGATTGCAATTTGAACTATATTTAAAGAAAATTTTCAATTTAACATATATGAACACTGCTGGGCATACTAAAAACGATTACATATAAAACGTTGAAATTTTCTACTTAGGAGAGTTATAACATATAGTTGTGCACTTTACTTTTTGATTGCAACTCTCACTAAATTCTTAATAGAACAGATAATTATGGTAAGGTTATAATTTAGGTTAATGGTTTTTAAATTATTCATTTTTTTATTATAATCAAGTTTTATAGTGTCTTTCTGTCGTATGAAGTAATTTAGAACGCAACCTGTTACTAACACCCTTTCCAGACGACCTGCAGATAATTATTAAGGAACGAAATCCTGAGGAAGCTCACCCTCACATTCAAATGTACTCTTTTATTTGCTTTGGATTTTATGTCTTTGGTTGTCCACTTTGATGTGTACTGGTTGGGTTTTGACTGTTTCAGCTTGGCTTCAGTGCACACGTACGTGAGTATCTCTTATAAGCTAACCTTTTCTTTTTTTTCTTATTAATTTTTTACTTAATTATTTTTAATAATTTATTTTTAAGTCGTTGTGTTTTTCCTCACGCGGGGACATCCACACATCTGGTATCTTTCTTTAAAAAACAGATGATCCCCGATACTGTTATGTTATACCAGGTGGTATTCATATGCATTATCCCTAAATTTTTCATTACATAGAACGTAGGTTGCAGTTAAACCTGGAAGTGCACAACTAGAAAAAAAATACAAAAAAAATTCAACATTCTACGGCAAACTTTTCTTGAGGTATAAAAGATATGTAAATACATACAGACTCCACGTCAAAACCTGTCAAAAATTATTAAAAACGAATAGCTGGAATTTCAGATTTAAAAATCCCCTGCACGGATGTACGGACTAATATGTTCAAAATTGAGGCATAGTATGTAAATGGGCACTTCCATTGAAATATGAACATAGAAATTTATGATTTTAATACGCTTTTATTATTCTTACACTAAGCACATTGTACATATTGTAGTTACTTTGTGCACTTAAAATATTTGTAATGAAAATTAAATTTTATGAGTAATTTTTATTTTGAAAAAAAATCTTGTTTGATACCTAAGGCTTTTTTAGATTTTTATGTCATAAGTTTTATGCAAGAGCATTGTTTATGCTCAATATATTATTCAGCAATAGTTGAATATTTTAAAATTTATGTTTCAAGGTACTTTGACACCTTAAATTAGCATTTACTATTGCGATAAAATGCAATTGAAGATATCTCGAAATCTTAGAGATCACCACCGAATTCGATACCGCTGTTTTGTGATCCATCTGATTAGTTTGTCCATCAGCATGAGTGACATCGTACTATCTAAAAAAACAAATACGTAAAAAAATCTACTCAAGCTCAGGCCGTAAAACGTGACAAAAAAAACAACTGCATTCTTGTCACTGACTCTATTTCTTGTTCTTTGATATCGTAAATGTTGACAAAAAAATAACAAAAAATCTATGCTGTCTAACCTTGGTACTTTTGGAAGATATCATTCTTTTCGATACAGGAAAAAAAATTTGATTCTTTTTTGAACCCAGATAAAGGGTAAACCGTAAGCCTATTGACAAGTTGTCGTTTCGCTTTTTCTTCTGTCTGTGTTTCACGAAAAGAAATCAAAATGACTAAAGAAGATAACTTTATTTTTAAGGCTTGTGTTGTATTTATTTTATCCTTCTTGAGACGAGGTAAAATTGACATTCTTTGACACCATGCTCTACGGGTAGGGAATAATACCGATCAGTGTCGTTACTTTTAATGACGTTTCATATTGATTAAACTTACATCTAAAACACAATTTTTCAAAGTCACAGAATAGAGTTTTGGAAGAATCGGCTCTATATTGCGGTTTCTATATATAGAGGATTATTCACAATGAATGTTCAATTTTAAAATTACATATTTTTGACAATAAAGGGGACAGAAGGGTAAGTAATATATTTTCGCGTAGATGAAACTGGAATAGTAAGGATACTCGAGAAGCATTAAAGTAAAGAGCTTTATTTTATGTCCAACACTTGGTTGATAGTAGTAAGAACTGACTGACAAACTGAAATACTTGATGTTTTATACCTCAATGGAATGTTACGGAACAGCGTTCCAATAAGTTCAAGAATATTCTGGTAACTTCTAGAACTAATTAACACTAAACATGCCAACACTTAATACATACATATTTCTACCATATCCGGTCAAATGACCGGACTTTATTTTTTCTGATTATAAATGTATGAAATATGAAAATTGGAAGGAAATAGACAAATAAGCTGTATTATAATTAAACAAAATTGTATATTGTCAATTTTTTATGTATTGCAAACACAAAGAATAAGAATTTTTAATTCATTTCCCATCGCATTTTTTACATAAACCTTATGGGTCATTTGACCCATTATATGGTATGTTTATTGTCAAAGAAGACTAAAACTAATTTCAATTAAATTAAAATTGCCTGGGCTTTGGTGCAAAGACTTGAAGCGGGAACCTCTCGCTTTAAGTCTTGTGCGATAGTGACCTTACCATTGAGTACTGCATGGGAGGAATATTTTAAGCGGCAATATGAATAAAAACCCAAAATTGGAAGTTTATATTAGGGACTACAGATAGTGATTATGTGTTATGTTGTTGTTGCCCATTTCTCGCAATCTATTGCTATCTAGATCAAACCCATGAGTGCAAGATAAAGCACCAGGAGAATATTTTGACAAACATTTTCCAGTCCCCAGCGGAGGCAGTTAAGAATATGCTCCAGAAGAAGCACTTCATCGGTCTTATTGCAGTTCGGGAAAACCATGGAGCCAGAAT
This sequence comes from Pardosa pseudoannulata, assembly GCA_032207245.1. Lineage (NCBI taxonomy): Eukaryota > Metazoa > Arthropoda > Arachnida > Araneae > Lycosidae > Pardosa > Pardosa pseudoannulata. The sequence continues at coordinate 40,224,818 of CM063510.1, read as the reverse complement.
GAAAGCCATATATTACAAGCGTCCACTGATGAGCTGCGAAAGGGCAATTCGATATCTCTCACCCGCGAATTACAAAACGCCTCTGGGCACTTGTTGCAGTAACAGTAGTACACCGGATTGGTGATCTAAACCTGATGATATTTCTATTTTTTTAAGCGGCAAAAGGGGTAATGGCGAAGCATTACCCCTTTTGCCGCTTAAAAAAACTGTAGAGCAGAAAACATTCTGTATGTTGTCATTTTCGAGAGGAAGGTCTGTAATCAACGTTCAGCGTAAATTTCTTGAAAAGTACCGAAAAAACTCGCTATATCTCCAACTTTTTCAATAGGCAGAACCTATGTCACTGAGCTTTCCTTGACGCAGAGCTCCCGCTGTTGTATCAGGAAACGTAGTTGTAACAATAAGTTACATTCAATTCAAGTCCCCGTGTGTCTTCGAAGGTGACATGCCGGGGCAGGACCGGTTTGAATGCAAAGAGACTTCGGACTTCTCCCAGCCAATAGAGGTGTCCGTTCGTTTTGGGGAATTTTGACCCTCTCCCCCCGCCGTTCTGGAGTGGACTCTTTTTTTTTTTTTTGTCTCCGCGAGGGTCGGAATTTTTTTGGAGGGACAAGGTGGTTTTCAGAAGGAAAAAGGTGAACGGCTGGCATCCGTGGCGTGTGGATGAACCTCTTTGGAAGATAGAGCCATTTTATTTTTTTTCAGGATTGACGCCGACTCGAGAGCAGTCTTCAATCAACAAAATGATAAGTTGATTCATTTGTATTCCTTAGGCATTTATACAATTATAAATAATTTAATCAAGACCTATTATTCATGTGTTTCTTGAGTTTTATTTTCTTACTCAAACACTAGGCCAACGTAACATTATTATTCTTTACAGTAGTGATGCACAAATGATCACTTAGATCACCTGGTATGACCCCCTTATTCCTTTGGTGTTTGTAAAATATAACGTGCATGTATCACCATGTCCCACAACTTTAAGAGCCGATCCCACCAAAGTAGTTTAACGGCTACTATTAGCCACGATTAACCCTGGCGCCAACCAATGGGGGAACGCAACTCTCCGAGATTAATCGCGCTTAGCATTAAACGACTGGTGGGATCGGCCCTAAACAGCACATATGTGCTGATGTACAATGAATCCCTAAATAATCTGAAAAATTTAGCTTATAAGGTAGGAGTTTTAAATTTGTGACACGTATAGATCTTTGTGAAGTAAATTGTCACGTGATACTAAAGGTAAAACCGTATTACGGAATTCCCAGACTGTATCACAAGATTTTGTTTTTAGAATCGATGGAGACAGTCATACTGTAGACTGGCAGACACTAATAAGTACGAACTACCGATTAGTTTAGTTTTGTTTATGGATAGATGTATAAACATTATCTTTTTTATTCCAAATGTTCGGTGTTTAAGCAATATAATTTAAAAATGGACAATTCGGTATGTGTATATTGCGTCAGAAAGGGTTATTTCAGTTCTTCAATGGAAGACAGTACACGTAATTAGAAGGTAGGTGAAATGTTACCTATTTTTATAAAGAATGCTATGCAACATTGGTTGTAGCTATTTTACAAATTTCGAATTTATGTATCAGTGTGCAACACGTGTGTAAAATAAATACTCTATACCTTCAATATATCCTTTATTTAATCAAGATTATATATATAAATATATAATATTGATTAAATAAAGGATATATGGAAAATATACATAAATATCCTATATTTAAAGGAGATGTGATACATATGTTTAACAGCTATCTGAAGTATGTTTTAAAACAATAAGTTTGTCATAAACTTAATTATATATTATTAATCATGCGTGTTAACCTTGAGATCACTTTTTGTTAACAGCAAAGTATCTATTATTATTTGAAACTTTCTAACAAAATGATTTATGTTTCAAAAATGAGTTACATATGTGTGTAAAGATAATAATTTGTTCTAATATTGTTAAAAAATTATGTTTATAAAACTGATAGTTTTAAAGGTATGTGAAGTCGAAAATGATAATTATTTTACAATTTTTCGACTTTCAAGAGTAGTATGACCCCCCCCACACACACACTTTCAACGAAATGCGGTAGATCCTGTATTTAAATATTGTCTGATATATATTATATATAATTCATATTAAATACATTTTATAGTATTTAGCCAAGATTATCCATAAAAATCCTATATTTAAACGGGGTGTGATATATTGTATATTTAAGAGATATACGAAATGTCCTTTTTATAAATGACGTAGAAAATATTTTATATTAAAAATTACTGAAATGAATTTTATTTTCTTTATTTTGAATATCCTTACCTCAGGAAAGTCAAGCAAACATTTATTTATTTACTTATATATTTTATTGTAGATGTTGCTTTTGTCATACGGAAACTAAATATGAGAAATCTATAGATTATTTTATTTAGAACCTAAACTAAGTAAATGGATGCAGAAAATACTTCAAAATTGTCTAGATAAACGAAAGAAATATTACTTGTTTTTTCCACACTTATGTATGACGCAGATCAAAACCTAAAAATCAACAAAGACCACTAAGATGTCAAAGTTTTAGAAATTCATCATTTTTCATTTGTTATAAATAAAAATAAACTTGACAGGATAAAAAATTAGATAAAAACTCAAGCAAATAATGTATGAGGTTTGAAATTTGTGGCGTTTGTATATAAAAGAATTTTTTCATGTTTCTTAGATTAAAATATAACTTCCAACTATATTTACTCATGCATGAATCAGTGCTTTTCAGCATTGCCATCAAAACATATTTTAACTTAAAATGTATTACAAAAAAATTTTAATATTAAAAGAAAATCTGTTGGCTTTTCATTATTGTTTCAACTTGCTCCAAGCTTTATTTTATTCATCGATTAATATTGGCTCATGAATTTTCTTTCCGTTCAAATAAAATCGGCATTTGAATTTAATCTTTCGTATCAACTTTTTATTAAACATTTTAGAAACTCTTATACCTCTCATCTATAATTCAAATTTAATTATTCAAAAATTTTATGTACAACGTTTAAAATTTTAAAATCATTAAAATAATGTATTTCTGTAAACACCTAGTATCAAACACTCATGTCCCGAGAAATTGAAAATAACAAAAAAATGTGTTATTTTCGTTTTAGAAATTTTCCATTGTTAGAGTGTTGAATTCTCAATTTATTTTGAGCACGAAACAGTAAAATTTTTATTTTTGTCTAGTGATTGATTTCATGACATCTTACCAAATTAAAAAAAATAAATTGAACTCATAAATAAAACTCATAAATAAGATAAATTGAACTTTTAGAAAATATCTTGTTCTTCATTAAACGGTTACAGTTCATTAAATATTGACCTTGTCCTTGAATTTTATTTAAAAAAATTAAATATAATGTATGTACTGATTAGTGCAGTGGTTCTCAGAATTTTTTTGCACTTGCACTCTTCAAAAAAAAAAAATAAATAAAATAACTGCCTAATAGCTAATCTAAAGCAGTTTGGACCCTATGGAGGAACCCCTCCCCCTCTGAAAAAACAACACAAATTTATTTATACCCTCTCTTTAATGAGATGAATATAATGTTAGTATAAATTTCATTATTAGGATAATGATCATTATTTTTGGATTATTGCTGTGTAACCTGTTTGGAAACCACGGAATTGGTATATAAGTAGTTTGATATCTGTCCTGTAATAAAATAAAAGAAGCTTTCAGTAAATAAGCAAAAATCTATTACGTCAAATAGTTTTTTTTTTATTTCAACACAAAATAATTAAATATAATGTTGTGAAGTTTCATAAAACTCAAATAAAATCCAAATGTGCAATCATGTTTACACTTTGCAAAGAAAACATTAAAAGATAAGCAACAAGCTAGTTCAATTCCTTACAGCAAATCGATGTAGATATGGGAGGTTGATAATGATACTTGGACGAACCAATATCGCGAGCGATCTTGTGGTGAAGGGTTGGATCTTTAGTTGTTAGAGCATTGCTAAGGTAAAAGAACGACTTTTAATTCAAAGTGGGGCCTAGCCGAACGATGACCGAATATTTAGAGTGCTGGCCTTCGGTACCAGAGTTCATAGGTTCAAATCCCATTGCGGCAAGGATGTTCGTAGCCTTTCGAAATCGGATTTAAGCAGTAGGTTATGGTCTCATTAGCCCTCGTGTTGCAAAAACTAGACCTTAGAACTTCAAACCAACGTGGGGTCTTATAATTTGAAGACAGAAGTCAAGGAAAACATCCCTAGGTTTGGCCTGCCATCTCCAGGGGTGTAATTCAATTTTGAAGGACACTGTGAACATGAATCTATTTTACGTACCCATCAATAGTTAATGAACACAGCGGTCTCAGTCCTGCTAGAACTTTGACGTAAAAAACAATACCTTATCACATGTCAATTAGTTTAGTTTCGTTATTTTCCCAATAAACAATGCGCAGAATTCAAGAATGATTACAAAAACTTTCAATATATTGCGACCTCAGCAAACTTCAGACTGCATTAAAATTAATCGGTTGATGTTGAATCCATGCATTGCTGTTAACCATACCTACTGATCATCGTCAAGGTTCCAGTATAATTATCCCCTAATTAGACAACGCGTTGGTTACTCATAATTTTTTATGAGAACGTCCTCACTTCCTCGCTTCCTTGTGAGCTGGAGTGTATTAAACTTTTGTTTGGATCACTTTTTGCATAGAGGCCTAAATTTATGTTTTGGTCTGCTTACGTTCGGAGGTTAAAGTGAAGACCTTCCACTTCGCTAGGTACTCCGTTAATCCCAATTACCTTGACCTTGACCTTGTTGCTATCGTACAAGAAATCTGCGCATTCGTAATCGGGAAATGTAATCATAAACCGCATTCTTTGCTTTTCAACGCATAGAGGTTAACATGTGAAATAGCTTTTGCCCAGTATGTTTTACTGTTGTTTTTATGTAGCCGAAACACTCTCTAAAAATAAGAGAATTCGACCCAAAATATTTTTTCTGCTGAAAAAGTGAAACTAAGCATATGCTTTTTAATCAAAGGGAATTATGTAACTTGATAACTGTTTTATGACCCCAAAATGTTATTTATATGGTACATACTTATTTTAAGAACTCAGAAATCATATTTTTCACCTTGACAGTCTAGGTATTGAGTAAATGATTTCAAAATGTTACAGCTTCATACTTTTTTCTCAGTCTCCCTCCTATTTCCATAAATATATTTGTCATAATTCTGGGTACTTTTTATTAAAATAGTAAAGTATTTTCTTATAGAAGCTATAATACCGTGAAACAACGAAAACCAACTGCTGGATAATTGTATAATTTGAAATATTTGCCTCATATTATTTGTACTAGCATATAGCCCGTCATATGACAGGATCAGTAAAATTTCTAATTTTCCAGGATTGTAAAGTACCCTATAAGGCAGATAAAAAAGTTTGTTTTGTGGATGAGAATTATCTGCTACATGCTCAATAATCTGTTTATCTTCATAGTCCTCCAAAGTCTCCCGATACTGTGAATGCAGTTTAGAATCACGTTGAATTCATTTAGAAAGATAATTCAAAGTTTCTTAGCTATGTCGAAATTATCATTAAGTTCTTCCAAATTTTTATGCCACAGTAATTAGAGGAACTAAAGGAATGAAACTATCATTTCGACTACACCCTGGAGATAGATATAATTTATTGTTAAAACCTATGAAACAATTTTCATAGCAACAAAAAATAGTCGATGATTAAATTTAAAATTATCACATATGTACCTAATCTATTATTTAAGCCAAATATAAAGGAAAATTATTTACGTAATATCTAAGTTCAGTGATAAAATGATTGAAAATAATGCAGATAATATTTAAATCATTTAAAATAAGAAATGGTTAAAGGAATGACGTCATAATGCTAGAATAAGATGCTATTTTTACCTTTTATTATGTGACAAATTGATAAATTTAATCACCTGCTCTTAACCGGAGAAAATTAGGCTCAAGATAATTGCATCAAATACTAAAAAAGGGGGAAGGGGTGGATTTCGAACGTTGCTAAACCTAACTCTTCAAGAATCCAATATGTATCATTCTACCATTCCAGGTACAACCTCTTCATAAATTCGAGGACAGACAGATAACTTAGGCTATTATTATATAGGGGATGGATACAAGATCTACCTTATATGAAAACCGCAAACGAATCTCATGGAGATCACTTGCGATATTACTATGTAGGGAATTTAACGGGAGTGAAAGTTAATTATCTGTTTTGTTTCGATATAAATACTAAAATATATATAGATAAAATATAAGTCAATGTTTAATATGCAGTTATCAAGAAACATTTTTAAATCTACTCTATTTTTATGAATAAACATTTGTATTTAAATGAAAAGTTATTTTCTAATAGATTTTAGTATTTTATGCTTTACTTGACGGAATTAAATATGATCAGTATATGAATTAGTTAAAAATCCAATATTTTCAAAACTAAGATTCAAGGTCCATTGTACCATTAAACTTTCACTCCTTACAATTAAGAAGAGAAATTGGTTGACAATAATAAGTTCAGCTTACGTGCACATTCTACTTTGTAATACAAGAAGTAAAAAGCGGAAATACAACAAAAGATTTTTAATATCAGGGTAGAATATTTAGCAAATGGAATTGAAAACAATAAATCGTATTCAATTAATGAGTTTTAAATTAAAATGCGGTAAAATAGAAAATGAATTCATTTTAATCAATCCTCAAAAATAGAACCATCTTTTTTTCCCTAAATATCGCAAAATTTTCTGAAATGGAAGTAGCAGTATTTTAATTAAATTGTTTCTAGAAAAGCAATTTAATTTCCCGCTTAAGGGAGCTCAAACGTTTTATTAAAGGAAGAAAAATGATTAATTCAGGAACGAAAATAATACAAACTCCAAAATCGATCGGTAGACTGTAAAGAAAATCAATTGCTAGATTTGGAAATGAATATGTTTTGCTGTGCTGATTCAGGATTTTCACTTTCACAATATAGATTATATATTTTAGGTAAGGAATTTGGATCCACGACCTGTGTCTCGCAGATGTATACCCTTTACTATATCTGAAAAATCAACCCCATTGGCCCCTTCCACCGGGCGTTTCTTAGGGGAAATAGGAGCTGGACGGCTAAGGGGACTGATAAGGTTTTTCGGATGTGTCACTGTGGTGAGGCGATTTAGATCATTAATATCATTGACTAGCATATAGCCCGTGTTGTAATGTACATACAACCTATACACCAGTGTTCGTTACAAGGGGGAAACACAGAATGAATATAATACTTTATATAGATTCAGACATTTATTCTACACATTTATTTACAAATAGATCCTTGGTTATCATAATGATCAATCATTTATATCTTCTATTTACAGAATAATTATCCCACATCACTTTATAAGTAATTATTATTATTAAAAGAGGCCTAAGTCAAATGACTGTAAATATTATTTTATAAATTACCTCCATTAAAGTCACAGGGGAGCAGGCAGGGGCTTTCCTCACCGGCATACGGGACGAGTTGGTGATGGTAAGCGGGGCGGTGTCGGTCCGGACGCACGGGACGAGCTGGTGTTAGATGATCCTTGTCCCACTTCTCTTAACTGCCCACTTCTTCTTCTTCAACTCCTCGCTCTCACTACGTTTCCAAAAACCACACCTCGGTCCCAACGCCCCTTTTTTCTTCTTATCCAATCCCTTCTCTTCGGGAAATTTTCACACATTAAATGCCCTTCGGGAGTGCAGGTGGACTCATTAAAGTAGCCCCTTTTTGTTCAAGCTGACATTACTTTTTAGCCCCTGCTCCCATAACTCACGCTTACAGCTCTGTGCGAGCTTGACCATTATGCTGCCATTCCGTGATATATCTTCTCTGCAGGGGTCCCTAAACTCGACGTAAATAATTGGGGTCCTAAATTCCCCAAGGAAAATCCTCCCACGGCTATGCATGCACGTGCAAATCACCGTGAGAAAGTACCTCGGTACAGCCCGTCATATGACGGAATCAGTAAATGTTTCATTTTCTAGAATTGTAAAGTACTCTATGAGGCAGGTAAAAAAATGGTTTGTTTTTTGGTTGAGAATTATCAGGTATACGCTCAATAATTTGATAATCTTCAGACTCTTCTTAAGTCTCTCGATACTGTGAATGCAGTTTAGAATCCCGTTGAATTCATTTAGAAAGATAATTCAAAGTTTTCTTAGCTACGTTGAATCGTTAAGTTCTTCAGTTTTTTTTCCACAGTAATTAATGAAAGTAAAGGAATGAAACTATCACCCCAATAGGCATGTGACTCGATTGCATGGGCCGAGCCCTCTAATCCAGAGATTTCTTTCAATAAACACAAAAATGTAGGCGAGTAGAAAAATTAACAGCTAAAAGGTGAAAGGACACATAAAAATAGACGAGAAGAAAGTTTAAGGAGAGAAAACATGAAATGTTTATGTGGCCAGGGACATCCGTACAAAATACGTGAATTTAATATAATAAAAATAATAAAATCATAAAAAGTTGAAAAAATAGTAAAAATTTATTTTAAAAATAATAAAACAACTTTAGGAATAAGATTTTTTTAAAGCAGAAAATATTTAATTAATTGAACATTTAGAAAAATTTGGCAGCCGACAGCACAGAACCGTCAACCCGTGAGGTACGACAACCAAATGGGCAGATACTCTACTGAGCATGCCATTCTTACATATGAGTAAGAAAACTAAATAGAGTATATGAGGGTCGCGTACGTGATAGAATGTTCAGCAGAGGCTTTAATATTGACAGTGATTATTTGGTGGTATATATGAATGATATCCAAAATGATAAATTTAATCTCCTGCTCTTAACAGGGGAGAATAAGGCTTGAAATAATGCCATTAAACGATCAAAAAGTGGTGATGGGGTGGATTTCGAACTCCCTGTGAATTTTGCTAACCCTAAGTCATAAAAAATCCAATTTGGATTCTTGTATCCATTCCAGGTAAAACCGCTTCATAAATTCACGGACAGACAACTTAGACTATTATTATATAGGGGATGATTAATATAATTGATATAATTAATATGATTGATTAATTAATATAATTGCTAAAAATAAAACGAGAAGTGAATTGCTTGTGATCTAAATCTGACCTCATCACATCTTTTGTAAAGGGGAGAGGACCATAAAAATTATTTCAACTTGTGCGGAATTCTCGGGCGGGATTCTGATCCCAGTCCCAGATTAGAATCACGTCTCCGTACATGACACTAAATAAGAATGTACCTTTTTGGAGTTATTTATGAGTCCCTAAGGAGTAGTGCCCAATTTGAAAGGGCAAGGTTTTCCCATGTTTGCGGTATCAAGGCAGAGTAAAAGAGACCAATAGTTTTAGACAACTCTCCCAATTGGACGAAAAGAAGTAAGAAAGGATAGAAATGAAAATAATATAAAATAAACAAAAGTCAAGAAGGAGGAGGTGTTCGAGAAGTTGAAGAGAGTGTCAGATTGTTAGGGTTCGGAAGTCGAGTTGAGGAGAGAAGTCCGGCTGTCAATGTTCGGCAGTTAAGGAGAGAAGTTCTACTGTCCTAGTTTGGATGTTGAGAGTTCGGCGGCAAGTTTTCAGGACTCGAGGACAGAGTACGGGGACCAAAGGAGATTTAGGTCCAAGAAAGACTTCGACATCGCACACAGGCCAGAAGTATTCCTTACAGAATCATCCCAAATTATTTAGAAGGCCCCATACCATCGGTGAGACTGGAGTTCACATTATTATCTCATGAAGTGAAAGGTATATACAAGAACTCCCAAGAGTTAGTGTGGCACCTAATTGAACGTGTTGAAGAAGTAAATATTACGGAAACTTGATTAAATTTTTGTATATTTGTCATGTATATATCTTTATAATAAATTTACTTATTTTTACTTTAAAGCTGATTTCAATAACTCTTAATTTAGCTTATTAGTTTACTTTTTTATTATAAGTGTGTAGTCTCTCAGAACCTGTGGTTGAATTTAAAATATAAATAATAGACACAACGCAACCCAAATAATATTTAGTCTTTGTGACTATCAAAATAAATAACCACTATAAATTTGATCATAGGTAAATACCTAAAATTTAAACGAGAGCTACATGACAGTCACTTTTTTCCCAGGGCGGCAGAGTATTTGAAAGGAATATGCCCTTTTCGGGAGGGATCAAGTTTCCAGAAGCTGACCGCCTGAAGAAGGGAGAGAAGATCTACGGGCAGTGCGGTTGAGGTTGGGGAGTCCACATAGAGCTTGCAACCTGAGGAGTTCTCTCTGAGTGAGAGAATGCAACGTCGTTTGTATCTTGATATGGAACGCTCGTCCACCTGATTTTCGAATTGCGTTTCTTAGGTCAGGCTCTGGGACGCCGAGAGAATATGTTTTTGTTCTATGTTTAATTTTTATCAATCTTGTAAATAAATGTTATTTGTTGTTCTTAAAGTTTCGGAGGTAATTTGATGCATCCCAGCGACGGTCTACGAACCAAAAGCATACCTATCCCAGTTAAGTAGGTGGCAAGCCACACGCAAGCATAGCGCACCAGAAAGTGGTGCTTTACATATTTATATATAGATTATGTATGGTATATATAAATATTATTTTGTTAAAACTCATTTCACATTTTAGTCGAATATTGATGTTTATCAATAATAATAAAGGAAACATTCAAGATGTCAACATGCGAAATTTAAAAAAAATGACTGATGTAAATGTATAAAAAATTGTTCTTAACACTGGGCATGCGGGTATACTTCACCGCCAAATTATGCTTGCAGCGGGCGTTTTTTCGGGAATCGCTCGAAAGTTTAGTTATTTATTCAGAAAAATCTCAGTAAATCGAAAACTACTTTGTTTTTACGAACGAAACTGTTTTTATTTTACACCTTAATATAGACTGTATGATTATTTAACAAAAAAAAAGAACAATATTTTTACGAAATCACAGAAAAAAAAAACGATTTTTAAAATTAAAGTCCGATAATCTGTCAGCGCACATTTCTTCATCACTCTCTTTGTCACAACGGCTCATTTTATCCAAACAAGCTTCAAATTGACAAAACACGACTTGTACGTTCTGGAGCTAGGAATTCGATTGAAGACGAAATAACGCAACAAAAGACCGAGTAACTCGACAACCATAACTTGTGAAAAGCCAAAATGCAAAGCGTTGCATAGCATCGCAAACAACACGTATATAATGTCACACATACATATAATTATACGTATTTATTAGATTTGTGGTGGTTAGCGGGTATCCACCACAAATCTACTAAATACGTATTTTTACGTGACTCGCGCTCCAGTGACAGACTGCAAAAAACGTAAAAATACGTTGCCCGCACACGAAGTCTTAAAAACAATAGAAGTTAGTGACTAAAATTTTGAGAAAGACATATAGAAATCATGCATGATTTCTATATGTCTTTCTCAAAATTTCTTGATATTCTTTATAAATGTGTTTGTCATAATTCTCAGTATGCTTTTTTTAAAAAGTATATTCTCAACTCAGACACAATAATACTACGAGAAAAAGAAAACGAATTGCTGAAATATTGTATAATTTGAAATAATTGGTTTATTTGAATTGTATTTAACGTGGATGAAAGTCTATATTCAGTTTTATTTCAATATAAATATCTAACATATGATGAAGAAATATAATTGGGTAATATTCAGTAGTATAGAAAATTTTTAATGAATGTAATATTGCACAACGTTTATGGAAGAAAATCTTGATTTTAAGTCAAAACTTCTTTTCTAATATATTTTAGTCTAATATATTATTTGTTCCATATGACAGAATTATATATGCTCAATATAAGAATAACTTAAAATTTGAATGTTTTTAAACCTCAGATTCAAGTTTCTATGTACCCTTAAACTTTTATTCCTTCTAATTTCGAAGTGAAATTTTATTACAATTATAGCATGTTCTCCATACTTTGTTATAAAGGAAGTAAAAAACGGAAATACAACAAAAGATTTTTAATAACAGAGTAGAAGATTTATCAAATGGAATTGAAAAACAATGAATCGTATTCAATTAATCAGTTTAACATTAAAATGTGGTAAAATGGTATATGAATTCATTTGAATCACTCCTGAAAAAAACAGAACAGTCTTTCCTTTTCTCTAAATATCATATAATATGCTGAAATAAAAGTATCAGTATTTTAATTAAATTGTATTCAGAAAACCAATTTAATTTCCCGTTTAAGGAAGCTCAACCTGCTTTATTAAAGGGAGGAGAAACATTAATTCACGAAACAAAAATAATATTAATTCTAAAATTAGTCGATAGACTGTAAGGAAAGAAATGAAGTGCCAGATTTGGAAATGAATATTTTTACCTATACTGATTCAGGATTTTCTTCCAAAACATTTTTAAATATAGATCAGAGTATTTTAGTTGTAGTTTCACTAAATTTTGCTGGTGAAAATGGTTCCTTGATACTCAGTAAAAATTATTTTAAACTGAGAATATTTTAAACCAATACATAGATTTATATATAATAATAAGGAAAACATTAAAAATGTCAACATGCGGAATTTTGAAAAAATGCCAAATATAAATATACAAAAATTTGTTTTTCCGAGCATTAGAACTTATGAAATTAACTTAAATTTCGGGAAGAATTGAAATCATGTATGATTTCTTCAAAGTCTTCCTCATTTTTTCTAAATATTATCTACATATACATTTATCATAAATCTTAATATGCGTTTTTATAACGCATTTTCTCGACTTACAGAAGCTATAATGCTGTGAAACAACGAAAACAAATTACCGAAATATTGTATAATCCCCTATATAATAATAGCCTTAGTAATCCTTCCGCCTGACCTTGAATTTATGAAGTGGCTGTACCTGGAATAACAAGTAATTGGATAGAGGCATCCATATTGGATTCTTGATGAGTTAGGGTTAGCAACATTCGAAATTCACCCCTTCCCCCTTTGTTAGCATTTAATGTCATTATTTCAAGCACTATTTTCTCTGGTACAAATAGGCCATTAAATTTATCAATTTGTCACATATTAAATAAGTAAAAATAACATTTTTTCTAGCATTATGGCAACATTACTTTTACCATCCCATTTAATCCTTTCTTATTTTAAATTACAGAAATATTGTCTGCATTACTATCATACGTTTTATCACTGAATTTAGATATTACGTAAATAATTTTCTTTTATATTTGGCTCAAATAATGGATTAGGTACATATGTGATAATTTTAAATTTAATCATCGATTATTTTTGTTGCAATGAAAATTTTATCGAAGCTATTAACAAACTCTTTTTATAGAATTCTAGGAGTCTATTTCAGGGGCTAAGAAATATCTAGCGTTTAAGTTATATATCTTTGAAAATTAAGAAGTTTATGTGTTTGTTTTTTATACATAACCACACAATTTGACTAAATGAGTTCAATGTGATTCTAAACTGCATTCACAGTATCCGGAGACTTTAGAGGAGTCTGAAGATAAAAAAAAATATTGAACGTGTATCAGATAATTCTCAGGTAAAAAATAAACCATTTTTTTACTTACCTCATAAGGTACTTTACAATTCTGGAAAATTAAGAATTTTACTGATCCCTTCATATGAGGGTTATATGCTAGTTTAAAATAATAGGTTTATATGAATTTTACCTTGATTAAAAATTGGTGAAAAAATATAAGTACTTAATATGCAATGGTATCGGAAGCATTTTAATGAATGGGATATAACTCCATTTTTATGGAAAAAAAATCTTGTATTTAAATCAAAAGTTGTTTACTAATATAGTTTAGTATGTTACACGTCTCATGTGATTAGTTTGGTATGGAGCACTACGGTCTTTTTTTCAACAGGACGGTAAATGAGACCTGGACCTACTGCTTAAAGCCGACTACGAACTCCCATAGCAGGGAAGTGGGATTCGAAACCATGAACTCTGGTAACGAATATCAACGCCCTAACCATTTGGCCATCGTCGGTTTATGTTTCATGTCATAGAATTATTTACACTCAATATAAGAATATATTTTTTGTTTTAAATGTTATCAAAATTGCGATTCAAGATAAAATTCAATTTCTTTCAATTTCGAAGTGAAATTTTTAACGTTTATAAAACGTTTTCTGTACTTTGTAATAGGGGAAGTAAAAAGCGGAAATATACAGAAAGATTTTTAATAACATCGTAGAAGATTTATCAAATGGAATTGAAAAACAATAAATCGTATTCAAGTAATGAGTTTTAAATTAAAATGCGGTAAAAGGGTAAATGAATTCATTTTAATCAATCCTTTAAAAAAAACTGTCTTTCTTTTTTCATAAATATCGGAGAATTTTCTAAAATGAAAGCAGCAGTGCTTTAATTAAATTGTATTCAGAAAACCAATTTAATATCCCGCTTAAGGGAGATCAACTCGCTTTATTAAAGGAAGAAAAATGATTAATTCATGAATCGAAGATAATATAAACTCCGAAATCGGTTGGTAGACTGTAAAGAAGGAAATCAATTACCAGAATTGGAAATGAATATGTTTTGCTGTGCCGATTCAGGATTTTCTTCACTAACTTTTAAAATATAAATTAGAATATTTAGATGTAGTGTTACTGTATTTTGCTAGCAAAAATAGTTCCCAGACACTGGGTTAAAAATAATTTAATAACATTCTAATCCAATACAGATGTTTATCCATAATAATAAAGAAAACATTAAAATGTCAACATTTGGAATTTTGAAAAGTGACTGATAAAATTATAAAAAGAGTTGTTTTTTAAAAAAAAAGTATAGGTTATGAAGTTAACTAAAATTTGAGAAAAATCGAAATCATACATGATTTTTTCTCAGTCTCCCTCATATTTTTTATTGTTCTCTAAATATGTTTTTGTCCTAAATCTTAAGGATTTTTTAAAACGTATATTCTCAACTTACAAAAGCTATAATACTGCAAAACCACGAAAACTAATTACTTAAATATTATATAAGTTCTTCGTATGAAATAATTGCTGCATTTGAATTGTATTTATAGTGATTGAAAATTAGTACTCAGAATTGTTTCAATATAAATATTAAACATATGTTGAAAATAAATAATTGGTTAATATGCAATAGATAATAATAATATAATAATGCTTCATTTGAATTGTATTTATCGTGATTGAAAATCAGTACTCAGATTTGTTTCAATATAAATATTAAACAAATGTTGAAAATAAATAATTGGTTAATACCCAATAGATAATAATAATATAACAGTTAATAGTTAATAAATGCTTTATTTGAATTGTATTTATTGTGATTGAAAATCAGTACTCAGTTTTGTTTCAATATAAATGTTAAACATATGTTGAAAATAAATAATTGGTTAATATGCAATAGGAAAGAAAAAGTTTTAATGAATGTAATCTAACTCAATTCTTATGGAATAAAATATTGCAATTTAATTAAACTTCTTGTCTAATGTATTTTATTTTGTTATATATTTCATGCGATGAAATTATTTAAGCTCAATCTTCGAATAAGTTAAATTTTTAATATTTTCAAAACATAGATTCAAGTTGCCTTGTACCCGTAAACTTTATTATTAATTCCAATTAGGAATCGAAATTTTTTGACAATTATAACACGTTCCGTAAACCTTGTAAAAAGTGCTTTGTAAGTGCCTATTTAAATTAAAATCGCTAATTAAAAAATACTTTGTAAGCTTTGTAAAGTAAAAAGCGGAAGTACAACAAAAGATTTTTAATATCAAGGTAGAAGATTTGGCAAATGGAATTGAAAAACAATAAATGGTATCCAATTAATGAGTTTTAAATTAAAATGCGATAAAATGGAAAATGAATTCATTTTAATCATTCCTCAAAAACAGAACCGTCTTTTTTTTCTTCTTAAATATGCAAAACTTTTTGAAATGAAAGTAGGAGTATTTTAATTAAATTGTATTCAGAAAACTAATTTAATTTCCCGCTCAACCCTATTTATTAAAGGAAAAAGAATGATTAATTCATAAAGCAAAAATAATTTAAACTCCGAAATCGGTCGGTAGACTGTAAAGAAGGAAATCAATTACCAGAATTGGAAATGAATATGTTTTGCTGTGCCGATTCAGGATTTTCTTAAGTAACTTTTAAAATATAGATTAGAGTATTTAAATGTACTATTATTGTATTTTGCTAGCAAAAATGGTTCCTCGACATTGGGTTAAAAATCATTTAAAAACATTTTAATCCAATACAGTTGTTTATCCCTAATAACAAAGAAAACATTAAAATGTCAACATTCGGAAATTTGAAAAGTGACTGATAAAGTTATAAAAAAAAGTTGTTAAAAAGTATATAACAAAACAACAAAAATATATAACAAACAGTTGTTAAAAGTATTTAAAGTTTAAGAACTATTTATAGTTTTGAAGAACTATAAATAGTTCTTAAAAAGTATAGCTTATGCAACTAACTAAAATTTTGAGAAAAATTGAACTCATTCATATTTATTTGTCTTCCTCATTTTTTGACATTTTCCATAAATTTATTTGTCATAATTCTTAATGTGGTTTTTAAAGCGTATATTCTCAACTTATAGGAGCTATAGTACTGCAAAACAAAGAAAACGAATTGCTTAAATATTATATAATTTTTTCATATGAAATAATTGTTTTATTTGAATTGTATTTATCGTGATTGAAAATCAGTACTCAGTTTTGTTTCATTATAAATGTTATACATATAGTGAAAACATATCATTGGTGGTCTAGGAACAATTTTAATAAATGTGATCTAATTCAACTTTTATGGAATAAATTCTTTCATTTAAATCAGACGTTCTTTTCTAATGTTTTTATTGTGTTATATGTTTCATGCGATGCAATTATTTATGCTCAATCTAAAATAAGTTAAATTATGAATATTTTCAAAACATAGATTCAAATTGCCTTGTACCCTTAAACTTGTATAATTCATTCTAATTCGGAATCGAAATTTTTTGAGAATTATAACACGTTCCCTAAATCTTGTACAAAGCTCTTTGTAAGTGCTTATTAAAATTAAAAGAGCTAATTAAAAAATACTTTGTAAGCTTTGTAAAGTAAAAAGCGGAAGTACAACAAAATATTTTTAATATCAGATTAGAAGATTTGTCAAATGAAATTGAAAAACAATAAATCATATTCAATTAATGAGTTTTAAAATTAAAATGCGGTAAAATGGAAAATGAATTCATTTTAACCACTCCTCAAAAACAGAACCGTCTTTTTTTTTCTCCTTAAGCATGCAAAACTTTCTGAAATGAAAGTAGGAGTATTTTAATTAAATTGTATTCAGAAAACTAATTTAATTTCCCGCTCAACCTCCTTTATTAAAGGAAAAAGAATGATTAATTCATGAAGCAAAAATAATTTAAACTCCGAAATCGGTCGGTAGACTGTAAAGAAGGAAATCAATTATTAGAACTGGATATGAATATGCTTTGCTGTGCCGATTAAGGATTTTCTTCACTAACCGTTTTAAAGATAGATTAGAGTATCCTACATGCAGTGTCACTATCCTTTGTTTGGGAAATTGGTTTTCAGACGTTCAATTAAAAAACATTTAGTACCATTTTACGGGTCCATACGATTGTTAAATCGACAAAAAATTGGATTTTTTAGAAAAAATACATATGAAAAGGAATTCAGTTCTGAACATTTCAAAAACAATCTGCTTTGAAAAATTACTATATAGAGAGGAGTTATGAATAAAAGCGGGTCAACTGTTTACTGTAAACAAATTCAAACTTACAAATTTTAAATTTTAACCTGATTTTTCTGAAATTGTGTGTTTTTTAATGTAACTCGCATGTTATCTCAAAAAGTTTTCAATATTTTTGAGCACGATTCAACCTAAACTTTCTTGTATATTTCGAAGATATTTTTTTTTTAACCTTTAAAGAAAAAATTCATTTTTTTTTAAACTGTATGTATAGCGGGTGATCAAAGTCCATATAAACTTTAAAAATTCATAATAACAGGAAAAATAACCAAAATAAAAAACGGTTTGCTGGGTTAGTGTCTCTAGGGGTGGATTTTTTTTAAACAGAAAAAATAGTAACTCAAAAAACACCGACAGATGGCGCTGGTACGAGCGACTTCGGTGGAAATATGCAAATGAGACTGTTATAAGAACTTATGCTCCTATAAATACACAACCAGTTCCTGTTGGACTGTTGGAATTCTCACTTTACTTACTCACTTCTTGTATTATTACTCTGTCCTCCCTGCCCAAATTCAAGTATCCTATATATTTTATTTTATTATTTCTACTTATTGCCACGCTAGAGCAAAATCAATTCAATAGTGTTGTTTTGCTAAACTCCCATGTATAGTAAAACTAGAGGGTTAGGCCCAGGCAATTCTGTGCCAAATCCATCCTGTGATCCGCTGTAAACCATGTATGCGAACAAAGATGCTGAGTGCGAAGGATAAAGCTTTGTTGGTGAAGTTCTCTTACGTCAACCAGGAATCAGAGACCGCTGCCTTGCATAAATTCCGACATTTTGGTCATATGGAACACATACTGTTGTAATTGTTAGATTTATATTCGGTAGGCAGAAAATCAAGGTAGTGAAAATTGTTCACTTACCTTTTATTGTAGATTCCGGTTTCGATCTCTTTGAGAAACTCCAGGAACTTGTTGTAAGCTAATAAGCATGTGATCCATGAAACTATTTAAATTATGATATATAAAAACATTTAATTACGAAACGAAAAAGTTACAAATTTACATCACATAAAAACAGCTACCAGCATGGGACGGAACAAAACTACATCTGAAAAAATAGAGAGAGAAGGATTAGAGAGTTTACAGATTTGGCGATAAATTGCCACTTCACGGGGTTTCCGCTGAACTTCAACAATTTTCATCCAACAGTCATAAACGCTTTGGAGGCATTCTGTTTGTTATTTTCGTTTCTTTTTCATTGACTTGTGTACATCAGCGCCCTCTAAAGACTCTTTTTTGAGTTTTTTTTCTGTTTTAAAAATATCCCATGCCGTAGAGATACTAACCCAGGAAACCGTTTTTCATTTTGGTTATTTTTTTGGTTATTATGAATTTTCAAAGTTTATACGGACTTTTTAATCACCCGGTATCTTAAATGTATACAGATTTAGATTCTAAGTTATTTTGAGATATTGGAGTATGTTTTAAATTAATAATTTTGTCTTAAATTTAATTATATTTTTAGTAATCATGCGCGTTAGTCTTAATATAATTTTCGTTTAATATAAAGTGTCTCTTATTTAAAATTTCTAAGAAAAATCTTTATGTTTAAAAAATGAATGAGATATGTGTTTCATCCGTTGTCACATATCGACGCATAAATGCGGGTTTATTACAATTAAACAGCTCCAAACACAGCTCAGAATCATTAATTCGTTGTTGTTTTTGGTCGATTGTAAGCTCGCGCAGCACCCACTTTGCTCAGAGCTTTCACATACCCAAGTATTCTTTCACAATAAGTGCAACACATTTCTTTGATATCGTTAGAGTCTCAGATATCTCGATCAACTTCACTTTACGGTTATCCGAAATTATTTTGTGGACTTTTTTTTATGTTTTCACGTGTAACAGCCTTTCTGACGCGTCCACTGCGTTCATCGTCCTCGCTGCTCATTTCACCTGGTTAAAAGTTAGCAAACCACATTTCAACGGTTAATTTTGTTGGTGTAGAATCCGAATAATGTTTATCAAGCCAAGCCTTGACTTCAACAGCATTTTTTTCTCTAAAAACCAATGCTTTACTAACACACGAAATTCCTTTTTATCTATTGTTTTCAAACTAACAAAAGTTACTTCACTCAAAATACTATTATCTCACAAATTAATAGTCCTACAGCTGTCAAATTTATACACGTGTCTTTCGAAGCTTAGGGCTAACTAAAGATCATATAGATTTAATACTAGTAGCTCCATCTATGTGTCAACCAATGAACTTTTCAGCCCAACTGTTAGTTTTGAAGATATAAAAAGTTGAAAATATTTTTTTTTACATTTTTTTTACTTTTAGGAATTGTATGACCCGTTAATCTAATACCGATGCTTAACCATAATAATAAAGAAAACAATAAAAATGTCAATTAACAGTCAGAAATTTGGAAATAATATATAAAAGTAAAAAAAAAAGTTTTTCCGAAACAGTTTAATTTAAGCATATAGCTGAAATTTTGGCAAGAACTGAAATCATGCAAAATAGAATAAAAGATAAAAATATTTCTCTAAAACAGAGTTTGAGATGTAACAAAGATTGTTTTCTCTCTCGAGAAAACTTTTGAAAAAACATATATGTATGCCATCTGAGCTCAAGGAAAATCCCAAGTCCAAAATTGTATATCCAACTTCAATTTGTTAGTTTTTTATAAAAAAAATAGTAAAAATCACCATAATGCTTTTAACTGTAAAAGTAGCTTTACCTATGTTTGATGACTGATTTATACCCTAAAATAGCTGTCAAAAATTAATTTTAGATGATAAATTTGCATTTAAGTTTTAAATATTTATAATATTTGGGATTTCATGATGTGACTGGGATCTACTGCATAAAACGGATTTTGAATGATTACGAACATCCATGCCGGGAGTGGAATTCAAATCGGCGAACTCTGGTATGGAAGAGCAGCGCCCTATCCATTTGGTAATCGTTTATCCATGTTTTATTAGGATGTATCAAATTAATGATTTTAATAATCTTGTGTTGCAATACTTTTACTCTTTTTGTATAACATATATTAATGAATCTGTCTTAAAACAGTGTAGGTTTTTAAAACGTTTTTTATCAAGTTATAGAGGTTTTCATATCATAACAACAAAATAAATCTCTGAGGCATTGTGCAATTTGAAATAAGTTGTCTTATTTAAACTGAATTTAACGTAAGTAAAAATCAGTCATATATTTTGTTTTTATATAAGTGCTAAAAATGTAGAACATTAAGAACATGTTTTATAAAAGATTTTAGATGACATAATTTTTTTAAATAAGACTTCTATTTTATTCGAATACTATTTTCTAATAGATTTTAATATTTTATATAAATTAGGTAACAGCATTATTTTTACTTTTTCTGAATATTTTCAAAACTAAAATTTCCAATTCCCCTTTCCCTTAAAATAATAAAAACGTTTAAAATGTAAAACAAACAGAATATATATCTGAAAAATCCTCTTTAACTCTTCTGGAGAAATGTTTTTTACTTTTCTGTATACTTCCTTTTAAGAATGCCACTTAAAATGTGAAAGCTATGACGGTAGTTATGCTTCTAAGACAGGTCAAATATTGTACAATTTCGAAGGCACAGGTGGGGAATTTACGGCTGAATGCGTCCTAAAATTTTTCTTATTTATTATTTCTTATTTTTATTTAATATTATTATTTATTATTATTTATTATTATGTTCTTATTTATTTTTTTATTAATTGTTCTTATTAAAAAGGTTCATCGTGTACCAAGTCCCCACAAAATGAATTCTGAATAACTTCAAAAAGCCATAGCTGCAGCGACATTCAAACCTACGGGTTATGGATCCAATAAACATCTGCCTACAAACTAAGTAGTCTTCAGGGTTTACCAAAACTAGGAAGTACAAAAATAAGTGAAGTTCTAAAGAATAGTTAAAATGACTAAAAATGTTATCCAGGCAGTTTTCATTTCTTTCTAAAATGTAAGGAAATAGAGAAATAAATATTTATTATGTTCTTAATTATTTTTTTTATTAATTGTTGTTATTAGAAATATTCACAATGTACCAAGTCCCCACAAAATCAATTCTGAATGCCTTCAAAAAGACATAGCTGCAGCGACATTCAAACCCATGGGTTATGGATCAAATAGACATCTGCCTAAAAACTGAGTAGTCGTCAAGGTTTACCTAAACTAGGAAGTACAAAAATGAGTGAAGTTCTAAAGAATAGTTCAAAAAGACTAAATATATTAATCATGCAGTTTTTATTCACTTCCTAAATTACAAGGAAATAGAGAAATGAATATTTAAAATTATGTTCTTATTTATTTTTTTATTAATTGTTCTTATTAAAAAGGTTCATCGTGTACCAAGTCCCCACAAAATGAATTCTGAATAACTTCAAAAAGCCATAGCTGCAGCGACATTCAAACCTACGGGTTATGGATCCAATAAACATCTGCCTACAAACTAAGTAGTCTTCAGGGTTTACCAAAACTAGGAAGTACAAAAATAAGTGAAGTTCTAAAGAATAGTTAAAATGACTAAAAATGTTATCCAGGCAGTTTTCATTTCTTTCTAAAATGTAAGGAAATAGAGAAATAAATATTTATTATGTTCTTAATTATTTTTTTATTAATTGTTGTTATTAGAAATATTCACAATGTACCAAGTCCCACAAAATCAAATTCTGAATGGCTTCAAAAATGAAATAGCTGCAGCGACATTCAAACATGGGATGGACAAATAGACATGTGAAAACTGAGTAGTCGTCAAGGTTTACCTAAACTAGGAAGTACAAAAATGAGTGAAGTTCTAAAGAATAGTTAAAGACGACTAAAAATAATCAGAGAGTTTTTATCACTTCCTAAATTGCAAGGAAATAGAGAAATGAGTATTTGTAAAAATTTAAAATAGTATCTGACATTAAATACTTTCAGCTACTATCAATATTTACTGTAATAGTTATTTAATCTGCACTAGAAAATAAATAAGATAAATAACAAATAGGAGCTTAGTAATAATAATACAATGCGACAAAATTCTTTTACTATACTTACTTAAAAGCAAAATTTATTGACAGCGCTAATATTAAACTTGCATGAATACTTCAAACTTTTACTTTTTCGTGAATCGCGCAAAATAGTTATTCAGTAATCTAAATTACTTTTTTATGAACGAATTTTTTTTATTTTACACTTTAATATATACTGTATGATTATTTAACAACAAAAAACATTTTTAGGAAATCACAAAAATAAACAATTTTTAAATTAAAGTCCGATAATCTGTCAGATCATATTTCTTCATCACTATCTTTGTCCCAACGACTCATTTTATCCATTTTGTATTCAACAATAGAACACCAAGCTTCAAATTGACAAAACATGACTTGTACGTTCTGGAGCTAGGAATTCGATTGAAGACGAAATAACGCAACAAAACACAGAGTCACTCGACAGTCCTAACTTGTTGAAGGAAAAAATGCAAAGTATTGCATAGCAACGCAAACAAGACGCATATATTGTCACACATGCATATAATTATACGTATTTAGTAGATTTGTGGTGGTTAGCGGGTATCCACCACAAATCTACTAAATACGTATTTTTACGTGACCCGCGCTCCAGTGACAGACAGAAAACGTAAAAATACGTTGCCCGTACGCGAAATGTTCATAGCTTACTGAAAATAAACCAATTCTTTACTAAATAACCTCGTATGTACTATAAAATAGAATAATCATAAAAGAAATAGAGAAAAAAAGAATTTTATAAAGAAATTTTCTGCAATGAAATTTAACAAATTTTGATTCCTTTGCAAAAATATTTTCATAACCTTTACAAATTGTTTTTAAAACTGAGATTCTTACCTTTTTGTGAAGTACAAAGAATTTATAATTGAAATTTCAAGATTTACTTAATTGTATCGCATGCAAAATACTTGATATTTAATTTTGCTATTTTTTAAACAGTCTAGTAATGGCTACAAAATTTGACATGAAAATTACTACAAGATTTCAAGTTCCGATATGGACGCATTGATTTTTCAACCCATTCAAAATACGAGGCTCATCCGGAAAGTAAATTTCCCTACTTAAAAGAAAAAAAAACTCACACTTTCACGTTATTGGCAACAAGTACAACAATGTTTCAGCTATTTTTCAACATAGCCACCACCAGAATTGAGACACTTGTCGTATTGTGGGATCAACTTTTGTATACCTCTGTCGTAGAACTCTGCCGCTTGTGAATGGAACCAGCCTTTCTGTCCCAGAACATCGTGCACATCCCTTTCCGTACCGACAGTGTCTGTTTGAATTTGGTCCTGACCGAAGATCCACTGTGATGCTAATGTATTGACTGCTGCTTGGTTTTGGGGGTAAAGTGTGAAATCCAAGTCTCATTGCCCTTGACGATCCTGTCGAGGAACTCGTCACTGTCATCGTGATACCGTAGCAGAAATGTCAGTGCTGCTCCTAAGCATTGAATTTTGTGTTCGGATGTCCGTTTCGGCTCATAGACCTGACAGAGCTGGCGATGAATTTCAATTGTCGCAATGTTTTGTGCATTCAAGATCACCGACCAAACCTTGCAGGCGGCGGGAGAAGGAATTAGAGTTTCCATTTCGGACCACTGCTACCCCGCTACTGGCACGAATTGAGACTTGTCCAGCTGGCATATGATTAATATATCATAGATCTGTTACGCAAGAGCAATTGACACTGCTAATTACGTTTACTTTAAAGGAAAAACATTCGGGAAACTCACTTTCTGGATGCACCTCGCTGGTTTTGAGAAGTGATTCATAAAAAATATTACGGTTCAAAATAGTCATTCTTTTTTAAATGCTACGTATTTCAGAATGTGAAGTATCAAATAAAAATTAAATTTTATAAAATGTTAATTATTTCCTTTTAATGTTATAAATAACTTATGCATTGGCCTCCATTTACCACATTCACCTACTCTTTCAAATATATCAGCATTCCAGTATATTCATAACAGAACCAAAATTATTTTCTTTTTGTTGCTCATATCAAAATGGAAATAAAATATAAAATTTATTATCTTTTCAATTTGAAAATTCTATTTTTACTTTTGACATATAACAGACATTAATTAAAATAATGGGATCCAAATAATTAATGTTTCGGCAAAGATGTTTGGCCGATAAAAAAGACGTGAGAAACACGGCAACAAAGTAAACACTTATCTCGCTGTAAACGTATTTATTGCTTGAACTTATTACTAATACCGTAAAAGCAAAAACAATCAGTTTGACTGATAAGGCATTATATGATTTTCAATAACAACTTGTGCGACGAAGCAAAACGGAAGATTTAAGGCTAATAAGTAAAAAGCAATTTAAACTCTAATTAAAACAGTACGTTATCATTAAGGAATACTAAATATTATTTGCATGTAGTAGCTTCTTTACATTTTAGGAAAATAATTTTTTGAAAGACTTGTATAAAATGTTTAAAAGATTTTTTACCACAACATACAGGCATAAGGGAACATGAATACTTTTTTAAATTTATACAATTTTCATGCTTTTTTGATCTTGGATAGACCAGTGTTTATATATATATATATATATATATATATATATACAGGGTGTCCCAAAATGACCGCATACATTCTGCACAGCTAGATTCCCCGTTGGGAGTACATAAAAACTGCCCAGAGAAGCATACCTGTACGATCCATAGTTTACGAGAAGTATACTAAAAACAAAGTATGACGTCACTGCTGGTGATGTCATACTTTGTTTCATGCATATATATATGCATGTATTTATATATATGATATATATATATGTATGCATATATGTATGTATATATATTATATATATATATGCATATATATATATATATATGTATGCATATATGTATGTATATGTATGTATATATACACATATATATATATATATATATATATATATATATATATATATATATATATATATATACATGAAATTATAGCCCCTATTCGCTTTACTTTCCCGGACTCCTGGGCAAGCAGAAACCTAATCAGCTAGCAATAATAAAGATGCAGTCGGGACACATTGAAGAGAACGGCACATAAGTCCAAGTCTGATTAAAACTTTATGTAAGAGCTGCTAATAAAAAAGGACATCTTTACTAGTTAACGACAGACAAGAGAAAAGACACAAAAATCACTTTGCTCGAACAGAGGTGTACCCAAGAGAGAAGACAGATAGAATTTTCGCAAGGGACAAGAAACTTAGTCAGCGAATTTAATTGTTAAGATTAGGAGAAAAGGCAAGCCATTTCCCGTAACAGATTTGAAATGTGTTGAATAAACATAAAATTTACATCTAACGAACAGAAAGCTTTGGGAAATGTAGTGAAAGAATTTTAAGTCGGGGACACTCCTTTGATTAAGACATTTTGAGGTTGGGAAAAAGATTTTAAGGGATCAGAATAAGAGAGAGGAAGTTTTTAAGGAAATATTAAAGTGAAATAATTTTGATATATTACATGTATATATGTATATATATGTATGTATGTATGTATATGTGTATATGTGTATATGTGTATATGTATATATGTATATATGTATATATATAATATATATATATATAATGTATGTATATATGTATGTATGTATGTATGTATGTATGTATGTATACTGAAAAAATAGAGCATAGCAAGGAAGCAATACGTTGAATTTCAGTACCAGGAGTAAAGTGAGTTAAGTCAAGTTGAGTAAAGGTAGACAAAACAGAATCTGACTTGGGTTTCAGCCATTTATTCTTTATTATTCTAAATTGAAAATAATATAGTCCATTTATGCCCTGATCCTATAGTGGTTATTGGAGGTTTATTTTGTTACGTTGTTTCTAAAACTATTACAACGATTAATGTGCAGATGGAAAAGATAACTACAGGAACGTCGCAGTATCGGGACCAAAAGTTGGGCTGCAACAAAAAAGGTGTCCGGACCAAAAACGTCCGCAAAGTTCTTAAAAAAATCTCTGTGTCTCGTAAAATTATCAAAAACTTCCAGGCTTCGCTCACGCCAAAAGTGCCGAAACACAGCCAGCAAAAGGGTTGCCATTCGCAGAGAAAACACCGCGCTCTCCAGGAGACGTAGGGTTCTCGCGGCTCTTACCAATGAAACGTCGAGACAAGGCGCACGGAGAACAAAAATCCCAATCTTAGTGAGGCGCAACCCTGGTGGTGAAAATTCGCCAAAAACGATGCGGAGCGGAGCTTGGCAACACTTTGCAAAAGAGCGGCTGTCACCTCAAAGCGAAACTTATGACTTTCAAAATTGTTAGAATATGAGTCGATGTGCTCAAATTATGGTCGAAAGGTTTAAGGATTGCGGATGCAGGTGGCCAGAATTGGACGCTCGGTCCGAAACTTAATCTCAGATCGAGGGAGGCTCTGTTTGAAAAGACAGGCTGCAATCGTGATAAAACAGCTAGAACTGCATCTGCAAGGGGCAATATGCGAAAAAAGGCGCAAAATGTAGGTTAAAAAATATATACCCCACAAGGGAAATATGTAATGAATGGACATGAAAAATCTTCATTACAGTATGTATATGAATGTATATATATATATATATATATATATATATATATATATATATATATATATATATATAGATATATAGATATATAGATATATAGATATATAATCTCCACATGCATGCATAGATATATATGCATGTAATTATACATACATATACGTGAAATTAATCTCGGCTATTACAAAGGAAAATTTTACCCCAATTATTTTGAGTTTCCTGGGTGTACTGGATAATGAGAGAGCCTTAGTGATTTGCAGTCGTGACTCTATTAGAAAAAATGCGAAGTACACGTAGTGGAAGATTAAATTTACTGAGACAAAAAATGAACGACTTTACAAGACAAGAGATTTGCATCGAATGACCACGAATACACACTTCTGCTACAAAATTCTTAACCGAAGAGCAAGAGATTACTTGAATTTTCTTCCCAGAGATTACTCAAAGGTATTGGCAGTCAGAAAGGATCTTTGATCATTTAAGTCAGCTCAAAAATCACATATGCTGCGATTTAGACATTGTTGGAGTAAAAATGTTTTCTTGGGACAGCTGGAAAATATTACCAGTTGACAGAAAATTAGTAATTATTCTAGGGTTAGTTTTGGGAGACGGGTAAAAAGAGTTTAAATCGGCGAACACTCCTTTAAATCCCTCATTTTATGGCATGGAACTTAGGTATTAAAGAATGTACGTAAAGGGGACGAAGAAGAATTTTAGATAGATATTTTAGGTGTAATAATTTTGATATATTACATATATATACACTGGTCTATATTTTTAGCAGAGCTAGTAATAGGAAGTTTCCGGGTGTTCTATAGTTAAATTATGTTCAAGATTACAAAATTTATAGAAGATGTTGTGTGCATCAATGGTTTTAATATTTATTTTAAACCAATTTGTTTTAATTTAATTTATCTTTTGTGGTGTGGTAACTTTTTGAAAAGAGAGCATATAAGTTTTTTTATTGGATTAGAGTTTGTAAGATAACAGAAAAGTATATACAGGTTGTTTAACCACTTGCGCTACAAAGACGTGCCAGGCACGTCGAGATGCTTTTGTTACAGAACCGAAAGCGACGTGTATACCACGTCGATAGTCATTTCGCGCAGAAACAAATGCGACGTGAATACCATGTCGATAGTCACTTCGCGCAGAAACAAATGCGACTTGTGCGTGGTACCTCGGCTAATCGTAAGAGTTCAGCCGTTCATTCTTCCAGCTACAGTTCTACAGTGAATAACATCGCGTGCTGTCTTGAGAATATATCAGAGTTGATACGGTATGTTGTACGAATTTTTTTACACGAGAATTCCTTTAGTTTTTGAGATATCTTACTATAATGCTGAAAAATTGAATGAATAATTTTTTTTATTTTAGTCTTATCAAGCCCTATTATATAATGAATAATAATAAGAATATCAGTAATATTGCTTCGCCAAGTACAATGGGAGAGCGATTACTTGTTAGATCTGATAACGATACAGATAGCGACTGCGAGAAAATTGTTTGTACTGTTCGGAATCGACGTAGAATTGTATCATCTGATAGTGAAGAAGGAAATGAATGTGTAGATACAAAGTGGTGCCGGTCGCGGCCACCGGCAGTTAAATCGTAGAGCAAGTGGTTAAAAAATGACCGGTATATTTGAAAAATCAATAAAAACTAAACGGACAGTGATAAAAATGCATAGTTTCTTGCAATATGCTTAGGATAATAATAAATTTTCAGACCAACAAACTTTCAAAATTAGTTTCTATATTCCACAACAGATGGCACTGCAGTCTGGGAAAAATCTAAATTACTATATTATTCTGTGGGGACTCTTAAAAGACCAGGTGTACCGCCACTATCCAGAAACAGCTGAATAATTGTCATCCCGCCTGAGACGTTTACACGGGTTTCTGATAATTTCGTTCTGAGAATACCCGATATTATTGCTGCGCATGGTGGATATCTGGAAAATATCGTAGTTTAGATTTTTCCAGATAACAGCGCCATCTGTTGCGGTACATTGTAACTAATTTTGAAAGCTTGTCTGTCTCAAAATTTACTATTGTCCCCTGCATATTGCAATAAACTGTGTATTTCTATCATTGTCCGTTTAGTTTTTATTGATTTTTCAAATATACCGGTTATTTTTGAAACACTCTGTATATGTAAATAATAAAAGAGATATGATGCTTATCGTGGTATTTCCATGAACCAGCCTATATCATGCAGTATTTGAATAAGAGAATAAAAGAATATGTGTAAAAATGTAACAGATTTGCTTTCTGCGGTAAAAAAGTACTTTTAGTAGAAAGAGGATACCTACTGCCATATAAAACTTATTTGATATAAATTATTAAATAGAAAGTTATTTTCTAAAATTATTCGAAAGCTTTTTGGATTATTTTCTACACAAGTCTTTTAAATAATTACATGCAGACAGCATTTTATAACGCTTTCCACAAATTAAAAATTTATCAAAAATTATTTATTTAAGGTAAGATTTAAACTCTCTTACTCAGAGTCTTAGTAATTTTTATACAATTTAAAGTAAAAAACAAATATTCAAAGCTGAATATGTCTTATTTGAAAAATGTATCAAAATTTAAGAGAAAACATTTTAAATCATATAACAAAAATGAAACTTTTAAACTAGCTCTTTCAAAAAAAAAAAAAAAAAAAAAAAAAAAAAACCTTTTTTAATGTTTAGTAAAATTTTTTAACCATGCTTAAATAATTTGTTTATTTAAATCCAAATTTATCACATATAACTAAATATATATATATATAAAGTATTCGAATAAATAAATAAATGAATATGTGTAATTAAAGAATGTAAGTATATTGAGTAACAACATCTTCCCTATAAAAGTATTTAATATAAGTTATTTAATAGAAAGTTATTTTCTATAATTTTTCGAAAGCTTCTTGGATTATTTTCTACATAAGTCTTTTGAATAATCACTTTCAGACAGTATTTTATAACGTTTTCAACGAATTAAATTTCGCCCAGAATTATTTATTTAAAATTAAAGGTAAAATTCAAAGTCTCTAACACAAAACCTTAATATTTTTAATACAATTTAAAGTGAAAAAAAGAAATTTTGAAAGCTGAATATATATCTTATTTGAAAAGTGTATCAAACTTTAAGAGAAAACCTTTTAACTCTTATAACAAAAATGGAACTTTTAAACTAGCTCTTTCAAAAAAGAAAAAAGAAAAAAAACTCTCCTAATGTTTAGTAACATTCTTTAACCATGCTTAAATAATTTGTTTATTTAAACATTCATTTATTACATATGACTAAATATATATGTAAAATATTTGAATAAGAAAATAAAAGAATATTGTTTTCTGATGTAAAAAAGGACTTTGATTATCAAGAATATACCATCTTTCCTATAATACTTATTTGACGTAAGTTATTTTCTAAAATTTTTAGAAAGCTTCTTGGATTATTTTCTACATAATCCATAAATTTTCTACAACATTTTAGAACGTTTTCAGTGAATTAAAAATTTATCAAAAATTATTTATTTAAAATTAAAGGTAAGATTCAAATTCTCTAACACAAAATCTTAGTAATTTTTATACAATTTAAAGTAAAAAAAAATTTTTAAAGCTGAATATATCTTATTTAGAAAATGTATCAAACTTTAAGAGCAAACCTTTTAACTCTTATAACAAAATTGACACTTTTAAACTAGCTCTTTAAGAGAAAAAAAAACCTCCTAATGTTTAGTAACATTCTTTAACCATGATTAAATAATTTGTTTACTTAAACCTTCATTTATCACATATGACTAAATATATATGTGTAAAGTATTTGAATAAGAAAATAAAAGAGTATATGTAATAAAAGAATATAAAAGAATATTGTTTTCTGATGTAAAAAAGTACTTTGAGTAGCAAGAACATACGATCTTCGCTATAATACTTATTTGATATAAATGATTTAATAGAAAGTTATTTTCTAAAATTTTTCGAAAACTTCTTGGATTATTTTCTACATAAGTCTCTTAAATAATCACATGCAGACAGCATTTTATAACGTTTTCCACAAATTAAAAATTTATCAAAAATTATTTATTTAAAACTAAAGGTAAGATTTAAATTCTCAAACACAAAATCTTAGTACTTTTATATAATTTAAAGTAAAAACAGAAATTTTCAAAGCTGAATATATCTTATTTGAAAAATGAATCAAACTTTAAGAGCATACATTTTAACTCTTATAACAAAAAAAAAAAAAAAAAAAACTCCTAGAGTTTAGTAACATTCTTTAACCATGCTTAAATAATTTGTTTATTTAAACATTCATTTATCACATATGACTAAATATATATGTAAAATATTTGAATAAGAAAATAAAAGAATATTGTTTTCTGCTGTAAAAATGGACTTTGAGTATAAAGAACATACCATATTCCCTATAATATTTATTTGATGTAAGTTATTCTCTAAAATTTTTAGAAAGCTTCTTGGATTATTTTCTACTTAATCCATAAATTTTCTACAGCATTTTATAACGTTTTCAACGATTTAAAAATTTATCAAAATTATTTATTTAAAAATAAAGGTAAGATTCAAATTCTCTAACTACAAAGTCTTAGTATTTTTTATACAATTTAAAGTAAAAAAAAAGAAATTTTTAAAGCTGAATATATCTCATTTGAAACATGTATGGAACTTTCAGAGCAAACCTTTTAACTCTAATAACAAAAATGGAACTTTTAAACTAGATCTTCAGGAAAAATAAAAAGAAAAGAAAAAAAAATCTCCTAATGTTTAGTAACATTCTTTAACCATGCTTAAATAATTTGTTTATTTAAGCCTTCATTAATCACATATGACTAAATATATATGTAAAATATTTGAATAAGAAAATAAAAGAATATTGTTTTCTGCTATAAAAAAGAACTTTGAGTAGCAAGAACATACCATCTTCCCTATAAAACTTATTTAATATAAGTTATTTAATAGAAAGTTATTTTCTAAAATTTTTCGAAAGCTTTTTGGATTATTTTCTACATAAGTCTTAATTAATCAGATGCAGACAGCATTTTATAACGTTTTCAACGAATTAAAAATTTATCCAAAATTATTTATTTAAAGTTAAAGGTAAGATTCAAATTCTCTCACAAATTCAACACAAAAATCTTAGTACTTTTTTATGCTATTTAAAATAAAATAAAGAAAACTTCAAATCTGAATATTACTTATTTGAATAATGTATCAAACTATAAGAGCAAACCTTTTTAACTCTTATAACAAAAATGTAACTTTTAAACTAGCTCTTTCAAAAAGATTCCCCTAATGTTTAGTAAATTTCTTTAAAAACGCTTAAATAATTTGTTTATTTAAAACTTCATTTATCACGTATGACTAAATATATATTTAAAGAGTACAAAACTTAGTAGTCCAAATGTTTTAACCACTTAGACAACGAAACCGGATTAAAAAGGAGTAAAATGTGTTTAAGGTATATTATTATTATTTATTTACCAAAAATAATATAAGAACCATAAAAATAGATAGACTTTAAAAGCTTAGGATATTTGCTTAATTTTTAGAGTATGCTTAACTGAGTCGCACAGTAATTAAATTGCAGACTGAGATTTTAATTAATATCTTGGGAAATGCATTCGATGTTCTGAGAGAGAAAATGTTTCTGTAGCAAAGTATTTGCTGGATAATTTGGTCAGAAAAAATATTTTTTAATAAAAAATATGAGGTTGACACCGCATGACTTCCTTGTAGGACTATTAAATTACTAGCATATAACCCGCCATTTGACGGGAATTTGGGCTTTACACACTCCACACCACCTTCCCCGGCCTTTTACATACAAGTATATATACATGCATACTCACATATACATATACTAGCATTTAGCCCGTCATATAACGGCATCAGTAAAATTTTTAATTTTCCAGAACTATAACGTACTTTATGAGGCAGGTAAAAAATAGTTTGTTTTTTGGTTGAGAATTAACTGGTACACTCCCAATAATTTGTTTATCTTTACTGACAGTATGTTAGTTGCCAAATTTAATTTATCTTGCCATATTACGTGATAGGATGGACAGCAGAGGTTTTCAATATTGAAAGTGATTATTTGGCGGTATATATGAATGATGTCCAAAATTTGGCGATTCGATTGCAAACCATGTGGGTATGTATAAATTTCAAACATACAAACGAACAAACTTCTTAATTTTCAAAGATACACACGCACACACACACACACACACATATATATATATATATATATATATATATATATATATATATATATATATATATATATATATATATATACATATATACATATATATACATACATATACATATATACATACATATATATACATATATACATATATATATATATATACATACATACATACATACATATATATATATATATATATATATATATATATATATATATATATATATATATATATATATATATATATAAAGCATTTATAAGTACACATACCTCATTTCAAATATATATATATACATATATATATATATATATATATATATATATATATATATATATATATATATATATATATATATATATATATAATGCTGTTTCATTTGAAACGAGGTATGTGTGAACTTTTTTAAAATTCATAAACTTGCAGAATCTGAGACCGTTGGTTAAAATTCGCGTTTTCGAAAATGTTCATTTTAAGCTCCAAGCAGTGCCTTTTTTTCTTCGGATCAACTTTTAACTTTACTTATATTGTATGTAAAGTTGTGGAATAATAAAAAAAAGTGATGAAGCTGTTGGGAAA
The DNA here is from genome assembly GCA_032207245.1 of Pardosa pseudoannulata. Lineage (NCBI taxonomy): Eukaryota > Metazoa > Arthropoda > Arachnida > Araneae > Lycosidae > Pardosa > Pardosa pseudoannulata. The sequence goes on along the minus strand of CM063510.1, from coordinate 40,190,716 downwards.
AGTGATGAATCAATTAAAAAACTTGTTGTTTGTTTGAGTTGTTGTGGATAAGCGTAAAATATTTCAACCTTAAAAATCTTCTCAATAAAGTAAAGTTGATGCAGAGTATCATACCTTTAAGGATGAATGCACTTGGAACTATTTTTTTACAGTTGCTAAAATTTTAGAATACATTATTTTGGTCCACTAAATTTTTTTCTCTTATTTTTGGCCTAGTTCGATAAAAAAAAAAAAAAAAAAAAATAAAAAAAAAAAAAAAAAAAAAAAATAAAAAAAAAAAAAACAAAAATAAAAATAAAAAAATTTTATATTTAATTAAAAAAAAAAAAAAAAAAAAAACAATTAATTTAATTTAAAAAAAAAAAAAAAGTTTGTCCACCTCTGATCTAATACGTTCTAGGTAGAAAAATATAGATATTCGTTTTGAGATTAGTTTTTCACCCATGAAATTGAAAATCAATTACTTTGTGAAAAGCCCCTAATGTTTCATCGCTTTATCTCTGCAATTATAAAATTCTTTTCAACTCACCTTCAGACGGATCTAAAGATGATTCTCCTAAACCTGTTACTGTCTTCAAATTAAATTTATCTTCAAACAAGGTTTATGTCTGGCAGCATTAGTGTGAAGCTTTGTTTCCTCCAAGGTTTAGCGAAATTCACGTGGGAGTTATCGACAAGCTCATCTTTTATTTGTACTCTCCAGAAAGCATTCATAATTATCATCTAACGTAGTTCTGATACAAAAGTATTTAATTAAGAGAGCATATATTTGAACACTAAATTGGATTTCCTAAGTTCACATTTACCCAGAAGTTTACAATTCATTTTTACCCTATTACTTTATTCAATTGCTTCATTCAATTATTTTACGATTTGAGAAACAATGTCAGGCTCGTGTTTCTAAAAGGATGCATATATGTATGTCCAATAAAATTTTTATATTTTTAAAATTAAAGAAAACTTTATTTGGACATCACATGACTCGCATTACACACATATTTTTAATTGCATGCTAAGTCATTAAATTTATACCTTAGTAAGTGTTTGGTATCAAAGTTATAGTGTTGTCATTATAGAACTCAAGTGGAATCAGGCACCTACCGGCAGCGTTAATTCTTTACATTAAGAATTTTTCATTATATACATATTTCATTTAAAACCCAAAATTTTTATAATACTTTACAATGTACCAAGACAAACGATGGTTGAGTGGGTAGTGTATTTCTCTTCGGTACTGGAGTTGACAGGTTCAAATCTGGTCGGAGGCATAAATGCTCGTTCGGAATTAGTTTTAAAATGTATTCCCTGGTCCTATTACCCTTGTGTAGCAAAAGGGAGACCTTAGCGCTACAAACAAAGCTCCATACCAGGAAGATAACCTTTCAATGACCGATTGTGTAGGGCGCTGCACTTCGGATCCTTGTTCGCGGGTTCGAATTCCACTGAAGGTATGGATACCGGTATCTGTTTAGAAATGGCTTTAAGCAGTTTGTAGAGATCTCATTATTATTATTATTATTAATATTATTATTGTTTTGTTTATGTAAGTAAATCTACAAAAATATATAACCAACCATCGTATACCTACATGTCTGTAAATCCTCGAATAATCACCAGTTATCCAAATGCTACAACCATACCAATGTAAATCTCCCAACATTTCAAAATGTACTTCCTATGCTATAATAGTGTTTAAGATTTGTCTACATTTTTTTTTACACT
>CM063510.1:40156494-40181494 GCA_032207245.1 Pardosa pseudoannulata | reverse complement strand
ACTTTCTAAACACAACCAAAAAATCCCTGGTTTCTTAATCCCCTTTTAAAGCTTTTTCCCTTATCTGAAAAAAAACTGGAAGGCATTTACAGACCGTGCAACGCCTCATACCTCATATTTCGGATTTTTAAATAAACAGAAAATATTAATAAATATACCTCAACGAACATTTTACAAATGTGTTAAATATCGTTATTTTAGAAAAATACTGTAACTCTGGAGATTTTTTTCCGCTAGCATCCGTTTTCTAAATTTTGGCAATATTGACGCAAAAGAGAGCCCCTCTTCCAACTTTGCACCACTTTAAAAGTTTTAGCCAGAAAAGCGTTATTTGCAGAACTACCCACCCACACTCTTGGAAATCGATTATTCACTGCAGGTTGACATTCCCAACGGGCGAACGGAAGATAGATTTTTCCGGGAGGTAAAAGAACGATACCTCAGCGCTCCCCTACCTCCTGGCCCGGTGTCATCCATCTTGCGCCGCACTCCGCACACTGTTCCAGGCAATTATCACGTCACAGGCAACAAAAGGATACATTTAAAACTGAAAATTTCTCTTCCAGCTCCAAGTGGTTGCATCTGAGAAAGGCCTCCAACTTTATTTTAAATCTCTATTTTATCTCAGATTTTATTCTAGAATGCCTGTATGTATCAATGACTGTATGCAGAATGTGCATTATTTTTATTCAAACCATGAATATTGTTTATATTCCAGATATATGAGACCAGATACTTTTGGGTAACGCGCTAAAATTTGGGAATATTACACATTAAATAACACTTTTATTGCAAAAACGAAAAGTTTGACGAAAATCTGTTTAAAATTCACATTTTTTACAAAGGCAATAAAAAACACTTTTACTTAATATATACTGCACTTGTTTGTATAACTTCGTCCAATTTCGACTAGAAACGTACGTAGGAGCTCTAATATCGGTTTTCGGTGATGTTATTAATGAATATCTGATCGTGTTCAGGGCATTTTCAACTGCGCGTTATACAGTCTGTATCAGTTATATGGTCAGCTCAGCGGTCCAAAAATATCAGACCATATAAGCGGTGTGACCATGTATGCGGAACAATACAACCCTATTGTGCATATAAGGTGCATTTTTAATCCATAACAGAAGAGCCTTATCCCCATACAACCCCTGACAAGCGCGGACGTTTTCTTTCTGGATCACCGATTTCAACACTTAACCAAAGTTTGGCAGCTAAAATGTTGTTTAATGTCGTCCGGATAATGGAATTTGCTTTAGCTAAAGTAGTCTTTTAAAGATTAGATTTTTTTTAAATTTTAAATTAATTCATTTTTGGCAGCAAATGATAAATTCTTTCTTTTCGACGCCATAATTAAAAAATGAACGTTCTTAATCATGCCGTATTATCCAAATACAACTAAATTTTTCTTTACTTGTTTCGTCTCATGTAAAAATAATAATGTTACGTTGGCCTAGTGTTTGAGAAAGAAATTAAAACTCATTAAGAAACACATGAAAAATAGGTCTTGATTAAATGATTTTATACAATTAAATAAATGCCTAAGGAATACATCTGGAATCAACTTATCATTTTTAAATATCTCTCGAGTCGGCGTCGGTCCTAAAAAAATGGCGAAGCTTCTTCTGCAAGGGGTTCTCCCACTAAACCGTGTACGCCAGCCGTTCACCTTCTCTTCTTTAGGTAACAACCTTGTCCGCTCAAAAATTTTCGACTGCTCACGGAAACAAAAAAGGAGTCCACTCCAGAACAGCGGGGGGAGGGTCAAAATTTCCCAAACGAACGGACACCTCTATCGGCTGGGAGAAGTCCGAAGTTTCTCTGCATTCAAACCGGTCCTGCCCCGGTATGTCCCCCACGGGGAGCTGAACCTTACGTAACCTATTGTTACATCTCAATTTCAACTTAAGCAGGGAGAGATAACTTCAACCAATAAACTGATAAATGTCCACTTCTTGTCAGAGGGCAAGAGAACTGAGAGAAGTGATGTCTACACAAACAAGAAAGAGGAAAAGGGAGGGAAATAAAGGCTTGAATTCAGGTCCTCTCATTCTAAACTTCTTAAAAAATCGAAAAGAGAAAAAACGGAAATTTGTTAAAAACCTGAAATTGACCATATAACCGGTAACAAAGAAAAGAAAATGACTGTATAAACGGTGCACTTTAACACATGTTTCCTATTAAGTTAGGCGGGACTTTAGAAAACTGACCATATAAGCTGGGTGACCTTATAATCGGGTGACCATATAGCCAGTAATAACTGTACTAAGCAGTTCAAAAGATTCAAATCTGAGCTATTCGGAGGCCTGTTTTTTTTTCAACTAAATCATGTCGACAATGTCTGTTAATTAACTTTGAACCGAATGACTCGTATGTGTAGGCATTAGAATTCTCTGACACTTTGTACTTTTCATTGACATCATAGATAGTCCATCTCGAGTACCTAAAGAACCAAATGAGTTCTGCAACCGCGTGCTCAACGCTCACACTTTCGACAATAGCGATTCTTCAGATACATTCTGCACTTGGTTTCAACATTGTGAATTTTTTAAATTATGATGGTTTAGTACATGCGATAAACCTATTTGAACACAAATGGCGACATCTCTTAATTTGCAATTGATATAAATTTCAAATTGAAATTTGTCTAGATTTTGGAGCCTAAAACAAGGACCGGATACGTTACAATAACAATTAACTAACAAAGCTTTTTTATATCTTATTATTTGCTTAAGCATACGTTCTGGAGCACAAAAAGGTTAGAAACATGTTGCATGCATCAAAAATAATTTTATTTCCCTAAAATGAAGTAATTTGTGCTTAGAGGAGATATTCTTAACGAAAACGAAAAAATAAAAAGGTCTTTACAAAATTTTATAACACTTTTTAAGGAAAAGTGTTCATTTTTATGAAGCCTTTATTATCCATTTGAAGCACACTCTCGTAATTATATCGGAGAATAAAGTAAGAAACCTAAAGCAGTTCATTATAAACTTGAAATTTTTTAAAAAGCAATTACAGGTTTTTTGTTTTGTTTTCCACAAAGTGAAACAGCCATGGTCTAGAATTCAAGGATTTCCAGAGACAAAATCATCTTAAATAAAAAAAAAACTTCCTGGTTTAAGTTTTAATTATAAACGAAGAAAGGATTAGAGAAACTTTCCGTAAAAAAAGGGAATCTTTCTGAAAAGTTCTGCATGACCATACGAGTGTTTAAACTTTTAATGTTGTAGATACCTTAAGGAGAGGTATTTTTCATCCAGCTTAAAACATTTTAAAAGAGTATGCGTATGTGTTTAGATTTTTGAGAGATTTTATTTATAGAGATAGAACTTGGATGCCGAAAGATTTCGAGATATAATTACGAAGTATTATGTAGAAGATTAGTTTCTAAGAGGAGAATTCTAGTTACATTAAAAAGTATAACCCAGTTCTTTTGCAATTTACTAGATTTTAATGCATGCACAATTTTTGTTGATAATGATTTGTACTTTTGTTCGTTAATTAAATGTAATGTTTTGATATACATTTTGCTTACTGTGAGACTGTGTTAAGTGCTACATTTTATACTTGGGGAGTTTTTATGGTAGAATTTGTATTTTTTTTACTTCCTGGGGATATACTAGTCAAATCACCTGTCTATCATAAAGCTATTTTTATTTAGACATTTTTATTTATTTTTCAACTCAAAATCTTTTATGACAATATTTTATTAAAAGCGTAAGCGCTCTGGAAATTTTCGTATAGACGTTGAATTTTTAAACTATTTTCAGATGCCTGCGCTAGAAAATACATTATGTTACTAAACTCATTTGTATAAAATGCATATACGGCATTTTAATGTGTTTTGGTATGTTTGTGTACTAATGCAACCACTATATTAATAAATTACAAATTTGTGTTAAATGCTACATTTAATGCTTACTACACAACGTGTTAAATGTTAGCCTGTGTTAAGTGCTACATTTTATACTTGGGGGTTTTGATGGTAGAATTTCTATTTTTTACTTCCTGAGGATATCCTAGTAAAACCACCTGTCTTTCATAAAGCTATTTTTATTTAGACATTTTTATTTATTTTTCAACTCAAAATCTTTTATGACAATATTTTATTAAAAGCGTAAGCGCTCTGGAAATTTTCGTATAGACGTTGAATTTTTAAACTATTTTCAGATGCCTGCGCTAGAAAAATACATTATGTAACTAAACTCATTTGTATAGAAGAAATACATATACGGCTTCTTATATGTGTTTTGAAATTGTTTCTGTCGTAGATGCAACCACTAAATTAATAAATTACAAACCTAGCTTGTGTTAAATGCTACATTTAACACAAGCTACACTTAACACAACGTGTTAAATGTTAGCCTTGTGTTAAATGCTACATTTTATACTTGTTGGTTTTGATGGTAGAATTTCTATTTTTTACTTCCTGAGGATATCCTAGTAAAACCACCTGTCTATCATAAAGCTATTTTTATTTAGACATTTTTATTTATTTTTCAACTCAAAATCTTTTATGACAATATTTTGTTAAAAGCGTAAGCGCTCTGGAAATTTTCGTATAGACGTTGAATTTTTAAACTATTTTCAGATGCCTGCGCTAGAAAAATACATTATGTAACTAAACTCATTTGTATAGAAGAAATACATATACGGCTTCTTATATGTGTTTTGAAATTGTTTCTGTCGTAGATGCAACCACTAAATTAATAAATTACAAACCTAGCTTGTGTTAAATGCTACATTTAACACAAGCTACACTTAACACAACGTGTTAAATGTTAGCCTTGTGTTAAATGCTACATTTTATACTTGTTGGTTTTGATGGTAGAATTTCTATTTTTTACTTCCTGAGGATATCCTAGTAAAACCACCTGTCTTTCATAAAGCTATTTTTATTTAGACATTTTTATTTATTTTTCAACTTAAAATCTTTTATGACAATGTTTTGTTAAAGGCATAGGTGCTCTGGAAATTTTCATATAGACATTGAATTTTCAAACTATTTTCAGATGCCTGCACTAGAAAAATACATTATGTAACTAAACTCATTTGTATAGAAGAAATACATATACGGCTTCTTATATGTGTTTTGAAATTGTTTCTGTCGTAGATGCAACCACTAAATTAATAAATTACAAACCTAGCTTGTGTTAAATGCTACATTTAACACAAGCTACACTTAACACAACGTGTTAAATGTTAGCCTTGTGTTAAATGCTACATTTTATACTTGTTGGTTTTGATGGTAGAATTTCTATTTTTTACTTCCTGAGGATATCCTAGTAAAACCACCTGTCTTTCATAAAGCTATTTTTATTTAGACATTTTTATTTATTTTTCAACTTAAAATCTTTTATGACAATGTTTTGTTAAAGGCATAGGTGCTCTGGAAATTTTCATATAGACATTGAATTTTCAAACTATTTTCAGATGCCTGCACTAGAAAAATACATTGTCACTAAACTCATTTGTGTATAAAGAATGCATATACGGCTTCTTATATGTGTTCTGGTATTGTTTCTGTCCTAGATGCAACCACTAAATTAATAAATTACAAACCTAGATTGTATTAAATGCTACATTTTATACTTGTTGGTTTTGATGGTAGAATTTCTATTTTTTACTTCCTGAGGATATCCTAGTCAAATCACCTGCCTTTCATAAAACTATTTTTATTTAGACATTTTTATTTATTTTTCAACTTAAAATCTTTTATGACAATGTTTTGTTAAAGGCATAGGTGCTCTGGAAATTTTCATATAGACATTGAATTTTCAAACTATTTTCAGATGCCTGCACTAGAAAAATACATTGTCACTAAACTCATTTGTGTATAAAGAATGCATATACGGCTTCTTATATGTGTTTTGGTATTGTTTGTTTCCGAGATGAAAGCACTAAATTAATAAATTACAAACCTATACAGCTCCCGGTATCAATACTTAAAAAATATATGAAAGAAAACATAAATAAAGATTGGCAAGATTATTGGGACAATAGTGAAAAAGGAAGAGCAACCTACACTATAATGCCAAAAGTAAAACAAAAGTTAAAATTCGACAATACCATATTAAACTATTTCATAACCGGTCATGGAAGTTTCCCAACCTACTTGTATAGAATTGGAAAACTAGATTCACCGAATTGTAAATGCAGAATGATAGGAAACCCTCAGCATTACATGCAAGTAAGATATAATCTCGTTCCGATGTTTATTAAAAAATGCGAAAGCGAAACATAGATCGAATACTTTAAAAGAATAGATAATAATCGTAATCATATTAAAAAGTTAATTGAAATTTATAATGTAATAAATTCAAACTACTCTTTCATACAAATTAAATTTAAAAAAATTTAAAATGAATGAAAATTTTTAATAAAAATAGTGATAGTGATAAAAAAAAGTTTTTTATTTTAAGTCAATAATTCAGTGTATAACATTAAAATGAATAATGTCGAAAGGTTTTCCCCACCCACTTAGGCTTTTGCATCCATAAACTCTTCAGTTGGATGTGGGTTTGGGTCCTAGGTGCAAATACTTTCGCTAGTTTCTATGACTACACGACGCCATTGCACCCAGTCTATATGTTTAACTCTACATAGGAGGGAAATACAGGTGTAATTTTTTTTCTTTTTTTTTTTTTAAAGTACGTATAATCAGATTTCCCGCCGCAGGTCACCTCTTAACTTGTGACGATTCCGGCTTTTGTTTCAAACGGAAGGACAATTTATTATTTGCCTATTGGCTACTGTAAACATGAAAATGAATGAGAAGGGCATTATAGTAGTCCGTGGCGTTGAAGCAAAATTGCTCTATTTAGTTAAAAATTAACAACAAAATCAGTCATGCAACTGTATTTTCTCTTTATTATTAAAATAGGAAAAATACATATCTCTTTAATTCATATAAATTTTAAAACATTACTAGTAACAGTATTACTGATATTTCTGTTTAAATATCATTTCCTAAGCAAAAAATTTTTTTTAATTTAAAAATCAATCATTTGATTTCAAAATTATTTTAAATTAAATATTCTGTATTATAAAAATGCACTTAAATTGGGAATTTACGATATCACTTTTTATACCTAGAGAAAAACATTGTGAAAAACGTGCAATAGCGTGCTAAGCACTAAAAAATGTAAAACTAAAGGAAATTTTGAAAAGATTCCTTGATATTGCATTGGTAAGTGAAACATATATTCCTGCAAATTTTCATATGTATAGGTCATTTTTTCCAACACATTGCAAAAGCCTTAATAGAAACCGTTATCAGTGGACAAACCTACAGTCTTTACTTAGCAAATTAGTTCAAGACTAGTTGACTGAAATTTAAACTTGGCAATCGTAATAAGTATGGTGCTATTTGTGTTGAAATCTGTAAATTTAAAATGGATGAAATTTGGTCAGATAAACAAAGTTTCATGTATAGAAATATCATGTATGTATTTCTATACATGGTAGTTCCATGTATCCCAGTTTGGGGGGCCCCAGTTCAGTGGGCATGCCAAACGTGGGCGATATCACCAAATTCTAGAACTCAGCTTCTGGCAAGCCTTGCTCTTCTTTTCGGACTCTTTCGCCACCCCCAAAAAAAGGTGGGGGTGTCAATCGGCGCCTTTATTTTAGGGTATTGGGCGAAATAACACGTGATTAGAATACCTTACCATTATTGGCTCTTGTAACTAGCAATACTTTAAGACCGCTGAATTTGGATTTTCTAGTGTCCATTTTGCATTGTAACGGCGTGATTTAGCGGTGTGTCGACATCAAAGAACTTTGCTTTAAGAGGTGGACTTCGCTTGTGTGGATACAAAAGGATTGTTTTCCCCGGCACCACGATGTCTACACTGTTGTGCCCTATAGTAGATGAACAATATACCAGACAACACGGCACCTTCACTGATAGCCAAAAATATAATCACTGGAACGACAAAGGATTCGCCGCGACTTAGATGTAGTCGCTAAGTATTCCAGGGACCCCTGGGTTTGCGGCCGATGATTGTTTAACCTGGACCAATCCAGTTGGTAGAAGGTGAGGTCATCGCAAAGTGATCCAATAATGAAATTGTGGGTGAGGCCCCTATCTTAGAGGCCCCTCCCCTAGAAAAAGACAAGAGAAGATTTGTTTTTAGAGAAGAAGTTAGTTAGCTAGCAACCAGCTAATTTAGATGTCGCATTGACCAGTCTCTCAATCAGAGAGTTTTTTTTTTCTATAATCCCACTTTGAGATCTTTTCTTTAAGGAGTAGCCCGCATCGGCTAACTCGGAGTTCGCCTCGACCAGTCTCTCCATCGGAGAGTTTTATTTAGCGAAATCCCGTCTTGAGATATATCTCTTGCTGAGATTGAAACGATACCCTGTGCATTGAGTTTCTTTTTTCTAATATAATCCTCTTCAGGATTGTTTGCATTTTTCCTTCGGAACTCTAACTGTGCTTAGATATTCTACCATTACTCCAGTGAACTTTCGCGAGAGCTACTAAATTGTTTTTTCTGTCTAATCATCCATATTTCGGCAGAGACTGAATTTAGTTTAGGTACTCGTCTCTACTCAGGCCTACGTGTACTAATCACTTACCGATGACCGGAAATTGTTTTTTTTTGTGATGTTTTGAAATGATGTATATAGCAGAAGTGTAAATAAATTCATTAATCAAGATACACCTGATTCTTCCTTTTGTCACCTTAAACAGGAACCGGATACATAACAGCATCTTTGTTATTTCGATCGTACTCTTGTGGTAATTTTTTATGTACGATTTTTAAATCATATTTTGAATAATAAAAGGTTTTAAATGTCATTATTGCGGTTTTAATATATTTAAGCTTGTGTTTGTACTGTCAAATATTAGTAAATAAGTTGTAACCTCCAAATGGGATACCTAATTTAGGTAAGTGCAATGTTTATTAAATTTCACATTTATATTTTTAAAACCTTTTTATTAGAATTATATCTAATTTTAATACCAAACAAAGATGAAATATTTTAAAATATTATTTTATAGTATATTACACTGTTTTTTTATATTGTATTATTTCTCCAATTGTTAATAGTGAGGTCAAGTGAGGTCAAGTGAGTCTTTGCCTCCCTTGGATCAATCAATTAACAACAGAAAAATCAATTATCCCCCCTCATATTCTTTAGAATTCTAAATAATTTCTTTAAAAAAATTACTCCGTTGTTTTCTTTCCAGTTTTAAGCTAAATTTCTAAAAGCAATTTTTAATATACTTTATTACTTTATTTTTTTTTAATTATTCGATAGTTTTAAAATAATTTCATTAAATAGCAACCGTATTTTATAAATATAACTAAATATTTTATAAGCATAATTGCCTAAATATAACCAACTAATGTTTATATTTTTTATTAATTTGCACCTATTTCAAAAATTCCGCACTGTTTAGTTCAATAAACAGTACAAAAGCTCCTTTAAATACATTAAAAACTCAAATTTAAATTTTTATTCATCTTAACAAAATTTCAAACCTTTTTTTTTTTTGTTCATAATATCCTTTGAGATTGGGTATAATAAACTTAATACAAAACGAAGCACAAATTGTAAACATCACTTGGCGACAATTTGGCGATCGTTTGTACAAAAAAGAGCAAAAAACATGGCGGCAGGCCCCCGGAACTGTGATTCTACCATCTCCCTGATTGATTATCTCAAGTATCCAACTCCCATTTTTATAAAGTCAAACGATGACCGCATGAGTCCTTTACAGCCGAAATCCGCATCCTCCAAAGCCGCTGCAGGCGTGGAATATTCGTAACAGTTTGAATTGGCTTTAACCCCTTACCTTTGACGGCCGAATTAAGTTCGGGCAACACATATGCGCCAATTTCGGAATGCCCGAGCTGAGTTCGGGGAAGAGAAAAAATGGTATTTCAATTACGTGAAGCCCGAAATTGGTTCTTCCAATGTATAATATTTAATTCCCCCTTTTCCGAATAGATAGAAATACTTTCCCGAGAAAAGTTCGCCAGTTTCGCGCCATTTGTCGCTATTTCTCGGATACTGTAAAGGATTTTTGAAATGCAAAGGTATCTGAGGAACATGGAATTCACGACAGTTGATAGAGATAATATTATTGTATTCTTCTTCTGTAGCACTACAGCCTTCTATAGGCCAAGGCTGTCTCTAAAAGTTTCTTCCATCTGTAACCATCCTTCGCCACAGTTCTCCACTGGTTGACTCCAATTTCATGCAGCGTCTTCTCAACTCTATCATTCCACCTGGTGTTTGGTCTAACTCTTTTCCTTTTTCCATCAATATTTTGAAATGTAACTTTTATTGTTGGGTTTAGGTCATTGTATCTATGAATGTGTCCCAACCACCTTAATTGATAGATCTTTATACTTTTCTCAATATTTGGTTGTCCGAATTTAGAGTATAGTTCATGATTATAACGGATTCTCCATACATTATTTTCTTTAACAGCTCCATATATTTTTCTCAGTATTTATCGTTCAAATATTAATAGCTTATTTTCCTCAGATTTGTTCATAGTCCAACACTCGCTTCCATACATAATTATTGGCTTTACTAAAGTTTTATAAAGATTAATTTTTGTTTTTATGCCTAAGTGTTTTGATTTAAAGCGATTTCTGAATCCGTAATAACATTTATTTGCCATATTTAATCTATTCTTAATTTCAATTTTAATATTATTATCTTTTTTTTATAATTGAGCCTAGATATTTGAACTGTTCAACATTTTCAAAGCTGTAATCGCCAATTATCATTGGATGTACATCAGGTCTTTTATCCGTTACTGCCATAAAGTTTGTTTTTTCTATGTTTATTGTTAGTCCAATATTTTTAACTGCCGGTTCGAGTGCGGAAAAAGCTTCACTTACTGATTTCCGGGTTCTGCCAATTATGTCAATATCGTCTGCATAAGCTAAAATTTATATAGATATTTGAAAAATGGTTGATCGTGTCTGAATACCTGAGTCTTATGGCTTTTTCCAATGCGATATTAAATAATAGACATGACAGGGAATCTCCTTGCTTCAATTCTTTTTCTCTAAAAAAACATTCAGCTAGGTTGGTTCCAAGTTTTAATTTTACATTTAACTCTATTAAGTGTCATTTTTGTAAGATTTACTAGTTTCTCAGGTATTTCTAATTCAATCATTACATTATATAATATTATAGTACAGATGCATTATAGATGCCGAGTTTTTTTTTTTTTTTTGCCAAATTTGGCGATTTTTTTTTGCTGTTTTATGGGGTGGTGAGTGGGTTGATGTGTTTGCCCTCACTTTGGTGGTGACGTATGGTAGCTCCGATGTGTTCTTACACCCCATTGGTGCACATGATTTATGACGTCAGTACCCGGGACTATTCGAGAAATTTGCATCTTAGGCATCTTAGTTGTTTTGACTTCCAGTCGCCTAAGTCAGGTTTAGTAATTTAGTTATGGCGAGTGTAGATATTTCGGTTCTTACTATTTTTGGAATTGTTAAAAAGTATCAGGATATTCTAAATCAAACAATTGGAATATTTTTTTTTGTTGTTGTTCTTATCATTTTCTGAGATTTAGTAATTTAGTTTTGGCGAGTGTAGTTATTTCGGTTCTTACTATTTTTGAAATTGTTAAAATATAAGGATATTCTAAATTTTCTAAATCAAACAAGATGGTTTCTTTTATTACAGGGGAGACCCCTCCCCTTATATGTTAGATTTTTTTATAATATTAGTGGTTATTAAAATGCCATATATTGTGTTTATGCTACTGATATATATCATAAATATTACTAATATAAACTGTTATTTATTTTTTAAATAACGTAAAAAATGATGACTATTATGCTAATTTTATTTTAATAGTGCTTTAAATTGCTAATAATTTTTTTAAGTCTATTTTTGCTAATGCAAATATGCCATGTGACCGCCGCCATGTTTTTTTACTTGGCGATTTTACAAAACACGCGCTTTTCTGTTGGTCGCCAAAAAAAGCATGGCGGACGGGGCCGGCGTCTATAATGCATCTGTTCCAATATTATTGTAGTAGTTTTTATATTTATGCAGAAAATTATGTCATTTGATTTATTTTCCTGGAATTCATTAATATTTCCCATATATGTGAAAATATTGAAAATAGTAGCTATTTCGTTTGAGATTTTTTATTTTCTAAAATAATCTATTTCTAACATTTTGTTGATAATACCGAACAAAATGAAAGAGAAAAAATATATCCATTTTTTTCTAATGTATTAAACAAGTAAAGGGTTAAGCAATAGGTCCTGGTGTCATCACACTCTTATAGCAAAAAATATATTTCACCAAACCAATCGAAAACAAACCTAAATAGATATACGTTGTACAATATATTTCACAAATATGCTGAAATTTCTCCGCCAGTATGCTTTACATCGCACCGACACTTAAGCATTGTGACACAAACAGCATAACAGACCTGTAACAATAAGTTACATTCGGTTCAGCGGGTTTTTTAACCTCTTCCCGTGAGTCATCTTCAAAGACATATCAGAACAAGAGCGGTTTGAACTAGAAAGAAACTTTGGACTTCTTCCAACCAATAGAAGGGTGGGATTATGACCCCCCACCGTTCTGGACTGGACCGTGGTTTTTTCTCCGAGAGGCAGTCTGATTTTTTTAGAGGACAAGGTAGTGACCAGAGGAGAGTAGAAGGCGAACGCTGCTGACATCCACGGCTTGCGGGATAGACCTTTTGAGGAAAATCACCGCCATATTGTTTTTTAGGACCAGCGCCGACTCGAGAGCAGTCTTCGATATCTACAAATGATAAGTTGATTACAGTTGTATTCTTTAGGCATTTATTTAATCGTATAAATTCGTTTAATCAAGACTTATTTGTCCATGTGTTTATTAATGAGTATTAATTTCTTCTTTCTCAAACACTAGGCCATAGTAACATTATTTTTACAAGACCCACTATGCACAGGCCTTACGCATTCCGTTTAATACCTGATTCTCTGTAAATGCATACACTTTTAAGCAATAAATATTTTGATCTGTCCGAAATAATTAAATTATATTTTAGTATCTATATATTGACTTTAATATTCTGTTTAACTCGATCTGGTGCTAATAAAACGTGACAAAGACTATTCTGAGAATAGCTTTTTCTTAGATTTAAAAGTATTCTGCTTCCGAAGCATGTTAAGATAATTCAATTATAGCGTCTGGCATACCATTCTCTGAACCCTAAGCGGGCTCGACTCGTGTGCTTCATATTTTACCTTTTTTCTCTTCTTTGAAATAGAATTTACAAGGGTGCATATTGGGCAGATTATGTAAGAAATTGCTTGATATTCTCTAACTCAGTTTAAAAACAGGTCTGCATAAAAATAAAACTCAATGCTTCTGACCCATAATAAAGATAATGTGCTTTTGTAGTCTGACTTTAAATTTGTTGTAAATAAATTTCATTTTAAAAATAAGAGCGCTTCATGCTTTTCTCAAAAATAGGCTTATTTTTTCGAGTTTGTGTGGTGGTTTAGGATTATTTAGAGCTGCTTTTAGATTTATTAAATTAAGCCAAATTATACTTATGGTGTTGTGCCTATGCACATTCCCACGACGGTCAGCGCTTGCATGCACAGCTGTGGAAAAAATTTCCAAGAAGAATTTAGGTGCAGCTGAATATAGGTGGGTTATATATATATTATATATATAATATATATAAGGTGTTTCACAAAAATGAACGGCAATTCAAAATTAAAGACAGTGTAAAAAACACAGTGTAGCAATATGCTTGGAAAATTTAGTTTTTTAAGAAAAAAACTTTAAACTGAGTTACAAATTCAACAGATGAGTGAGAAAAAAGGCTAAACTACGATGATTTTTGATAAATCGTGGAATAATATGGCGATACAGAACGAAATTATCAGAACCCGATATACGTCTCAGCTGGATGGCTTCACATGCAGAATAGAGCTACGCCAGTAACCGATGCGAAGTGGTCGTACACCTGGTCAAAGTCCCCACAGACAAATATCTTAGTTTAGTTTTTCTAATGCAGCGCCACCGTTGTGGAATATTGAATCTATTTTAAGTTTGTCTGTAAAAAACTAAATTATAAATATACCTCATTTTTGAAACAGTTTGATAATATATGTGTATAAAATATCATGATAATTTAACAAAATTAAATTCGTATTTTAAAATAAACTGTGTTCTCCTTAAAATTACAACTTTTATGTTCTCTTTATTGTGTAATTGGCGACTTAGCATACAACAAATTATATTTGTTAGCTAAAATAAAAATTTATTTAATTAGGTTTGAAGTCTTGTGACAATTCTCAGTCTCATTAAGTCAGAGCATTTGTTACATGTTTAGTGTTAACGTCAAGAAAGTTGTCAATAATCCATATTTTTATTTCATATTTTTCTGTGTTATATCTACAAACGACTGTATTTTTTAAGATAGAAATTATTTTTATTCTGTAGTGAAAAAAGAATTTCAAATATATAAAATGAACATATCATGTGTGTAGTTATAGCTAAAATATTCTTAAAATCCATCATTTATTCATACATTTTATTTTTCTTTAATTACCTGTAAACCCAGTCCATGAGACACAACTGTTAAATCTTCCTTCCTTGCATTTTGACATATGCTATTGCATCTTTTCCTTAAAATATATAATCAATGAACTTAATTATTTACTCAAATTAAGCTTTCATTCCCTAATCCTGTCTCAGAATAACTATAAATATCGGACATATTTTATAGTATGCTTACGCAATGTTTAGGTTAACATCTTTTCCAGTCAAAATATTCGTCAATCTGAAAAATTAAAGGAATATTTTATTAAATTTTTTAAATATTAATCATTGCATTTTTTGATAATGTCATTTTAACATTAGAATTATTCTAAAGTCCTATAGTTTTGTTGCATAATAGATATTAATATTAAAAAAATAATCATTTCAAATATTTAAGCTTACGCTTATTCATTACTTTTAATATGTAACATATTTTTATACAATTTTTTAACAATGAAAAAGCATTTTATTAATTCGACCTGAAATGCTGTCTGTCACGAGTCCAGTCTGTCAGGCATGTTTTGCTTGTCGTAAATCTGAAGAATTAGGTCTCTTGCAAATATTGTATGCGTCACCATAAACTGTAACCACGCGTCGCTGCAGAACACTTCCCTCGCATTCGTCTTCACGAACTCTACCGCTTTACTCTCCAGTTCATCCTCACCGTGTTTCTGCGCCAGATCCAGGATTCGACACACGGATTCGGGATTCATAGTCTCCAGCAGTCGGCTGATGCATTCTTTCTTAAGTTCCAAGATGTCATATATATCGGCAAAGTAGTACAGCTCTTCGAGGTCTGCTCCCTCCAGACCATCGATGTCTCCGAAGTACGCGAAGTAAAGGAAAGCTTCGAAAATCCTGGGTTCGCAGTCAGGCAAGTGAAGAAACTCGGGATTATCGTCGGAACTAGCAATGACATGCAGCATAGGGCAGTACATCTCCAGAATCGTGCGATGGATGTGGAACGTCGTTTCCTTCACTTTCAAAATAATGCTGTAGGATTCTTCATTACTCGAGTCGTCTTCTAACACCTGATCTGTAATCAACCAATGTGCGTATCATATACAGTATGGTTATAGTTATTATTATATGTCCCACTTTAAAAATACTGTAAAAAGTGAAGCACAGATCATATTAACTTGAAATTTGAACAGATTATATTGAAAGAAAAGGGAAACTGTATGTCATAAGAAAAAAGTTAAGTGTAACGATGAACGACGGTATAAAAGGCATAATGAAAGAGGATTAAGCTACAAGTGTCATTTTGAATCGAAATATGGCAGCTTTGGCATTAGTTGCACAGGAAATACAGACTGTAATGTACAATGCACATATGTCTTTCGGTTTTAACGGAAAAGTCAGTTCTAAGGCCGTCAACAGTTATTGGACTGTTATGGAAAAGGCCACTCAATTTTTTCCTTATGTGATACTGTTTTCCTCTTCTTCCCATATATTCAGTTCAAATTTGAAGTCATTCTAACTAGTTTTTTTCACAACATTGTTATAGTGGGACTTTAATTGTAATAACCCTGTACATATATATATATATATATATATATATATATATATATATATATATATATATATATATATATATATATATATATATATATATATATAACAATAAAAACTAAAGATATAAAAACTTAAAAGCATCCACAGAAAACTAATGGAAAATTCCCTAATATGATCCCTAACCCTAAATAATATCAGTTCTTTCCAGTAATCTGAGAAAGTTTTGTCGATTAATTAATGTTAAATATCAGCCCTAACACCCAAAATATTTCTTCAGGAATCAATCTAATATAATGTGTGAAAATGTTGCGTGTTCCCGTGCTCCCTTTTTAGTAGTTTACCTTGAAGTGACCACTAGGTTATAGATAAATCTAAATGGTTTAACTTCTCGGTTAAGACGTCACTTCATTGTTCAAAGAGGGAAATAGAAGAATAAGGGAAGTTTTCACCCGTTTAGTTATATTTTGAGGTCTTGGTACTTAAAACTGAATTTTAGCAATAAATCTTCGTCAACTTTTATTGTTTTAGATTACCGGAAAGATCTGTCATTGATACTTACGTGCATATATATATATATATATATATATATATATATATATATATATATATATATATATATATATATATATATATATATATATATATATATATATATATATATATATATATATATATATATATATATATATATACACACAGAGAGAGAGTACCGATCTAAATTGTTTATAGAAAATAAGAGGGGATAAGTACTCCCCTTATTACCCCTCTAGGCAATAATTACCTTGGAACATATGGTCGCATTTCACTCTGAGATGCAGAAAAGAGTAAAACTGTAATTTTATAATTAAGTAAAAACAGCATTGGTAAAGCAAAATTCTAAATCATTCTCCAGATTTTTAATTTTTTTGTGAATTTTCACATCGTTACACGCTCTTATATATAGTCAGTGTACAAGTAAATCTGATCAGAATTTTCACGTTTTAAAATGGTCCTTCTTATTTGTACGCCTAAGATACAAGTATATACAAACAGATGTAACACATAGAGAAAAAGTGACAGAATTGTATCAATAATGACTAATGTTGGAGATACAAAACACACGTGGATTGTGAAAGGAAAGTTAAGGGGACACATTACCTTTAAACCTTCAAAAAATCGATTCTTTGTTTTTTGCATTTTTACAATCTTTGGAATTTTCTGAATCGTTTAAAACAAACCCCATTGAAATATTCGAATTAGAACGTCTGAAACTATAGCATAAAAAAGAAACACTGGCAGCATGAGATATTTAAATTACTCAGCTGGTGTTTGTTTATGTTTCTCCCTGCCGTTGTGTCATCAATTTTAGCGTTGAAACCGTTTAAAACTAATATTGCTCAAATAGTGGTAAATGATGTATTTTATGTATTTAACCCTCTAAGCGGTTCGCACGTATAATACCGCCAAACTGATGATGTCTTCAAAGCGGTTGTCATGTACAATTTTCGACTTCCAAAAATGTTCCGAAAATGGATGTATTGTACATTTCTGCCAGTGTTTTCCCCATGGAGTTTTGAGGTAGGAGTGTCAGATTGATTGTTCAGAAACTGCACCCCTACTCCCAGAGGCACAAAGACGCTGATAACTTTTCATGACTTTGTAAATCTCTATTTCGAAGTATTTCGTTTGCGGTAACAGGTGTATTTCTAATTGCACCACTTAAATAGCTTGGATGACTTTTGTAAAAAAATATAAATCATTCTCTTAAAGAATATTTTTATTTGTACTTTAAGAATCCATTATTTCTTATGGGATGATCTTCGAGACTTGACGAGATTTATGTATATTAAAAATTAACAATCTATAATATCTATTTATATATCTATTTATAACCGGAAGTCAAAGGATAATAACGAGGGTGGGTTTCATGTATTCCAATCTAGTCGACAAAAGGTGAGGTAAAAAATCATAAAACAATTTGGTCACTAACACAATAAAACTTAAACATATTTTTAAGAGACTTTTTTTCCTCGGTGTGATCCACTCGGAGGGTTAATGATGGTCATGTTGTTTGAACCAGCGTTATGCAAGAACTGTCTAACAAATTGGTAATTATCCAAGAGTATTTACATACAACAGTGATCAACAGCTGATTCGTTCGGCTGAAATCATGGCTGAAATGCTTACGTTAGTGGCTTGCAAAGCAAGAAAAAGATATAAAAGGAAAAAATATTAGAAATAGAAGGGACAATGTATACATATAGGCAATTTTAAACCATTTTATCAAATGCTTTAATGGAAATAGGATGAAAATATCTAAAGTTTTAACTTTAAATGCATTTTACTCAAAATGGTGTTTTTCAAACTTGCACGCACTCTAGAATAAAACCTATTGCACGTATAGATCTATAATTTTCAAGGTAAGTACATTATAGTATTATAATGAAACTCCGCCTACTTTTTTGAAATTTTTTTATTTCATGTGGTATTTATTGTATTTGAAATTTATTTTTTCAACGTTATTTTAGGTTTTTGAAAATTTATTCTCCTGGTGTAAAATGTCTGATAGCTTTTAAATCTTAAATAGGTGGAGAATAATACCTCATGTTTTTTGTTTATAAAATGCAAAAATTATTGCTGAAATATACAAATTATTGCTGAAATATACAACAGATTGTGTTGCTGTAAAACAGCGCGCAGTGCAACAGCAAAAGTTTTAATTTTCAAAACAAGAACTTTTATTTTATTATATAAAAAAGTTCTTACTTACGAGAAAGAAAGTAAATACAGCAAAATAATTAACTAGATTCAGAGATTAAATGCTAAAATTTACAAGTAATTTCCATAATCAAAAATTTCTCATTTTGAAGTTTCTTAAAGGTGATGTTTCCCCTTAAGGAACAGAGGAAAGGTAAAAAAACAAATGTGCATTAAATCTTACATTTAACATGAAAAGTAAGTTTATCGGTTGAATAATCAAACATAGGTATTTGCCTTAATTCAAAGTAAGGTGAACCCAGTTTTACACTGTAATTCAAACAACAATCATTGTTTTTTGAAATAAAAGATGTATTTAATGTTTATAGACTTCTGCAACCAGATTTGAAAAATGTTTGACAGTTGTTTATTTGACACTTTCTTATGTAACCACCGAGCACAATACTAGTTATTCGACGATTTTAGGTTTTTAAAGTTTAAAAATGATACTATTGTCAAGCAAACATAAGTGACCAAAAACTTTGCTAGATTTAAAACTTACAAAAAATCGACAAAATAACTTCGAAAAAGGGAGTGTTGAAGAAAACTTTAGCTGATTTATGACACAGCTACTATGTAAGAAAGTATAGGAATGGATTTGCAGTATTGTGCTGTTACAACAGTGTACAATTTTACGATGGTACATTTCACAGAAAGAACTGTAGACTATAGCGCACCAAAGAATACCTTTTGAATAAATAAGGTTTGGTTTGGTTCGGAGAGCTACGGTCTATTTTCTCCAACACAAGGACTAATGACCTTTACTGCTTAAAGCCGATTCCGTACGGCTGCTAACATCCATGCCACAGTGTTATTCAAACCCACGAACTCCGGTTCCAAAGATCAGCGCTCTAATCATTCGGCCATCATTCGAAGGCAGAAATAAGGAGTAAACAGTTGATGTGACCACTAACCTAATACTGTGTTTTAAATGGTTTTTCTTACCTCGCACATCCCGAGATATTCAATCTTAATTTCTCCAGGATTAAGTAAAATATTCTAAATGTCGTGCATTGTGAATACAGCAATTAAGTTTGGCTGATGTTCAAAAAGTCTTGAAATTTTGCATTGTTACTGTATTTGCTTTTCAAACCATAATTACCTAATCTAGTAGAACATTTTCGTGTTAATTACTATATTATCACCCAGGAAGAATGAAAGAAAATTCTGAGCCCTATCTGAATAACTGTACTTGGTTTGCTTCGATTTCATTGAGTGCATATTACTTTGTACCCTCCAAAACAATTATTTTGTACAAAACACCACTAACATAAAACTTACTTATTCCTGACGACGGCAATGCCTTAGTCAACTGCAATACCTTATTCGACGGTAGTAATGCTGGAAAATTCAGGAAGTATTCTCAAATTAGAATATAATTTCGTATAGTTATAAATTACAACAAATTATTATTTACTCATTATCTATAGTAAATATTTTGGTATTCAAAAAAGGCTCAAAAACTCACTCACACTTGCTTGTCCATCCAAGCTCAACAACGAACTTTAAATGGTCAGGTGGCACGTACTGATCTTTGTCCAACCATATGGTTCTATATCTCGGCACCGACGAATCGGCAACTATTACCTTTTCTGACAATGTTCTTAATTCTATGACACCACTGTTATAGAACTCCCACTTTCCATCTATGGCTAGGAATCCTCCTCGCCAAAATATGGAGGAAAAGCGGGAAGTATAAACAAAAGGTAATAAATAGGAGCTGGCAAACATAACTCTAGAAAGTACAGCATTTGGACAGTAATTGCACTGGCTGGTATCCATGGCATTATTCAGGGACAGATGCCACAACTGACTGCCGAAAGAGAAAGTATCGCTACGCAATGTCTTGGACTTCTCTAATAGCCTTCCTGGATCTTCTATTATCCAAAATGCAGTTTTAGTGTGCCGATCGTATTCTTCACGATTAAGGCTATCAGCAATCCGGTCGACCTTGGATCCTGGAGAAAAAAGTTGAAAGTCTCAATCAAAATTCTAAGTCATATCATTTGTTTAATAACATTTTTAAACTTTTGCATAAGGGGTGATCAAAAACCTTCCATTTATAAACTGAACAATCAGAATTTGGTGTGCCAGTCATCCTAAATGCAGCACTAAAGCAAACAGTTCAAATTTTCACCATGTTAAATTTACTTTATTGGTTAAACTCTTCTTCCTGCTGCTGCAATATACCCGAAACTACCCGCTTCATTTCTACTTGCTACAGGAAAGCCTTTCAAGGATTTTAAGAAACAGAAGGGATAAAAATCTAATCGGGAAATAGAACTATAAGGTGCTTATTTGAGTATCTCCTACTTTAGTGGGTGTAACTTTTGCGTTATTCTATTTGTAGTATTGGGACCGTGGTATGACGAAAAGCCACCTTATTTATAAGTTTTTCCGGAGGTTACTCTTTTATTCGTAATGTCTCCAAAATTTTGTAGTACCATTCCAGTGATGGAGACATCTGGATCTATGAAATAAATAAGAAATGGACTCTAGTCAATAAAGATATTAGTATGTTTGTCCTGTTTTGGACTCATTTGCTAATAACGTCACCATTGTTACCGTTTCAGCATTTTCCCACACACACATCGAAATGAAAATGTATAATAAAAATCCTAAATATAAATCCTAAATGTATAATAAAAAAAATATAAATCCTAAATGTATAATAAATGTAAATAAAAATCCTAAATGTATAATAAAAATGTAAATAAAAATCCTATACTTTGAGTTATTATATAGCCGCATCGAAGACTTACTAATGTGGATTTACACAGCAGCCGAAATATTTTTAACTTCCTTTATATCCCTTTGTCGCATGTCTGCAGCAGACACAAGATTTAATATTTACCCTGTGAGATTTAAAAGATGGTTTTGAGGTTTTTCTCTATCCTGCAACACTGCAATCAATATTGCTTTATATCTTTCTTTAGAAAATTAATAGGGCTTCAATTACCTTTTAATAAATTGCATTGACTGACTTCTGTTCTAACATCTGTAGCTTCATGCAGAAATTAAAATTATCAAGTCATCATATTGTAAATATCATAATAATAAAGTGACACCTAATGTATGATCTGCAACGTGGAAAAAGGGGGGATTTAAAATCCCAAACTGTCCCCATATGATTTCCACATCTTCGGTGAGTTGAAAAATTTTTGCTTTAAAAGAAAAATTCCATTCATTATTAATCCGAAAAAGAAAACATGAACTGAATACGCTGCTTTTGCAGCACTTACGTGTTCAACAGCGGTAAAACCTTAAGACAAACCAGGGAAAGTGCTCTAGAGGGTTAAAACACGAACGCCCTGTTTGGAAAAGAAACCATTTTTACCGGGAGTCATCTGTGCAATCATCACCTGTTAGAGGAACGCCTTCTGCTGTTTTAATTATTTAGTGACATCACAGCACGGAAGCAAAAAATCCCCACCTGCTGCTCTAAAGCATGATAGATACAGTAGAACCTTGATTAACAGAGGTTTCTGTTAACCGAGTCAATAACGAAATCTAATTCTTTTTCTTCTTTCCAAAATGAGCTTGGAAAAAAAATGATACGCATTTTAGGTCGTTGTCCGTTGTACAGGCACTTCTTTCCCACAACATGACTGCCGAGTCATGGCAATTAGAGAATCAGCTACAATTCGTAAATCACTCAACAAAATAATTGTTGAAAAGAGGAGACAGGGTGAACCCCAGAAGTCGGAAAACACACCTACAGGGAACTTCTTGAGATCATCAATGGAAATGAAGGATGCGAGGAAGTTTTGGAATAGGACATTTGTGAGTGGCTGGACGTTGGAAATCAACATCCAAATTTGGAAATTCTACAAGCCGTTAATCCTTCAACGGACATTAATGACGCTGAAAATGAAGATGAGAACTTTAAGGATTCTACAACTATAAGTCTTGGGAAGGTGTTCAAGCACTGACAACTGCCCTAACATAATTGGAGCAAAGAAACGATGCTTCACCGATCCATGTCCTATTGCTCAAAAATGGCGCGATAGGGCTGCTCATGATAGAAATTCTGAACTTTTGCAACGAAAGGTAACAAAGTTTTATAAAAGAATGCAAATTTAACAAATTAATGTATATTAAATTTTAAAAGTACAATATTTTCTTGAGATTTGTGTTATTTTTGAAAATGCGTCTTTCGATATTTAACTAAGTATAATTTAAAAAAATTCCATTTTACTTTTTAAAATTTACTACTAGAGTTCATTTTATTTCTAAATCTTTTTAGCTATGAAACGTAAGTTCATATATGTTTATTTTATCATTTAAAGAAGGTTCTATTGTTTTTTACTTTAAAAGTTAGTTAAATTCGCAAGCACGGAAGGTTTTTATACAAGGTTTCTATTAAACGAGATTTCCGTTATCCGAGGTACTAGCGGTCCCAATTAGCTCGGGCAGTCGAGCTTCTATTGTCTTCGATCTGTCGGTGCTACTAACGTTCAACGCTATTTGCAGCTATCTGTTTAACAGAAAATTTAATCTAGAACATAATACATAATTAACTTAAACATTGTGTACGTATACCTCAAGTATATAATCTACAAGGAATTTTTAAAAATCCATACCTGAAATCTACAAAATTGATAATTTGTAAAACAAAATCAAATCACAACTTAAAAGTGGAATGAAGAAACTGAATCTGAGCAAAAGCCTGTAAAGAAGTTTTTCTGTCAAGAATTTTGGAAAGCACTTCTTCCGCTTTCCGTTTACATTATCTCTACGGCACCTTCCCTGTTTCCCTTGCCGAAATATGGTTAGGGTACTGGCCTTCGGAACCGGAGTTCGTCGGTTTGAATCCCACTATGGCATGGATATTCGTAACCGTTCAGAATCGGCTTTAAGCAGTAGTTCCCGGTCTCATCCGCCCTCGTGTTGCAAAAAGTAGGCCGTAACACTCCAAAACCAAACCAAACCAAACCAAATCATGTTTCCCTTGTCTATTACAGCAAAAAGACGATTCTGGAGGGCTACGAACATAAATGCCAACAGTTGGATTTGAAAATATGAACTCCAGTACCGAAGACTAGTGCCATACTCATTCGGCCATTAATCAGTTAGTCGAATATATATCTGCTAAATTAATACAAACAGTGGGTTCGAATCCCAGAAAAGTAGATTTCGGTCTAATGAGCTACACGTGATAAAAATTGTGCTGTAAATCAAATACGCGAAATCCGAGATATTACAAATTGGTGGTCTTTGAATTTCGATCTGCTGTCCCATGACATCCCAAATGTGTTCTATCAGATTGAGATCCGGTGAGTTAGGCGGCCAGGACATTAACTGGAATTCAACATCATGTTCCTGGTTTTAATTTTAGCCGTGTGACAGGAGCGTTGTCCTGTTGGAACATTCCCTTTTCTAGCTGAAAAAAACAGAGGCCATGTAAGGGTGCAACTGGTCCGCAATGATGCTCAGATACCCTGTAGCATTCATGGCCTGCTCTATCACAACCACGGGCCCCAGAGACGCCCCAGAGAACGTACCCCAAAGCATAATATCGCCCCCACTGGCCTGTGTATGAGCTACTGTACATTGAGGAAGCAACTGTTCGCCTGGAAGAGGGCGTATCCTGACTAAACCGTGATACATCTGGCAACTCTCTACCACTGATCCATGGACCAGTCGCGATGTTTCCGGGCCCAGCGTATTCGCAGTTGGCGATGACGCTTGGTCAGCAAAGGCACACGAGTAGGACGTTTGCTGCTTAGCCCCATATCCAACAGTGTCCGCTGAAGTGTGCTCCGATACTATTCTATTTGCCCCTGCATTGTATTGGGTTGTCAGCTGAGCCACTGTCTGGCTCCGGATTTTGCTTCATCATACGAGACAGTCTCCGACGAACTTTTTCTTTGATAGCGTATGAACATCCAACAACTTGTCGTCTACTGCTGGATTCACCGTCATTCATCCACTTTGCATAAGTACTAACATTTGTAGATCGCGAACAACCCACGAGTCGTGCAGTTTCGGAAACACTTGTTCTGAGCCTTCGAGTCATTACAATCTGCCCTCTATCAAAATCACTTAGATCCGCAGCCTTTCATAAAACACACAAAAGTAAGTGAAAGAATGATTCTTCAGACTCTCCAGCAGCAGTTAAATACCATTTCACCTGATCACGTGCCTTCCACGTCATCCAGGCGAGTTCATTACAAAATGTAGGGGTGGTGAT
>CM063510.1:40103994-40151494 GCA_032207245.1 Pardosa pseudoannulata | reverse complement strand
ATGTAAATGTATAGACATGCAGAGAAAGAGTTAGAGTTAGAAACCACTTAATTCCAAAAATATCTTATCTGAAGAAATATTAGAAGCTTAATATTTACACACACACACACACACACACACACACATATATATATATATATATATATATATATATATATATATATATATATATATATATATATATATATATATATATATATATATATATATATATATATATATATATATATATATATATATATATATATATATATATATGCATCTATAGACATGCAGAGAAAGAGTTAGAGTTAGAAACCACTTTATTCCAAAAATATCTTACCTGAAGAAATATTAGAAGCATAATATTTACCCCCCCCCACACACATATATATATATATATAAATATATATATATATATATATATATATATATATATATATATATATATATATATATATATATATATATATAAATGTATATAGTATACCTATGCATGTAATTAAAAGTAAACTGGATCGGGAAACTAGTGTAGGCATTTTGAATAAAACCCCTAAGACACCCCGAGAAAATTCTCAGGGGTTCTCAAATCTTAAGTCAAGGCTAAAAATTCCAGCGACCTTTTGCTTTCTCCCTTTTAACCCCTAACCTAAATTTACCTCTGGGGCTACAGTTTAAGCCCTCAGAGAAGGGGTCTAACCAATTATAACTATACATTGCCCTAGCGGACAATTTAGGAAATTCCCAAACAAAAAGGAGATGCACGCTATCAGAGACAGAATTTTCCACAGATTTTGACTGAAATGTTGACCCAGGTGATAAGAGCCTTATTACTTATAACTTCATGCTAGCGGACTCCTCAGATTGTCCTGTCCTTATGATGAAGTGGGAACCCGTTCTCCAACGTTATCTTAATAAAGGTCTTAAGTTAAAACGGTGTCATTTTTATGGGTCATGACTGCAAACACCCATCGTGAAGTCCATCTTATTACATACATACATACATACATAGATATACAGAATAGGAATTAGAATAGGCAACCTCTGTAGTACAAAAAAAAAATCTTACCTCAAAAAAGTTTAAAACCTTAATATTTCCACAGTTTGCAGATCATCTGTAAAAGACAGAAAAGAACTGAATACAAATATTTAATTTTAAAATACTCACATTAAAGTGTTCATCGAGCCAATTACCCTAAAATGAAACTGATACTTCATTACAAATAACTCGCCTATCTTTAGCGTGATAACATTGTTTGTAATCTCTCTGACCTTAAAAATTTCTTCATAACCTTGTGCTATCATTTTTAATATTAGGTTTCTTTTGAATTTTCTAAACAATAGATAAAACGATTAAGTTCTAACTAGAAATTATTGCAAAATCCGGGGTAATACTTTTCTTTATAATGCGAGTTTTTGCAATTTCATGGCAATTAATATAATTATTAACGTATTACCAACAGAAGAAGGTATCATTTATAGTATTTCTCGTTCAAAATATCACGAAAGTTCATCGAATTCTTTATACTAATTAGACATATTTAGAAGAGAATCTGGCAACCCAAAATATATACAGAATTTCATAGGAAAGTCCTTGTTTCTCCCCGCAGTAATATGTTGTAAAATTATCGAAAATGCTTCTAATGATATAAGCATTTTTATAGTATTTTCAGTGTTGTAATGTACGTACCATAACACCAGTGTTCGGTTACAAGGGGAAACACAGTAAGAATATAATACTTTATATTGAGATTCATACATTTATTCTGTACATTCATTTACAGATTTATCCTTGGCTATCATAACATCATAGTCATCAATTATTTATGTCTTATATTTACACCATAATTATTACAATACTCTTTATAATTCGTAATTATTCAATTACAAGGTTAAATCATTAATAAAGGCTTAAATGACTGTAAATATTATTTTATTTTTACCTCCATTAAAGGTACAGGGGTACAGGCAGGGGCTTTCCTCATGTGGTGTCGGTCCGGGCGCACTGGACGAGTTGGTGATGGTGAGCGGGGCTTCGTAATCTATGTCCCACTTCTCTCGAATCCCGATTTCAACTCCTCTCCTTAACTTCGTTACCCAACTCCTCACCTCGGTTTTAAAACCCCTTTTTCTTCATTTCCAATCGCTTGTTTCGGGAATTTTCCTAGATCTGCACCCCCTTCGGGAGTGCAGGTGGGCTCATTAAAGTAGCCCCTTTTGTGCAAGCTGACATTTTTTAGCCCCTGTCCCCATAACTCACGGTTACATCTCTGTGCGAGCTTGACCGTTACGCTGCCATTCCGTGATCTTATACCTTCTCTGCAGGGGTCCCTAAACTAGACGTGCACAATTGGAGTCCTAAATTACTCCAGGAAATTTCTCCCACAGCTGTGCATGCACGTGCAGACCTTCGTGGGAAAGTACCTCTCGGTACATTCAGATTTAAAAATTCAATTTTATGAAAATTATTAAGTTTTACATCTTTCCCTATTCCTTCTCATATTTTGTTAAAATTGAAGTCTTATAAACAATAGCAGAAAAAATTCCCCTTCTCAGATACGAAAAATGGCCGCTATATCTAAATTCAAAGTTTACAAAACCTTCAAAAATATTTTCCTCCGACTTTGGGGGATAGGTTAAAAGATTAATTTCAGTAATTATCCGTTAAAAATTGATTGAAAAAACCCTGTTCTGTAGTAAGAGAGGGGGATTTTGTTATTATAAACAGGGGGATGAATCCATCATAATATGAATATGGATTTCCAGAAAAATATTTCTGTATTTTCCAGAAAAATAAGGTTATAACACCATTCTTGTAATGAAGATTTTTCATGTCCCTGCATTACATATTACCTTTGTGGGGTATATATAGTTTAACCTACATTTTGCGCCTTTTTTCGCATATTGCCCCTTTTTCTCTATATGTTTTCTTACGATAGCAGCCTATCTTTTCAAACAGAGCCGCCTTTGATCTGGGATTAAGTTTCGGACCGAGCGTCCAATTCTGGCCACCTGCATCCGCAGCCCTTAAACCTTTCGACCATAATTTGCTCCCATCGGCTCATATTCTGACAGTTTCTGAAGTCATAAGTTTCTTCTCTCCTTTGAAAGGTGGCGGGTTGTGGTGTGTTGCCAAGCTCCGCTCTGCATCAATTTTGGCGAATTTTCACCACCGGAGTTGCGCCTCACTGCTAATATGTTTTTGTTCTCCGCGCTCCTTGTCTCGACGTTTCATTGGTCAGAGCCGCGAGAATCCTATTCTCCTGGTGAGCGCGTGGTTTTCTT
Organism: Pardosa pseudoannulata; assembly: GCA_032207245.1. Classification (NCBI taxonomy): domain Eukaryota; kingdom Metazoa; phylum Arthropoda; class Arachnida; order Araneae; family Lycosidae; genus Pardosa; species Pardosa pseudoannulata. The sequence goes on along the minus strand of CM063510.1, from coordinate 40,148,230 downwards.
GGCGCCTGGTAACACTCTTGCTGGCTGTGTTTCGGCGCTTTTGGCGTGAGCACAGCCTAGAAGTTTTTGATAATTTTTGTCTCTCCACAATTAGATGAAATTTTAACACCTTTGCCAAAGCGTTTTTTTTTTTTTTTTTTTTTTTTTTTTTTTTTTTTTTTTTTTTTTTTGAAAAAAATGTTTTCGTTGGAGCCACCTCGATATTTGGCTAGCCTAAGCATTCTACCCTTGTTTTGTTTTACTGCGACCTTCCTGGAGTTATTTTTACTTAAAGCAACGAATTAATCTCCGTCATATTTTATATAACGCAACAAATTAGTCCCCATTGTGATGAGGCGATTTAGATCTGTTATATAATTGATTCATTCATACATGAAGTAAAATGTTCGGGATGTAAATCTGAAATCATCACATCGTTGTAAAGAGATAGAGGATCACAAATTTCTTTTCAACGGATATTGTTGTCTTGTACGGTGGTCTCGGGCGGGGTTCTGATCCCAGTCCCAGATTAGAATCCCGTCTCCGTACTTGACATTAAATAAGAATGTACCTTTGTGGAGTATTTATGAGTCCCCAAGGGACAGTGCCCAATTAGAAAGGATAAGTTTTTGCACGTTGGCGGTCTCAAGGCGGGGTTGAAGCAGACCAATGAAATTCTTACAACTATCCCGATTGGACGACAAGAAGGAAGAGGGGACAAGGTTGAAATAATTAACTATGAAAAATCTAAAAGATGAGACGATGGTTCGGAGGTCCCAGAGAAGAGGTTTGGGAGTCCCCAAAAGAAGGTGTTCGAAAGTCGGGAGTCCAGTCGGGTCCGACGGAAGTTGTTCCTGAGTCCAGAGGAGAAGATGCTCGATAGTCCAGACTAGGGGAGTCCAGCCAAGTCCGACAGGAAGTGTTCCTGCACCAAATAATACGACCGCACCCCCAAAGACTCAGGAGGAAGCCCCTGACGAGACCGATGGATGATATATAGATTCCCTCTCCTGACCAGCCATAGATACCCTTCAACCAGAAGTGTTCCGGGCCCAACATTTTAGACTCACAAAGGTACCCTCATTTTGCATACATTTTTGAAATCGAGATTAGGTCCTCTATCTATTTACAAAATTTCTTAAATATATAAAATTTGTCAGAACGAATTTAGAAGATGTTGACAAAGCTTACTTATGAAAATTAGCATCATTTAATTAGCATTAGTATTGTTTGCACATAGATGTATATATATATATGTTAATAAATTTATTTTTTTTTAATATTAAGCTAGTCTCGGTTGCTGTCAATTTAGCTATTAGTTTATTTTTATATTTATGTCTGTAGTTTCTCAGAATCTGTGGTTAAATTTAGTACAAAAATACTTAACACAACGCAATTAAAAATAAATCACCACAATACATTTGATCACAGGTTGATACTCAAATATAAACGAGGACTACACGACACCCATCAAATTTATATAAAGCAACAATTTAATCTCCATAATACTTTTAAATAACGCGATTGAATGAATCTCAGTTACCTACTATTAGATCAAGGCAGAAGTGGACTATGTTATTTGTAGATTATAAAGGGAAGAAAATTATTTGATCGAATACCAAATAAAAGGATATCTCTCCATCAAGTCAGCGTCTGATTTTTATCTACCTGAGGTGACTCTTAAAATAAAACCTCCTACTCTTCATCAATCAACATACATACAAGCTCCCTTCCTCTACATGAAGTCCCGACTCTTCAGTATAATTCTCCCCGTTTGTTATTAAAAAATATTGGAACGTCATTTGAACCCTGGATAACTGTAATTAATCTTTTAACCGATCCTTATAGAAGCAGAAAAATAATTTTTAAAAAATTTCCAATATTTGAATTCAAATATGTTGATCAAATTTTGTCACAGAGATGTGAAATTTTTTATCTTACAATTCTTATAATGAGTTTTAATTGTAACTAAATATAATACTAGGGATTAAGGAAATGTATAAAAGTCTAGATTTTTAATTGTTGCAAAATAGAAGTTTTATATTTAAAAATACCACAAAAGGATGATTATTTTATTTAAATTAGAACTATTTATTAAATTCATCGTATGAGATGCACATGTGTACAACTATTGCATAGAAAAATATAATGGTAAGGATTTGGAAAATGTATGAAAATTTAGGTTTATAATTTTCACAATTTGGAATTTAAAAATTTTAAAATACCACGAAAGGAATGATTATTTTATTTAAATCAGAATTATTTTGATTTATTCTTAATAGAAGTATATGTTTACAACCAACTATCGTGTAGAAAACAGCCGATGAAATGCATTTATATGCAACATGTATATATGTACAGTGTACTCCGCTTAATGTGATCAGTTTGGGACACCATGATTTTGATAACAATAACCGATTGATAACAATAAACGATGTACAAAATTAGATAAATTTACCCCCCCCCAAATTTTCACACCAAACCAAAGTCTTAGAGCCTTTTCGACTTGCTTATCTTTTCAGTTCTATTACGTTTGCACTCAGTATTTTCACTTTCTTTATCTTTTCTAGTAAGTTCATCACGAATTTTACGAATTTTGCACAATAGAGGCTGTGAAATGTTTAACTGCGTTGCAGTATTGAGCTGACTCATTTTTAGTAACCTGTCATAAGGATTTAAAATTTTGATCTTTTGTTTTAATGTTAAATCATTTCGCTTTCTGGCTTCCACATCGACAGGCTGCATGTAAGCGAGCAAGGCTTAAAATGTGAATACGCTCCTTCTCAGTTCCGATAAGAATGTCTTGCCTTCTGGTTATCTGACAACCATTGACCACCAGAAGGGTGTGCGTATTTCTGAAAAATTACAGGAACTTGTAACTCTGCACTCCTTTGTTCATTCCCCATTTCCCTAGGTGGGAAAGGGAGAATTCTGGGAAATTCAAACAGCGAAGTGAAAGAAACGAATGGGTTCCTTCTGAATACATTGTGAATATTCCTTTTCCAGTTAAATTGAAGTTCGAAAACTGACAACATCAACCGATGTAAAGATAACATAAAGCGATAAACTTAACATGCAAATGAATAGAGAAAATCGGGACCAAGTGAATTCGATAACAATAAGAGATTGGTAACATTAACAGCGATCACATTGAGCGGAGTCCACTGTATATATTTTGCCTTCCAGAAATTAATTGAACTCATTTAATTTTAGACGTTTTGTCGAATATGTAGAAAACGTCTTCTAGAGTTATCATAGTTCTTTGGGTTGCAAATAACATATTATACATCATATGTTTAAGTGAAGGTTTTGTTCCAAAGAATATTCTGGTCTTTAAAGGAATAAAAATTTTTTGTATAACCCTGTTAAAAACAATTCTTAAAATTCTCTGTAGTTTTAACATATTATGAAGATACGTGTAAACATATTCATTTATGTATGAGTATTGCATATACAAGGTGATATACTGATTTCTTTAAACGAATCAAACATTTTTAGGAATTTTTTTTTTGTTTATAATATGCAAGGTTTTCCATCCAATGCAATGCCATTAACAGGAAACTACTATAAAGTCCAATACATACAATCAACAAAAAAAAAAGATTAAATATTTGATTCTATATGAGCAGTTTTGCTAAATAACTTATAACTGCGCATGTAGCGAGAAATATAATTTTTCTATTTATGTAATTTAACATATTGTATGGGGACACATACTAGTATGTTTTCTTGCGATTGATACTTGAGCGTACTAGTACGTATTCTGACGATTGATACTTGAGCGTGGGTCACGTATTAGTACGGGTTAATGTAACAACATGGTTTGTTGGTGGGTACAAAAATAACCGTATATACAGGAAAATGAAGCCGAATGTTCTTATATACTACATAGATTTTGGAAAAATTTTAGACAAATAAAAAATAGTTTTTACATCAGTCGATGCGAAACCACAGAACGGGAAGGTTGATTAAAAAAAATCAATTTAGATTTAAAATTAACTTTTTATTTATCCTTGCGAAAATTATATATATATATATATATATATATATATGTGTGTGTATTTATATATATATATATATATATATATATATATATATATGTATGTATATATATATATGTATATATATATATATATATATATATATATATATATATATATATATATATATATATATATATATATATATATTTGTTTTTATATTTCAATATAAAATACGAAAATTTGGTTAAAAAATTAAATAATTTTCGATCTATTGAGATTTAACTGAATAAATAAATTGAAGCTCCCGGTACAGTTCCGCTGCAAAATATGCCCGCACACAATGTGTTAATAGTACTTTAGTTTAAAGTACATAAAAATTTCAGTTGTTATTTTTAAAGATATGAGTATTTATTTCAGCATGTTTTTTCCAGTATCACCAAGACAGTTTCTAAATGAATGTGTATCTTCCACATACATTAATTAATGTATAAATTACATAATTTTTAGTAGTAACCTATTTTGTCTTTTTAAATTTTACTGCTTCTTGATGCTGTTAATATTAGAGTATATTAAAGTTCGATTGCTGCAAAGAGATACAAATGCAATCAATACAAAATCAATTTACAGGCATATACTTGAGGTTTGGATAAATTCTTGAGGTTGCCCCCCCCCCTTGAAAAAAAGATACTTGATTAAATATCGATATCTGTGACTTAATTTAAATTATTTTTCTGGTATTGTCATATAATTTGTACTACATAGACTATAAAATTACTCAAATATGAAAATTATATCAATTACGCATGTCAAATTAAATTATTTAGTATAAATGTTCATATATCATTAAATATTTATTTATTTTTACACTAGTTCAATAGTTTTTACTTTTATAATATGTCTAGTTCTATGAAATTGAAAACTTTGCTTATTATAAGCCAAAAAATTGCTTGTCTGATTTCCTATTTTCTATAACGTATTATTTGTTTAGAGGGTAATCTTCAAAACTATCACTTCTCTACGCTTTGCTTGTCGTCAAATATTTTTCTCTGGAATTAAACTTTCGCTTTAATATACATAAATAAATGTATAAATGTCATAATTTTTAGAAGTAACCTATTATGTGTTTTTAAATTGTACTGCTTTTCGATGTTGTCAATATTAGCGTATATTAAAGTTCAATTGCTGTAAAGAGCTACAAATGCAATCAATACAAAATCACTTTACGGATACATACTTATGATTTGGGCAATTTCTTGAGGTTGCCCTCCCAACTCAAAAAATGATATTTTATAAAATATTGATATCTCTGACCTAATTTAAATTATTTTTCTGATATTGTCATATAATTTTTATTACATAGGCTATAAAATTATTGAAATATGAAATTTATATCAATTACGCATGCCCAATTAGATTATTTAGTACAAAGTTTCACATATCATTAAATATTTATTAATTTTTACACTAAGTGCACGGTTTTCACCATTGTAATATGTCTAGTTTTATCAAATTGACATTACATATAACTGAAAACTTTGCATATTATAAGCCAAAAAACTTTACGTGACAGATTTTCTATTTTCTATAACGTATTATTTGTTTACAGGATAGTCCCCAAAACTATCACTTCTCTACGCTTTGTTTGTCGTCAAATATTTTTCTCTGGAATTAAACCTTCTCTTTAATATATAATGTATAAAATTCAGTTTACAACCCTCAAGTTTCAGGATAATTCGAGAAATTTTGTAGCTCTAATTTAAAAAAAAATTCGATTATTTTCTGGTATACAATGTATATACACACAATGTAATGCCTACAAACTAAAACAGTAGAAATAGCTAAAAATCAAATCGTATTTTCATAGTAAATTAAGGCGTTTCATATTATACTTGAAACAATGCTTTTAAAGTCAAATTCTCATATGGTGTAAGAAAAAGAATTAACACACACTAACTAACGAAATTGTCACAAACTAATGGAACATCTATAACAAAATATCGCATGACGCACCGTGCAATCAAAATTAAAATTAGTGTCTGATTTTAAAGAGTACAAGGATTGGATTGGTTTGGAGTGCTACGGTCTACTTTTGCAACACGAGGGCTAATGAGACCGAGACAGTTTAAAGCAGATTCCGAACATCCATGCCACAGTGGGGTTCGAACCCATGAACTCTGGTACCGAAGGCCAGCACTCTAACCATTTGACCATCGTTTGGATTTAAAGTGTACAAGGAAGCCATGTCGACTCTATATGAAATTTTTGTTGAATAGCATTATTCTTATTCATATTATATTTCTATGTTTCTTTTGGTGGTACAATATTATTTAAAAATGGTTATAATATTATTCTCGTAATTGTTATTTTCGTGCTTTTTATGTTTGAGAATTATGGTTTTTTAATTTAATTAAATCATTGTTCTAAAGTTATCATTGTTCTAAATAAAAGTTAATGGCAAAAAATTTATTTAGATTAAATAGGTTTTTTACTTCTTTTCTCATACCTTTTCTTTTTCTCTACATCTACGTTAAGAATGGGATAGTTTATTATAATACATTAGCGAAGTTTAATAGAAAAAATTGTCAATTATTATGTAGACTAAAGACGGGTTTATTTGAATTTTAATATAAAATTTATTATATTTAAATTTCTTGTTAAACTGGGACATGATTGCAAGCGTATTTGAATGTAGATCTCCCCTCCCCCCTCAATCTTTTCTCGATTATTTTAGAACTGCATTAACAATGAACTCGTTTTTGTTAGGTTTATGTTGGTTTTTAAGATTGCCGATTTCTGATAAACCACTCATTGCATCACGATTCCTTTATCATATTCTGATACAATATTCGTTTCAATAGATAAATCCTTTGTAGGTATCACTGTATAAAATTTCGAATAACAGATTAAAATACAGCTGTACATGAAACAAAAAATGAACAATAAAAAAATAACCATATCTAAAAAGTAAAAGATGAAGAGTCGATCAAGTGTAGAGTAATGGCTATGAATCTATAATCTTAAAACTTTTCGGCGCAACAGCCCCTAGGGGGACAGGGCCTAAAAAGTACTAATCTCCTTTTACGTGACCAAGGGCTTTGGGGTGCGAACCATATGTTCAGGTTAGGTGGTCAATCTTACGCGAAACCTCCAGTGTTTAGTTCCCAAGCACGCTTGATCCTCAGTTCATCTACCCACTGAAGAGATGAAAGGCTGAGTCAACTTTGCCTAGACCGGGGATCGAACCACGGACCTGTGTCGTGGGAGCGCGAAGTGCTACCCCAACGTCACTGTGCTTTATCTATAATGGTATACCTACCTATACTATATTAAAACTACTATATTAATATTACTACTATATACAATAAAATAAAACAAATAAATGTATATTACTACTATATTAATATTTTCCACCTATTTTCAGGAGTTCAGTGCAAGACAGCGTCTTATTTAGAGACTTTGAAGGCTTGAGCCGTCCAAAGGTCTGCGTGTTCATTAATGGTTGCTGCAGCACGTAACATACGTTAGTGGTCGCAATGTCCTTCAAGTTTTCGAATGATGTCTTGGAGATGGCAGATCAAGCCTGGGGGTCTTAAGTTGAGTTCTTGCATTTAAATTCCGAGGACCCCCTTTGAAGTTTAACGTTGTCCTAAGGAGTAATGTTGGCTGTTTATATGCTTCTCCCATAATTGGTTTGGTTTGGTTTTGGAGTACTACGGTCTACTTTTTTGAAACACGTGGGCTAATGAGACCAAAACGTACAGCTTAAAGCCGATTCCGAACGGCTACGAATATCCATGCCACAATGGGATTCGAACCCACGAACTCTGGTACCGAAGGCCAGCACCCTAACCAATCGGCCATCGTTCGGCTCTCTCTCTCTCTCCCATAATAAATGTTCAATAAAATTCGCGGTGTTGTATGGACGAATGCTTAACAGGAAAGTGCCTTCGAGTTATGAGAAAACAACTTTAAATGTATAGAAATAAAATAGCATTTAATTTAAACACTAATCGTTTTCATTTTCCTTTCAAAATAAGATATTTTGCAAATAATTAGATATTGTAGTCCCTGGTCAAAGTAGCCCTTAATTTCACAAGATGTTTTTTCAAATATTTTTTAGTTTCTGTTATTTTTCCATGTCTGTATAGACATTAGGATCTCTGTAAAATAATATATATATATATCATTTTCCATTTTTGAGATAATTAATGTCCGCTGTAGCGAGCACTGACAATTATGTTATATAGTAGTTATAAATATACATGTCCGGTGTAGCGGCCAGACTTACCCAAATTAAGGGTTAGATATTTTTCATAAACACATTTTCAAACAAATTAATTTCATTTAAAGTAACTTCTTTGCAAGTATTTTTCCAAGTTTTTTCTTTTCTTGTAGTATATATACAACAATAAAAACCCGAATCCTTTTTCTTTTAATGTGAAATTGTTTTTTATCCACTTTTTGTCTTTAAGTAATTAATGTTGTAAGTTTCAATATTTTATTCTACTTTTCAGGTTACAATAAATAACATAATTTAAATATTTTATTTTTGGACTAATATATGAAAAAAAAATGCTACCCCGAGATATGTGCTGCCCGGTACAAACAGCACCTCCACATCACTTACCTTTGGTACGTCAATGAACGTATTAAATTTCGACCTTAACGGAAGAGCTTTTATCGAAAAAATAAATATCCAAAGGCTCTTACCCTTTCAACTTCGGGTTCCGTGGGACGCACTATAAAGATGTATTTTTCAATCACATTTCAAAGATGAAGCGTTTCGTAACGAATAATACATTTATTTAACACGATGAAACACTAAAACACGTACATTAAACATAGATTACAAGAGAACAACTCAAAAAACGGAAATAAAAACAAAAAAACGTTTTTCTCTTTTCCGTTGCCATTCGGTAAGGGAAAAACTTAAAAAAAATACAAAAGGAAAAAACCATGGATCATAGTTCGTCTTTCTCTTTTCCACAGAACGATAATGTTGAGAAAATTTGTGTTTACAGACGCTGGGATGCCAATTTCCTATGCTTGGAAATATAGGGAACAAAACTTATTGGCTGTGCTGCGGTTGTTGTTTTATTGCTGGTAGTAATGGTGGAAGTTGGGTAATCAATTTAACAAATTTACTCGAAAGTTTTAAAATTAAGTTTGAATTTCAAACATTCTCAAACATTTACATCACTTCCGACAACCCCGAATACCCCTGTTAAGAATACTGAGAATAGGCTTAGAATGTGTTGAGAATCATTATATATTTCCGAATTCACCTGAAGTTAAATAGAAATAAATAGGATTAGGGTTATTTACCCTTAGGCTCTCTCAAAGTAATTCCACAACTGAAGCTACATCACACAAATACAGAAGACTAGTAAATTACACAAACAACTTTCATGCTTTAATTAAAGAATTACAGAGGCTGTCCGCATATTTTTAGACGATTTTGGTTTGCGGTATTAAAAAATTGTTTGTTGCAAAATAAATAACTGCAGTTGTACTATGTTTTTTAAAGTCAAAATTATCGTCTACGGCTTGAGAAGTTTGTTTTTATTCAAAATGGCGTTTTTAACACGACAGTGGTTTGAAGGCTATATTTATGCTCTTTCCAAAGAGAAGTATTCATATTCCGTTATCGAAAAACGATGTGAGAGTCATGGTTTTGTGATATCTAAAGCGCCGATAGGTAATATCGTCAAAAAGAAATGACAAAAAAGCGTCAAATTGGAGCCTCAAGTGGGACAAAAATCGAAACAAGTATCCAAGAAACAAACATCTTCGACTATTGCAAAGGTACGTTGTTTAATGTTAAAAGAAAATCTCCCTAGTCAAAGGTCAGTTGCAATATCATTAAAATACTCGGTGTCCACTGTAAACAAAATTATAAACTTTGATATAAATTTTAAGAAAAACAAAAAACGCAATGTTTGTCGTCTTTCACTAAAGCATAACGCTGATTGCAAGACAGACTGCAGAATTCTGTATGAAAAACATTTATCCAATGAAAAATGGAAAAAAGTGTCACAATAGATGAATAATGGGTGTATTTAAATGACTGCCACAAAAAAGAGCCATTTATTATCATAAAAGGGGAGAAAAATTTAAGTGCATGGTTTAAAGAATCGAAAGAAAGTTTTTTAAGAAATTCATGATTGTTACTGGTTTTTCATATAATGGCAAGTTAAAAATAAAGAGAGTTGAAACAAATGTCAAAGTTTAACTCTAAATACTATCAGGAACATATTTTATCGCCAATTTTTTTGAATGAAATACCATAGCTTTACCCACAGTGCCATCAATCTGTGGAACTCCATCAAGACAAAGCTAGCAGTCACACATCAAAATCCACTGTAAATTTCCTAAAAGAAATGGAACGAAAAACCGGTATCAAGGCCATACCCATCACTGATATCACTACTAAATCTCCCGATGTATCATCATGTATGGATTTTTGTGCTTCCGGACTTTTAAAATCTGCATTATCCAAACTTTGTCCCACAACCCTTACAAGGACTCTGGAAAGCTGTTCAAGAGGAATGGGATAGAATACCTCTTATGATACTTCAAAAGGCATTATTATCCTGGAAGTTACGGTGTAGCAAGATAGTTCAGAATAAGGGCTATCAAATAGAACATTTCCAACACAAGGATTTTATGTAATTTATTTTTGTGACTACAATATACATCGTCTAAAAATGTGTAAACAGCCTCTGTAGAATAGAGGTTAAGTGAGAGTTATTATTCGCCTTACATTAAGCACGGATATGACACGCTGAATCCCCAAGATTTGTATCAAAATATAAAAAAGCAGCTGAATAGTTTCTACTCCAGGAAACGAGTTGTTAAGTCCGTCTTTATTCCTTTTCCAACATCACTTACTTCTTGCCGTTCAGAACAAGTTCACACTCAGCATCCTCTTAACAGTTTAAACTCCAATGGCAAATCGTACGGTGGTATAGATGGGCAGTAATTTCAAACTGAGTATTGTCTGGATTTTGGAGCTGCATTATTACGTTATCCGAATATTTTTTTATCAATATAGCAAACAAGGAGGAAAATATTATAATTTATGATAACTTTATTATGCATCCCCTTTTAATGCATATTATTATATTCTATCCTTGCTTTATTATTAAGAAATCTTTACAAGTCACAGGAAACTAATGAATCTAATCCATCAAATCACTTTTTCTGTAAATAAAAGGTCTCAGTTCGCCATTTTTATTTTACTGAGCTTTAAAATAATATATATATAATTTTTTTTAAAAGTGGGTGCTTTTGCCGTGTTATCAATATTTAATATCTGTTTTATAATAGCATTACCCCTCTTTTTCCTTTAATTTGGAAATATGAATGAATGTTATTTTTTAAACTTTTCGTTTACGATTTATTTAGTCGTATTGTAAATATCCTTTGTTTAACATTATAATTTTTTACATATGTATTTTATTTGTCGTAAATTCATATGAGTGCAGACAAAAAATAACCTGCATGCAGGACGTCTCTCATGAGGAATAGTCATATCTATCAAAAATTGGAGAGTACAGTCCACTCGAAAAGGGGAATGTAGTTGTATTGTAAATACCCTTTGTTTAAAATTATAATTTTTTACATATGCATTTTATGTGTCGTAAATTCATATGAGTGCAGACAAAAAATAACCTGCACGCAGGCCGTCTCTCACGAGGAATAGTCATAGTTACCAAAAAATGGAGAATACAGTCCACTCAAAAAGGGGAAATTCCCTATTCGCAAACAAAACGTCACGTGTTGATGAAGAAATGTCTACTTGTATCCTGCGCTGTATTGTTAAATACTCAAAGGAATACAGCGAAGTTACATTAGTGGTTGTTGTTTCCATTACAAATAAGCAAATAAAGAAATATCGGAATTTTTCTCATTTAAATTTTCTTCTATAGTGTCTAACTAATCGAAAAAGTTAATTACTTCCGTTTTGGAAACCGAAAATGGTATGTGCTGATTAGAAACCGAAGCGTTTACTTGACTTACGCTGTCCATTACGAAGTTTTCACAGGAATGGAGCAAAGTTGCGCACAATCTGTTGCAATTTCCCTTGCATTTAAGTTGATAAGGAAACATTGATTTTTTTCTCCTGCAGATTATCATGTAAGCAAGTTTATTATTGCTCGCAAATTCTAAACAAGTTATTAAAGGATAAGGGATACAAAATTATAATTCTTTTATACGTATTTTATTATTATTTTTCGTCAAAAGTATAGTTATTAAAAATTAATTTGCTTAGGAATAATCATTTTTAAATTTTGAAAATATTATTTTAAAAATAAATATTTAAATATTCAATTGTATGTAGCTTTAACTTTCGAACCATTCTAACAACTTTTTTATAACTTTTCTCCGATGAATAAAGAAAATATTTTACATTAACTAGTCTTCAGAGTCTGCCGTATATTACTAAAAAAATACTTAATGACTACACTAAAATATCATTTTATAAAAACACATTGCTTGTTGCGAGGAAATATTAAAAAGCTTTTACTTTGTATTTAAAATCACAAGAAAAATAAGAAAATACATAAAAGTGTTCCAATTTTGAGAAATATAAAAAAAGAGAAAATTTTTTTTCGTATTTACAGTAAAAATGAAATCTGTATTTTTAGAATTGTCTTCCTTTTGTTTATGTTTCCAGCATACTTTTAATACACAATTGTGGACTATTGTTTTTTATGTGTATTCTTAATGCTGAACTTTTTAAGTAAGGTATTGCTAGCAGATGACAGACATATCACATTGTTTTACTACTCTAAGCAGCACAGTCAAGCGTAAGAATACAAAGTTTATTTTAAAAATATTATTAAATAAACCACTAAACGTTTACCAGAAAAACAGAAAGATATCTTTACACTCTTCCTAAAATAATTTCTTGAGTCGAGAGAAATTATTTTAGGAAGAGTGTTATTTCAAAAATTTTGAAAGAGCTCTATTTCAAAGTAAGAAAGCTTCCTAACAAGAAGACATTTAAAATATCAAGTGCTTCACCTTCCCGAATTAAATGCTTTTAGATAGTAACCAAATGTCAATGGGGATCGTTAAGGGGAAGTTATTACTTTTCTATCCTCCCCAAGTTTAAAGGATGAAAGACGTATTGTCAAGTAGGAACACTCGCTTGTATTCGGTACCATTTTGTCGGCACATATCTTTAAATAAATGTACTGAATCATAAAGAAATGAACTGAAAGCAAAACTTCAAAATTATTTTATTTTAAATATGAATAAATTATGTGATAATTTTTTGTTTAAGGTTTGATATCAAAATGTATCAAATAATCACCAAAAGCAATTAGCATATATGAGGACTTCACGATCAAATGAACAAAGTTTATATTGAAAAGTTCATAGAAATTAAGTTCTAAAGTTTTTAAATCTAATAAATTTCTGCAAATTTTAAATAATTTAGAAAATGGTTAGTGACTAGGATGCTATCTAACGTATATGGTTATGCATAGTTAGATAACAAAATATTAACCATGGTAAGCAATTTTATTTAATAAAAAATAGACTAGTTTCACTCTGTTTGAAGTCCACATATAAGTACAGTTTTGAATATCGCTTGTTATAATGATATTGATTGTAAAGATCGAATTAATAATCTTTTCAGAAAAGAAACATGAGAGTTCAATCATGTATAAAAGAAAGTCAAATATAGTTCATTTAAAAATGAAGTAGAAAATATTCATTTGCTATTGTAGCACCGAATAATCAGATCATTTGCAAGCTTCGTATTTGTCACCATGAATTGTAACCACTCTGGGGAGTGGTAGATATCCCGTGCGTTCTTTATAAAAAAAATTCTGTCGCCCTCTCTTTCAGGTTTCTCAGGTCGTGTTTGCTGGCTAGATCAAGACATGCGCAGACGGATTCGACGATTATTTTCATTTCTCAAATGTCGGATGCAGTTTTTCTTCAGATCTGGAATGTCGTACTTGTCTGCGATGTAATACACCTTTCTCGCAACGTCGAACGTCATCTCAGAGAGTTCTCCGGAATTCGCGAAAATGAGAAAGATTTCGAATGCTTTGGGATCGCAGTCGGGCAAGTACAAAATCTCGTTGCGGCCGTCTGTTTCTCTGGTATAGATCATGGATGCCATGATTGGACAGAAGATTTGTAAAAGCTTTTTTGAGTACGGAAGAGCCTGTCCTTCACATTTATAACGAGGTCATATTCTGGTTCAGTCTCGCACAACATCTCTGGATGTAAGGAGAGGGTGGTCTCTGGAAATTAGAAGGTATTTCAATATTTAACAACACTTGAATATTTCGACATAAAATTCTATCTTTAAGTGAACTTGCCTGTATCCATTTCTTGGGTAGCAGGAGAAGAATATTATTCTATTGTTTTGACTTTACAATATATTCCTATACAGTGATCCCTCATTTTACGCAGTTAATGTCGACCAGAACATTCCGCGAAAGCTGATAAACCACGAAATAGGATTTGCTCCAAGGAATTTTCGTGTAGTTGGGTACACGAATGTTTCAAATATGTAAACAGTATTTATACTTTATACATTTAAAAATTACAACAGTATACGTATTTACTTAAACTTGTCAGTGCTAATTAATAAATTAATTACAAAACCTTATAGAGTAATAAACATTAATCAATATTGTTTCCTGAGAGAGGAGAAGAGTCTTGTGTTGGTGACGGAGGAGAGACTCTCACTTGACTCGTAAAAGTTTTAGGAACACTTGGAGGCTCTTCTGCTAGTTGGTCGGACGGTAGAGCCAGGGGGGCTTTACCTTGGAGAGAAACATGGCAATGGGTAGTTGTTGTCTTTGTTTTCCTTTTCCTTCAAAATTCCCCTGTACAAGGACATAACCCCGTCAATGCGATTGCTGAACTCGACAGCTCGAATCATATTGCCGTGAATGTCTTGTGCAAATTATTGCCATGTTGCACAATTATTGCAGATTCTCCAGGATAAGGCCACGCTTTTCAGTTTGTCCTTCGTCTTCCTCTTCATTTTCTTCCTCACTTGCAGACTTTGTCATCTCAAGAGCCCGTGGTATGTACTCTTAGTCAACTCATTTCTTTGTTTAACATGCAAGGGTCCTTTTCTCTCGCACATCAACATGACACAAAGCTCCTTTCCCCAATGGAGCTGAAGACATGGTTGTATTTTTTCATTTTTATATTTTGATGATTCACAGTCGCTCCATTCCATTAGAAAGTCTAACGTGGAACTTTAAATTTATTCGAGACTATATAAAATATACGACTTTTCAAAACGAGAGATCAGCCACAAATGATGACAAAAATACACTTCTAATACAAGTTTTGCCCTACAGCGAGTGTTTTCCACCATGAGACCAGTTTCTTAAGGCATCCGTCTACGTTTGGAGAACTTTTTCTTTAAACGTAGAAACTAGTTGATGTTTTTTAAAATTATAAATTTATTTTTTATATTATCATAGAGAATTGCACTTAAAAAATTTATTCCTGAAGAAGTTTTTATAAAAATTCCAATAAAGGAAGAAAATTTAGTAAAAAAATCGGGTTTTTCAAAAGGTCTAATTTTTAATAAATTACATTATTTCATATTTTTTATGCAACACATTTTTTATACACTGGACTTGTGAATCACCTAAAATCTTTGCTTGATTTACATATGGTAAAAACTTTTGGTCCTTCAAAATCATACACATTGAATTTTAAACGAATTTTCATTACCTTTATATCTATCAGTGTAACAGCATTAAAAATCATCCAAATTTAAAGCTTTTAGGTCATATACTATCAAAAGCATTAGTAATAATTTTCAACAAAATATTTTAAGAGCTTTTTGAGAAATCCCATTTCAAGTTTCAACATTTTATTAAAAATAAATATAAAGTATAAATACTGTTTCCAAAATAAATATTTTGGAAAAACCAGCGAAGCACTGAAGCTAAAACAAGAAGCGCAAAGTGGCGAGGGAACACTGTATATATGTATGTATTTATGCTATATATCAAAATTATTATACCTAACATATCTATCTAGAATTCTCTTTTTCTCCTTTTCATTTTTTCGTACCTAATTTCCTAATCACAAAATCTTGGATTTTAACGAGTGTTCTCAACTTAAAATTCTTTATACCAGTTTCCCAAAGCTAACTCTGGAATAAAAGTTAATTTTCTGTCCATTGGCCACATTTTCCAGCTGACCAAATGAAACAGTTCACTCCTTCCAATGAGCTAAGTTCTTTTCTGACTGTTAATAACGCTGATTAAGGTATCCGTCTACATTAAAAACGTCATTTTTTACAAAAAATCATATATATTTTTTAATTTCTATATTGCAAAATTTCAATTTTTAGGCTTCTAAATCTGTTTTTGTTTTGTCTTTACGGCATTTTAAACAAAAGTTATAGCTGTTTAAACATCAGTGACAGCTGTCAAAACAAAACGGAAATAGCGACTTCGGACCCGAAAGTTGTGAATTTAAAGCCTTTTAAAGAGTATTTTTTTGGACAAAACTTTTTAAATTTCCATGAAGATTAGTTTAAACAATTTCTAGTATTTTTAATAATTAGCCACTTGGTAATTAGAAAGATTTGAAGCAAGAAAGTGTGGGGAATTTTAAACATGTATTTTAATTTTTTAATAAATAAAGTTGCTTCCATAAATTTCAAATGTGTTTTTCTCAGAACGGTATTTTTAATAAAATGTTGAAACTTGAAATGTGATTTCTCAAAAAGCTCTTAAAATATTTTGTTGAAAATTATTACTAATGCTTTTGATAGTATATGACCTAAAAGCTTTAAATTTGGATGATTTTTAATGCTGTTACACTCATAGATATAAAGGTAATGAAAATTCGTTTAAAATTCAATGTGTATGATTTTGAAGGACCAAAATTTTTTACCATATGTAAATCAAGCAAAGATTTTAGGTGATTCACAAGTCCAGTGTATAAGAAATGTGTTGCATAAAAAATATGAAATAATGTAATTTATTAAAAATTAGACCTTTTGAAAAACCCGATTTTTTTTACTAAATTTTCTTCCTTTATTAGAAATTTTATAAAAACTGCTCGAGGAATAAATTTTTTAAGTGCAATTCTCTATGATAATATAAAAAATAAATATAAAAATATAAAAACATGAACTGGTTTCTACGTTTAAAGATAAAAGTTCTCCAAACGTGGACGGATACCTTAAGCAACAGGTCTCATGGTGGAAAACACTCGCTGTAAGGCAAAACTTGTATTAGAAGTGTATTTTCGTCATCATTTGATGCTCTCGTTTTGAAAAGACGTATATTTTATATAGTCTCGAATAAATTTAAAGTTCCACGTTGGACTTTCTAATGGAATGGAGCGACTGTGAATAACTCTGAAAGTTACTCCGGTTTGCTCAATGTCCAGTAAGCATGGGCAATTAAAAATATTAGGGGCTCATTCATGAGTAGCGGCGAGTAAAATTCGAACGTTACATCTTTATATATAAAATTCTTCTATCCGTCTGTTTGTAATAGAACTTCTCCTAAACGACTGGACTGATTTTGAGGAAATTTTGTATATGTAAATAGTTGATTCGAGAATGGTTTATATTCCCAATTTGATCCAATAGAAAATGGGTTTTTTTAGATTATTATAATGCCGCTTGAAACCCTTCACTGACGTATCTGTGGCGCAGTGGTCAGCGTAACGGCTTCAGTACGAGAAGTCCCAGGATCGAGTACCCGTACAGGCGATGTGGGAATTTAAATTTAATCTAATTACGTTTGTGAATGACTTTAAGCTTGGTGGCGTCAAGTACTTTTAAAATAATGTTTTTATTCTTACTTTTCCATCAAAATGGTCCAATTTATAATTTATTTAAAACATTTTACAATTTTTGGATTTACAACATTAAAACAGGACGACGTCTGCGGGGTCGTCTAATACACATACATACATACATATGCAAAATATGTGAATTCAATACCTATCCGTTTCAAAAATAATGAAGACCACCTGTAGGGCACCTAAGGCAAATGGTGTTTCTATTGTGGAAGGTGGTAATACCAGATGTGCTACATATGCATCATTCTTTATAGGGTAGGATAATGAAGTGGATATCTAAAACATGGGCCGTTCTGCCGAGTCGTCGTATTTTGTTTGAAAATCCGTTTCAACCGATTTCGTAGAGGAGAAAATAAACGTATAAACTATAAAATACCGATCTATCATAATTTATATTTTCTAGCTCTGTTTCATTGTTTCATTATTTTAAATGTGTAAGATATATTTTCAATGGATTCCTTTCCACTATGATTTCAAGGGGAACTATAAAGAACTCCACAGCAATAAAAAATATTGCTAAAGATCACTCGATTCGAATTTCTTTGTTAATAAGAGCATCGCTAAAGTATAAGAATGGTTTTTAGCTCAGAAATGTTCCTCGCAATTTGGAAGCAAGAAGAGGGACTCCTCAATCTCTCACAAGCTTGTCCTATTCCCTCCAGAGGTATAGTTTAAGTTATAAGGACATTTCAACCTTGAACCGATTTAACATATCATGATTTGGGGTCAGCTCGGGCCTTGGACCAACCCACCAACTATGAATTTAAGCCTTCGCAGTCAACTGGGTTAATCATTTAAGTATATCTCCTAAATGTACGAAAAACTGAGAAGTCTGGTTATACTATTGTATTTTCATTGAGTGTTTAGATCACTTACCTTCTTTACTCATCCGGTTTTCACACTCAAATAACGGTCCAAAGCTGGAAAGTAGAAGGGAGACTGTCAAGCACTTTCCAGAAACTAAAACATCCTTCTCCTGCGTAAAAGAATTCCATTTCACCAAACTTGAATATTCGATTCCGTTTATACTTTCCCAATTTTCTGTGTCATTTTGACACCACCCGCTAGACTTGTAACGAAGTTGTTTGTCTGCTCCAAGAATTCCAATATTAAACCAGAGTCTTTGAGAAAGAACACTTCCATCGGTACTGCCTATTCGCGAAAGAGAAATTTTTATGTACTCGACGTTAATTAGCATTACTTTTTTCAAGTACAGAAGCCAGGTATGGCCTTTAAAGTGGAAAAAGTCACTCAGCAAGGTGTTGTATCTCCTTAATTTGTGTTTCAGGCCATTGATCTTCCAGAATATTTTTTTGTACAGTGGCATATCAACTTCTGTCTCCAATCTGCCCACAGTCTTGCTGATCTTCCTTCCTATGACAGAATAAAAAAGTAATATATTGTTAGGAAATATTTTTAAAAATTTTCATTCTTGTATATTGATATATATTTATTTTCTAAAATATGTATAGTTTAGAGTTTGATCAATTAAAGTTTTAACCTACCTTTGGCACTGCAGTTAGAAATTCAGAGTACTTTAAATAAATTAAACCATCTTATTTATCTCGTAGTTAACATTTACGTCAAAGAAGATGATTTTTAATTTAAGTATTGTGCACTATTTATGAGTGCATCTTTGGGTAAAATATACAGGGTGTCCCAAAAGGTCGTTTACAAACTTAACATGGTGGTCTCTCACATCACGATGAACAAGATTTATATAGGAACTTGTGTCTGAAAATGCAAACTGCGACCGGTAGAGCGCTATGATCACAAGTGTGGAGCAGGAGAAAAAAAATGATATCGACAGCGATGTTAACATGATTTTTACTACAGATAATGATTACATCCCAGCAAATGCTCAAAATTGTTTCCCTTCACCACAATCTACGTTTCATAACATCGGTGCATGGATTCACGAACCTGTTCAAATTGGCTAGGAGTGTCACGGAAAAGTGCTGCCGCTTCAGCGATCCTGGTGATAAGATCCATGTCCGATGTTACGAATGTCTCGTACAGCAGAGACTTCATGTGTCCTCCCAGATAGAAATCCAGGGGAGTCGAGTCGGGGGATCACGGTGACCATGCGATTGGTCTGCCTCTACCGATCCAGCGATTAGGATAAATCCTATCGAGGTATTCTCGAACAGCGTAACTAAAATGGGCAGGCACTCCATCATGCTGAAACCAGATGTTTCGAAGTGTAGCGGCTGGGACACACCCATCAAATCCGGTAAAACACTTTCTAAAAAATGCGATAGGTTTTTCCGTTGAGGCGTTCAGATAAAAGGTAAGAGCTAATCAACATGTCACTGATAATACCAGTCCAAAAGTTTAAGGTGAAACTTTGTTGATGTGTATTGGCACTTGTACGCCTTGGGTTTTCATGTGCTTATACGTGCATGTTGTGCCGGTCCAGGACATCATCCTGTGTAAAGATGGATTCATTAGAAAACAAAATCCACCAGGGAAAATTTGGCTGTGCGACCTGCTGTTGCAAATACCAACGTGAGAATTCAATGCGTTTGAAATAATCGTCAACGCACAATGCCTGTACTTTTGTCTGTACACCATAATGTGCATGTCCTCGTGCAGTATACACATTATGGTGGAACGACCTACAGCCAAGACACTTTCGCTTGCTCGGAGACTTGTTTGCTGGTGGATGGCAAACTCCTGTAGCACGGCTTCTTCTACGACAGGGGTGCTTGTAGTTCATTCTCGACCGATGTATCTACGTAATTCGAAAGCTCCTGATTCGTTCAATTTTAGGTAAGTTGTCCAAAAAAAACATGACTTGGCTGACATCTGTTTGGGAAGTGCTCAATGTATATCCTTGTCGCGGCTCGTCCATTTCCATCAGCGGCGCCATATACACAATGCATGTCGGCCATTTCTGCATGACTAAACTCATTCATCCTTCTTCTTGAACGTCCACGACTGAAATGATTATTTTTCCCACTCTCCCCTTTTCCTGCAACTATCCCCCTCTAGCGGTCGCAGTTTGCATTTTCGGACGCAAGTTCCTATGTAAATCTTGTTCATCATATGACAAACCAGCATGTTAAGTTTTTAAACGACCTTTTGGGACACCTTGTATAAAATATAATAATGATAAATGCAATACGCAATGTGTAACCACATACTTGCTTCCTTTTACCATCTTTTCTTTTCCTTATCATGCCAAGAATCTTCTTGGAAACATATGTAAACTTCTTCACACTAACTCTTGTTAAGAACCGAGTAACTGAATTCTGCAAGCTAAAAGATAATCTACTTCAAAAGGACGTACGTCTCTTTGTGTTTTCAATTCAATCTGTTTTTTGTTGTTGTTGTTGTTGTTGTTGTTGTTTGTTTTAGAGCAAAGTAATATTTCTAGTTCATTTTTGAATGAATGACTGTAGTTTATTCTTAATGTCTATTCAAATATTCCTTTATGTTTCTTAATACTTTCTGCGGAGATTATTAGCCTAAATATCCTTTTTACAAGATCATCAGAAGGGTTTAGCAATTTTTTAGAGCAATAAAACCAGTCAAGTCGACACATGGTTTCTGATAAATTCTGAAAAACAATTAAAGCGTTCTTGAAAAGGGAGCAACTGGAAATTAAGTGCTGCTTGTTGTTCCAATCATACCCATCTTACTACAAAGTCAAATTAACATTCCTCAAAACTCCGAGATTGAGAGCACTGTATTGCATAGATACATCTTTGTTTCATAAGCTTTCTGATGATTTGGCTGAACGAGGGCCGAATGGTAGAGCGCTGTGACCTAAAACTTGGTTGTCTTCCTCACCACTGTACACTGTTGAATTGTGTTTGAGAATTGCTCTTGTGCTTATCTCGAAGAGCTACCAATTCTCTATCTCCAAGGCTCCCAACACTAAGGTCCAAACAAAGATCAAATGGTTAGGGTGTGGGCCTTCGATACCGAAGTTCATGGATTCGAATCCCGTTGCTGGCATAGGTTTTCGTAGTCATTCGGAATCACCTTTAAGCAGTCAGTCCCGGTCTTATTAGACTTCGTGAGCAAGACAGTAAACAGTAGCGTTCCAAACCAAACCAAACCAAACCTGTCTGCATATTTGTGTTGTCTCAAATGTTTTACCTTTGCCCTTTTCAAAATCCAACTGTTACAGCCGGAAATAGTTTTTCTTCCTTCTTAAAATTTTCTTTTTATCTTTTTATCTTACCATGTCAAATCTTATTTTTTAAACAATATAATGAAGCAATTTACACATTTAAAAAAATTAAAATAACTCAGAATTACATAAAGTAATTTAGCTAAAAATAAATATAAATTGCAATATTAATTGATTATACTGAAATTTAATTCTAAATTCGAGGTCAATTTTAAGTTGGAAATTTATAGCACATTATAACTCCATGTTCCAAACACAAGAAATCATTGAATTTTATGCAGGAATGCTGTGTCAATCTACATTTCTTATTTGGCTGTCACTGAGCACACTTTCTGCGTTTATTTGATGTATTGGAAGCATCTGCACATTTTATACTTCAGCAGTTTGTAGATTTGAAGTTTCATTTGTCAATATTTAATTCTTCATTTCCGTCACAAACAAAATATTATGGATTAATACATGGTCTTTTTTAATAATTCTAATGTCAAAGGGTTAAGAAATCTGCATGGGAAAGTACATGTCGAAATCTTATAAGAAATCTTGATATTACTATAAAGTTTCAAAAGGTGAACGTTATCAATCGATTTTATCTCAGGGATACAAAATTTAAAATAAACTGAAAACAGGAAATAATCTTAAACTGTACTGGTAGTTTCCACATTATAGTTTAAAATGTGACTAGATGGACAGATACTGATATGGTGAAGGTCACAGGAGTTTTCCTGGAGAAAAACGAACATATTTACACTTGTGTATCTAAAGCATCCGTGCGCTGATCAACTATTAATACTATGATTGGATTCACTTACAAGGAAAAAATAATGTTTCAAACTTAAATTTAAAACAATTAGAAACAGATTTTATAAAATATCGTCTATTCATTCCAAAAGCAATAAATTATGTTTAGGGAAGAATAGGGATGGATGAGACATCAGGAATTATGCTTAGTATAAACACTGTTTTTAATTCCTGACTCTTCCGTAAAAGCTGTCGAGTTCCCATGTTGCTTGAAGGCAAGTTTCAAATCTCAATCATTGGTTCAGGCACATCGCCACTTGGGCGATACTGTGCACCTGGCGAGACCTGTTCTCTCCCTTTTTAAATTATAGCAACACTGGTGTGAGCCTGTGAAACAAAAGGTTGGACTCTGGTGCTACCGTCGATGGAAATAACAAGCTTCATTTTCTTGTGCATAAAACAATTACTACTAGTAATTGTCTATATTTATTATTTTTTATACAGTCCACACCTATGCTCTTCGCACAGTATTAATGTAATTGTTTTGGATATTTTATACACTTAATAATATTTTTTTATAAATTAGCATTAAGCCTAAAAGTAGTATGTTTGTATTAACCCTCCGAGTGGAACACACCGAGGGAAAAAAGTCTCCAAAAAATACGCTAAAGTTTTATTGTGTCAGTGACCAAAGTGTTCTATGATTTTTTACTTCACCCTTTGTCGACTAGATTGGAATACGGGAAACCCACCCTCGTTATTGTCCCTTTACTTCCGGTTATAAATAGATATATAAATAGACATTATAGATTGTTAATTTTTAATACACATAAAGCTCGTCGAGTCTCGAAGATCATCCCATAAGAAATAATGGATTCTAAAAGTACAAATAAAAATATTCTTTGAAAGACTTATTTATATTTTTACGAAAGTCATCCAAGATATTTAAGTGGTGCAATTAGAGATACATCTGTTACCGCAAACGAAATACTTCGAAATAGAGATTTACAAAGCCATGAAAAGCTATCAGCGTCTTTGTGCCTCAGGGAGTAGGGGTGCAGTTCCTAAACAATCGACCTGACCCTCCTACCTCAAAACTCCATGATGGAAAACACTGGCAGAAATGTACAATACATCCATTTTCGGAACGTTTTTGGAGGTCGAAAATTGTACGTGACAACCGCTTTGAAGACATCATCGGTTTGGCGGAATTGTACGTGCGAACCGCTTAGAGGGTTAATAAGCTCTTTTATTGAAATGCTACGAAAATGGATGGATGGGGCATGCCCATTACCCCCTGAGCCATACTCAACATCCATTCATACTTTATGGCTGGGAAGCTTTGTTCTTACAAGTAACTGACTGTTATATCTTTGATCATTGCAAATTTGATGTCATAGAAAATAGTTGGTGGAGTTAGTCCAGTACAGGAATATTTTTCAGAATATGTTATCGAAAATCAATAAAGACCTTTTACTGCTATTGTAACTATTTTTTAAACTTCAATTTTAAAACTATCGTAAAGTTTGTATTTTTTAAACATGGTAAAATATTTCAATTTGAAATCAGTTTCAATTAAAATGTATCAATTTAACTCTGAAGCTTATGTTATACCAGTAGAAATTAATCTGTAAGAAATATTTAATTAAAACTGTCCCCTCTAATCCTATGTAAAAAATTAACTTACTCCCAGGAGTCCATTGAAGGCAGAAGGCGATAGTTAAAAGGTTATGAGGCATATATAAATCCTTTTCCTGGTATAAGTATCTCAATTCCGGTCCAGACCAGTAGGTCACGGTTGTCCACTCGGCGAATGTTTCATCCAATGTTGTTTGTCCAGTTCGATAATAATTCCAAGTACCATTCCTGCCAAGAATTCCGGAGTGCCAATACATGAAGGGAAAAGGGGGCACTTTCCTGGTTGTATCAAATCTAGAAAGAGCTACATCAATGTACTGCGTGTCCAGTAGTTCTACAGTTCCCAGTGACAGACGCCAGACCTGACCTCCGAAAACGAAGGTGTCACTTAGCAATGACTTGTCTTCCTCTAATCGCCCTTGGAGGTCATCTATAATCCAAAATGCACTTTTGGAGTAATGGTATTTGTCCGTTTTTTTCAGGTCGACATCAATCGGTTTCTTCATAGTTCCTGAGAGGAAGAAATGAATGTATTATTGCTCAATATTAGAACTTATAGCATTGATTTGTAAGTAGTTTTGAAATTATAAGTGTTCTAATGTACTTACAACATTAACACCAGTGTTCGTTTACAGAGGGGAACCACAGTAAAAATATGATACCTTATATTTAGATTAAGACATTTATTCTATACATTATTTACAAATTGTTATCCTTGATTACCATATACCATAACCAGCAATTATTTATGTTTTATATTCATATTTACACCATATTTATTACAATTCTCTTTAGCTAGCTATGCGTTATTCCTTAATCACAAAACTGAATTACTAACAGATTCCTAAATGACCGTTATGAATATGTTGAATCTGTTTTACCTAGAGTACAGGCACAGGGGAGCAGGCAGGGGCTTTCTTCATGCGGAGTGTCGGTTCGGGCTTGGGGCGCACGGGACGGCTATGCTGGCGAACGGTGCTTGGGATTTCGATGTCCAGCTACTCTTGAATCCCGACTTCCACCTCCTTTCTTAACTCTCTTTCCCAACTTCTCACCTCGGTTTCAACGCCCCTTTTTCTTCTTTGCCAATCGCTTGTTTGATGAAATTTTCCCACATCTGCACCCCCTTCTGGAGTGCAGGTGGGTTTATTATAATAGCCCTTTTCGTGAAAGCTGACATTATTTTTAGCCCCTGCCTCCATAACTCACGGTAACATCTCTGTGCGAGCTTGACCGTTATGCTTGTACCATTCCGTGATCTATACCTTCTCTGCAGGGGTCCCTAAACTCGAAGTCAACAATAAGAGCCCTAAATTCTTCTAGAAAATTTTTCCCACAGCTGTGCATGCACGTGCTAACCATCATGGGAAAGTACCTCGGTACAATAAGTTTGGAAGGTAAAGCGATTTAAACTATTCATCTTGTAACAATAAACTTTCAACAGAGGAATAGGCTGATAAAATTGATATTTGTACCTAAATATTGAGAATTTAACAAATTTGAAGAAAAGTAGAGGGATATTAGACTGATCAAACCGGTAAATGAACATTTTGCAATGTTTTTCAAAAATCAAATATTTAAATCGGAAGAAAAAAAAGTTTAGCTAAATTTGTTTAATTTTTAACCTTTAAAAGTGTCTAAATTCAGAAAAAAATACCTGAAATAATAAATGTTCATTAATGATCATAAGTAATAACCAGAGAAGTAGCAGAGTGCCCTGTCATTGACCACAAAATCCCACATTTCGCAAAATTTCTAACTAAACAAAGCTTTTTGCTTAGTTTGAAACTTTAAGTTAGCTTTAACACCCGAAATAGGGATTCTACCAAATGAATAAGGCATCATTTTGCTGTTTCTTTGTAAGAAGCTTCAGTTTACTCTCCTTTGATGGAAATTTGCTGAGTACCCTACAGTTCTATTAGGATAGTCTTTTCTCTAACATATGGAAAGCTGGACAATATACATCTAGCATTACGCTTTTTAAACAGCATACTAATAACGTTATTTTACCTTTTACTGTGTATGGTAAAAGTGTCTGTTTTTTAAAATATTTCTTCTGAAAAAATATATATTCTAAAATAAAGATAGCCTTAATAATATTATGAAGGAATAAATGAGTTTGAGTTACATTTTGTGTATACTACCTTTATAAATCACTTTTCTTTCGCAAATTTTTTTAAACTTTATTCCTGTAATTATCATTTAAGTAGAGGTTTTAGAGATTTAAATCCTTCTTTAGAAAATTCTTTTTAAAGATAGAATAAAAAGAACTATTTTACACATCTCTACAAGTATATTTAAGAACAGTTTCTTTGACTGATAGGTCTATTTCAACTAATTCTAGTAAATTTATGAATTAGACTAGTTAAAATTAACGTACCTTCTGAATCTTTTTGTGAGCATTTTGGATGCCAGCAAAATTGTAGGATGAACTGAAATCTGCCATCAGGCATGTACAAATCCTTTTCTTCAACCATGTACGTCAATTCTGGTCCAGACCATTCGGCCACCTTTATCCACTCATTGCATAGGACTTTCTGATTCACAAAACCGCTGCGGTCATATTGCCAGATTTGATCTTTGTCCAGTATTCCAGCGTGCCAATATGTGGAGGAAAATGGCGAAATTTTGCCAGAAACGGTAATTCTTGAGAGAGAAATATTTATATACCGGGAGTCCAACAGATTAAATATGTGCAGGGAAACTAGCCAGTTATCCTGTCCTATAGATATGACGTCACAAAGTAAATAATCTTTCTCTTCCACTCGTGTTTCAAGGTCATGAAATGACCAGATCACTTCTTTAGAGTACATAGCATTTTCCTCTGTCTTGATTATACCCGTAACCATCTTGAATACTGAAACCAAAATAAATATTAAAATTATGCTTGATATCTCATCAGTACTTTGAAGATCTAGATTTGTTGAAATGGTTTCTATAATACATAGTATTTGATAAACGAATTTACCAGTCGTATTTGAATACTTTTCACTTTTATGTAACACACTGACGGGCACTTGCGTCTATAGCCGTCAAAGCGAAGTTCACTATGTGGTGACTGTTCTTTATTCAACATGGATATAAACCAAGTTTGTAGTTGGTAAGAAAACCTGATAGAATACATTATATATGTTCAGGGATATTATTAAATAAAGAAATCAATTAATGCATTGCATTAACACACACCAATATATTTATATGTGTGTTTATGTAGGGACAGGCAAATAGTCGTAATCGGCGAGTCAGCGCCATCTATAGAACATGTAAATCGTATTAGAGAGAACATGGATGGTAATGGTGGATTCTAAACGTTTAAGCTAGGTTTTTTGGAATTTAGATTAAATATTAAATTGATAGAATTGTTTAGATTAAATATTGTTTTACTTGTATATTTAATTGTCCGGTACTAGTTTGTGCTCTGTCCTGAAATAAAATCCGGATGTTGATAAATGAATCAGCTGCTTGAATGTGACTTTTAAAAAACTCGGCAATCTTCATAATACACACACATTTATATATATCAGGGTGCGTAATGTAGGCACAAGTATCGCAAGTATCTTTCTCTTTTTAAACCATGCTTTATTAAATTCAGTTCTTTCATTAAGCTTTGGCTACGCCATCAAATATACTCTTTTGTTCAATTACATCGTCAACGAGGATGAGGGTGTTGCCCAACCCAGCTTCCGACTCAAAAGTGCGCCAAATATTTGCTTGCATAAACCTTTTTTTTTTCCTGATATCCCTCCGAATTTAACTTTTAAGCTGTGTACATCCCCCCGAAGGTGCGTCTATCTCCTCTTACGTGATCCTTAAATAGTTTCACTTATTTTTAAACATAACTCCCTTAATTTTTAAACCCCATTTCCAAACCTGATATATATATATATATATATATATATATATATATATATATATATATATATATATGTTATGGAATTATTGCAAGAGTTTTGAATGAGCATACGAACACTACTATTAATGTCCGAGTCATTTCTGCCGTATATATGTTAATAGATATCGTAAATCTGAATTATTATGTACTTCTCAGAGTAAACAATAATGAAATTTAAACAATGAGGAATTTTCAAGTTTTCTAATTTTAATTTTAAACAATAGAAGACAAAAAAGTAAGCAGGACAGTACCTATTTTTCTTTCATTTGGGGGCCTAATTAGTGATTTCTAATGGGTTTTTTAGCGGATTCTTTAACGTCTCTCAAAAACGATACTTTTTCTCCGCCGAGTTTGTGACGTCATCGTTCACGAAAACACCGACCGCCTATCTTTTTTACATGTTAAAAGGCTACTTTTAAATTTGTTTCTGTGTAAAGTATCGCATATAATAGAATTTTTTTTATTATATCTGGCATTAAAAAATTATATTATAAATATTGTATTGTGCCACTCTGTAAAAATACAACTACTTGCAATGAGAAGATATTTTTATGCGTTCCTCAAGATCCACATACACGTAAAATCTGGACAAATGCGATGAAAAGGGATAAGAAATCAAACCTAAATTATCATATAAATCATCTCTATGGGTTTGTGAAGACCATTTTTCGGTAACTAAATGTTTGCTTTTGTTTAAATATTACTAATTTAGAGAAATTAAAGTATATAAAAATACATCTATACCTTTAAAAGGACTGTTAATTAACCAGTGCTATTTAACTTTTAAAACTGCTAATTTTCAAGTATTATCACAGAGTTCAAGTACAATAAATGTTTGAGAAAGCATATAAATATCGTAAAACATATAAATATCTAAAACGTATAATTATCTAATAAATAACTCGGGGAAGGGGAAGGTTATGTATGTTCAAGGTATTATAAATATTTTCGTCAGAGATGCATACTTTCTTAAGTGCATCAATTCACAGTGATATTTTTCGATTAAATTGGTGACTAATTTGAAAAAAGTATAATATTTTTAAAATACTTAATAATGATCTTACTTTAAAAATCAAATTTAATTTCTGAAACTTTATGCATTTTTTACTTTAACATTAATATTCAAGGCAATAAAATTGCATTGATATTTAATAAGTATAAATAATTAAGTAAAGCCGTTTAAAGATTTTAAATTTCTTTTCATCAAATTTAAAATACTTAAAAATTAAATTAAATTTTTATATTTAAAATACCTAATAATGATTAAAAATGTAAATTTAATTTCAGAAACTGTATTCATTTTTTATTTAATATTAATATTTAAAGATAATAAAATTGTATTACTATTTTAAAAAGTATAAATAATTAAGTAAAGCCTTTAAAATATGTTAATTTTTTTACTCACATATTTTTATAAAATCAGCCAACATTACTTACTTATGATAATTGGGTGCCAATGATAATACTGCTGCAATAGGAAAGTTGTAGCAAACAGAATACATAATTATTAATTGTTATTCTTATAGTATGTATTTAATGCTGATTTTTCTGTTTTATTCAAATCTGATAGATTATTTCATCTTTAATGCCATTTTTGAAATATATGTTTTGAATATGGCCTACAATGATTGGTAAACTCTGAAACTTTGGTCCTTTGGCATATCCAGGTAGAAGAGGCATTTATAACAAATTTAAATAATTAAGCTATCGACATCGATGAAATAAACCTTCAGGTTTAAATAAAAATAAATTTTAATAGATAGAAAATTTCAAAAACTTACAAAAACTAAATCGGAAAATAGTGCGAGCTTACAAGCAATAAGAATATATTGGATATCGTGAACTATGACGTCACAAACAATCACGGAGCGTTTTGATATCACGTTATTTTTGCTTAACTTTAAAATTAATTTTTAAAATGATGGACCCAGTTTTTTACATTTTTGAGAACATTTTTGGAATCTACGAGTCTGGAATTATCAGGAAAATACTAAGTTGTTCAAATACCCACATGTGCAAATTCCTCATTTTGAATATTACGCGGTGCTATCATTTGTGTTCTCCTATCATTTTAAATATCATAGATCATAATAAAATAAAAATTTATGATAAGATATCCATTTGATATTACATGTAAACGAAAAGCAGTTAATCTTTGTAACAGATAAGCTATTTTTTCCGATTTCATTTAATGAAAATTTATTTTTAAGACTCGAAAACTTATAAAATGTCGATCCAAATTACAAAATTATACATAATTATAAACAATAACAGATAGTTGAAAATTTGGTAAATTGTTTACAAGATTGACTTCTGCCGTTTGTGAAAAGGAAAAGTGAAAAGGGTGCATTACAAAAATAAATGAAAATAATACAAATTATAGGTTTTTAACCTTTTAACGGGCACGAGCTCGCTAAACCGATCAAACTGTGCACACTCGAGATAATTCGAGCGGCGTTGTACTTAACGTTGCCATAATTTTTCACACTCGAATGCAATTGAGAATTAAAAATAACAGTGTGAAAGCAGAAAAAAAAACAATCGTTTTATTGATATTTATCATTTACATAAGATTCTTTTTGGCCGGACTTTTAAAAAAAAATATGCATTCAGGGATTAAAATAGGAAACTAGGGATTTTAAAGAGTGTAGTAAAGTCGAAAAAAAAAACGCTAATATTTTTCTATTTATGCGGCTGTTACAAATGAATCGAATGTAAGCAATAATTATAATGTATGAAATCCCTTTCCTTACCTTGAAATCATGAGCGCATTCTAACTAAAACTATGCACTAAGGGATTAAAATAGGACGCTAGGGATTAATGAGTGAAGTCGAAAAAAAAACGCTAATATTTTTCTATTTATTCGGCTGCTACAAATGAATCGAATGTAAGGAGTACTTATAATGTATGAAATCCCTTTCCTTACCTTTAGATCATGAGCGAATTCTAACTAAAACTGTACATTAAAGGATTAAAATAGGACGCTAGGGATTAATGAGTTTAGTAAAGTCGAAAAAAAAACCGCTAATATTTTTCTATTTATTCGGCTGCTACAAATGAATCGAATGTAAGGAGTACTTATAATGTATAAAATCACTTTCCTTACCTTTAGATCATGAGCGCAATATATTCCCGAAATCTAACGTCGAGTTTTTTAATCGATATCTATTTATTGTTAAAATGAATAAATTAAGCAATACTTATAATTTATGAAATCACTTTCCTTACCAGAAAACGCGTGATTGATTAAAATACGTAGCTGGGGTTTTTAGTCGCGATATTTTCTATTTTAGTAAAATGATTAAAGTAAATACTTATAATTTATGAAATCGCTTTCCTTACCTTAGAAAAAGTGCATTTATTAAATTAACCAAGTTTTCTGAAAAAAGTATTATAAACGTATTCAAATGAAAAATGCTGATTAATATGAAATATGTGAATATTTTTTTATTGTTAAAAATAAATTAAAGTCTGAAACTATAATTATAAAATTTTCCTTAATAAAAACTAAACGAGCAATATATTAAACTACACATATTTGAGTATCAACTGATCAATGTATAGTGGTGATTTATATAATTGCGAAGTATTTTTGTACTAAATTAAACCACAGGTTCTGAGAAACTACAGACATATACTAACAGCTAAATTGACAGCAACCGAGACTAGCTTAATATTCTTTTAATATAAATATATATATGTATATATTTCTATATATTATATATCTGTTGTTTTTTTTTATCTATATTGATGCTAATTTTCATAAAATAAGCTTTGTCAACATCTTCTAAATTAGTTCTGACAAATTTTTTTATATACTTAAGTAATTTTGTAAATAGATAGAGGACCTAATCTCAATTTCAAAAATGTATGTAAATTTGGGGTACCTTTGTGGTTCTAAAATCTTGGGCCCGGAACACTTCTGGTTTAAGGGTATCTATGGCTGATCAGGAGAGGGAATCTGTATATCATCCGTTGGTCTCGTCAGGGGCTTCCTTCTGAGTCTTTGGGGGTGCGGCTGTACTATTTGGTGCAGGAACACTTCCTGTCGGACTTGGCTGGACTCTCCTAGTCTGGACTATCGAGCACATTCTCCTCTGGACTCACGAACAACTTCCGTCGGACCGGACTGGACTCCCGACTTTCGAACACCTTCTTTTGGGACCTCCGAACCTCTTCTCTGGGGCCTCCGAACCATCTTCTCATCTTTTTTTTTATATTTAATTCTTTCAACCTTGTCCCCTCTTCCTTCCTGTCGTCCAATCGGGATAGTTGTACGAATTTCATTGGCCGGCTTCAACCCCGCCTTGAGACCGCCAACGTGTCAAACCTTATCCCTTCTAATTGGGCACTGTCCCTTAGGGACTCATAAATACTCCACAAAGGTACATTCTTATTTAATGTCAAGTACGGAGACGGGATTCTAATCTGAGACTGGGATCAGAACCCCGCCCGAGACCACCGTACAAGACAAACATATCCGTTGAATAGAAATTTATGGTCCTCCATCTCTTTACAAAGATGTGATGAGGTCAGATTTAGATCCCGAACATTTTACTTATTGTATGAATGAATCAATTATATAACAGATCTAAATCGCCTCATCACAGTATGTTGAATCTCTTGCCTAGTAAAGCAATAGTTACAGACTGAGTGCGGGTAACTGGGAAGTGAAAGTACCGTTTCCGAAATCCAAACCCGCCATATTATTGGAAGAAAGTTCATTCGTCTAGTTGACCCACATGCTTTTATGCGAAATTTCCTTTTCACTGGCTTTTCCTTAAAATAGTGTTTGTTAAAGTTTATTCCGAATAACCTTAGGGTTCCTTTAGAAATCTTTAAATACCCTCAACTCTCTTAGTCGTTTAGAGCAATACTTTCCTAATTGAACGTCAGGAATACTTATAATTTATGAAATCGCTTTCCTTACCTTAGAAAAGCAGGTAATCTAGCACGTTATATTCCGGAAATCTGATGTTGAGTCTCTTACCTAATAAACGAATAGTTACAGACTGAGTGCGGGTAACTATGAAGTATTGGAGGTGAGTGAGGGAAAGTACCGTTTCCGAAATCGAAACCCGCACATGATTGGAAGAAAATTCATTCGTCTAGTTCAGTGGTCGGCAAAGTGCGGCTCCACAGTCGCATGTGGCTCTTTAGCTAATTTAGTATGGCTCTGGCACAAATATCCACCGCAATAATGTTTTCATTTAAAAAAAAACTTGGTAAGAAAAACATTATATCTTATTTTGATAAATTAAAATTCTTCTATAAATCGAGAACATGTATAATTTTTTGTTTAAGTTAAAAGATAGATAGGTAATTAAAATTTTATATTACTGTAAAAATACGTAACGAACATCGAGTTTAATTTTATTAGTTTTCGTAAATGTAAACACAAACCATGTACAAGTTACCAGCTGAAATTGTCCGTATGTTTTCGGCGTACTCCAGTGTGATACAAAGGTACCACAAGCATGCGGGCGCATACTTTTTCTAAAGTAGTGGGGGGTACAAATTGACATCCCAGACCAGCAGTTAGAGTATGAACAGTTTTGTCTTATCTACCGTATCTGCCGTTGTAATGTCTTATTAAAAAGTTGTTGTATTTTTCAATCTAGCTGCACATCTTACAGGTATTTTTATACTGTTTTATTACACATGCTATATATGTTTGTGGTTCCGGTACAAAATTTGTAATCGATTTTTCGATAACTTCTATTTGTCCAAATGTTGGAAGTTTTCTTCCATTTTTGGTCATATTAAAAGTTTTGTTATTCTGATGATGGAAAAAATTATTTTTTTCTTTTTAGTGCAGTTACATATATTAATAATTATGTAACTGCACTAAAAAGTACAAAATTTGTAATCGATTTTTCGATAACTTCTATTTGTCCAAATGTTGGAAGTTTTCTTCCATTTTTGGTCATATTAAAAGTTTTGTTATTCTGATGATGGAAAAAATTATTTTTTCTTTTTTAGTGCAGTTACATATATTAATAAAATTGTATTTTTTAAAAATATTTTTTAAAATTTGTATTTTTATTAATTTAATAGTGATAATAATTTTGTACTGGTGCCTTTAGAAAAAAAATATATTTGGAATATTTTTATTACTAAATAATTATAATAGTAATTATATTAATAATAATTTTACTAACAAGCAGATTTGGCTCTCAATTTTTTTTTTAAATTATTGTAATGTTCATATTTGGCTCCTTCGTTAATAAGTTTGCTGACCACTGATCTAGTTGACTCACCTGCTTTTATGCGAAATTTCCTTTTCACTGGCCTTTCTTTAGAAAAGGGTTTGTTAAAGTTTATTCCTTTAGAAATTTTTAACCCCTTCCAGGTTTTTCCCGAGCTGAACTCGGGCAGGCGAAATGTACCATCCTGGATCATCCCGAGTGTAGCTCGGGTACTGTGAAATTTTACACTGTGCAATTAGTCTTTCCCGAATTATTTCACATGTGATTTTTATGGTTTCGATTTCTTTTGTTTACTTTTCTGGCTACTAGATTATTTGCTGCTCAAAGAGAGACAGTAGAGAGAAGAAGGTAAGGAGAGAAACAAGGTTCTACTGTCCAGATTGCGATGTTGGACTCTGTGCAGTACCATGTTTTCGATTGTGTCATATACGACCAAATTTTGATTAATAATTTCATAATCATTTATGTATATGCATAGGATATAAATAAAATTTAATTCAAGATAAACGCTAGGCATTCTAAGCTTTATATTTATAGTTAGTGTGAATTCACTCCAAAGTCTAATGATTTCTGCCGTACAGAAAGCCAACTACACAGGTAAATTACTCATTTACTTAAATTGATTTTTTTACATTACTTTTTATGAATTTTTGTATGGGAATGATGCTATTACGTTTAAAAAGCTATGTATGTATGAAAATAAGCATAAAAAATTTGATATATTTTGACCCATAATCCCGAAATAAAATGAACCTGGAAGTGGTTAATTACCCTCAACTCTCTTAGTGGTTTTTTGGGGCAATACTTTCTTAATGAGCAACACAATTTAAAGAAATAAATAAGAATTAACAATCTATTATTGTCATAAACGGTAAACCTCCTTGTTTTGCTTCGGAGGAGTATGAAAGACTTATTGAGCTGACATCGGGATGTTCAACATTGTCACGAAGATTCGAATAAACACACCGTTTAGCCTAACAGACAAATTTATTGAAGCAAAGAAGCAGCTCGCAACTTTACAAGATCGAGAAGTTGCTTATAACTAGTGGGGGTATAGATGCAGGGCTGAGGAGGGGGAACCCCCCTCACATGTTAGACTTTTTTATAATATTAGTGCTTATTAAAATGCTGTATATTGTGCTTATTCTGCTGATATATATCATGAATATTAGTAATCTGTTATTTATTTTTTAAATAACGTAAAAATTAATAACTTATGCTAATTTTATTTTAATAATGCTTTAAATTGTTAATCTGTTTTTTTTTTAAAGTTTAGTTTTATTAATGTTGTGTGTTTCAATTTTATAATATTAGTGCTTATTAAAATGCTATATATTGTGTTTATTCTGCTGATATATATCATAAATATTAGTAATCTGATATTTATTTTTTAAATAACGTAAAAATTAATAACTTCTGCTAATTTTATTTTAATAATGCTTTAAATTGTTAATCTGTTTTTTTCTTTTAAAGTTTAGTTTTATTAATGTTGTGTTTCAAATATGCCATTTTTTTGTGATCTTTCAGAACACGCGTACCGCCACCATGTTTTTCTACTTGACAGTTTTTCAAAACACGCATTTTTCTATTGGTCGCCAAACAAAAACATGGCGGATGGGAACGGCTTTTATAATGCATCTGTTCCACTAGTGGGTATCAGCTTTTATACCCGAACAGAATATTCGAGCAATAATTAATTTACATGATAAAGATCTAGAATTTTAGAGAACATAAGACAACAATAAATAACATTTTAAAATTAAAAATCCATACTTTGTTTTGGGTTTCTAAGCCCAAAAATAAATATCACAAAATTGTAAGAGAAAATGTACTCTTACCTGAAATTTCCGGGTTCCTATCGGGATCTGAAACACTAAATCGAAAACCGAAAATAACTCCAATAATGATGTCTAAATCTTTAAATACGTTGTTTATTTTCTTTACGAGGACAATCCCACACAATACGACGATGATAGATGTATACAGTAAATATACATGTTGGTTTAGCAGTTATATGTGCACTTTCGGAACATTTTCTTTAGAGACCATCAACTCACATTACTTCTATCCATCACTATTATTATTTTCACTTCGTGCTTTTCGCACGGGGTGACGGGAAATGCTCCTGACGTCATTGTGCTCATGCACAAAAGGAGGGATATCATTTTAATACGTCAGGATTTCCAACACTTTGGATCAACCGCCATGGCGAGCACCGAACCCAGAAACTTTGGGTCTGGATTACAGTTGTGAGCAGTGGAAAAAAACCCGGTTTAAACCCGGGAAAAAACCGGGTTTCTTGGGAAGGAAATTTTGAAAATTTCTAAAAAATTTGAATTTTGAAGTATTTTGAAGTCGCCAGTTCCTATGACACAAAGAGAACCACCATTTTTTTTCTGACTTTGTTGTAGACCTCAAAAGTTGATATTTTTACAATATTTAACTATTATATACTATGAAAAAAAATTGAATAATTGGGATTAACTAGCTATATTTGGCAAAGTATGTTTAGCATGAAAGTATGAGTATCTTTTTCATTTGAGAAATATCCAATATTTTTAATATTACATAAATATTAGGCAATAATCTGTAGTGTCACAAAACCCATAAATCATTATTTTTCTTCGATATTGTTCTCTTTCTCTCTCTCTCTCTCTCTCTCTCTATATATATACATATATCTATATATATATATATATATATATATATATATATATATATATATATATATATATATATATATATGTCAGGATTTAAATTGTAGATTAATTTTAAAAGATTTTAATTAAGGATTCTTTACTGAGAGTGACGCGGCATGAGGAGTTAGCCACATAAATACGGCTCACGCGCAGTAATCTAGAGCAGAGAGCAATGTGCACATTCCGCAGACAGAGCTGTGGCTACCTGAGGCAGCTAAGCCTGCCTTTGTTAAAACTTAGGCGCCAATGTGCGACACCATTGAGGATCATTGATGATTTGTGCTCTGAGATTTGACTAAAGCTATATGATGTACTCAGGACTCTAGTGTCGTTTTGTGTATATATATGTATATATATATATATATATATATATATATATATATATATATATATATATATATATATAGATAGATAGATATAATGTGTGTGTGTGTAGGA
Organism: Pardosa pseudoannulata; assembly: GCA_032207245.1. Taxonomy (NCBI): domain Eukaryota; kingdom Metazoa; phylum Arthropoda; class Arachnida; order Araneae; family Lycosidae; genus Pardosa; species Pardosa pseudoannulata. The sequence continues at coordinate 40,110,691 of CM063510.1, read as the reverse complement.
ATTGTATACAAAATGCGACAGTGTCATTTGATTACACCTTTAAATGATATATGCATTACAAAAAATAATAAACTGTTATTTTAAATTTAAAGATAAATATTTTTATATTATGAAAGGAGGGGGAAAAGCAAATGACATAATAAATAAGGATAAAAAATAATGTGTATAATTATTATATTAGCAATCAAAATTGAGGAAACCAGTTATGTGTTTGATAAGACTAACAGGGTAATTAATTACATAAGTACTACTACAAAATCATTTAAATGCTCATTGGTATTATTTCTTGAATATATATATATATATATATATATATATATATATATATATATATATATTGCCAAAAGTAAAAAAAAATCTTAGAAATAATATGCTAGTTTTTAAATAGCCACTGTTGAAAAAATAAATGTAAACATTGTTAAAATGATTTCTTCCCAAAGTTCCCAAAATCCCCGGGTTTATTCCCATCTCTTCAAAATTCCGTGTTTTTTACATCTCTAGTCTGGATCTCGTGCTCTGATCATTCGGCCATGGAGCTCGTTGGTAAAGCTTCTTTATGTAGCAATATCAACACTTTATAAAATAGTGTTAGTTTCAGAATTGTAATGTCATTTAAAAAAGATAATTTCCGTCATTATTCAAAAAGGCTCTATCTTGTACCATTTTCAACGATATTTGCAAAACTGGCTTTTGTGCATATGACTTATCGAAGCTAAATACCCGAATACTTTGGAAGCAGAGAATAATATGAGAATAACACTTACTTTAATGCAACCAGGCTTTAAGGTATCCGTCTACGTTTGGAGAACTTTTTTCTTTAAATGTAGAAACTAGTTCATGTTTTTACATTTTTAGATTTATTTTTTATATTATCATAGATAATTGCACTTTAAAAATTTATTCCTGGAGAAGTTTTTATAAAATTTCTAATAAATGAAGAAAATTTAGTAAAAAAATCGGGTTTTTTCAAAAAGTCTAATTTTTTAATAAATTAAATTATTTCAATATTTTTTGACGCAACACATTTCTTATACACTGGACTAGTGAATCACCTAAAATCTTTGCTTAATTTACATTTGGTAAAAAATGTTGGTCCTTCAAAATCATACACATTGAATTTTTAACGAATTTTCATTACCTTTGTATCTAACTATGAGTGTAACATCATTAAAAATTATCCAAATTTAAAGCTTTTAGGTCATTTACTAGTGAAGACTATCAAAAGCATTCATAATAATTTTCAACAAAATATTTTAAGAACTTTTTGAGAAATCACTTTTCAAGTTCCAATATTTTATTAAAAATACCGTTCTGAGAAAAACGCATTTGAAGTTTAGGAAAGCAACTTTAACTATTAAAAAATTAAAATACATGTTTAAAATTCCCCACACTTTCTAATTGCCAAGTTGTTAATTATTAAATATACTAGAAAAATGTTTAAACTAATCTATGTGAAAATTTAAAAAGTTTTGTCCAAAAATGCTCTTTAAAATGCCTTAAATTCATAACTTCCGGTTCGGACGTGGATACTTCCGTTTTGTATTGACAGCTGTCACTGATGTTTAAACAGCTGTAACTATTCTTTAAAATACTGTAGAGACAAAACAAAAACAGATTTAGAAGCCTAAAAGTTGAAATTTTACATTAAATATAAAAATATTATGATTTTTGGCAAAAAATGATATTTTAACGTAGACAAATACCTTAAACGAGTTTATGACAATCAAATACAAAGCCATTTATCCCATTGATATTTTTCATCAATGTATCATTTCATTAACAAAATTATTTCTCCCACATTACCTTTTGTAAGGATATATCTTCATTTTTGTACTGCTTTATATTGTTTAATTTTTATGTTTGTGTTTAATCAGTGATTAATAATAGACCCTTAATTTCTCCTTAAGTAATAATTATTCAGGGGTTTCGTTGCTATGTATGTGATAAGAAACGAGTTTCATGGGATATAAAGTTTGAAAACCACTGCTCTAGAATTTCATTCCAAGCTGTCCTGTTCTTAGATAGGATTTTCAAATTTGCCACTCTGATAAATTTTAGGTCATTTTCTATAACACTAATTCACTAGAATCTTAATCTCTCCCATTTTCGAGTACCAAGTAGTTTAGACAAAAGAATCCATTTTATTGATTTATTTGCTATCGAATTTTACCAGGTATCTCTCTTATTTCAACTTTTGTTTCGTAAAGAAATTAATGATATATTTAATGATATTTACATCCATTAATTTTCAAAATACTGCCTACTGAACAAAAAAAGAATAACTGAAAATTCCAAATTTTTTGTTATGAATTATTAAAAAATTAAGTGATATTTTTAGAAATCCTGGAAACAATTTTTTTTACTATCTTTTCTCTACATAAATTGGAAAAAAGTTATTATGAAATAGCTCTTCGAAAAAAATATATGTTCTTTGATATGTCATTGAAACCATTAGTTTCAAAATATTGACAACAAAACAAAACAAATCACTCAAAACTGTCAAAATTTTTTATATTAAGAATTATTAAAATTTTTAAGCAATATTTTTATTAATCCCGAAGAAAAGTTGGTTTGTTAGCCTTCCTTCACATAAAATTGAAGAAAAATATTATAATTGTAATATCAATAATAAAATATGTTTACATTTAAAATTTTTTAATTTTTGTTTAAATTGGAAAATTTTTAGTTCCAACAACTATTTATATGCATTTTAATTCCTGTATAAGCATATATTAGAGAAACAACTTTATTACTAAGCGATTTTAATTAGCAAAAATAGAATATTGTATTACGGAATGGCATATACAAAAGATATATAGTTCTTTAAATAAGTAATAAACTTCCAAATGGGTTGTCATTATCGATAAATTTTTACAATTGATTTCTATAAAATTGTTTCATATGATTTTCTTTTAAATGTAGAGAAAATTTAACCCTAGCGTCTTTTATAAGGATAGGTAACAAATAGATTGTAGAATTTTAATGTTTTCTTGGGACAAGATTTTCTGTTCCAATAAATAATTGTATCCAACTCCATTACGAACATTTATTAACCACACAACACATATCTACAAACTAACACTTATACACATGCTTACCAAAATGGCAGCTGGAGTTCAACAACAGATCTTTTTCCCGGGTAGGGAACATAGAGCAACAAAATCTCGCCTTAGGGATAAAACATATTTAAGCGGCGCTGAAGTCGCAACATTTCCCTTTCAGCAAAGCTAGACGTCAATTCTATACACAATCTAGTACTAAATTTTCGAGAATCTGCTATTATTTATAACTAGCATATAGCCCGTCATTTGACGGGATCACTAAAATTGTTAATTTTCCAGCATTGTAAAGTACCCCAAAGAGGCAGGTAAAAAAATGGTTTGTTTTTTGGCTGAGAATTACCTGGTACACACTCAATACTTTGTTTGTCTTCATACTCCTCTAAAGTCTCCAGATACTGTGAATGCAGTTTAGAATAACGTTGAATACATTTAGAAAGATGGTTCAACGTTTACTTAGCTACATCGAAATTATCGTTAAGTTCTTCCAAATTTTTTTGCCACTGTTATAAATGGAAGTAAAGAATGTAACTATCATTTCCACTACACCCTGGAGGTTGACAGAATTTGTTATTAATAAAGGTGATAAAATTTTCATTGCAACAAAAGTTAATCGATGATTATATTTGAATTCATTATATTTGTACCTAATCTATTATTTAAGACAAATATAGAAGAAAATTATTTATGTAATTATTTATGTAATGTAGTTCAATGATAAAACGTTTGAAAATAATGCAGACGATATTTAAATAATTTAAAAGAAGTGATTAAATGAGATGGTTTAAAGAAATGACGTCATAATGCTAGAAAAAAATGTTATTTTTTACCTATTTATTATGTGATAAATTGATAAATTTAATCACCTGCTTTTAACTAGGGAAATTAGGGCTTTTGAAATAATGGCATCAAACGCTCGAAAAGGGGGAAGGGATGGATTTCGAACGTTTTAAAGACTACAATACTTTTTGCTGTGATATGAAACATATTTATACCAAATTATTTTAGAATCGGATCGATAGTTTAGGAGAAGATAAACTTAACTCGCTTTAAATTTTGCTAACCCTAACTCATCAAGAATCCAATACGGATGTCTCTATCCATTCCAGGCCCAACCACTTCATAAATTCGTGGACAGACGGACACATATGTTAAGCTATTATTACATAGGGGAGTATTTATAATAATGTATATGTGTGTATATGTATATATTTAAATGTATACATATTCTATTAGACAAAAAAAAGGCGGAAGGAGTACCTAGTCCCACTCTGACGACCTAGAAGGAGTAGTCCGAGGGGACTAAAATCAGTAGATGTAATGTACATGTACAGAAAAACAAACGATTACAATTTCAGAAAAAATGGATGTGAAAAACTCAATAATACGTTTTTCTAACTCTACCCCTTATGCAAGCAATTATTAGGCTTGGCATTGATTGATAGGGGTGGCGATGTCCTCTTTAGGGATATCATGCCAAAATCCTACTAGCTTGTTAGATCTTCAAAATCCAGAGTTAATTGGAGGGCTTTAACCATAATACTCCAAACAGGCTAATAGAAGAGAGATCCAGTGACATTGCTGCCTAAGGTAGCGTTTGGCAAGCACGAAGAAAATCGGCAAAAACACTTGCAGTGTGGGTCCGGGAGTTATCTTGCTGAAATGTAAGCTCATGATGACGTGACAAGTATGTATATATATATATATATATATATATATATATATATATATATATATATAAATCTATACATACAAATGTATATGTGTGTATGTATATATATAAATGTATACATACTCTCTTAGACAAAAAAAGGCGGAAGGAGTACCTAGTCTAATTTGGACTACCTAGGAGTAGTAGTCTGAGTGGGACGAAAATCAGTAGATGTGATGTACATGTACAGAAAAACAAACGATTACAATTTCAGAAAAATTGGATGTGAAAAACTCAATAATACGTTTTTCGAACTCTGCCCCTTATGCAAGCAATTATTAGGCTTGGCATTGATTGATAGGGGTGGCGATGTCCTCTTTAGGGATATCATGCCAAAATCCTACTAGCTTGTTAGATCTTCAAAATCCAGAGTTAATTGGAGGGCTTTAACCATAATACTCCAAACAGGCTAATAGAAGAGAGATCCAGTGACATTGCTGCCTAAGGTAGCGTTTGGCAAGCACGAAGAAAATCGGCAAAAACACTTGCAGTGTGGGTCCGGGAGTTATCTTGCTGAAATGTAAGCTCATGATGACGTGACAAGAAGTATGTGTATATATATATATATATATATATATATATATATATATATATGTGTGTATGTATATATATAAATGTATACATACTCTCTTAGACAAAAAAAGGCGGAAGGAGTACCTAGTCTAACTTGGACTACCTAGGAGTAGTAGTCTGAGTGGGACGAAAATCAGTAGATGTGATGTACATGTACAGAAAAACAAACGATTACAATTTGAGAAAAATTGGATGTGAAAAACTCAATAATACGTTTTTCTACCTTGTCCCTTATGCAAGTAGTTATTAGGCTTGGCATTGATTGATAGGGATGGCGATGTCCTCCTTAGGGATATCATGTCAAATTCTATCCAACTGGCATGTTAGATCGTCAAAATCACGAGTTAGTTGGAGGGCTTTAACTATAATATTCCAAATGTCCTAATATAACAGAGATCCGGTGATATTGCTGGCTAAAGTAGCGTTTGGCAAGCATGAAGACAATCAGTAAAACACGTGCAGTGTGGATCCGGGAATTATCTTGCTGAAATGTAAGCTCATGATGACGTGACAGAACTTCGTCGCCTTACCGTTGTGCTGTTGCTAAGGTGTAGTACATTGCTGTTGTTACTTCAAATCTATTAATAACCCAAGTTTGCTTTATATCGTCTTTAATATTAATTATAGTAAAATGCCACTGCTCTATATTACAATAATCAAATATAGAACAAAAGATAACGAAATATATATAAAAAAAATAAAAAGTAAAAAAAGCACTCCACGTGCTACACCTGAAAGAAAATGTTCTGAACTACTCCAGCAACCCTATACTTTATTCATTATCCTGTGCTGATGCGTCCTTTCCCGACTCTGTCCAGATTGACCGGGACTCCAGGCATGGTCTTGAATAGCCTCCTGACGACCAATCACAATTCTCAAACTTGGTGAAGTTTAAGTGCAATCTTTTCCACAGGACACACCACACGCCTCCTGGAGTCGTGAAAAAATACCTGGGCATGCAACCCACAACGTGCGAGTGCGGCGTGCAAATCAGTTTCGCAAACCTTATGTAAAACATAGCTGTACTCTCACAGCTGTAATGGTGCCCAACTACACGGATGACAACCAAAGAAGCCCTACTATGAAATGAAATGGCACCCCAGACCATCACTTCTGGTTGACGGCCAGTATGCCGGAACACAGTCCGGTTGGTATCTCACCGCTGTCCAAAGAGTCTTCGCTGGTCATCGGGGCTCAGTTCAAAATGGGACTCATCACTGAAAGACTATTCTACTCCAGTAACATTCCAGTTCGAATGAGCTTCACACCGATGCAAACGGGCTTATCTTAGTACAGGGGTTAATGATAGTCGACGCAAGGTGCGCTGTGATCTCAGCCCACTTTCTGTGAGCTG
>CM063510.1:40088994-40098994 GCA_032207245.1 Pardosa pseudoannulata | reverse complement strand
ATGCCAATATAAATTAAAAAAAATTTCTTTATTCATTTTTATAAATTATTTAAGAAACTTTAATGAAATATAACCATGATTGTTTTAATTAAAAATAATTCATGAGATGAATCTTTTTTAAATGTAAATATGAAATAATTGGTATATTGAATACAAAAAAAAGTCAACCTTTAGGAAAGATACTAAATGGGGATTTTTACAATGGCTTTATAATCATACATGATGGGGGTTATAATACATAATCTAAGTGTTTTGATCCAAGAATGCTTTTTAATATAATATTTTCAAAAACATTATTAAAATACTTTTCAGATATTTTTTATTTTACCAGATTAAAGTAACATTCATACATAACTTCCAATTAAAAGAAATATAAATACCTTTTCTAATTGTTTATTTACTTCTATATATGAAACGTGATATTGCAACAACAAATGTGTAAGTGTGCATAAATATAAATATGTTTGACTTGTTGTCAGTGTCTGAAAATAGAATAAAATTTCATGATAAAATATTTATTTGGAATCGTATAAAAAAAAGTACTGTAAAGAGAAGTTAGTTTAAAAAATTTTAAACATATATTTAGCACAATTTCAGTTTATGTATTAGCCGTTAAAGTAAATTTACGTGCGAAACGCAAAAAATCCTAAAATGTCGATCCAGGTGACATATTTCAAATAATAAAGTATGCCGGTAAATTTGATCTATTGTTAATAGGAATGACATCTACCTTAGCTGAAGAGAAAATCTCGAACAGAGAAAACATTAAAAATGTACGAACTATTTTTTACCTGTTGTAGTCGTTGTTGCCATTCATTTTTCTGGTATAGGCAAGACTACACCAGGTCCAGTGTACTCTATCGCAATATGTGATTGATCCATGACTAAGGGTATAGAAAAATGGTTATCTAGTTCAAATGACGGTGGTTCAGCATTTTTAAAAACAAAACTTTAATGGACTAAGGATACAGCGTATTGTTAAGGATACAGCGTAAGACGCCGCCTTCAAAACAGACATAACACAAATTACAATTCTTTCTCCCTCGGCGCGGGCATCAGCGCCCTCTGGCCTCGGAAGCAATTATTCTACACTCCCCACCTGAACTCGATGAGGAGTTCATCTTCCAATAACATAAATATAATCATATAAATTTTACAAGAACATTAAATGATACATATTACCGTGGTCAAAAAATATCTGGAATAAAAACAAAAAAAAAAAAATATAAACATTAATTAAGTTCCATATTATACAATAATTGTATAGGCCTTTTTAAAGTGCCAGTAGGTGTTTTAATTATACATGATTTTATTTTACCATCTCTGCCTGGAATTAATTCCAAAATTCTTCCTATCGTCCACAGATTTCTGGGATGTTTATCGTCATGGATCAAGACAATATCGTTGATTTTAAAATGTGATGCGTTGGAGTTTGGAGGACAAATATTGGCAGATCTCAGATTAAAAAGATACTCCGTTCTCCAACGCTTCCAAAAATGATTTAAAATATCTTGATGGTATTTATATCTTTTAATGATTGAATTTCTTGATTCAGTCATGTTATTTGATGTTATTTTAATACCAGGCAGAAATAGTACTCGTCTACCAACCAGAAAATGAGAGGGTGTTAGTGGAGAAGGTTCATTGGGCTCGCTAAACACGTAGGTAATTGGTCTACAATTAATCATTGCTTCAATTTCAATTAGCACTCTTTTAAGTTCCTTAACAAAGGGTAATATGCAGCTTCACTTGAGCGAGAAACCCCGAAGCCTGAAGACTGAATAAACCCCAAGAAAGGGTGTGCCTAACATTTCGATGAGCACCGCTTGGGTGAAAGAACGACTTTGCTCAAGTGGATCCTTATAATTTAGAAAAAAGACTAAGCAAAACACCCCCTCCAATCTTGACCTGCCACTGCCAGTCGTATTGTTTAGAAATTTGAAGGATTTTAATAATACGAAGCTATTTTACGTACCCTAGCTGCCATTACTAAATACTCCAGATCTTTGACTTAAGCCTCTATCTCAGAGCCCTCCAGTTGCGAGATCGCTGCCATTGAGGTACCGAGGCTTTAGTGTCCCTAAAAACGTAAGTTAGACAATAAATGTGTTAAATTTCGAGCTCTGCACAGATTGTTACAATAAAAAGTTGCTTTTATGCTTTTCATTTATACGTTGTTTACATTCATACGGAATTCTATAATGGTTTTGATGCATTAGCATCCACTGGTATCAGAGTAAAAAAATGAATACCGTAATCGTAAAAATGAATACCAGCATTAAAAAATGAATGTGTTTTTGGAAACCAATGAAGTTTCCAATACTTGATATGTACGTATTTTGATGAAATTCTGAGCTCAATCTCTTTTATCGAGGCAGCGTATGATTAAATCATTAGCAAATTTTGTCTGGGTCGCTAAGAACTCTAACCATTTACTGCTGTGCATTACTTCTCGAAAATGTTTCAGGAAATATTCCGTAGCGTTTTCCTTTAGCTCCTCATCATGATATCTGTCAGCAAGTACTAAGATATCGCACACAGAAGAGACATCTAGAAAGTATAAGAAGCGCCGGACGCACTCTTCTTTCAATTTCGGAACATCGAACTTGTCTGCGATGTGATACACATCCTTGATAATATCTCTAGTCAACCCTCCCAGTTCCTTCGAATAAGCAAAAGAAATAAAGAATTCGAAAGCCTTAGGATCACAGTCCGGAAAATCCATGACTATGTTCTGCCCGTCCCATTCACTACATGAAATCTTGGTGGACAGGACCTCGGAGACAGCTTCCAAAATCGAACTCTGGATATGGAACATCTTTTCCTTCACACGTATAACGACGTCGTCGGCACTTGAGAAGCTGGATTCCATGCTGGATTCCACTGAGGCCACATTAACGACGTCGTCGGCACTTAAGAAGCTGGATTCCATGCTGGATTCCACTGAGGCCACATCTGCAAAGGCGAAATACGGTATTCATGTATTTTAAGAAAATAAATATCAGCTATTATGGAATGAATTTAATTGAAAAATGAAACCTAGATCCATTCCATCATTTATTTACGGGACGGAAAATGAAAAAAGATAGATGCAAGAAATCGATGCAAAATTCGATAAATGATTGACAGTGATAAACTAATTATGTACAAGACTAATTGAAATAATTAATAAAATTTAACTTTACAGTCAAACCTAGTTAATATGAAGTCATCAGTCATCAATTGCGTATTAACCTAAAAATGCAAAATTCATTTAAGATGATTTTTAAAATAAACATTAATTAAAACAAAGTAATCACCTGCAGAACAGTATTTTATGTTTTGTTTTAAAGAGTAGGTCTGTAACGTACTGGAATTAAGTAAAATAAATTATAAATAAATAAATACAATTATTAATTAATTAAAAAATAAAATAATGATACAATCCAAGACAACTTGCTGTTCTATCCCTTTTTACAAATTAATGCTTTAAAATATACAAAAGTAAATGTCATCAAATAATATTATTTACAAATAAAAGCTCTTTCTCGGTCTTTGTAAACCGTTTGAGCAAGATTTTATCAAGATTTATTTAAAATTTCATGTTTAAAAGTTGAGATTATTTATGCAGAACTTTTATTTTACTTTAAAACTCGCTTTTCTCATTAATTTCTCAATAAATAAATTGTCAATATAACAAATTATCAATATGATGAAAAATTCTTAAATTCGTAGTAGATATAAAGAATTTCAACGATATTAATAAAATGTTGGAAATTTATTATAAAAAGTATTTGTTAAGATTATATCTTTTAGCGTTATCTTACCCAAAACAAAAGGTCCATTGGGAAACATACGATTAAAATAGCTCATACCTGCTGTAGCTTTCGTTTATAGTGGCACTTTCACGAGTTTTGAAAAGCATCCTTAGAATTCAGGGTATAATGTATTTAGAGTGAAAGAACGTCTTTTATCTCAAACTAGGTTCTCGTAATTTGATAGGACGAAGATCCCCAAATTTGTCTTGCTAACTGGTGAGGTATTATTTAAACGTGAAGAATATTGTGACAATAAACCTTTTTTAAGGGCTCTACTTTCTAATAACGAGCATGGTGTTTGGGCGACTTTGATTATACTAGAGGCCTAAATTGATGTTTTGATCTGTATCACGTTCGGAGGTTAAAGTGAAGACTTTTCACTTAGCTTGGTACTCCGTTAAACTCAATTACCTTGACCTTGCCGACTTCGACCCTGAATTCACACTTCTCCAGCTATGAGCTCAACGTCTTTGCGAACTGATTATATTGTAATCCAGCTCAGGCATGAAAGAAGCCATCGAGACACTCCATTTTTTCCTCTGGCCAACAATGTGGCTTTTAGTAGGTTGTTGTTGTTACTGTCAATGCCACTTGGACAAGCCAAGACGTGAGTCAAAGGTCATATAAATTAAGGCGAAGGGGTGCGTCTTTCGTTTGACGAGTACCATAGGATAAAATAATGTCAAGTGAGTCCTTGAAATTTAGGAGAAGGGACTAAGCAGTCATAAGACCAGCAGTCTTGGCTTGCCACCCCTAGAGGTATAAATCGAGAACTTGGATGGCATTGTGACCATGGACATCTTTTACTGGCTTAAGCTTTTCGTGGGCCTTTGGAAGATTACTTCCCATCTACGCAATCTTACAAAATGCACCTGTGAGAAGCGCAAAACCCATCATAATATATTGGTCTTGCTATTATAACGATGGGAAGCTTCAGTTTTGTGCTGTCATCTATTGTTCGATCGATTGAATAGAATTAGCACTTCTGTTCTGAAAGTTTGAAAACGTTGCGTGAGAAATAATAGGCCCACGAAAAGGTCAAGTCACCTTTAAGGAGTACGGTGGATATTAGGCTGGTTCGAGATCTGAATACGCATAGTTCCGATTACGAAATCGTTGACTTTGCCAACTCTGCTACCGCTGATAGTAACCAGTAGGTAATTTTGAATATTACTTGCTTTTTCATTTTTTGTTTTACTAAAATTTTAGCAGAATTCAAATATCAGTCTTTAAAGAAACTTACTTATGTTGGAAAGGACAAAACTAAATCATAGATAAGCACGGATTAGGTAATCATTAGTTCACATTCATACAAACAGATTAGGTAAACTCTCCTCACCATCTTAAGTGTCATATCGTTTGAATTATCGTTCACATGTGCGGTTAGGTGGACTAACCAGACCACCACCAAAAATGAAATAATAATTAAAAAAAAACACTTACTCTGTACATCTTTTTGTGCCCATTCAGAATCTAATCGAAGTTGGATAACGACAGTAAGTTTGTCTTCAGGCATAAACAGATCCTTCTGCCTGCACAGATGGGTGTATTCCGGTCCGGGCCAATCTGCCACTGTCATCCATTCTTCGAAAGTCGTTCCCAAGCATGCGAAACCAGAGCGGCTGTATTGTGAAGCTCCGTTCACGTCGAGAATTCCTCCGTTCCAAAATAACACGGGAACGACTGGACTACTTTCGTTCGAAAGAGTTATTCTCGAAAGGATAAATTCAATGTACAACCCGTCCAGTATATCGTTTGCTGCCAGTAGAAGCCGCCACTCCTGACCTGCGAAAATGAAAGGGGTGCTTTGCAAGGTGTCATCCACTTCTAGTTTCTGACTGAGATTGTCTATTGTCCAGGACACCTCTATGAAGGCTGGGGTGAATTTCCCTGATTTGATAATGCCCGTAATCATCTTTTATCTAGAATAGACGGAAGCATACAATGTAGCTATACTGGAGCGGAATTTCGGCGTGACTAAAATAACTGACTTATTTTATGATGAAATAATATACTAATTTTGCAATTAATGGCAAATAAGTTGAAAATTGAGTAAAATGATATTTATATTAATAAAAATAATAATATTATTATTAATATTAATTGGTTGTTAATTTTAAAACATTAAAACTTGATTATTTTTGTTTTTTAATATTCTTAAAATATTTCCTGATTTTAAACACACAAAACAATTAAAAATTTCATTTTAAAAGATAAATCAGAAATAAAAAAATAAATACAACATCCGCAGAGTTTTTTTTCAAACAATATTAAAAGGTTAATACTTTTTATTTTTTTAAATAAAATTTTGAGTTATCAAAACGTTTTTTAACCAAGGGATGTTCTGCCCCCCCTTGACCCCTTAAATATTATTACAAATAGTATAAAAATTTGTATAAAATGTGATATTTTTTATATACATGTCAAAAATAAAATAAATACACACTAACTTCATCTAAAAAAATAATGCTTGGGTTGACTTAAGAATTGGGTTCCCCCTGCCAAGTGGCGATAAAGCGCCAAGTATGGTAACCTAGATCGCTTTCTCCTCTCCTCGCCATGTTATTTTTTAGCTTATGTTGATTTCAGAGACTGCTCTTCTTATGTAACTCTTTCGTTACGTTTTAATGCACCTAATTTCTATTGGTTCTGTGTTTAAATGCGCCTAATTTTTATTGGTTCTGTGGTTAACGGCACTTTTAAAGCAACATTCAAACTGGTTATATTCGTTTTCTGCCATTTTCGCCTGAGGATATTGTTTGATGCACTTCTGTTTTGCTTTTGTGTATGTGAATGAGGATCTTATCAGTAATAAATATGAATGTTTGGTGTGTAAGAATGATATATTTCTGGTTGAACGTAAATATCGACCCGATGGAAGTGTATCCAACGGCTAAAAAGTAAGTGCTTATATTTATTAATTTCAAGTGATATTTCATGTTATTTTAATTGTAAACTCTTTCGTGTGGAATGAAAGAAGTTTTTGATGTGTTTTTATTCTAACGGTTAAGCATTTTTTTAGATGCAGTTAGTATGTATTTATTTTATTTTTCATATGTATATAAAAATATATTTTTAATAAATTTTAATACTATTTGTAATAACATTTACTGGGGGTCAAGGGGGGCAGAGCCCCCCTTGGTTAAAAAAGTTTTTGATAACTCAAAAATTTATTTAAAAAATTAGAAAGTATTACCTTTTTATGTTCTTTGAAAATTAAAAAAAAATCTCTGCGGATGTTTTATTTATTTTTTATTTCTGGTTTATCTCTTAAAATGAAATTTTTAATTATTTTGTGTGTTTAAAATAAGGAAATATTTTAAGAATATTAAAAAACAAAAATAATGAAAAATAAATTTATTACATTTATAATAATTTTTATATTGTTTATAACATATACGGGGGGTCAAGGGGGGCAGAGCCTCCCTTGGTTAAAAAAGTTTTTGATAACTCAAAAATTTATTTAAAATATTAGAAAGTTCTAACGTTTTAATATTGTTTGAAAATAAAAAAAAAAATCTTTGCGTATTTTTTTATTTCTGATTTATTTTTTAAAATGAAATTTTTAATTGTTTTGTATGTTTAAAATCAGGAAATATTTTAAGATATTAATAAACAAAAATAATCAATTTTTAATGTTTTAAAATTAACCAATTAATATTAAAAAAAATAACGTGGAAAAACAAAATTTGTATTAATATAAATATCATTTTACGCAATTTTCAACTTTTTTGCCATTAATTGCAAAATTAGTAAATTATTTCACCATAAAAAGTCAGTTATTTTAGTCACGCCGAAATCCGCTCCCGTTCAAAACGTGAACCTTCCGGTGACTCCGCGCGAAGGAGTTGGCGCGATCAGTTTGAATGTTGCGTTAAAAGTACCGTTAACCACAGAACCGATATAAATTAGGCGCATTAAAACGTAACGAAAGAGTTACATAAGAAGAGCAGGCTCTGAAATGAACATAAGCTAAAAAATAACTCGCGAGGAGAGGAGAAAGCAGTCTGGGTTACCATACTTGGCGCTTTAACGCCACTTTGCAGGGGGAACCCAATTCTTAAGTCAACCCGCTATGGGTCTCTTTACAGGATGTCCTTTGGGACATTGTGAAGAGAAACTTTCATGGGTACTTCGTTTAACAAATATCTTTAAGGCGAGGTAGTACAAAAACATTAGACACATTAAAACAAGCAACCACTTACAGGGTTCCCACTCTTTTTCCAGAACAAAAATTAAGGACTTTCTAAGGACTAAAGTATTTTTATAAGGACCTACTTGAAATACACGACATAACAACATAAACTCTATTTCCTAAGGACCATATTTTAATAATTATGAACCAGACAAGGCATATTCAATAAATGCCCTACAATATACCATAATTAAGTTTATAAAAATACCTAAAAATAAATATAAGATAAAACTAATTGACAAAAATATTTTGAAAAATGTACATCTAAAGTTTTTTGAGTGATCAAATTAAAAATAAATTATGAATAAAATATAATATTATAAACAGTACTTTCTGAGGGTTTAAAAATGACTGATACATACATACATACATACATACATACATACATACATACGTGTGTGTGTGTGTGTGTGTGCGCGCGCTAGCTGATTATACCCGAAATTACCTGAGAAAGAAGAAAGTTTTAGACTTTTCTACTACATTCAATGCAAAGAAAATTAAACTTCCATAAGTAACTGAAATATCTACAACCTGCCTCCAACTTTTATGCTTCGTTAAATTAAAAGCTGCAAGACTGTTAGCTATAAAGAAAGGGCAGCTGACTTTATAAACCTATTCAGTATGCGAAAGATTATTTATTTGTCAAAAAAGTTTTCTAGCTTATGACCATAAAAAGTACTAATAAACTAAAAGTATTTTCATGATACTTTAAGGATATCAAGAAAGGAATTTTGAATTACTACAGAGATACACTAAAAACATATGTATTTGAGGATTTTCTATATTATTAATACTGCACTTTAGGCTAGAAAATATAAAAGAATGTTACGAACATTAACAAATATTTTATATATTCTTTGACCAGTACTTATCACCTGTACTGGCGTTCTTTATTAGAACCGGTTTGGGGCAAGTTTAACTCCAAACTTACAAAACCAAAAAGTTTGGAAAGTACGGCAAAAATTGATAGGAAATCATGAGGACGGATAAATTGTTCAAGCTTCAATTTAAAAATTAAGGAGTTTTTAAAGACCTTTGACAAAAATTAAGTAGTTTTAAGGGTTCTTAAAAACGAAAGCTACAATTAAGGAGTTCTTAAGGACTTTTAATTACCGTGGGAATCCTGTACATATTAAAGTATCAATTCAGCTATAAACGATTTTAATTAACCCCTTCCGGTAAAATAACGAGTCTAGCTCGTCATTAGTTTTTCATTCCATACCGCACATTGACGAGCTACACTCGTCATGCGATTAAAGTTATTGTTAAATATGATAATTAATTTAGTTTAAAATTTCTAGTGTACTGAATTTGGCAACACTTTTATCACTTGTGAAAATCACAAGTCACTATTGCATATTGTTTACTTAGAATTTCTTGGTATAAGTCATTGCCAAATTAATGAGTCAGAATAAAAGAAAACCTACTAAGAAATGCCGTGTGTGTTACAAGAATCAAATTAAAAGTGAGACTACTTGGCGGTGTAAACAATTAAGAATTCCTTTGCACTTTGTTTTGAAAAGTACCACTAGCTTGAAGACTATTATCTGTATACCTTATTAATGTTTTGCTTTGATATTTTCTTAATTTTACTGTTTCTGATATTATTTAACACTATGTAAAAAGTGGATTTTAATTAAGAATATGTAAGAATTGTAAAATGAAGCAAGTTTTTTAAATAAAAATTAAATGGTTATTTCATGCACAGTTTTTCATTATTAAATCATACCGGAAGGGGTTAAAACATTTTCAGGGAAAAGGCAGTTTAACATAATCATTAAAAGATAAAATTAAAAAATAATTTTTTTTTTCAAAAAAGAAACGTAATACTCAATTTTGTTATTAAACTACATGACTATGATCTGAGCTTTAGTGAAAATATTTTTTTTTATTATTTTTAAAATATTAGTGATACTTTTCGCTTTAAATTAAAATTACATTTGATTTCCCAAGTATTCGAAAGTAAAAAAAAAAAATGTATAAAACAATTTTTTTCAAAATTCAAAAT
>CM063510.1:40008994-40081494 GCA_032207245.1 Pardosa pseudoannulata | reverse complement strand
TAAGTAATCACAATAATTTTTATTTTTTGTGAAAATTTTACAACCAACTTTTTATTTTGTGACAGTGGTTAAATGTTAAATGATTTTTAAACAAAAACAAGTTTAGCTGCTTTGTCGTTTCTAAGTCTGTTTCGAAGTTTAGATTGCACTAATCCATATATTGAAAAAAATCATCTCGATAGAAGCGGTTGATGCTTTTGCAGTCAACAATTGATCTGTGCCAACAAGTGCCTGGTCCAGGTGATCAATTTTTCCCTTTTTACTTCAGAAAAAATTATTTTTCCACCAATCGAGTGCGGAAATCTTACTAATCACTTCTTCATTAAAAAGGAATTAATAGAAAGGATCAGATTTTCATAGGAATTTCATGAGAACAGGAATATTAGGGGAGTACTTTCCATTTGAAATTGTTAAAAATTCTGTTCTTTCCAAATCGGTCAGATTTTTTCCACAAAAACGAATGACTACTTGATAATCTAAGAAATGGAAAGCTCCCAGTGCTTGCTGGTATCGCTTATTAAAAGCTGTTAAATTGGATTTATCTTTATCCACATCTTTAAGTTTAATCTCCAAAGTTTTCTAAGTATGTACACTTTCAGCACTAGTACAAGTATTTTTTATTAGAGTCTAAAGCTACAGCAATAGGTTCCAATCGTTTTAAAATATTTTCTGCATTTCTTTTCAGTCCAATATTAACTACTTTATTGTAAACAATACTATCAATTTTGTCCCTTGCTCCTCGCAAATTTTCAACAGAACAGACCAGTTTGTAATATATTTGGTTAAAGAATCTACCATTGTGTTAAAGAGCACATTACATGGCAAAACTAGTTTTAATCCACCTTCTTGTTTATATTTTTAATTAATAAAGTGGTTATCCCTAAAATATTTAAGATACTATTTTAATAATACAAGGACAGGCAGGGTGCAGCCGCCTCCTGAAACCATCTGGGAGCAACTCTGGGTTGTTAATATTTTCTTATTGTTCTTATTACTGACAGCTTTCTTTTAAAAATTCAATCTTTAAAAATTGATTTAAATCAATGATTTTTTTAAAAAACATCAACTGATTTAAATCACGATTTAAATCGGGCTGATTTAAATCGCTCAACCCTGTCTGTAATTAATCAGTCAAACATTAACTACCTATAGAGGCATATGTAATGTGTAGTTAACATTAAATAAAACTAATTGGCTGTTTTTGCAGAGTGACTCGTGAGGTCTCATGTTGAATTTACCTTTTTGGTATTTTACAAATTTACATAACTATTTGATCACTATACTTTTAAAACCAAATGGAACATTTTTTGAAAATTTAGTTAAAAATCATACTTTTAAAACATCGAAGCGAATACACTATGACACATTTGCTCTTTGTAATCGAAACAGGATTCATATTTAAATCGACAATTTTATGTTTGTTTTTCCTGATTACATTTTTGTTTTTGTTTTTATAACATTATAATGTAACAGAATCATGTTCCTAACTTTTTATTAACATACTAAAAACAAAACTCCTCAGTGCAACAGCCGCTAGGGGGCCCGAGCTAATCAAACAATAAAGCATTAAAAATATCAGGTTTACAAGAATTGAAATGCCAAATGATGGCCGAATGGTTAGGGAACTGTGGCATGACTTTTCATAGCAGTTCGGAATCGGCTTTCAGTAGTAGGCCCCGGTCTCATTAGCTCTTGTGTTGCAATATAGTAGACCATAGCGCTCTACACCAAACAAAGAACGAATATTAAAGTATCTACAAGAGTTTTAGCTTCATTTTGATGAAACAGTATTATAAGTGTATGATTTACCTTTGCCAATTCATAGACAAGAGGAACCATTATGACACTTTTTTAAATATAAAATTCTACCTAATGAATTTAGAAGTTCCTGATGGAAATAGTGTAGATCTTCTAGGTAGTGCAATAATAAAATGATTTTATCCCGATTGGATCTATTTAAGGGTCACAGAGACAGGCGATAAGACTAATAGCTTTGAAGTTAATACTAATAATAATGTGTACGTGTATTTGATAATTTTTAAATAAATATTTAATATTAATAAAATATTAATGTTAATGTTTAATAACTTCTTGTATAATAATTTTTAAAAGGTTAATTTTTTGTGACATTTTTATTTTTTTTAACGTCAATAATAGTCTACATTTACTAAATAACTTTGATATATGATCATGAAAGCCTGAACGAATGAATATAATTTTTCCTTTTCCATACTCAGCCATAATTTGTCTTTCGCGAAGCGTAGATTTCCATAAAACAACCTCACATATTTCTTAAACACCTCAATTTATTGTCACAATTTTTTTTTTAACTTTTAATAATATTTTGTATCTTGACGAAAGGATTTTTACTTTTCCATACAGTCGAGAGGAATGGATGGAAAAAAATTTAACGTATTTCTTAAAGATCTCAATTGTGACATTTTCCGCTAATAGTTTATATCTTCCGAATAACTTTAGTATATGAGCACAACAGTCGAGAGAAATGGATGGAATATTCCTGTCTCGACGCAACATCCAATCAGTTATCCCGTTTCCCCTACGAAAATCCCTACCGCTGAGAGGCAAAAAATTTGTTAAGTCTTACTATTGGGAATGTTCCTCCCCCTAGACGCTTGTTAAGCTGTTTCACTCTGTATAATTCCGCTCGAAGGTGTGTCCCTCTCCCATTACGTTATCGTTAATAAGTCCTAACTATTTTTAATTATAAGGCACTTAATTCCTAACCCCCATTTTAAACCTGACATACATACACACACACACACACACACACACACACACATATATATATATATATATATATATATATATATATATATATATATATATATATATATATATATGTATATATATATGTATGTATATATGTATATATATATATATATATATATATATATATATATATATATATATATATATGTATGTATGTGTGTGTGTTACCCACAACAAACTTAGAATTAGACACAATATATAAAAAAGAGACCATTAAAAGTTACAGCACTTCTACAATTTATAGTAATTTCAAGAGAATGTTTTCTGAAAATATACATCTGGACTGTAGAAGCATGCTGTGTAAGATGCTTCTACTTGTATTGCTCAATACAGTATTGTATAAGTAGTATATTGTATAGAAGCACTATAAGCAGCATAATAGTCTATATTTTTATAATAGATGAGCAATATAACTGTTTAGAAAACAAAAACATAGTAAAACATAGTAGGGCATAAAGCACTATTGCTCATTAAATAAAATTCTGTAAAGTGAGTCTTAATTAATAGATACTCTATGTGGGCATACATATAGACTTTTCAATTCTCTTTCCTTGGAGTATTTGAATGAAATGTTTATAATTACACCGTAATTTAGCATTTAATAAATATTTTATTCTTGTACTATTTACCCTTTACGTTTATTGAATTGAATAATTAAATATATATTGACTGTAATTATCATATGTGATAATTTAGTAATATTTGTGAATTAGTATATGATCACTGGATCATTATATGATCACTGGAGGTACCTTTCATATTGCTTTAAAAAGAAAAAAATATGTAAAAAGAAAGAAAAAATTGAGTTTAACGTGTAGAATGCTGTACGTTTAGACTGGTGTAGAAATCAATATATTATGCATTATAGTGCAATACATTATAATGCAGTTTGAACTGATTTTTCAAATTCTTCTTTAGATAAAAGGGAGTGTTGTATAAATTATTAACCTGAATAAGAATAAATGAGAACATTCAAATGTTAGATACAGAAAGATTTTCAGTCTACTCTTCTGTTCTTTAAAAAATATTTCTCTCGAAAGTAAAGTAGATGTATAAATTCTACTTTTATTATTTAAAGCATAATCATTGTAGATTACTATAGACATCTCATTATCTTATCCATTATCATGCATGAAGATAACCTTGCTGCATGACCTATCGCATGATAAGCTGATAGTATGATCTGATAATCAATAGAAAGTCAGATTCTAAAAGTCATTTTACCATTTTATTTCTAGCTAGTATCTAAACTATTGTGTTCGCTAATTTTCATTTCAAGGGTGTACAAGACAACTTAAAACAATCCAATGTACAAATGTCTTTAATTTTATTTCAAATCGCATTATTCTCTACACAAATTTCATTTCATAAAAGTATATTGTCGCATAAAGAAATTTTGCCAACGATCTCCGTGGCCGAATGGTCAAAGCACGAGATCTAAACCCGAAGATTGTGGGTTCGATGCTCGGCATGGCGGTTGATCCAAAGTATGGATTTTTAATTTTAAAATGTTGTTTGTTGTTGCTTTACGTTCTCGAACATTCTAGATCTTCCTTTAATATGTAAATTAGTTATTTCTCGAATATTCTGTTTGGGTATAAAAACTGATACCCACTAGTTGTAGGCAACTTCTCAATCTTGTAAAGTTGCGAGTTGCTACTTAGCTTCAGTAAATTCGTCTTTAACAGACGAATTTATTGAAGCTAAGTAGAAACTCGCAACTTTAACGGTGTGTTCAATCGAATCTTCGTGACAATATTATTCCACTGAAAACATTAAAAGTAATGGTATGAGCAAAATTTCTTTAAAGCAATCCCCGTGTATACTAAACTAAACACCTCGGCACAACAGGTTCTAGGAAACCAGGGCCTACGGTGCCAGTCTCTGTCCGAGATCAAAGGCCCTCGAGTGCGAATCATAGGTTCCGGTTAGGTGGTCGACCTTACACGGAACCCGCAGTGTTCCAAGCATGTTTGGTCCTCAGTTTGTATTCCCACTGAAGGTATAAAAGACTGAATCAACCTTGTCCAGCACTGAGAAAGCGAAGCGCTAGCCCAGCGCCACTGAGCTTCAATTCTCGTGTATACACCTCTTAAATATATTTATGAAAATAAAGTTTTGAAGAAACCTTTCTAATATATCGAATGTGTATATAACTGTGGGGTGAAAAACTCTCCAACACATCAAATGTGTATATAGCAACTCTCAAGTCTATGTTAAAATAAAAGAGAAAAAAATAAACATGTGGACTAACATTATGTTCAGTATGTTAGCAGTTTATTGCAATTATCTGTTTCTATTGTGCATTCCTGTCAGTAAAAAGGAAGTATCTTTTAACGTATGTGAAAAATATACCGATCTTATTTCTATATTATAAATTTTAACGATTTCGGAATTTAAAAAAAAAATATTTTGTAAACACCGATTTTATTATAATTTTGTAAGAATTAGTCACTTGAATTTCGCTTACATAATATGAAAGAGTTTGAAAAACTGTGGTCTACTTTCTTAAATTTAGAAAAGAAAATAGTGAAAATAAATTAATAAAATAAATGTTTAAAAAGTGTAGCTTTAAAATATAATTTCATTTAGTGAAGTTTTCATTTCATTGCAGTACTACCGGAAAATATGTTTATAAAAAGCTTACGTGTTAAAATATATTTATATATAATTATATATCTTTAATGAAGTTTACTTTTGGAGTTTTTTTTTCCCGAAAGAGAGTTTAAAAAAATTATGTTAAAATTCTTAACACTAGATTGCCCAAAGCAGTCATTTTGACTGTTTAATTTCAATTAGAAAAACAATTATGAAATATAATGACACAATTTCTTAGAATTTGGTGACTTTTTCTATAACATATAAATGGGTTTATGAATAATTGTAGTTACTTCCGCCCCCCTTTATTATATAATATTAAAAATTAATTTTAAACAAATTTCTTTACATATTTGTTATTTTTTCACAATGCAGTCATTTTGACAGTTTTTGGGCAATATAGGTATACAAGAAATCTCGGGCAATCTAGTGTTAAGAAACATAGTCTATTAACGTCTGTATGATGTATTTAACTATATGTTAATATTGTAACGGCGTGATTTAGCAGTATATCGTCATCAAAGAACTTTGCTTTGAGAGGTGGGCTTGTGTGTATACAAAAAGATTGTTTTCCCCGGCACCACGATGTCTACACTGTTGTGCCCTACAGTAAAGGAACAATATGCCAGACAACACGGCACCTTCACTGGCAGCCAAAAATATGATCGCGGGAACGACAAAGGATTTGTCGCTACTCAGATGTAGCCGCTAAGAATTCCAGGGACCCCTGGCTTTGCGGCCGATGATTGTTTAACCCTGACCAATCCAGTTGGTTGAAGGTGAGGCCGTCGCAAGGTGACCCAATAATGAAATTGGGGGTGAGGCCCCTCTCTTAGAGTCCCCTCCCCTAGAAAGAAACGAGCGAAGATTTTTTTTTTTTTTAAGAAAAGTTAGTTAGCTAGCAACCAGCTAATTCAGAGGTCGCCTTGACCAGTCTCTCTATCGGAGAGTTTTTTTGCTATAATCCCACATTGGGATCTTTTCTTTAAGGAGTAGCCCGCATCGGCTAACTCGGAGGTCGCCTCGACCAGTCTCTCCATCGGAGAGTTTTATTTAGCGAAATCCCGTCTTGGGATAAATCTGTTGCTGAGATTGAAGCGATACCCTGTGCATTGGGTTTCCTTTCCTAATATATTCCTCTTCAGGATTGTTTGCAATTCTTTCAGAGAACTTTCGCGAGAGCTACGAATTGTTTCTTCCGTCTAATCACCCATGTTTCGGCAGAGACCGAATTTAGTTTAGGTACCTGTCTCTACTCAGGCCTACGTGTACTAATCACTTGTGATTAGAAATTGTTTTTTTATAGTTGTGAAATGATGTATATAGCAGAAGTGTAAATAAATTCATTAATCAAGCAAATGCAAATAATAACAAAGTTTCTTTTATTAAGAAGATTTACCTTCAATATGTACTTTTAGGTTCATTCTACAAAAATATTTCTTCTTAATTAACGAATAAATATATGTGTGAAACTTAATATATTGAGATTATTCTTTGGATTTTATTCATACTTATAAATTCGCCATCGAATGAAATGTATATATATATATATATATATATATATATATATATATATATATATATATATATATATATATATATTATCCATTGTTTTATAGTATTATTCAACCGAACGAGTTAACTGTTCTATTTTTTCTTTTATCCGTGCCATGTATTAGAAGTTTCACCTTTTTTTATTACATGCTCAAATGCGATACAGACTTTTGAGAATACAAAAGGAGATTGAAGTACCTTACTGCATTTGTAAATACTTATAAATGTCTAATTTAAAAAAATCAGGTGCTTGATTTAAAATATCTAAATTAATTCAATAGAATGAAATAAACGGTCGATTTTATTTCTTCTACCTGTATTATGTATTGGAAATTTCAAATTATTTTATAAATTTTTAATTTTAAAAATTCAAGGTTTAAATGAGAGTTCATAAAATTAGAACTTCTGGGATAAAACAAATAATAATTCTAAATTTATTCAAATTCTAGTAAAAGTCTAAAAAATTTTTTAATTAAAAAAAATTCTAAACATTAAAATTAAAATGTCAAAGATGTGTTACAAATTTAAAATTCAATGTTAAAATGATTCCTAATAAAAATTTTAGTCTTTAATAAAATAGTTTTAAAAGTAGAAATAATACTTTAAAACAGTTAAAGTTTTAAATAAATTTTTAGGTTTTGGAAATAGTAAATAAATAGTTACAAGTCTAAAAAAATTCTGTTTTAAATATAAAATTGTTATTCCCTAATTTCAAGGTAGGCACTTTCATCATTAGAGGTTATCAGTTAAAGTCGTATAGACGCGTACGGTAGCTCGCCCGGACACCCTGCCCGGACACCTGGTAAAGATTATCTTTAAAGAAACCTTCGTTCCTTAGTTCCTCCCTAGATGGCAGCACTGAAATTTAAGGAAAATATAAAAAATAGTTTCATAACCTGTGGATAGAGGGCAGCATTCAAATTATTACCGTAGAAGGAATATGACGTCACAGCCAAATGAGATTGGAAGCCGCAACTACTGTGTCTCGCACCTCTTAGCATTTTTTCTGTTTAGAAGGCGCAATTGTTTGCGCCTGTTGTTTTAGAACCAGCCTTTTTCATCTACTCAGGTTTTTAAAGTTACTTTTTTATCATTGCTAGCAGTAACCATTTAAATCCCCGGTTTGGAACTTTTAGGAAAACTGTAACTGTTTGTATAATAGTTTTTAAATCTATAAATTATTAGAGATGAGTCGAAGTATTAGACGCATAAAACTGGTTAAATAAAATTTATACACCAGAAATGTTTGAAAATTTACAATTCTGTCTCACCTTATAGTTTATGTTTCGTATTTGTGTATTTGAAAATGATGAAAAAATTATGTAGTGTCCTTTTTATTATGCCATGTTGTGGAAAAGGTTGGAAAGGGAGAGTAAAACTCAGTCACACAACATAGCACATGCCAAATTAAGAACCTGGTCTGTTGAGAAACTCACGAGAATAAGACTCAAGATATAAATGAGCGAAGACTTACCATTTCATGAATCTTTATTTCAAACACTTTATTTAAAATTAAAATATCATTGTGAAATCACAAGGTTTATGAAATTCGTCAGTATGATGAGATTGGAACCAAAAAATAATGGTGAAAAGCAGCTGCAGCTAACGATGATACCTCCATACTCCTCTCGCTTGCTCGCCGTCTAACTCTGAGAGGGCCCACAAAAACCGGTTACTAAGAGGGTAGCAAACCTCCTGTCCAACTAGGTCGAAGGTGAAGGTAACTGAAATTGCCTCCACCCTTCGGTCGTCCTACTGTGCAGGCATCGAGGGTGTTGTAATGCAACTCTTTGTTACACTTTTAATTATAACCTTTGACGATCACCAGATTATCAAGCAATTAATGAACCGTACTATAATTCTGGGGTGCCAGGTAGGAGAACTAACTCAACACACGGAGAATTTTTCTCCTGACGAAGTGGAATAAATTGAACCTAATTTTATGGTTCTAAAAGCTTTTTCACAAGGAGATTGGTTACAAATCTAGATCCATATTTAGATAATTTTCAAAATGGTAAAAAATATCAAATGGTTCTGGTAATTTTGTGTAAAAAATAATGTTATGTTAGCCTAGTGTTTGAGAAAGAAATTAAAACTGATTAAGAAACACATGGAAAATGGGTCTTGATTAAATGATTTTATACAATTAAATAAATGCCTAAGGAATACATCTGGAATCAACTTATCATTTGTAGATCGAAGTCTGCTATCTAGTCGGAGCCGGTCCTAAAAAAATGGCGAAGCTTTCTTTGCAAAGGGTTCTTCCACAAACCGTGGAAGCCAGCCGCTCACTTTCTCTTCTTTAGGTAACAACCTTGTCCGCTCCAAATTTCCCCACTCACTCGCGGAGAAAAAAACAGGAGTCCACTCCAGAACGGTGGGGGGGGGGTCAAAATTCCCCAAACGAACGGACACCTCTATTGGCTGGGAGAAATCCGAATTTTTTCTGCATTCAAACCGGTCCTGCCCCGGCATGTCCCCGACGAAGACCCACTGGGAGCTGAAACCAATGTAACTTATTGTTACATTTTGGAAAATGAAATTTATATCACCAGAAGTGGAAAAAGTATTATAGCCATATTGCAGTTCTTCGTTCAGCAGATCTTCATATTATCCTATCACGAGCTACTAGTCAGTTTAAAGAAATTTTCGAACGAAAGTGTCACTTAAACTGAAGTGACGACGTCCTTAAAATCCCTTTCTTCAAGCTTTGAAGATATTTTAACTGTGGTTTCTAAAGAAAAATAGGTCTCGATTTTGGTTTAGGTTGGTCTAAAAGTAAAGGTAATGCAATTTTGAATAAATGAAGAATGCATTTTAGAAAACAAACAAGTAGAAAGACAGATTGAGTAATGGATATTTGGATGGCTGTATTAAAATCAAAATCACAAACTACTTTTATTAAAAATCTTGTTGTTGACTAAAAACAGCATCATTCTTCTCATGAAACTTAATAAGTTTAAAAATGTTCTTACATTTTTAATTTATTGCTCCCAACCATTCTTATCAATTTTAATTTTTTCTTATACGGTTAGCCAAAGTAAAACTCGCAGGCTATGCTTGTTTTATTCAATTTAAGGTATTAAAAAGAAATAATAATAAATATCTACACATTAGAAGGCATAAAATATACTAAAAAGTACTAAATTAAAAAAAAATATCTTCAAATTTTTCTAAAATGGAGAATTTTGTATAGCAATCGAATTTTATTTTAACCCTGTGTTTTTTATACTTAATTAAATAGGCTATTGGGAATTCTAATGATTTCAAACGAGCAATTACTTTCACAAAATACTGATATTTTACTATCATATACACATTTTAGCAATATCTTTCTTTCATG
Organism: Pardosa pseudoannulata; assembly: GCA_032207245.1. Taxonomy (NCBI): domain Eukaryota; kingdom Metazoa; phylum Arthropoda; class Arachnida; order Araneae; family Lycosidae; genus Pardosa; species Pardosa pseudoannulata. Next base: position 40,071,209 of record CM063510.1, on the reverse strand, counting down.
TCTCGAAATTGGAAACAATCAATACCTATCTCTTGAAGCACGCGCACATGCCGCGCATACATATGAAACGAATATTATGTAAAGGGAAAGTCATATTTTTTCATATCAAGGTAGATTCAATGTAGTTTATGATCAGATCATTTGCAAACTTCGTGTGCTTTGCCATGAATTTTAACCATTCACTCGTATTTAAAATCTCTCGGCCATTTTTAAAGAAAAATTCGGAAGCTTTTTTCTTTAGAGCCTGATCGTGGTATTTTTCTGCCAGTTCTAGGACCCTGCAGACGGATGAGACGCCGAGGTTTCTAAAAAAATACTCGACGCATTCTCTCTTCAACTTTTGAACCTTGAACTTGCTTGCTATGTGGTACACTTCCTCAGCTATGTCACCAGTGAGCCCTTCAACTTCTCTCGAGTAAGCAAAAGACAGGAAAAATTCGAAAGCCTTCGGATCGCAGTCGGGTAAGTCTATGACTGTCCTTTTCCCCCCGGCACGTTCGCTTTCGAAAATCTTGAGTTCCATGTCTTCGGAGACCGCGCCCAAAATGGAATCCTCTGCATAAAACGTCTTGTCCTTGACGTTTATAATAACAACGTCTACATTTCTACTGCTTTGCTCCAGGATCGAATCCTTGGGGGTCAGATCTAAAAAAGAAATACACAATGAGGATTTTTTATTCATATTTTTTTAGAGAATAAACATCAGTCATTTTAGAAATAAGGGGAGAAAGGATTTCCTGCTGGTTGAAATTTGACAAAAAATTTTATGTTTCAAAATTGCTGAATTGTAAAATATGACTAAGTATATAAAGCAAGAATAGTTTTATCGTATCATGTAATAAATACATTATTACAAGAAAATACATACAATTATTATTAATAGTAACCTTAAGTCCTTTCCCAAGACAAAAAAGTTTCTATTTTAAAATATATGAATGACTCAACCATAACTCTTAACTGTCCTTCCCTGTAACATTTAGGTGTTATTCCAGTAACTTAGTTTATAAATTCGAATCCCGCTACAAGTATGGATGTCTGTAGCCGTTAGGAATCGCCTTTAAGCAGTAAATTCTGGTCTCTTTAGTTGTCGTGTAGCAAAAACAATCACCTATATAATAATAGACTATCTGTCCTCGAATTTAGGAAGCGGTTGTACCTAGAATGGATAGAGCGTCCACAGGCTTGCAACTGCTGAGGTATTTTCAAAAAGGTAAGAAAAGTGACAAATAATACAGAATAAGTGACTAAAAAGTGACTAAACGTTGAAACAAAAAAGCGATTTTTTTCTCCTCTTGATTACAGATGCTATTATTAAGATTTTTCTATTTATTTTAACTCGAAATCAAATGATTCATGCAAATCATGATTTTAGCGTCAAATACAAAAAAGGTTTAAAATTTTGTTTAACACAACTCAACATTGCTTTTTATTCAAGAAAATCTATAAAATAGATTTGAATACATACAATACATTAATTTTATAAACACGATTTTCTACATTTATTAATGATGTTTTGAAATATGTACATAGCTAGACTGGAGTATCTAAATAAAAATTGTGAAGAAAAAGAAAAAGAGAAATGTATGCATTGACGTAAATTACTTTTAAAAGTGCATTTCAGTACAAATGTCGATTTTAGGAACTTCTTTACGACTTTTTAAAATCACTAAATTCTGGATACCATATGACTAATTACATTTTAATAAGAAAAATAAGATTAGAGCATCACATTTTTGGTCTTTTATTAAAATATTTTGTTATTAATTCAAATTTTCTTTTTTCAACAACAGACTTTTGCTGTGTTAACACCATGAGAAAAGTGACTGTTTATTTAAAAAAAAGTGACTAAAAGTGATCAATTAAAAAAAAGTGACTAAAGGTGAGAAAAGTGACGGAATTGCAAGCCTGCGTCCACATTGCATTCTTGATGAGTTAAGGTTAGAAACGCTCGAAATCCCCCCCCTTTTCTAGCAATTATTGCCATTATTTCAAGGTGTATATTTCCTGTTTAAGAGCACACGATTAAATTTATCAATTTGTCACATAATAAATAGGTAAAAATAACATTTTTTGTAGCATTATGACGTCATTCATTTAACCATCTCATTTAATCATTTCTTATTTTAAACTATTTAAACATTGTCTGCATTATTTACATACGTTTTATCACGGAACCTAGTAAATAATTTTCTCTTATATTTGCCTTAAAATATAAATTAGGTACATGTGATAATTTTAAATTGATTCATCGAATTTTTGTTGCAATGAAAAGAAGCCGAATGTTCTTGTCTACTACATAGATTCTGGAAAAATTTAGACAAATAAAAACTTGTTTTTACATTATTAGTTTTATGATTGTTCTTTTCATTTTTTAATGTAAAAATGCATAATTATATAGCATAATTAGAAAAAATTAGAACTATATGCTACTATTTCTATTGGATTTTTCATATTTACGATACTATTGTAAATTTATCCACTCCAAAATAATATTTTTTGTTTACAAAAATCTTATGGTTGTAATTTATATATTTCTATTTATATATTTGTTTATATATTTCAATGTAAAATACGGAAAGTTGGTAAAAAAATTAAATAATTTTTGATTTAGTGAGATTTAACTGAATATCTAAATTTACGTTCAAAACGCCCGCTCCCGGTACAATTCAGCTGCGAAATGTACCCGAACACAATGTGTTAATCAGCTTGTATGTTACGAGCGGTGAACAGAGAACGGCGTGCATTGCCATCGTTATCCATTACCAACATCGGAATCGACAACTAAATTAATTATTCAACTGAATTAAATCTACCCTCTACATGTAGTTTCATGCGAAACTTAAACAGAAAAGTACTAGTGAAGAGCAAAACAGGAAATCAATAAGGAGTGTACATGTAATGACGATTTTTATACGGTTGGCGTTAAATTAGAAAATACTGATAAGTTGGTTACAGTAACAAAATGACTGAAGATATATCGAGCAGATATAAACCGATATTTTTTTCAGTTCAGTTCCGGTTTTCGTTCCTACTAAAATAGCGGTTTTTTTCGGTGTTCGGTTCAGTTCCGAGTCTACGAGTCGTAACACCTCGTAACGGTCTGCCTGTCCTAACGGGTGTAAGGCGTTCGTAATGCCACGCAGGAGAATTCGCTTAAATTCGATCATACTTAGACCGAACAATGGCCGACAGAGTAGGGCGTTGTTCCTCCGTACCGCAGTTCGTGAGTTCGAATCCCACTATGGCATGGATGTTCATAGCTGTTTCGACTAGTATTAATCTGTAAGTACCGGTAGCATTAGCTGTCGTGTATAACACAATGAGATCGTAGCGTTTTAAACCAGCGATCATACTCAGAAGAGCGTATTTTTTGCTCCATATTCCGCAAATCACTATTATCTTCTGACCTCCCACAGAAAGGATATCCAGTACCACAGATTAAACCTGCCCATCCTCTAGTACAGGCATGCCCAACTTGGGTCGCATGTGGCCCATTCAAAAACGTTTTGAGGCCTTTTTGAAGTTTTCAACTGTTTATATTATTTTAGTCATTTTGACTATATACAGTTGAAACATAGAATTTTAGCTATTAATGTTTACAATAATAAATATCACATATTATGTACGTTAAGACTTGATAGTAACCATGGTCGTTGAGTAGGGTTACACAGGTTACGTTGAAATTTGATTGTTCTAGAATATTCTGTCAATCGGAAATTACTTATACAACCAGCTGACTTGCGCTACTTGCACATTCTCTATCCGACCAGTCAGTGGAAGTTGTATGAAAGGAAATTATAAATTATATTTATGGCTATTGGGAAGTTATCATTAATTGTAAAGGAATAATTAAGGTATTGTTTATTTAGAGAACGCAAGCTAACGATGCGTTTGAAATTCTAACCTCCAAAATGCTACGATGTGCGTCGACTACATTTTCCATTCATATTTACAAAATCTCTCGTAAAATACAAAAACAAATCTCACATTAATTTTAAAATAATATATGTGGTAGTGCTCGTGAATAAACTACAATATACATTTATAGTATAAGTATAATAATAATGTGTTGGGGGTGATTATAAATACAGTACAGTTAATGTTTACTGTCGTTGTAGTTATGATATATGTATATCACAACTTTTATGTACAGTCGCAGCTGGCACTGTAAAAATGCATATTTTGAATATTTCACGATAATAAAATATTTTGAATAATTTGTTATTTTATTTTTATATGTGCGGCCCACCTCAGTTCAGTAAATTTTTTTGGGGCCCACCAACCGATTTCGGTTGGGCACCCATGCTCTAGTACAACGATTTGCTTAGTGTGCCTTCTATGATCAAACCCGATACTAAAGGATTTTATCCTAAAACGCTGAGGCGTCTTTGGCTTTGAGTGCGTGTATGTCTCTATGGCAGAATCTACTCACCCTGGTTATCCTTTATTAATGCTTCTCGTGAATCCAAAACAAGACGGAGAGCAATCGTAATTTTGTCGCCCGGCATATACAGATCCTTTTGCGAGCGCAGGTGGTTGATTTCCGGACCGGAGAAATCTGCAACAGATATCCAATCCTTGAAAACCGTTTCCAGACGTACAAAACCGGTACGACTGTAATGCGATCTCCCATCGCTGTCGAGTATTCCGATGTTCCAGCATACTGCGACATTAGCAGGAGTTTCGTCTTTCGAGACGGTGATTCTCGAAATAGAAAAATCAATGTGCGATGACAATATATCGACAGTTATCAAGAGTTGTCGCCACATCTGTCCTGCGAAATAGAAGGGGACGCTTTGCAAGATGTGGTCCTCTTCCAGTTTTTTGTCCAGCTTCCCTATTGTCCAGAACACATCAATAGAGTCAGGGCCAGACTTCTCTGATTTGACGATACCTGTAATCATCTTGAATCTGCAAAAAGAGAACAGGATATATATGAAACAGTCCAAGAAGTAGATACATATTTACAAATGCGCAACCTATAGGCTAGATCAAATCTCTATTTCTAGACGCCTTCCAGTGTCTATGTTCTTTGATGATTCGAACCTGCAGACTCCGATTTTGAAAAGCAGCGCTCTACTATTCAGCCATTGTCCGACGTTTTAGCTAATTCTCAACTTAACAACTCGAAATGTATAAAAATATAAAATTGTTTACAACGTGTTTTGATTGACTTTTGCAATAAGATTCTATATTTCTCAAATAATTCACATTTAAAATCGTATTATATAAGTAAATGTAATGAAAAACGTACTAAACCAATGAATTCAATGAAAGTTTAAATGCCATTCCAATTCGTACTTTATGTCAATGTTTAGTATTCCTATTGTTTTTGGTATTCCTAATGTTTGGTATTCCAAAATTTCTTTTTGTTTATAATTTTGTTATTATTATATAAAAGACAAACAAAAGCAATTAATTTCCTATAGGTGAATACAAAGATATATTGTCAAATATTTACATATGGTACATTTTTAAAACTTATAAGTTATCTGAAGTTCCATCCACCTGCAAAAGTATGCTTCGAAAGACATCATCATGTATACCCAGACCCAAGAAGGTGTGCTAAGTAGCTTATAGAAAATTAATTGCATTGTAAAAGTTATTTTTCTTATATTCTAAAATTCTGCTTGCATTTTTACATGAAATTTAAAATTTTAATCACTAATAATCAGTAAAAAATACAGTGATATTTCATAATAAGTTGTTAGTATAAGGCATAAGGAACGATCGTTGCATATAAAGAACTATGCGTCATATGACTATATAAATATATGCTCTATATAAATATATGTGGAGCTATTTTACTTTTTAGCTGCATAATCTGCTATCTCTCGAGGAATGAAAATAATCCACACTGACACAGTAAAACGATTATCAGTTTGTACTTACATAACTTTTATTATCTAAAAGTTCAGCATTTAGAAAAATAGGGAGTTTATTTATATGTAATTTAAAATTCATGCAATTCATGCAATTTAAAATATAAATTTTTCTTTAAGAAAAAAAACTAAATTATTCGTAAATTCGTTTTGACCAGTGTACTGCCATCTCTACAGAGTATAATAAATTTACATCAAATCAGTAGTAAAAGGATAAATAATTCAGAATGTTTTATAAACAAAAACGTTTAATAAGACGATAAAAATGCTATGCGAAATTAATGCACAAGAAAATTTTTTAATAAAAAAATCTGCTAAATTTATTTAATTTACACTAACTAACTGCTTACTTTATGGTGAACTTTTTAATACTGTGTGAGTAATGTATTTCTGTCCTAAAAACGTGGTATCGGAGTTCGTGGGTTCGAATTCCACTGCTGCAAGGATGTTCGTAGGCATTCGGAATCGGCTTTAAGCAGTAGGTCCTGGTGTCGTTAGTACTCCTCTTGAAAAAAAAAATTACCGTAGCGTTTCAAACTAAACGAAACCTAAACACAAAGTAACGTAGACTCGTTATTGGAAGCTATGGAAGCGCCGCTTCCCTAACAATCTAACAAATTTTAAACTTTTTACTTATTTATATTTTAACGTTATCGAGTTATAGTTTAATTCCACACTCCCCTCTCTTCGCGGTGCCTTGAACCCAAAGTCACTATATCCAGATAAACAGAGACGCTTCATTCTAAAAAGCTACGCATGCGTATAGCGACCTGGAAGTCCCAACGCTCTCTCTCTCTCTCTCTCTCTATATATATATATATATATATATGTGTGTGTGTGTGTATCTATGTATGTATGTATGTATGTATGTATGTGTGTATATATATATATATATATATATATATATATATATATGCGTTTTTACTCTACAGGAATTCCATTAATTCTTCAATTGAGTGAATAAAAATACAATGAAACGGTACAATAAAACTAGTTCAAAACCATTAGTTATAAAATGCTAGTTATTGCAATGTAAATTACCCCTTATATTATGACTCGCTTAAAGTAACCGTTTAGATAGTTTTAGAAAATTCAAAATTAATACAAGTCAGTTATTAATAAATTAAACTATCCGAAAGGAAAACTGAAATTTAAGCTGTCAGACTAAAGTCAAAGGTCAATCAGTTATTTGACTTATGACTTATGAACCTTAAAACCGCTGAAGTGAATCCTTAAAATTTGGGAATTAAATTTTAATAATTTTTAATTATTAAAATTTATTCTTCAATTGAGTGAAGTACTGCATTTAATGTTATAGATATAGCTTTGTAATAAGTCATAACTTTGTAATAAGGGAATATACGGTGCAATAAAACTAGTTCAAATCCATTAGTTATAAAATGCTAGTTATTGAAATATGAATTACTTCCTATATTACACTTCGCTTAAAGTATACGTTTAGATCGTTTTGGAAAATTCAAAATTAATACAAGAAAGTTATTGATAAATTAAACTATCCGAAAGAAATACTCAAATTAAACTGTCAGACTAAAGTCAAAGGTCAATCATTTATGTGACTTTTGTCTTATGAACCTTAAAACCTATGAATTAAAACCTTAAACTATGTGAATAAAATTAAATAAAATTTTACTAATTTTTAATTATTAAAATTAAATCTTTAATTAATTCTTCAATTGAGTGAAGTACTCCATTTAATGTTATAGAAATAGCTTTGTAATAAGTCATAACTTTGTAATAAGGGAATATACGGTACAATAAAACTAGTTCAAATCCATTAGTTATAAAATTCTAGTTACTGAAATATGAATTACTCCCTATATTACACTTCGCTTAAAGTATCCGTTTAGATCGTTTTTGAAAACTTTAAATTAACACAAGTCAGTTATTAATAAATTAAACTATCCGAAAGAAAAACTCAAATTTAAGCTGTCAAATTAAAGTCAAAGGTCAATCAGTTATTTGACTTTTGACTTATGAACCTTAAAACCTCTGAATTAAATCCTTAAAATTTGTGAGTAAAATTAAATAAAATTTTAATAATTTTTAATTATTAAAATTAAATCTTTAATTAATTCTTCAATTGAGTGAAGTACTGCATTTAATGTTATAGAAATAGCTTTGTAATAAGGGAATATACGGTACAATAAAACTAGTTCAAATCCATTAGTTATACAACGCTAGTTATTGAAATATGAACTACTCCTTATATTACGCCTCGCTTAAAGTACCCGTTTAAATCGTTGCGATCGTTTTGAAAATTTAAAATTAATACAAGTCAGTTATTAATAAATTAAACTATTATTAAGTCAAAGGTCAATCTGTTATTTGTCTTTTGACTTATGAACCTTAAAACCGCTGAAGTAAATCCTTAAAATTTGTAAATAAAATAAAAAAAAATTTAATAATTTTTGTTTCTTAAAAACATAGCTACAATTCTTAATTTTCAGTTTTTATTTGAGTGTGAACAAAATATATATTATATATATATATATATATATATATATATACACACACACACATGTATGTGTTTGTGTTTGTATATTTAACGAATTATTGAGGTATAGAACTTCCCTTACGTTTGAACTCACGCGTCGATATTGAATAATACAATCCGATACCCACGTGATACGATTTTATCTTTAGTATCACGTGACAATTTATTGCGGAGCAAAATATAAATTTTAATTAAACACTAAATTCTCTTACCTTACACTGGTTGAACAGCTGCTTACTTTCAGATTTCTATTAAAATCCTTTAAGTAATAAGTGAAAGGAAAGCAGAGCGATATGAGCGATTTGTTGAGTGGCTTCTCAGTAAACTAAAATAGGGAAATTCCCTTTTAGTCTCGGTAAACCAAAACTTTTCATGTAGGGTTTTGCTTCGAAACGCCAACTTCCGCAGCGGCGCTGAAGTGGAACTTGAAACAGATAACACTAGAAATAGGTTGCTGCATAAGATAGTGGCGATTGCGACATTAAATGAAACTTTGTGTCTACGTTTCGGAGCATATGTCAACAGGAAAATGAAGGGTTTTTTATTAGCCGCGTTCACTTGAGACACTGCCTATTATTTATATTCTAGTATTTAAGTTACGCGTTTCTTTTTTTTTCTTTTTTTAGAAACCCTTAGAGAAATGGTGTTTAATTTCTTTCAATTATACGCTGTCTTCTTGGCCGTGTAGTAAAAAAGTTTACTGTAGAGCAGGGGTCGGCAACCTGTTTGTCCTTAAGGGCGCAATACTAAATTTGAAAATCACCGAGGGCGCATATTTTACAGATAATCAACAGGTATATATAGGCATTAAAAAAAACAGATTTTTTATAACTTTATTTTGTTGGTGTCATACATAATGATACATTTAATTCTGTGTGAAACTTAGGTGTCCATATTTTTAGCTAATTTCTTATAATTGGGGATATATTTAGAGTTCAAGGTCCTTAAACAATTATCTAAATGCGAGTCATTGTGCTTTGTTCGGTATTTTGATTTCAAATATTTTATATTTGAGAACAAAGACTCGCAATTGTATGTTGTTGCACAATATGAATACATTTTTAGCGCATATTTCCTTAAAATAGGATACTTAGTTTCATCGACTAAGTTCCAAAACATTTTATCATTACTATGCGCTTTTAAAATAATATCCCTTTGCAAGTTTATTATTTCTAATTCTAGGTCTTCGATATTACGAAGATCGAAATACACTGAAACTATTTCAAGGACATCATCTTCAGTAACATTGAATGGATTTATGAAAAATCTTAGAACGGGTTCTAATGCTGCAAAGTCTTCAAATATAGACGAAAACTCTTCTATTAGCTTACCTATAACTTCTAAATATGATGTAGCAGTAAAATTTTCATTATTCAAATTTAAACTCTCAACAGTATATTCAATATTAGGGAAATGTGATAATGATTTTTTCAATAGATGAGATTTCAACAACACTAACTTGCATTTGAATGCATTTACTGCACTAATCATGTCAGCGATATGCTGATTTTTCCCTTGTATTTTTAAATTTAATTCATTAAACTTTGCCGTTATATCTGTCAGAAATCCGAGGTCGATTAGCCAATCCTTATTTTCTAATTGCTCTTAAAATTCGCCTCTTGATGCAATAAATTCCTTTATTTGTGGCAAAAGCATGATAAACCGCTCAAGTATTTTACCTCTGCTCAGCCACCTCACTTCAGTATGTAAAAGAAGATCTGTGAACTGAATATCCTCATCTTCTAAAAGTAATTTAAACAATCTGTGTTGCATAGCTCCCGATCTTATGGAATTAATAATTTTTGTTACTATCGTAAATACGTGTTGAAAACCGATTGTTTTTGCGTATAACATTTCCTGATGTATGAGGCAATGATAATAAATAAATTTAGGGAATAAGGAATCCTGTCTACATAAGGCAATAAAATTTTTTTTTCTTACCAGTCATCGCTGGTACCACGTCTGTTGTAATTGACGATAACTTTTGTACAGCTAATTTTACATCTGTTATATACTTTTTAAAAGTAGGAAAGATATCCTCTCCTCTGGTGCTTCCTTTTAATGGCAGAACTTTAAGGGATTCTTCTTTTGTTGTAAAATCAGAAAATACCATCTTCATGCAAATTGCTAACTGGGATATATTTGTCACGTCTGTCGATTCATCCATCTGTAGCGAAAATAAAATATAATTTTCCATATCATTTGCTAATTCTGCCGCCAAATTCTCCGCAATTATTTCAATTCTTCTAGTAACAGTTCGTGCTGATAATTGCAACATGTTTATAGCTGAAACTATTTCTTTTTTATTTTTAAATTCTTCAAAAAGTGAATCAGCAGCTTCTAACATGGCTTCTTTCACTAATTCTCCATCTGTAAATGGTTTTTTATTCTTAGCTAGCAAATGCGATATTTTATATGACGCGATCGTTGCTGCTTTATGTTGTTGCAGTGGTTTAGTAAAAAAATTTGCTGGTTAGATATTGCAGATTTTAAAGAAATAATTTTTTTCTTCTAATTTCAGAGTTCATTTGATAGTCACTATCAAAATTGGTATGAACGGTCTTAAAATGTCGTTCAATACTACTTTTCTTGGGAATCGCAACACTATTATTACACAATAAACAAATACACTTCCCTTTGTAATCAACGAACAATATAGATGTTCCCATTCATCGTTAAAATAATAAGTTCTTTTTCTTTTACATTTATCCATGAAGGGTTTTGAGAGAAAAGAATTATTTCGGATTACTTGGTAGTTTTAAATGCACGGTCTACGCGTGGTCTATTCGAAATACGATCACACACTAACAAAAGATACGTGCATGTTATTAGATACGCTCAAGGTTAGCAAACTGCTAATGTATGCACAATCCTAAACTCAACTGACTACTTGCTGTATATCGCTGTTTGACAAGAGTAAGTAAATCGCTCTGGCTATCATACATTTACATTAGTCCAGCGAGGGCGCATTAAAAATCGGTCGGGGGCGCCATGGCGCCCGCGGGCGCCGCGTTGCTTACCCCTGCTGTAGAGCTTCAAAACAAACTATACGCTATACGACTCTTTTTGGAGTTGAGAAATGCAGTTTCCTCTCAACTGCACGGCGAAAGTTTCATCAAACGAACTAAGTATCTCTCTGGATTTTACTAACTCTATCAATTATTTATGTTCATTTCATATCTCTATTTATTATCCCCTATATGATAATAGCCTAAGTTATTTGTCCGTCTGTCCACCAATTTATGAAATTTTTGAAGCGGTTGGACCTGGAATGGATTCCCCGGCTAAGGGCAGGCGATTAAATTTATTAATTTTTATCCACATAATAAATAGGTAAAAATTACAATTTTTCTAGCATTATGACGTCATTTCTTTAACCATCTCATATAACCATTTCTTATTTTAAATTATTTAAATATCGTGTGCATTATTTTCATACGTTTTATCACTGAACTTAAATATTAAGCAAATAATTTTCTTTTATATTTGTATTAAATAATAGATTAAGTATATAGGTGGTAATTTTAAATTTAACCATCGATTATTTTTTGTTGCAATGAAAATTTTATCACCGGTATTAACGACAAATTATTTTCCTAAAAGTCTAGGAGTCTATTTCACGGACTAATAAACATCTAGCGTTTAGGTTATATATCTTTGAAAATTAAGAATTTTGTTTCTTTGTGTGTTTGTTTTTTATACATAATCGCACGGTTTGACTAAATGAATTCAGCGTGATTCCACTGCATTCACAATGTAGGGATACTTTAGAGGAGTATGAAGATAAACACATTATTGAGCGTGAACCAGATAATTCTCAGCCAAAACACAAACCATTTTATTACCTGCTTCATAGGGTACTTTACAATGCTGGAAAATTAAAAATTTTACTGATCCCGTCATATGACGGGCTATATGCTAGTAGAATAAATAAACTAATAAATAGAGATATTAGTACGCTTTTTAGGAAGTAATAAAGAAAGATAGTTTAAAATAGTGGAACAGATGCATTATAGACACCAGTCCCATCCGCCATGTGTTTTTTGGCGACCAACATAAAAATGAGTATTTTGAAAAATCGCCAAGTATAAAACATGGCGGCGGTACGCGTATTCTGAAAGATCACCAGAAAAAAAATGGCATATTTGAAACACAACATTAATAAAACTAAACTTAAAAAAAAAAAACAGAGTAACAATTTAAAGCAATATTAAAATATAGCATAACAATTATCATTTTTTACGTTATTTAAAAAATAAATAACAGATTACTAATATTTATGATATATATCAAGAGAATGAATATCATTATATATCATTTTAATAAGCACTAATATTATAAAAAATCTAAAATGAGGGGAGCCCCCCTCCTCAACCCCTCCCCCTTGTAATAAAAGAAATGCAAAATAAATTTAATAACAGATGAAAATTGGAATGGGTAGCGCCACAAACATTCTTAAACACTCCTAGCTCCCTTAAAAAACTTTGAAATAATTCTTTTTTACCAAATAAAAAAAACTCAGATTCGGAATGCCGTTGTTCCCTCACACTTGGAATTTAGAATGAAATTCAGAACCCACCTCACACCTAAAAATATCCTGATATTTTTTAACAATTTCAAAAATAAGAAGCGAAATAACTTCAACGATCATAACTAAATTAACTAAATCCTCGAAAATAAGAACAAAGCAAAAATGTTCCAAACCAAAGCATCTTATTTGATTTAGAATATTCTGATATTTTTTAACAATTTCAAAAATAGTAAGAACCGAAATAACTACACCCACCATAACTAAATTACTAAATTCCAGAAAATGATAAGAACCAAAAAAATACAACCTGACCTAGGCCAAACCAAAAGAACAGCCAAGATGCAAATTTCTGGAAATTTGCTGGGTACTGAAGTCAGAAATCACGCGCACCAAAGAGGTGCAAGAACACATTAGAGCTGCCATACCCCCCACCCCCACCCACCCCCACCAAAGTCAGGGCAAATACACCAACCCACTCATCGCCCCATAAAATCGCCAAACATTGCCAAATTTGGCGAAAAAAAATCATATATATATACGTCTATAATGCATTTATACCTATGTTTCGGAGCATAAAACATGAATCTTGAATTTTGGTTTTAAGTCAATTAATTAATTGAAATGTCCAGCAGTAATGATAATCAATAATTCAATAAGGTAATTGCTTACCTTCATTTTATCCTTGTGATTTGCTATGAAGGATCTGTAGAAACCGAAATTATGGATGAAAACAGAAGTCTAATGTCGAACACAACTTTTTTTTAGTTATGCAACACATCACGCTGAATTCACAGTACACAAAATGAATTAAGAATTATGTTAGGTTTTAAATATATGTTTTCCATATGAATATGAATAAAATACAGATTAAATGAATAGAATTAAAAACACACCGAATACCAAACTAACAGCCATCTTTTCCTGGTCTTGAATACCAAAAACCAAAAATCGTAAAGATGCATTGTAGACGCCATGTTTTTTTTTTTTGTGGCCAAATTTGGCGATTTTACTGGGCGATGAGTGGGTTGGTGTGTGTAGAATAATTATTGTTGTTGTAGAATTATCGATGTTGTTGGATATTCCATTTTTCCCATAGTCCGCAATAACCTTTCACCGGTTCTTTGGTGGAATTATATGGCGGCAGAGACAAATCACTATCTTCATATGGAATGCTCCAGAACTTTATAACAGAGAAAAATGCAAACGACGAAAATAAAATAGTCCTATTAATTGAATAGCAGAAAGGAGTTTTTATTATTGACTATTCCTTGCTGACTTTGTCAGAAAAATACACGTCCCTCGACATGACACAAAAATCAAAAAAAGGAGCAAAATGGCTCAAAAAAATTTTTTTTTCTTCTTAAATGATGCGGATGATCTCTCCCCAATTTCGGCCAAAATGATGCCAATTCAACACCGCGAATGCCGAGGTCAGTGGAAAAATCCCGCCAGCGGGAACCCAAGACGATCGCCAAACGTAGCGTGATTAGGAAGAACAGCCTAGGGATCTTAGGGCGCCAAGCAACGCTCAAGCTGGACTAAAGGTGAAAGATGGGGAGAGCAAAACGGCAACCCACGGATGGTCAGCGCGGGAAGATTCAAGGTGACTTGGACATAGACAAGCCCCATTCCATAAAATAAGGCGTCAGGAAGCCGGCAATTTCTGGCATTCCCTTTTACATAGAATGTGGCTATACCACACCCACACCCAGAGCCAGAAAAAAAAATTTAACCAGAAGAAACAAAAAAAAAAAAAATTTTTTTTTTTTAAATCAGTCGAGGAACGGTAAAAGTACAATGTAGTTGACTGTGGCAGAGGAAAAATACAAAAAAAAAAAAAAAACCTGCCTCACAAACGATGAGTCATGATCACTTAGTTGAATCCAGAACAGATACAAATTCATTCACAATAGATAATTTTTAAACTGAAAAAAAAATTAAAGTTAAGATTTTCAATGATGTACTAAGTGGTTAATTATTGACATAAATTCACAAATGACAAATATAATATTTAAATTCAAAACAAAACAAATGCTATTAAATTGCATTTTGTATAAGCAGCAAGTTGAACAAAAACAAATAAAAAAAAATCCTATGCTATCAAATTACTATTATATATTTCCTATACATAGGAAAGAGTGCAAAAACTTATTTAAATTGAAACTCGAAGTTTAATAAAATTCCACCTTATAATTTCAAAAAGATACATTCAATATGTAAATACCACACGTCTGTGATATGGTGGATTACTTTCAATAATGCTAATATTTTGATGCATTTGAAATATGTTGCACAAAAATTTAAAACGAAGAATTTTTCAAAGAACTGAATTGACTATAAAAATACCTTGTTTCAAAAGGTTCAAATTAAAAGTTAAGGACATGCATAAACACAATATTATTCATAATAGTTGAAAACTGTTGAAGACGCAGAAAAAAGAAGATAAGTCCTTGGCATGAAAATATTAATACGATGAATCAGTTCTTTTGAATAGACATATAAAGTGTATGGTGTAGTTTTTATCAGAAGAGCACTTAAGGAGGCACAAAATTATGGAATATTATGCTTGATGACATCAGAATAGTATCTGAACTTAATTTTCCTGCAATAGAATGCATGACGATAAGTTCTTTGTGAGAAAAGTTCATCACATTTAAATCATCTTGCTTGAATCGAAGTTACTTTTTGTGTTTCGGACTTTCGTCGAACATAGACCGTAGAATGTAATGAAGACGCAAGAACTAATAATAAAATTCAGTTTGATGCCTGATGAGAAATCAAAGAGTCTGTAGTTTACCATTATACCTTCATATTGGTGCGATAAATTTTGTTATGCATGTGACATAGTGTTAACAATACAGCTCAGTAACAAATTTCTATTCCATAAACATACACAAATATGCAAAAGAAAAACAAAAAAAATGCGTATTATATAAGTATCAATCCAATCATATTAATAAACACAGAATAATATTATTAAAACAAGAGTATTCTTTTGATGTAAATACATCAATAAAGAGTAAAAAAAAACATGTTGAAGGAACTGCAGCATAGAAAAGGATGAAAACAATGACTAATTGATCAGATTAGCCATATCAGACAATAGAAGCGTCTGAAATGTTACCCAAATTATGACTTTATGTCATGTAATTTAGTAGGATGAGCATATAAATAACATATTCTTGACTATAATATACAAAATTTGAACTATAATATAGTAAAATTGACTACAATACAAAAATATCATGTTTTATATGAATATTTCGACACACTTTAGCGTTCAATTTCTCTTTACAACATTACAAATATTTTATAATAAACAACGCTCGATATACAATCATTATGTTATTAACTACGTGGCCTTAGAAAATACCTTTTTACAGGAAATGGAACAGTTTCATTATAGTTTTTACCCTCTGTTTCCTGAAGATCAGATCTCCTTGACTGAATTTTTCTCAAACGATCAATATGCATCTTTAAAAGTGGTGAGAAGTTGTCATTTAATTTTTTTATACTATATGTTACCTTGGAATTACATTCAACAATTTCAAATGGACCATTTAATTTTTGGTTGAATTGTTCACAGGATTTTACATAAACTATATCACCAATTTCCAGAGATCTTAATACCTTATTTTTATTGTAGTTCTCACTTTGCTTTGATTGAGAAGCTGTTAAGTTTTCATAAGATTTTTGAAAAGTTTTATTTAGAGAATATAATAAATTAGATACATAAAAGGATTTATCAAAATTTAAAATTTCTATATCTTTTTCAAAAGTATCAAATAAAAGAGAGTGTTCTCTACCGAAATGTAGCATATTTGGAGAAAACCCTGTTGCTGGATGAGGTGAGTTATTATACATATGCTTATGTATAAGAATTGCAGACTTAAAATTATGACCATCACTTAGTAGGGAATATATAGATGCTTTCAAAGACGAATTTACACGTTCGCTAATTGCATTACCTTGTGGATGGTAAGGAGTTAAATGTGCAATTTTAATCCCTAACATTTTATTAAATGCATTAAAAGCTTCAGCTATAAAACATTTTCCATTGTCACTTAATGTGACTGATGGGCGACCATAGATTGAAATGTATTCAAATAAACATTGGGTTATGGTCTGTGACGACATATTAAAAATAGGGAATAACTCTAAGTGACGCGTAAAGTGATCAATTATGGTTAGTATATACTGATTATTTTGAAACGGACCAACAAGATCTAATGCTATCACCTGAGATGGAGCAGTTGGAATGTAAGACTTTTGCAAGGGAGCAGGATGAATTGCATGTTTCTTTTGAGTCATGCACGTATGACACGAGTTAATATAGTTCGATGTATCGGAAAACATACCTTTCCAATAATAACGTGCAGAAATAAAATTATATGTTTTATGAATTCCAAGATGATTATAGTGGTATAACTTAATAATTTGTTCATGAAGTGATTTAGGAGCAACAATGATGTGAACTGAATATTTCTTATGTTTGGTGACATTGATCCGACATAGAATATTATACATATCATGCATGTAATACTTAGATGTTGAATTGTCTAATTTCATGTTGTTTAACTTTTCAATGATGTTAGAAAGTTGTACATCTTTCAATTGTTCCTCTCTAATATTATCTAATGAAATTCATTATCAGAAGAAAAAGAAGTCACATCACAGATTCCCTGGCTTTCTAAATGATTATCCGAATTTGAAGTTTGCATGGAGTGGTCATTAAAGACAATTGGTAAAATTTGGGATGTGTCTTTTAAAATAGATAGGTCAGAATTTATATCTATTTTAATTGGGGACTCCTCAAGTCTAGAAAAATAATCAGCAAGGACATTATGTTTACCTGGGATATGCTTAAATGTGAAACTATATTCACTAAGATCCATCAACCAACGGGTGGTTACATTAGCAGGAGAAGAAGTCTTTTTATAATATTGCAAGGGTTTGCAATCTGAGAGGACTATAAATTCTCTATTGTATAAATGCTGTTTAAATGCCAATACAGCACGGTGTAATGCCAAAAGTTCCAATTTAATTTGCGGATATAGTTTTTCAGCTCCAGAAAGAGTTTTGCTGAAGTAAGCTACAGGACAAAGTTTGTTTTCAAAAGGTTGAAGTAATACGCCTCCAATTGCTATATTACTAGCATCGGTGTTCAAAAAATCCGGAAGTCTGACAAAGGGTTCACTGAAAAAAATTTGTTGTAATGCATGAAAAGCATCTTGCTGTTCACTTCCCCAAATAAATTTCACTTTAACTGAAGTTAAGCATGTTAAAGGATAAATAAGTTTGGCATAATTCTTTATAAGACCTCTATAATAATTTGCAATACCTATGAATCTTTTCAGTTGTCTTTTATTTTTAGGAGTTGGAAAAGATGTAATTTTAATAATATTTGAAGTTACAGGCTTAATGGTGTTCTGAGAGACATGAAAACCTAAATAATCTATTGATTCAGCATGAAAGGAACACTTACTTGGAGAAAGTGTAAGGTTGTGTTTTGATAATACTTTCAATACAACGTTAAGATGTTGTAATGTTTCGTCAAAATTATGAGTAGCCAGAAGAAGGTCATCTTGATATGCATAGAGACCTGGAATGTTTGCTTCTTGCACAACGGAATCAATTAACGCCTGAAACCATGAACTAGCTGATTTTAAACCAAAAACCAGTCTTTTATTTTTATAAATACCCCATGGGGTGGTAAAAGCTAAGATTTCCTGATATTTTTCAGGCAGATCTATTTGCCAGTATGCTTTTGAAAGGTCTAAAACTGTAAAATATGAAAATTTTGATAAATTTTGAATAATATCGGATATTTTAGGTAGGGGATAGGCGGAGCCTTTAATCACAGTATTCAGGAGTCTAAGGTCTAAAGCTATACGAAATGTTTGTTTCCCATCTTTGGTTGGCTTCTTTTTTACAAGAAGCATTGGAGCAGCCCAATTTGTGGCAGCTTTTTCAATTAGACCAGCTTCTTCAAGGTCTCTAATTTGGGAATAAGCTTCGTCTTGGAGAGCTTGGGGAATAGGAAAAGGTAAAGTTTTAATCGGAAAGTCAGAAACGAGTTGTATTGAAGGGACAACTTTATCGGTATGACCTAAAGTTTTTAGCGACTTCAAAAACGCAGAAAAATTTTGTAGTAAAAGATCTGAAATGGCAGTTCTTTGCTGATCACTGAGATGTTCAAGATTAAAATCATCTTTTGATACTTCAGATTTTCTGAGGTCTATGATTTCCTTTAAAACAGAGATCAAATTTACATTTTCTTGAGAATTTATATTATTAGTGAATTCATTACTTTGATGAAGTTCCTGAATATAATCAAAATTAGAAATTATTCCAATGCCCTGACCTTTACTTAAATTTACAATATTTTCGGAATTATTTTGCATGAATACATAGAAAGAAAACCGTGAATTATCGTTGGTACCTTTGAATGGGGTAGGAGCTATTATTGAATCAAGACATTCAATATTTTTAATTTTATCATTTGAAAATTCGAAAAGACAATATTGAGATGCGTGGATATAATGTGTATGAACTTCAAAAAACTGGCATTCTTGCGGATGTAAAGTTATCTTCTTTGATAGAAAGACTCGAGCAGACTCGTTCATTTGAAAATTTGAAGTAGTTTCTCTTACAGTCAAGTCTGGAGATGTTATTTCATATTCGAAACTATTGTCATTTTGCTCTAATTCTAATGGCATATTGGGGTTATATGCATTGTTTTGATATTGTTCAGAAGGTTCATTTATGAAGAAATCTATGCCTTGAATGGTTATTTTGTTTTCATGAGGTGTGAGAGAGAGATGATTCTTTCGAATAAAGTCACATCCCAGAATACCATGAAATTTGGAGGATACAAAGTCCGTTGTAAAAAAAATTTTGCCGAAATGATTTATCAAACATTTTAAAAGGTATTTCAACACATGAGTAATAATTAACTTTAGAATTTAAGGTTGAGATCTGCAATTGACGAGAAAGATATTTGGCTTTAATATTGTGTTTGATATTATTGAAAATTTGAACATCAATCAAACTTATAGAACTACCTGTATCACAAAGCATTTTAAAAACCTGATTATTAATTTTAACATTGACTATGAGCAAAGTATATTTATTATTATCTAAAGCACTTACATTTTCAGTTTGGCAAGGTGTTAAATTTACAGGATTATTATTTTCTAAGTGAATAATATTAGAATCATCATTGTAATTATTCTGGATCATTTTCTTACATACAAAGGGATTGGCATTAGGATTCAATGTAGATTCAAGTCGAAAGTTAGCCGTTGATGCGGGGTAGGATGTTACGTGAGGATTATAGCCATCAGCACTCCATATCCTCTCTACTCGTTTAAATTAACTTTATTATTTTTCATGTCGGCCTGGAACTTGAAGCAGTTTTTTAGAATATGGTTTGACTTGCCCCAATATTGACAAAAAACTTTGGGTTTATTAATGAAATTCCGACGGTCATAATTTGAAAAATATTTAGAATTTTGACGATTGTATTGATAATTTTGATGTCCTGCTTTCCGAGGATACCATTTAGCTCGTTTTTGTGTAGACTTCTCATTTTTCACCCTGTCACTTTGGATGTTATTTACAGCTTGATTTTCAGATGCTTTGTGTAATATTGAATCAAACTTTGATTCAATATTACGAATGGATTTTTGGAGAGCATCAATATTATGTGCATAGGAAGATGTGATATGATTTTGAGAAATATCCAGTAATGTTTGCGCGCGCTCTGTTGCAATATGATATTTATTGACATTTTCTTTTTCTAAATCTATTCTTATGTAATCTGGTAATGCTTCCAATAATTTTGCTAATTTAATTGAGTCTAAGGCGTTTTTGTCTGTAATTGTGGGATATATATCAACTACCAGACAATCAATTTTGTGGGAGAGCTGAATTACCGATTCACCAGCTCCCAGTTTTAAATTCTGATATTGAAACTGCGATGCCGCAAGTGATTGTTTTCTGAGGTAAAATGCAAATTTTTCTTTGATATCACACAACTTTATATTTTGATTTTGCAATTCCGGACAGGTAATAAAATAGTCTTTCGCTTTACCCTCAATCTTATTTAAGAGATGGGAAATAATTTCACTATCCGTTATTATTTAATTGAAGCCTTTCCAGGTTTCGGAAAAAGAACTCCAACTGACTAGGCGATCCATCGAAAGCGGGAATGTTACCAGCCATAATATTAGTAGATAAATTATGACAAAGAGTAAAATTCGAAGATCTTGAATTTGGCATAGAGACAACTACATATATTTACATAAGACATAGAAATACCGAACATGCACATAACAAAATAAATTTAAAAAAATATTACTTCATATTATTACAAAAATACTTAACAATGGAATAGAGCTGCATTGTTAATACTAATTTAATATCAGATTGAAAAATTGGAAAAAAAAGGACAAGTAATAATTATTGTAGCATTGAATAATTAATTATACATTTCAAACCATAAAAATTGAATAACAATTTATATGAGGGAAAAACTACTTCAATCTGGTTTGCCCTGACTTTAGTGTTTTTATGGCGTTAATTTTCTTGCACCCCATTGGTGCACGTGATTTCTGACGTTAGTACCCAGCACTATTCCAGAAATTTGCATCTTAGCTGTTCTTTTGGTTTCCAGTCTCCTAGGTCAGGTTTTTTTTTCTTATCATTTTCTCGGATTTAGTAAGTAGTTTTTTTGTTCTTATTATTTTCTGGGATTTAGTAATTTAGTTATGGTGGGTGTAGTTATTTCGGTTCTTACTATTTTTGAAATTTTTAAAAAGTATCAGAATATTTTAAATCAAACAAGATGTGTTGGTTTGGAATATTTTGTTTTTGTTCTCATCATTTTCTGCTATTTAGTTAATTTGGTTATGGCGGGTGAAGTTATTTTGGTTCTTACTATATTTTAAATTGTTAAAAAGTATTAGGATATTCTAAATCAAACAAGATGTTTTGGTTTGGAACATTTTTGTTTTGTTCTTATTTTTTAGGATTTAGTTAATTTAGTTATGACGGTTGAAGTTATTTCTGTTCTTATTATTGAAATTGTTAAAAAAATATCAGGATATTCTTAGGTGTGATTATCAAGATATTCTTAGGTTAGATTTTTTATAATCTTATTGCTTATTAAAATGCTATATGTTGTGTTTATTCTGTTGATATATATTATTAATATTAGTAATCAGTTATTTATTTTTTTTAAATAACGTAAAAAAAGATCATTTTTATGCTAATTTAATTTTAATAATGCTTTAAATTGTTAATCTGTTTTTTTCTTTTAAAGTTTAGTTTTGTTAATGTTGTGTTTCAAATATGCCATGTGACTGCCACCATGATTGTTTTGGTGATCTTTCGAAAAACGCGTACCGCAGCCATGTTTTTCTACTTGGCGATTTATCAAAACACGCGTTTTTCTGTTGGTTTAAAAAATATCAGATATAATGATCTGTTAAAAATAATAAAAAGCCGTTTGTAATATCTGTTGAAATTCAAACAATTAGACTGAATTTGTTACAATAAAGAATAAAAAAGGAAACAAACTATGTATGAATTATTTAAAAATTAAAAAAAATGTAAGTCTTTTATGAGACGAACTAAGTAGCTTTCAGAATTTTACTTATTCTCTCTCTCTCTCTATATATATATATATATGCGTCTATCTGTTAGAGAATAAATGAATTCATAAAGATATTAATGCGCTTCATAGGAATTAAAAAGAGAAGAAGAGAGTTTAACATATTCATACACCAAATAGTCTGACTGTATTTTTAACAATATTCAAGAAATTTGAATTGTTACAATGAATGAAACCGTACTTGTATAATTTTTTTTATTCCGCTCCTTGTGAGAGAAACATGTAACTGAATATTGTATAGGATATTCAGTTACATATTTCTCTCACTTGTACGACGCTTTTTTGAGTTGAGAGGTGTGCAATTTCTTCCCAAATGAACAACTCCAATTTCGTCAAACGAACTAAGTAGCTTTCAGAATTTTACTTATTCTCTATCTATATATAAATATGCTTGTGTGTGTGTGTGTGTTTGTGTCTAATATATTTAAATTTCATCTAAACAAAACTAAAGAATTTTACCTAGATTTAATTCTTTACTGTGATACCCTTTTACTATAATCATATAATATTTACATAATACCATAGAGATATTATGATATATACTGATGGTTCCAAGTTGAATGGGCGTCTTGGTTTTGCATTTTTGGTTGTTATGAAGGATAAAATCGTACACAAAGAATTATATAATATGGGGAATACTGGTACTGTTTTTCAGTCCGAACTTTTAGCCATTTCTAAAGCAGTGGACTTCTCCATAAAAAATAATTTTATCAATGTATATATTAGAACGGATTCACTTTCGGCTCTTCAAGCTCTGTATAGGGAAAGCAGTAATGCGTTAGTTACTAGTATTAGGGAAAAAATAAAAAATAGTAATGTTACCTTCGATTTATCTTGGGTTAAAGCCCATATAGGGGAATTCTATAATGAAACGGTTGACATTTTGGCCAAAGAGGCTACTCAAAAAACAAATATTGATTTTGTGGTTGGTATGTCTATTAGACAATCGAAAAAAAAATTTTGATTATACTCTCAATTTATGGCAACAAAGGTGGGATGAAGAAGATGTGGGCAGGCATGTATATTTGTTTTTCCCCAAAGTAAGTATAAAAAGACTGGAAGGGAATTTCTTTTTAAATCAAATTTTTTCTGGGCATGGGGCTTTCCCTATTCACCAGGCCAGATTTTTCAATAAACCTAGGTTATGTTGGTGCCAAAAGGAAGTTGGAACTATATAACATATAATTTATGGTTCTGAATTGGTTAATGATATAAGAATAAGGTATTTTCCTATAAATTTTATTAATGTAGATATAATTAATCTTTGTAATTCTCCTAAGTCTCGTTCTGGTTTGTATGCTATAATGGAATTTTTTGTTGAAAAATCTTTGGATTGAAAATGTAATTTTTGCTTTGTGTTTTTTGGTTTGTTCTATTTAAATTGTTTTTATTATTATCTTGGTTTTGGCTTGTGGTTCATGTAATGTTTGTACTATTTGCTGTTAACTCAACTTATCTCAACTATAAATAAAAAATAAAAAAAATGATCTAAGTCTTTCCGAACCCTTCCGCTTTTTAATACAGTGCTTAAACTCTCCAGTTAGAATATTTTTTACTTTTTTGTAAACTTTTATATGGTGTTCCTTAAGTTCTATTTAGGATTGCTGTCCTGACGATTAGTTATTATTCCCCGTATGGCTAAAGCTGGGTGGGGTGTAGAAGTTACTTACTATAATCATGACAATCAAATTGGCTGGCAAAAAAATAAGGCACTATATAAGCTAATGTAAAAACATTTGGTGGCAGAAAGACAACAACACATTTAACAACGACAAATAACATTTTTTTTTCAAGTATTATGACGTATTCCTTTAACTATCTCATTTAATCATTTCCTATTTTAAATTCTTTAAATATCGTCAGCAATATTTTCTTACATTTAATCACGGAACTTAGATATTACGTAAATAATTTTCTTTTATATTTGGCTTAAATAATAGATTAGCTACATATGGGATAATTTTAAATTGAATCATCGATTATTTTTTGTTGCAATGGAAATTTATCCCCGGTATTAACAAAAAATTCTTTTCATAAAAGTCTAGGAGTCTATTTCACGGACTAATAAATTTCTAGCATTTAAGTTATATATCTTTGAAAATTAAGAAGTCTGTTCGTCTGTGTGATTTTTATACATAACTACACAGTTTGCAATCGATTCGCTAAATTATGGACATCATTCATATATACCGCCAAATAGTCACTGTCAATTTTAACCCCTGATGTCCATCCTATCACGTAATATGACAAGATAAATTAAGGATGGCAACTAACATGAGGTCAATAAAGATAAACAAATTATTGAGAGCACATTTACCAACCCAAAAAACACCATTTTTTTCCTGCCTCATAGGGTACTTTATTAAAAAAAATTAAAAATTTTACTGATCCTATGCTAGTATATATATATATATATATATATATATATATATATATATATATATATATATATATATATATATATATATATATATATATATATATATATATATATATATATATATATATATATATATTGTTGTAATGTACTTACAACCTGTACACCAGTGTTCGTTACAAGGGGGAAACACAGAAAGAATATAATACTTTATATTGAGATTCAGACATTTATTCTGTACATTCATTTACAAATAGATCCTTGGTTATCATATATCATAATCATCAATTATTTATGTCTTCTATTTACACTATAATTATTACAATTCTCTTTATAAGGAGTTATTATTTAGTAACAAAGATACATTATGAACAGAGGCCTAAGTTAAGTGACTGTAAATATTATTTTATAAATTACCTCCATGAAAGGCACAGGGGAGTAGGCAGGGGCTTTTCTCATGCTATGCGTCGGTCTTCAATTGGTGCAGAGGGTCAGGTAGAGGCTTTCCACATGCGGTGAGTCGGTCCGGGTTTTCGGGCGCACGGGACTAGTCGGTGCTGGTGGATTCTTGTCCCACTTCTCTCGAATCCCGACTTCAACTCCTCTCCTTAATTTCGTTTCCAAACTCCTCACCACGGTTCCAACGACCCTTTTTTCTTCCTCTCCAATCGCTGGTTTTCGGGAAATTTTTCCCACATCTGCCTCCCCTTCGGGAGTGTAGGTGGGCTCATTAAAGTAGCCCCTTTTGTGCAAGCTGACATTGCTTTTTAGCCCCTGCTCCCATAACTCACGGTTACATCTCTGTGCGAGCTTGACCATTACGCTGCCATTCCGTGTTCTATACCTTCTCTGCAGGGGTCCCTAAACTTGACGTGAACAATTGGAGTCCTAAATTCCTCTAGGAAAATCCTCCCACAGCTGTGCATGCACGTGCAGATCACCGTGGGAAAGTACCTCGGCACACACACACACACACATATATATATATGTATATATATATATATATATATATATATATGTATATATGTATGTATGTATATGTATATATATATATATATGTATATATATATATATATATATATATATATATATATATATATATATATATATATTAGAGAGCGATGGGGAATAAAAAAACAGAAGCGAAGTCAGCACGAATAACAAATCGCAGGAGGCATGTGGTAGAATCATAGACAGTTACTACACAAAGAATATTTGAGGCAAGCGGGAAGCAAGAAAATCTCTCATGTTGAAAATACTTGAATTTCTATTCAATACATCCCTGTGATCGTCCAAAGAACCTCTTGGGCTGACCATCCTAAAGCGTGAAGCAATACAATGAAATGAGAGAAGCGAAAATACGATTTATGTGAATTCCGAAGGTGGATAGTTACAGGAAGACATTTCAGCAATACGATTTGAACCCCAATTTCTGTGAGAAGTAGCTCGCTGCCTTTTCAATCATTGTTGGTCCGAATATGGTTGGGTGAAGATGGTAACTCCTCATTGCTCTGAAACATTTTTATGGATTGATGCATTGATGTTCCTAGCGTTTGAAATCATCTTTAAACACTAAGTTCTGATCTTGTTACCCCTAGTGCTATTTATTTTATAAAATAAATAGAAAGAATAAAGTAGAGAGTAGCGATTCAAACCAACCAATCATCCAATCAACCTTGCTATCTTTACCAATGATGTTTCTAGCCGTTTGAAACCAACTTTAAGCAGTAAGTCCAGATCTCGTTAGCCCTAGTGATATTTATTTCATAAATTAAATAGCAAGAAAGTGGACAGTAGCACTCCAAATTATCCAATCTACTTATTCGGGAAAAATAAGCATTGATGTTCCTAGCTGTTCGAAATCTACTTTAAGCAATAGGTCCTATCTCGCTAGCACTACTGCTATTTATTTTATAAAAAAAGCACTAAGGCTCTATTATAAAATAAATAACGCTTGCAATTTTTTATGGAACAAATAGCAAGAAAGTAGACCGTAGCGCTCTAAACTAACCACCTTTATGCCGTAGGTTCTTATCTCGATATCCCTAGTACTATTTATTTTATAAAATAAATAGAAAGAATAAAGTAGACAGTAGTGCTTCAAACCAATTAATCAACTTATTCGTGCAACTATTACCATTGATGTTTGTAGCAGTTTGAAATCAACTTTAAGCAGTAAGTCCAGGTCTCGTTAGCAATAGTGATATTTATTTTATAAATTAAATAGCAAGAAAGTAGACAGTAGCATTACAAACCAACCAATCTACTTATTCGTGCTAAAGTAAGCATTGATGTTCCTAGCTGTTCGAAATCAACTTAAAGCAATAGGTCTTGCCTCGATAGCACTACTGCTATATATTTTATAAAAAAAAGCACTAAGGATCTAATATAAAATAAATACCTTATAAAATAAATAGCGTTTGCCATTTTATATGAAATAAATAGCAAGAAAGTAGACCGTAGCTCTCCAAACTAACCATCTTTATGCAGTAGCTTCTGATCTCGTTATACCTAGTGCTATTTATTTTATAAAATAAACAGCCATTATAAAGTAGATAGTAGCGCTTCATTCCAACCAATGAACTTATTCGTGCTACCGTTACCATTGATGTTTCTTGCCGTTTGAAACCAATTTTAAGCAGTAAGTCCAGATCTAGTTAGCCCTAGTGATACTTATTTAATAAATTAAATAGCAAGAAAGTAGACAGTAGAATTCCAAACCAACCAATCTACTTATTCGAGCTAAAGTAAGCATTGATGTTCCTTACTATTCGAAATCAACTTTAAGCAATAGGTTCTACCTCAATAGCACGACTGCTAATTATTTTATATAAAAAAAGACTAAAACTCTATTATAAAATAAATACCACTTATAAAATAAATAGAGCTTGCCATTTTTTTATGAAATAAATAGCAAGAAAGTAGACCTTAGTGCGGCAAACTAACCAATCTTTTATTATTGTATTCACGCCAGATTTTTATTCGAAATGAAAATCAAATTTTACAAATCGATATATTACAGGAGATATTTTAGACCGATAGTAACATTTTTCATTTTATAAAATAATGACTTATTCCCAGGTGTTTTGAATTTATTATTTTTTAAAATAAATAGCATTTTTCTTGTTTCGAAGAATGCACCTGAAATAACTTATCTCAGGGGAGTTTCGAAATAGACTCGGAATCCCTTTAAAACTTATTATTTGAACTCACGGATCTGACATAAAGGTAATTTGTTAGCGAAACGTCGACTGCCAGGGGGAATTTTAGAATTATTTGATAGCTACTCAAATAATGATAAGTAGAAAAAAAGAAAATGCTTTCTAAATGCATTTTACTGAAACCAATTACAGAAGATAATTTCAAAATCACACACATCATCTCCTGAATGAAAATGGAACAATTTTATTAAAATTATCGACGTTTTAAATGCTAAAAATAAATTCTTAGTTTTGAGATGTTGCCATTTAAATTTTGAGAAATTCCTTTGCAAAATGTGAATTTGAAATTCGTAAAATACATACAACACAAGTCAAAAATTCAAAACACATGAAGTGATAATTTTATTGTTTCAGAGCAGATATGTATATATATAATATATATATATATATATATATATATATAAAAAAATATATATATATATAATGTATGTATATATATATATATATATATATATATATATATATATATATATATATATATATATATATGTATATATATATATATATGTATATATATATATATATGTATATATATATATATATATATGTATATATATATGCATGTATTATGTAATGCGTGCAGGCCAAATTTTTTATGTATGTATAATAAGTAGCGATATATATATATGTATATTATGGATATCGATAAATATATAAGGATGTAATATATATTGTATATATATATATATATATATATATATATATATATATATATATATGTTTTGAAAGGCTGCTGGACTTTCTTCCGCTATGCTAGGAAGTGTTTTTTGAATTTTTCACTTGACTATAAAGGCTCATCTCTTCAAAGTATAGATGTGTTCTGTTGTAAAGTAAGTTTGATAGAAGGTTGCGTTTAATAAGCGTTTGTTTCCAGGGACGCAGTGAGAATATTTTAATAGTGGTTGTTCTTAACCATCTGCTCCTTTAATGTGCTTCATCTTTATATTTTGGTAGAGCCACTTGATTTCAGGACCAAGGGAGGATGCCATACATAGGACATGAACATTGTTCTTAGGATAGCTTATTCTTGAAAATGGATCAAAATCGTCTGCTTCGTCACAACATATATCTGACGTAAAATATTAAATAACCCAAAGTATCGTCTTAACAACTTTTCGAATAGTCCAAACTTTCTGACTGGAAAAAAAAAACTCAACAACATACGATGGTTTATAATGTAATATTTGTTGTAGAGCACCATATTAATCTTTATCTTGCCCCTCTAATGTACACAGACCTGCTAACTCTCTTTTCTCTTCTTCTTTTGTTAGTAGATAGTCTTTAGTACATACAATCATCATCTTTGTAGTCAGGCTGAAAAAGTAGCACAGTATCCAGCGTTTTCTCAGACTCACTTAAGCTTAATAAGAAATAATGTTAGAAACTGGTTGTCTCTTGATGAGTAATGCTGTACACAAAGATAACAAATTATAATGCTTTATACCAATTTTTGTGTTTGATGTCGACATAAAGAGAAACATGTCGGCTAAAGTCCTATTACATGTCCATGTTCTAAAAGTTGCGTGGACGTTGGTTATTCCAGAAAGTGTCCTGGAATTTTCCTGTTGACAGTATTTGCTCGTTTGTACTCAGTTTGGAGGTGTTTTGTTGTAAAGAACACTTACTTCTGAGTTCCATTTAATAAAGTTTTGTGCCTTATTGTAAAAATAAAGTTACGTTGGCCTAGTGCTTGAGAAAGGAGACATTAAAACTCATTAAAAAACACATTTACAAATATGTCTTGATTAAATAATTTTATACAATTAAATGCCTAAGGAATACAACTGGAATCAACTTATCATTTGTAGATATCGAATGACTGCTCTCGAGTCGGCGTCGGCCCTGAAAACAATATGGCGTTGATTTTCCTCTTTCTCTTGTCGCTCCAAATGTCTATCCCGCAAGCAGTGGATACCAGCAGCGTTCACTCTCTTCTCTCCTCTGGTAACAACCTTGTCCCCTAAAAAAATCCGACTCCGCGGAGTAAATAAACATGACTCCATTCAGAACCGAGGATTCAGAATCTCGCCAAACCAACGGCCCTTCTATTGTTTGGGAGAAATCTGAATTTTCTTCTAGTTCAAACCGGTCCGTACTGTATGTCTTTGACAAAGGCTTACGAGAAGGGGTAAAAAAGTCAGAAACGAATGTAGCTTATAGTTACACTTATATAACTATCTTTTCATTGTGTTTCCTCGTGACAATATATATAAATGTGTGTGTGTGTATACAATATTGAGCGTGTATTCGAGGTATATTTCTATTCCAAATTCGTAACACACCCACACACATACATATATAATTATTTATATACACCTATGTTTATTGCTACGAGCGTACGGGTTAACAGATAAAATGGATTTTCAAACACAAAATAAAGCAGAAGTTTAATTCCTAAATTTGTAGAATGCAGATAAATACTACTAATCAAGAAATAATCCTTGTTCAATACAGCAATACAAGAGTGTAATACAGAAAAAAAATGTACTATAATACAACAAATGGGGCAAACTATCAAACTTTAGACTAGAGAGCTGTTTACCGCACATCTACTCTGAACAACTTTTCGATACAACTAAACTGACTAACAAGTTTGGACATTTTTTCACAACATAGAAGCATCTGGTAAATACCAGATACCAAAAGTAGTTCCAAAGCAATTCAATGTTACCGACTTTGATATTTTAATAGAGGTAGACTTTGCAGAAAAGTTTATTACCAAATATTTCTCCACGGAAACATCGCCAACGAGCCAATATCTCGCCAATTTCACAGAGATATCACAGAAACATTATGTAAACATTAGGCTTACTGGAGGTCCCATATTCGAGGTATATTTCTATTTCAAAATCGTTACACCCCCACACACACATCTATATATAATTATATATATACACATATATGTATATGCACACACAGATTATATATGTAATCAATATTTTATAAAACTCCTTGACAAGGAGAAAGCTCAACAGCTAGGAGTAATAAAAATGCAGTCGACCCGACATTGAAGAGAACGGCACCAGTGTAATTGAAACTTTAGTCCAGAGCTGCTACAACGGGCATCTTTTCTACTTAACGACAGACAAAGGACAAGCCACAAAAATCACTCTGCTCGAACACAGGTGCACCCACGAGCGAATACAAAAAGAATTTTCCCACGGTAAAAAAAAAAAAAAATTAATAAGCGAATTAAATGCAAGATCAGCAAAAACGGGAAACAATTTGCTGCCGACAGCTGGGAAACGTGCTGAATTGACAGAAAGTTTAAATTTTTAGGATAGAAAGCTTTGGGAAGAATGTTAAGTGGAAAATACTGCTTTGATTAAACTATTTAGAGGCTGGGAAAAAGATTTTAAGGAATTAGAATGAGAGAGAGTAGATTTTTAAGGAAATATTAAAGTTAAATAATTTTGATATATATATATATATATATATATATATATATATATATATATATATATATATATATATATATATATATATATATATGTCAGGTCTAAAAAAAGGGGGTAGTTGGAAATTATTACGATTAAAACGATTCTAAAAAGAGAACTCTTTTATAATAAAAAAAAATAAATGAAAATGACCCACGCTCCCGTAAGCTTTCAGGATAATCCGGTCAGGCGGAAGCATTTCTCAGCTATTTGATGAGCTTGCAAACAGATAAGTTTGATTTGGTGCGTGGACATGGAGCGGTCAATACCTTCACGCATAGATCCGGGTCAATTAATGAAAATGGCGCATGTTGCTTTCCTTAAGAACGATGAGTTAATAAAAGTTGTTATTATCAAGAAGACTGTTTTCCATTCGCCTTAACTCTGGATCACGACTTTACACACACACACACACACACACACACACACACACATACACACACACACACACACACACACACACACACACACACACACACACACACACACACATACACACACACATATATAATATATATATATATATATATACATATATATATATATGTGTGTGTGTGTGTGTAATATATATAAAAAATATATCAAATTTTGATGTTACACACACACACACACATATATATATACCCACACACAGCTATGTATAGTATATGTATTGTATTATCTATATGTATGTTTGTGCATATATAAATGTTGAATGCAGTATAATAGTATTCTAATTATTCACTATTTAAGCACAATTCTGAACTGTACCTGAAAGGAGAGTTGAATACTGTGTAATTCTTTGCTTGCCCTTGGAACCCATCTATGCTAATGACCTGTTGCACTGCACGTAAATTCTCAAGCTTCTCACTTGTTTTTATTATTTCCGGAAGTCTAGAACAGATAAGCTTTTAAAGCACTACGTGATGCCCAGTTAAATGGCCAATAAAATCGCCATTATTCGAGAGGATTTCAATGACCGTAGGGTTACTGTAACAAATTATCGACACTCACTGTTCTCTTTCGAGAAGCTTCTTTTTCTTATTTCGACGATAAATTTATGGGATTTAGCGGCTTAATCGGAAGCATTCAATTTGATGACATACTTTTCTTTTTTTTTTTTTGTTTTAATTGACAAAATAGCATTTTCTCTTACATGCAATAATTTATCTGTGCGTCCTATATTTACTAGTGTATAAAGTTTACATTTTTTTTTAAACTTAAGGCAAAAATTGAAGGTACGAATTATTTTTTCTTCTTCCTATATTTACAGGATACATGTATAATTAAATCAGGTAAGAAGGAAAGTAAAAAGGTATATATCTTTCTTATGAGACGTACTGTTGCATATGTATTTCATTCCTTTTGTGCATCCATTATGCAAAAGTACTACTAATACTTATTCTTAACTTTGAATACTGAATTTTTGTTTTGAAGCACAGTTTACATCGCATTATTAATCCTGCAGTATAACTAAACCCTTTCTCTCTTTAATTCCCTTATTGTCATAATAAAGTATCTTTTTATAGAATGAAGTGGAATAAAAATTACAATTGCGTGGAGAGCAAGCCATTTAAATGGAGGTGCTGTGCATGCTCATCCATTTCTGACCTGGGGTCATTTCTTAATGATCTCATACAGCCAATAACAAGTGTAAAAGGCTTCATTAGTCAGACGGTCATATTTAGAATGACATTGAAAGGCTTTTGATTGTGTCTATTAGCAATGGCTTTCCATTCTGGAAAGTGAATATTATGTCAAATTTTACATGTGCGTTATACATTAAGCTTTATAAATCTGTTATATCTATTATTTACGTAGAAATAATGCATTTTAAGTTTGACTTATAATGCATTATAAATCCGCCCGTGAATAACGCTTCTGACAAGGAATAAAGGCATTAGATTATATAACGTGTCTGTAATTAAACCTCCCTACTTTAGAGTTGTCTATAGTCGAAACTACAGATAGCATTTACTCCCTAGTTGAAGAAAATTTTTACAAGGCATGGTGAACATGACGGCCATAAATTTCTGGTATCATTTGAAATAGTAAGATTGCATATTCTACAGCTGGCCGTAATGTGACCGGAAATACTGAGAATATATTGTGAAATGCTGTTTTTCATATCAAATATAGTTGTTGGTTTCTTTATACTGATTGATTAGGTATTTCAAATATTCCTAAAGCCAAAAGTTGCAAAGGGCTGGGATGACCTCTGGAATCTGGGGTGACCTCTGTGACCTTTCCTAATGTGAGTGGCCTCACATTAGGAAAGTGGTATTTAATGACACGTTCTTCTATAAAGTGATTTTTGAGAACGTTCGTAACAGGAAGGTTATTGTGTACATCAATGGTTTAAATATTTGTTTTAAAAATATCGTTTGTCATTAGCTTTATTTTAATTTTTCTTTCGTGGTGTGGCAGCTTTTGAAAAGAAAGAATGATAAGTTTTTCTGATTAGATTGAAGTATTGCAAGATAATAGAAAGCATATATATGAAATTAATAAAAGAAATCCTTTGGTGTTTTTGTCATATTTTCCATGAAATCGTCTATGTCATGCAATATTTGAATAAGAAAACAATAAAGGCTAATGTGTGGAGGGGCTCTATATTAACTTTCGGCTTTGGGGACATTTGAAGCATATAGTCAGACTTGATAGACCAACAACTATATCTGATAGGAAATAGGGAATATCACGACATGTTCTCAGTATTTCCCGGATGCACTGCGACAAACTGTAGAACATATTTGTTAGATTAATTTCGCCACTGAAAGATAGATGGCGCTATTGATCGGTGGGAAAAACAAACTTTGGGAAATAGAAAAAACCGTTGGACATTCGGCGTCGGTTTTAAAATGTTATTCCTGTATTCTATTCTTATTCATATATGAAACGGATTTAAAGCGTAACATAATTCATAATTCTGTATTCATGTCTGAGTTTATTCTCTATGTGTCTTGAAGTATTGTGTAATAAAATGTGTGTGTTCAACAGCCGTGGTTTGGTTTTATACTGTCGTCATGAGAATCCCAGCATAAACAAAAGGTAAGAAGTTACCTTATTTACTTCTTCAGTAATATTGAACATTTACATATCATTTAACCTCAGGAAAATACTTAAATTAAAGTCTAAATTCATTAACTATTTTATCCAATATTATATTACGATTTAAAATGATAACTGAAAATGATGGTTATTTTGTTGAACCTATGTTAATGTAATAATTTTTTCAACTAGAGTACTTGTGGGCTAAATGTATAATTTATCCAAAACGCCCTCTAGTGGTTAAATTTTAAACTTTTTTTAAAAAAATTCACTTGAATTCCAATGTTTTTTTTATGTCCTTCACAGCATTTCATCACTTTCTCAACAATAGTTATGTAAACAGTTAATGTTAGCAGCTTTTAACTAAGAGAGTGTAGCTATGAAAAACTCATATATTTGTTATAAAGATTGCTAAGAAGTTTAGATGTTAATTGTACATGTAGACAAATACACTAAAAGAATCACAACCATGAACATCCATACAACAAACAAAAACATTAACATTTACTCCAAGATAAAATTCCACTTTCCTTTTTCTCTTAATCAGTGTTCCAGTGCGTCTCCAACATTTCAACAATAAACCAATAAAAAGCCAAAACAATCGGAATTACTCCCATACATCTTAGAAAATATCTTCCTTTTAAAGAATGAGATTGGAAACATGTGGAATACAGCAGGGATTCAGAACATAAGTCACGCTTTCGAAATGAGTCTTTTGAATTCCCTCGACTCATTTCGTTCGGTATCGGTGGAAAGGAGAGACGTTTCTGAGAAAATTCTTCGACACTGTTTCGTTACGAATTTTGTTTGCCCAGACATTTCGGTCCGGAGAGACCACCTGGAAGTTGAAGCTTTGTAATGTTTTGAGGAAGCATCTGTAAAGTGACTGGTTAGTTCAAAAATGATTTCAATTTTTTAAAAACTTTTTGCAGATATATAAAATAAATAATATATATAATTATAAATAAATGTATATAATTATATACAGTTATTTATAATTACATATATATAATTATAAATATAAATAACTGTAATATAATTATGTATATAATTATAAATAACTGTAAAGATATTTATATTTCTTGAGTGGGAAATTATAAGTAATATTAATTCTTAAATTATATTAGTTTTCATACATAATGAAATTTTCATAGTACATATATAAATAACTCTATTTTAGGTTTGAAACAAAATATATGTGTATACCATTTTTAAAATTTTATTTAGTGTAATAATAAATTTTTAAAATAAGTAAAAATTCTAATAAATACTAATTATTATTTTTTAAACTAATTGTACTAAAAATGACGCGTGTATTATTTTTACGCATAGTATGCTCAGTTTTACCCTTTGTGTACCCATTAGACTGGACAATTCGGCATAAAATTTCATTTGAATATAAAACTTCATAGTTATCAGCATTCATGAATAATTGAAGTTAAAAATATAAGCATTCATGAAAAATCATATGAAGGCAACTCACGACTTTCTTATACGTTTATTGAATTATACAGAATTTTTTGCATTGTACTTGCCATACTTTATGAGAATTATGATTTGCACATTCCCTTCAAAATTATATGCTCATTTCATGTCTCAAAGTAACAGTGTTGTCTAAATAGAGTCCAAGAACTTTCGACGACCTGCAGCGTTAGTATTTATTGAGATTTTCTGTTATAAAACCATTTCATAATAAACGAAAACTTTTCATAATTACAAGAAGACCTTTACTGTACTAGGAAGTGTTAAACAGAAAAACTGAAAGTAATTCTCTGCAAGTAGTAGATTTTAACTTTTCTTTTCAAATATACTTGGCTCGTGCAACACTAAGTTGGCCATAGTACTCCAAACAAAACCCATTAGTCACAGAAACAATTCTCAGCAAATTTTCGGTTATGTTGCTGGGAAACTAAAGATATATCATTCACTTTTGGAATAGGGGTTTGAGATAACAATAGCTATGCTTCTTTATATTTTAGAACTAGGGGAGATGTTTGAAGAAGATTGGAACAGATTTGGAGGTTGATTCATTTGCTCCTCTAATCAATTGCTTTACAGTCTAGAGGAGTATTTCTCAATCTCTGTTGGTGTAACGTTGAATTAGAATTGAGCCAGTGTAAAATTTTAACACAATACGAAACACATTAAAATTTCTTAAATAAAAATATTAGTTTATATATGCCTAGGAAAATAAAGGGTATCCATAATTAAAGTCCCGCTTTCAAAAACCTGAAAAAAACCCCACTCAGAATGATTACAAATTTGAACTGAATATGCTGAAAAAAGGGGGAAATTATTTGGCACAATAAAAAAAAGTTCCAAAACATATCAATAGATGGCACTGTAAGCGGCATAATGAAAGTGGATGGTAAGTGACATTTTGAATCGAAATAAGACAGCTTTCACATGAGTTACACAGTAAACCAGCTGTAGTGTTCAATGTGTACGTGTGTTTCAGTTGTTTGATGGAAAAAATGACTTCCAAGTCAGTCAACAGTTGTGACTCTGTTAGTTGAAAGCCCATCCACCACGGCAAGGTCGTACCACTTTGGGGAAAAATTGGTTTTTAATTATACTTGGGCCAAAAACCGCATAAAAAGCAACAATGAAAACTCCAGTTAGTTATCGTTAGACTGGAGACAAATAGGTTTAATATGCTTTCCACCATTCTCCGTCACAAGCTGAAAGCGATAAACAGCATGTTCCACAACTGATCGGAGTGTCTCAGGGGTGACATTGCTAATAATTTGCGTAATCCTTGTCTTCAATTAAGCTAAATTTGCATCTGGCCACTGTACACAACATTTTTAGTATAACTCACAGACAAAAGTCACAAGGATTGAGGTATGTTGATCTTGGAGGCAGGCTGTTGGTCAATTACGGCTGACAAGTCGATTATTTCCGAAATGCTTCTTGAGCAGTTGCATGACTGGTTTTGCGGTGTGCGGAAGAGCACCATCTTGTTTGAAAATGATTCTATCCACACTGTTGAAGTGTTGGAATGACCTGGCTGCTCAAAAGACTTGCATACTGTTTACCATTCACGGTACAGGTAAAAGGACGCACAGAACTAATCTCTTCGATAAAAAATAGGCCCTACAATACATGATGCCGTCGACCTGCACAACTCAATTACCTTTGGCGAATGCATCGGTACTGATGCAGTTGCCAATGGGTTTTCCTTTGCCCATATCCTGCAATTTTGTGTGTTGACAAACCTGTGGATGTGGAAATGGTCTTCATCTGCCCACAAAATGGTCTATGGCCATTCATTGTCCACTTCCATGTGGAGAAATTCCAGAGCAAACGCCTCTTTCTTTGACAGGTCAGGAGGAAGTTTGGCAGGTTAAGTTTGGAGGTTTCTTCTTCAGATAGAACAAACATTCGCTTTTATGACAACCTCAACTTTAAAGTATCATGCAGTGACAGAAATATTACATATTTACCCATTTACTCGACACTGAGATTTTTAATGACATATGAAATTTTGGATACAACCCCTCATCTTTTTACTTCCTTTCGAGAGCAACGGATTTCGAGCTTATTCTATCGACGATCACTATCAGGATTTTCGATTTGTGTTCTTGGAACTTTCATAGAAGTTGCTCTATACATGTAACTAATATATTATGCCCATTATATTTTGATTGTATTCACGCATGCTCAGTGAAATATTATTTAGTGAACCTGCTCATTTTTCATCCAATATTTACTATTTTTTAATTTCAATTGCAGGGTATTGTGTACAATGATGCTTGACATGCGTCCTGAAAATAGCATTATTTGATATTGAGAACTCTGCAAATTATAAGCAAAATACTTAAAGAAATTTGGGATTGTTTTTATAAAAACCTTAATTTCTCCACGAGTATAAGCGCTATCCTTATAACAATGAACACAGATTATTACAAGAAGCATCTTAATAATGTGCTAACATTTCAACGCTTTATATACATTACTTTTAACAGAGTTATCCAAAATATATTCGTTTTTCTTCAATATGTGGACGGTCCCCTATGAGGTTTTAGAAAAAAATCTTAGCTGAAATATATGACGACTATCATCCTGTTTACACGCTTGATGTTTCAAGATAATTCCCGAGAATGTTTCTAGATATTCAACAAAATGTCTAAAATCGTAAGTGACTGGTCATCATTGACAATACAGTGTATAAGGATCTTGATACATTTTAATTGGTAATTTTTGTTAAAAATGAACATGGAATGTTTCAAGTATTCATATAAAATCTATTTTTTTTTTGTTGTAATAATTTTTTTAAACTATTAGTAATAGAAAACCATAAGGAAATATTACTAAATAAAAAAAAAGATCTTTCACAGTGTTAGTTTCGATTTTTATTTAGATTTTCAAAGTACACTTAAAAAAAAGATATGCCTCTGCGTTTTAATAAAAATAGATTCTGTCTTGATAATCAAAAAGGGAAGTTTCAGTAACATTATAAAAAAAAGATGCATATTGGTTATCGATACATTTGAAACCTCATTAATAAAACTTCCAAGCATTATTCAATATATTTACGAGAAAAACATTTTTATCTTTCTATATATACTTGGTGGATCTTTGTTAAGTTACCTGAATTGCTTTTGTTAGAATATTTTATTCTTAATGGATGGTTATAGAATATCCTGAATACATAGTTTGGAATCAATTCCCAGAAAAAAATCTTAATTATAAATAAAAAAAAAATTAGTTTCAATATAGTTAGGGAAATAGATAACACGAACAAAATCTTGCTTATATAATAAGGGAGTTATTTATTATACAAACAAAATGTTATGAAACTTTATTTTAAAATATTCAAATTTTAACTGTATTTTTATATTATTAATAATGCTGTCATACTAGATATGCTGCTAAAATTTGCAAAAATAGTTTTTTGATTAAAATAGAAAACAATTTTATAAAAATTCACATCTTCATCGACCTTCTTTGAAAATGCTCCTGGTTAACCCTTTTAATGACAGTGGTTTCGCAGAGAAACCACCTGGTAATACTTTTTCCCTGTTTTAAAAACATTAATTTTTTTTCTTTGGTTTGGACACTTTAAACTATAAATAGATGGTATCATTACAATTAATTTATTTCTCTTTGAAATATATATTTTTGAATTTGCTTTACATTCTAGAATCAAGAGTTCGATTTTCATCATGATCTCATATGAAAATACTTACCCAAAACATTACTTATACATTGTTTACCTATTTATTAATTACCTTATTTTAAGGGTAACTATTCATTGCTCTTCAAATTTATTTAAAGTTTTAATAAAGGAATATTTTCCTGCTGCACAAGGAGAGCGTTTCATAGTTAAATCAACCTCTCTAAATTTTGCCCCCCCCCCAAAAAAAAAAAAAATAAATGAATAAAAAGAATGTAAAAATATTTTTTTCATATATTTAAAATCTATAAGGCTCATAGATAAAATTTATAACCTAATTCCATTAAATACCAAAGAATTTGTAATCATGATCTTCAAAGGGTTAACA
The DNA here is from genome assembly GCA_032207245.1 of Pardosa pseudoannulata. Taxonomy (NCBI): domain Eukaryota; kingdom Metazoa; phylum Arthropoda; class Arachnida; order Araneae; family Lycosidae; genus Pardosa; species Pardosa pseudoannulata. Next base: position 40,031,033 of record CM063510.1, on the reverse strand, counting down.
ACATATTAGTTAATTGTAGGTGTATAATTTGGAATTTAGAAGCAAGACCAGTGTTCACATGCTTATGCCTTTCTTGTTTTCGGCAAAATCGCCCCCATTGACCCCTTTCAATCGGAGTTCTTTGAAATTGGTGATGGCAGCTAAGGGGGGGGTGGAGGACTGATAAGGTTCTTCGGATGCGCTCGGTTGTGTTTTTGCAGGCCAGCAGTACATCTGGACGAGAGAACTTGCTTTTCGGCAGGGATCAAGTTGCGAGAAATGTGGACACCTCCGCCCCCGAGGAAATGGTGGCTAAGGGGCGGGGATGCTGATAAGGTTCTTCGGATGAGCTTGGTTGTGTTTTTGCGGGCCAGCAGTACATCTGGAAGAGAGAACTTCTCTTTTCGGCAGGGATCAAGTTGCGAGAAATGTAGACATCCCCGCCCCCGAGGAAAGGGTGGCTAAAGGGGGGATGCTGATAAGGTTCTTCGGATGCGCTCGGTTGTGTTTTTGCAGGCCAGCAGTACATCTGGACGAGAGAACTTCTCTTTTCGGCAGGAATAAAGTTGCGAGAAATGTGGACACCCCCGCCCCTGAGGAAAGGGAGAGAAGATGTAAAGAAAAACAGTTGGATTCAGGCCTGCGACTTGGAGACATCTCTCGGTTCGATGTGAGAGAACACGACGACGGTTTTATGTTTGGACTTAAAAAATTGCTCTTTTTATCCTTTCTGACTCATGCAGGGTCCGAGGTTCTAAATATGACATTTTGTTTTTACTCTAATGTTTCATAAATCTTGTAAATAAAATATGTGACGTCCGTATACGCTTTTGGAGGAATTATTTTAATTCCATGCATCCCAGAGGCGATCTACGAACATACCTGTCCCATTAAAAGTAGGTGGGCAGGTCCCACGCAATCATAACGCACCAGAACATTACAACGTGGCCCCCGGAGTGGGGTGGTTATTACAGTAGGATTCTTTACTTGCTTGTACGAATTAAAAATTTTAATAAGGGCCTGACTAAGCCTAGCTAGGGCCCCTGGGCGAAACTTAACTTCTCCCCATTCCTAGTTACACATAATAAATTCTAAAGATTATTTTTCACAATAAATTTCATTTTCAACGCCGAAATTCCATTATATATTGAAACACGTAATTCTTGTTTAATTCAACACAACAATATTGTCATAATCTAATTTCAAGATAAAATTGTTAAACATACTGCAAGAAATCAATAAACGCACATAAACTTTTTTTAAATATTAGCATAAGAAATGTAATTGTCTTTTAAGTACAATAAAATAGTAATATTGTATAGTGTTTCCACTCATTGAGCTTGTGTTCGATTCCCGTGTAAGATTGTATGTGTTTGTGCTGCACCCTTATAGGGAATAACGTTGACGGCTTATATGGTGTTCCTATAATAAAGTGGTCAACAAAAGTTGCGGTTATGTACAGGTCAGTGTTAAGAATGGCAAAACCCGTTTGCATTGAGTTAAAAATATTACATAAAGGTCATATAGGAAATTTATTAATACAACCTTACCATATACCTATAGTGAAATATTTTTCATATAAATGAAATAGGGTTGTTTGGTTAGAGATTTTTTTTTAACCAAACAGTATTTTGTTGTACAATTTTCTGTTTTTAGAATGTTTTCATTTATAATGGTCACAATATTAGAAGATGTAAACTCCAATTTATGCAGAGATTACAAAAACCGGGTTTAGATAAATAATGAATTGTTCATTTTAAATATCTCATTTCAAAATAATTATGCTGAACGATTGCCGATTGCCTAAGGTGCTGGCCTTCGTTACCGGAGTTCGGGGGTTTGAATCCCACAGTGGCATGGATGTTCGTAGCCATTCTGAATCGGCTTTAATAAAGTAAACGGAGAGATAGTTGGTTTAATTTGGTTTGGAGAGTTATCGTGTAATTTTTACAACACAAAGGGTAATGAGACTGGGACCTACTTCTTAAAACCAATTCCAAACGGTTACGAACACCTATGCCACAGTGAGATTGAGGGAAAATTTATCTTTTCTTATCGCTAAATATTTATACTATATGCTGTTGAGATAAAAAAATTCTAATATTTGCTTCAATTTTGCTTGAGAAAAAAAGTTCTTAAAATTTCTTTACGGATTAATAAAGAAAAGTAATTTATCCACAAATTTTCTATCAAATATTTCAATGAACTGTTAAAACTGAAATTTCAAGTATATAGAAAATAAATGTCTCGTTGGCGAAAATTCCAAAATATAATCGATGCCGTTAGTCTGTGTTGTATAAAATAAAATGAATAAAAAAGAATCAACAAATATGGGGAAAAGTTTAAAGAGGATTTGAAACAGTGATCTGAAAACACAATCTAAAGGACAGTCAATAAAATTTAGAAAAAGAAAAGATTTAGTTCCGTATCTAGATATCGAAATAGTAGCATAGGAAAAAAAATTGCTTTCGTGAAAAGAAAACACATTAAAAACGCCTATTTCTCGTATCTTATTTGTGATTACTAAGAGTAACACAGATGAAAATATCGGAAAGCATTTTCTATCAGACTCTTTTGGCGGATATTTCAGCCGTTATTGTTTTTGCAAAAATAAAAGATTAACTTTTGGGTTCCAATTAGATAGATACAGTATTACGGGCGTAGTTGTCTGATTCTATATTTTCAGTTTACACAGCAGAAAGAGCTGAAATTATTCCGATAAATGGGTTGTTTCAAAGCAAAGATTAATCCAGTACTACCATTTTTACTAAACAATTGGAAATGGTGTATTTAGTGAAAATCAGCAGCGTCTTGTATTAGTATATACCAGTAAGAAATATAAAATATATTCTTTAAATATATAATTGTTGAACAAGTTATTCTTTTAATGAATTTGGTTTGATTTGGATGGAGCGCAAGGGTCTACTGTTTTGCTCAATAGAGATGACACTAGAACCAATTTATTAAAGTCGATTCCAAACTACTATAGGCATCCATGCCATCAGCAGGATTCGAACTTGTGAACTCCGGTTTTGGCCATAGTTCGGCCGTTCGGTTATCGTTCGACCCTGTTAAGTTGTAGACCGACTGAGCGTCTAGGCCAGCCGCACGTAAAAGTGGCGTACCAGTAAGAAAATACAAAATTGAAAAAAAAAACGAATTCCTCTTGCTGAATTTGGTTTATTTTAAATATAAATATATACACAGTGAACTCCGCGTAATGTAATCGTGGTTAATGTTATCAATCGCTTATTGTTATCGAAATCACTTGGTCCCGATTCCCCCTATTCATTTGTATGTTAAAATTATCGCTTTATGGGATCGTTATATCGATTAATGTTATCAGTTTTCAAACCTCATTTTAACTGGCAAAGGAATATTCACAATGCATTCAGAAGGAACCCATTCGTTTTTTTTTTTTCCTTTCGCTGTTGTTTGAATTTCCGAGAATTCTCCCTCATCCGCTCAAGGAAATGGGGAATGAATAAAGAAGTGGAAAATTACACGTTCTGGGAATTTTTCCAAAATACGTACACCCTGATGGTGGTCAATGGTTGTCAGATAAGCAGAAGGCAACACATTCTTATCGGAACTGAGAAGGTGAGTATTCACATTTTATGCCTTTATTTTGAGTAAGCAAATTACCAGAAATCTCAAGAAATGATAAAAACAGTCCTTCGGATATGACCTCTGAAGAGTTCGAGTCATGGGTGAAAGTAAAGTAGATCAAAACATCCCAGTAGCTTCTACATTAATAGAATCTGAAGTCTGTCAGATTGTCATAGCAAAATAGTCAAATGATGGATCTTATCAGACACATGAATAATCTCTTGATATCAAGACACCTCCTAAGTGCTGAAATGAGAAATGCATTGAAAGTGTTGAAACGTGAAATACAACATCGCTCCGATGACTTTAAAAAACATTATGATTACGAACAATTTATCAATGAGCTTCTTAGAAAAAATTGTAGACAGTCAACAAATGATCATTTTTTTAAATTATATATACAATTCTTATGTGTTAAAGGATAATATACGGTACATAAATACAAGATATGAATTAAAGGGGGGGGGGTAAATTTATCTAATTTTGAATATCGTTTATTGTCATCAATATTATTGTTATCAAAATCACGGTGTCCCATTAAGCTGAGTCAGCTGTATATATATATATATATATATATATATATATATATATATATATATATATATATATATATATATAAAGAGAAAGAGAGAGAGAGAGTTTGATAAAACCTTGCCTGAATCAAATCAACAACCTCAAATCAGTAAAAATTTTGAAAAAAATATTAATTGGATCAAATTTGTTGTGGCTTGTTGTATATGTACAGGTTTTCATAACACTAAATTAACAATTAATGAAAATTATTTTTAATCTCCACCATCTCCTTAAAACAATAGGCCAAACAATGGCCGAATATTAGAGTGGTGTTCTTCGGTACCGCAGTTCCCGAATTCCAATCCCGCTGCTTGCATGGAGGTTCGTAGTCGTTCCAAACCCGCTTTAATCAGTAGGTTCTGGTCTCAATACCCCTTGTGAGCAAAACAGTTGACCGTAGAACTCGAAACCAAAACAAACATTAGAACATTCGAGAAAGCTCGCCGATGAAAATTTTAGTGATTAGTTGTATAACAATTGTCCTTAGGATTAAATTAAGAACAAATAATACTCATGGTTGGATAATTCTTTTTGTTTTTTCTCAGTTATTTTAAAATGTAAAACCTTAATATCCTTATAAAAGGCTAAAAGAATGATACAATAATAACCGAAGCTGAAGGTAAATTATTAATAACTTTCTGTCGTTTCTGCTTCTCAAAATATCGGTACATTTGTTTAAATTCCTCTGTTTTATTTCATAATTTTATAGCCGCCGGATAGATTTTATTTCTTTTCTATAGAAAGCAAATAAATACTCGGTTTTCAAAAAGTATAAGGGTGTTGCATGGTTTGTATTAAATGGTTCAAAATATGTAGAACGATTTAAGAGAAACACATTTGCAAAATAGTGTAAAAAATCTTTTTTGAGAAGTTTTTTCTTTGTATCTGAAAGAAAAGATCTGCTGAAAATAAAACTTTAATTTCAGGCTACATTTACACGAACAAGGATAATTTTGAAAGAAAATCTTCAGTTCCAAAATTGGTAGTCTGGTTTTCTTTGTAAAAAAGTACACTAAAGAATCATCTAAAAAAAGACAAAAAGGTATAATTCTCTTAAATTTCTTTCCGCAACTTGGAAAAACAATATCGTTAGAGTCGAATCTTTGTATTACTGAACTTGTATATCTTCCTTTATATACCTGGATTTCGAGAAATATCGTCTAGATTGAACAGAAAAATATAGAGAAAGAAATAGTTTTAGATTTACAAATTATTTACGTTACAAAAAAAAAAAGCCCTGAAAATTGTTACATTTTGTTTTGAATTATATTTTAGCCAATTTTATTTTGTCTAGCTTTATATATTTTTCTTTCTTTAAATAATACATACGGAATAGTTATAAACTTTCCTGGTTATTTTTTTTTTACCAGAAAATAAATATTTAACTGTCACAAATGGAGTAACAAAAATCAAAGGGATGTGAATAAACTAAAATCGCTGTAAAAATAGTGCAAAGTTGAAATTGTATAGAAAATTCTAGAAATGTTTCATATAAATTTTTCTTAATCCTAATTTTTATCCGTGTCTAAAAATATTCTATACATATGTTGTTTAAATAGGAATAGTTTCTTCTATCCTTATCATTAGCTATCATTAGCTTCAAATTTTTAGGTTTGTTCCTTCCTACGCTTTGCTTTTGATATTTCAAATGAAATTTTAATCTGAATTTTTTCAATCATAAGTGGAATTTTTCTCAGAATACGATGTTACCTAACATTAGAGATATTGATAATGTATACATATAGTTTGTATTTAACAGAATCCGGAATCACTAAGCAATAAAGTAGTTAACCTATCATAATTTTGGAATACGTAAGGCAATTAAAATGATCTATGATTTTTAATAGTATTTTACATTACAATGAAGTTTTATGACAAAATTAAAACTTATGTAAAAATAATGCAAAGTTTATAACAAATAGAACATTTTAAAAGCATTTCATATAATTTCTTTTTCTAATCGGATTTTATATCCATTTTTAACCGAATTCTTCAGGCATGTTGTTTAAATAAGATAATTTTTTTCCAAAATTATCATAAGTAATTTTAAAGTATTTATTTTTGTAGTATGCAGAGCTTCGACCCGGAACTGAACAGAAAACCGAAAAATGAAAAAACTCGTTACTTTAGTCGAGACGAAAACGGTACCGAAACAATATCGGTTTATTTCGGTTCGATATATCTTCAGTTATTTTGTTGCAGTAATCAATTTATCAATATTTTCTAATTTATAGTCAGTCATATAATTACAGTCATTACATATATATTGTGACGAACCATCGTCGAATGCTTAGGGCGTTGATCTTCGGTACCGGAGTTAGTGGGTTCGAATGCACCTGTGGCATGGGTGTTCGGAATCCGTTTTAAGCAGTAGGTCTCATTAGCATTCGTGTTACAAAAAGTAGACCGTAGTGCTGCAAACCAAATTACATGTACATTGCTTCTCGATTTCCTGTTTTTTGATGTTCCCTAGTACTTTTCTGTTATCAAATGGAAATAGTAGTATATAGTTTTAATTTTTTTCCGTTCTGTGGTTACGCATCGACTGATATAAAAACTAGTTTTTATTTGTCTAAATTTTTTCAGAATCTATGTAGTAGACAAGAGCATTCGTCTTCGTTTTTCTGTATATACCATTATTTTTCTACCCACAAACAAAACATATTCTTTCACTAACCCGTACTTGTACGTGACCCGCGCTCAAGTATCAATCGTCAGAAAACGTACTAGTATGTGTTCCGCATACAATGTGTTAAAACACATTAACTTTCTCAAAATGTTTTAACTTGTTCAGCTGAATTCCCTTTTCACAGATGTGTATGTCTGAAAGAGGTTTTTTCTAAATAAAAATGCATTTTTTCCCTTTTAAACACAAGTCAATTCTTTTTTAAAAGAAAAAGGTAAAAATCCAATAGCAGAGCTTGCAGAATGTTTTCAGTGTTTTTATTCTTGTGTATTAAAAGACCGTTATTTCTCAGATGCCGCAAATGCAGACACAATTCCCATGCATCATTCAAGCAACGGTAAGCGGGTGGATATTTGAGCCACATTCCATACATTTCTAATACCAGCATTTTCAAGTAGTACGAAAGCATCTTGTCTCCAAATGCAATGCAAAAAAGGGAAAGATGCTAAGATCTTGGTGCATTCGGCAGTGGCTTTGTTTAGTTTTAAATCAAATTTCCAAATCTGCATGGTTTAGAGCAGGGGTCTCCAAACTACGGCCCGAGGGCCACATCCGGCCCGCGGACAGATTTTGTCCGGCCCGCGGAGAGCTAGCATACTTGAAAACTCCTTTTAGAGAACATATTTTTTATAGCAAATTAAATTTAGTTTACTGAAGTATTCTAATTTTATGTTGAATAATTATTAATATGACATCTACATTAATATGGTCATGGGCTAACTAATACTTAAACACGCACAAACACGTTTTAAGGAAGTACGTACTATTTTATTTCACAGCAGTGTCATAGGAACTGACTTGTGGTTGCGCCACTAGCCTTCTTATATATTCCAGTTACTGCCATCTAGAAGTGAGTGGAAGACACCAGAACTTTCTCGAACCAACGAGATTATTGTGTACGTGCTATTAGCGCCATCTGTTAGCGATAGAAGGTACTACCTATTTCCGCTTGTGTAAACCAGATGTCATGTCACGTTACTCCTCATGGCTCGTACTCTACGACTAATCTAGAAATTACAGATAATGACAGGAAAATTAATAATATGCAGTGTTGCCGTTTTGCGGACTTTAGTCCGATTTGCAGCCTTTTTTAAACGTTGCGTACTTTTTCGGACTTTTTTTTTCATCAGTGGACTACTTCACTTTTTACCACCGGCAACAATGATAATATGGTTTTGGCCCTCGGAACTTACTGGAGTAATCAGTATGGCCCTAAAGCTGGAAAGTTTGGAGACCCCTGGTTTAGAGTAATGGCGAAATGGCATCGTACGCATGCGTATATATATATATATATATATATATATATATATATATATATATATATATATATATATATATATATATATATATATATATATATATATATATATATATATATATATATATATATATATATATATATGTGTGTGTGTGTGTGTGTGTGTGTGTGTTCTATGGTTTTTGACAGTAAGAGAAGTTTCTTGTTTTATTATTGACATTTAGGTATCTAGAATATCTGGATTTCTGGCAGGAGGGTTGGAACCATGGACAAACGGGGAGATTTACTTAAATACTTGTCTTGCACTTAATTATAACTTAAAATTTCAAAATCATGTAATTATTTATTTTGTTGTTGATCATGCTTCTTCTATTGCTAGTGTTGAGGTCCACGCCGATAGGTGGCGTTTTTATCATGTTCCACGAGAAAGAAAAATAAATTTGTGTGTGAGAAGTGGCATCCGTGGGAGATGGTGTCCGAAACTGTAACAGTCAAAATGATTATAAATGTGCATTAAAATAAACGAATGTTTATCTATAGAAGTATTTTGTATGACATTTCAACAGATAGCTTCTTCTCTTATTTACATAAAATAGGAGCCGAACGATGGCCGAATGGTTTGAGCATTGATCTTCCGTGGGTTCGAATCTCACTGTGGCAGAGATGTCCGTACTCCTCGGCTCAACAGCTCTTAGAGGGCCAAGGCCTACTGTGCCAATCTCCGTTTACGTGACCAAGGGCCCTGGAGTGTGAGGCATATGTTCCGGTTAGGTGGTCAATCTTACGCGGAACCCCCGGTGTTTAGTTCCCAAACACGCTTGATCCTCAGTTCATCTACCCACTGAAGATATGAAAGGCTGATTCAACCTTGCCTAGCCCGGGGATTGAATCTCGGACCTGTGTCGTGGGAGCGCAAAGAGCCACCCCAACGCCACTGGGCTTCAGAGATGCTCGTAACCGTTCGAAATCGACTTTAAGCATTAGATTCCGGTCTCATTAGCCCTCGTGTTGCAAAAAAGTAGACCAAACCACTCGAAACCAAGCTTAACAAAATAAGAAATTACCACAACCTATACTGTCCTTGTGAAAAGGTGGGGGATCCGAGCTTTTATGGAATGACTCGGTGCTGTTTTTCAAGCAACTATAATTTTTAAGAGAGAATCAGAAAGACTTTAATGGTGCCATTCAATAGTAAGTAAAAAAGTTCTCAGAGAGTTAAACAAATATATGATTTATTAAATAAAAAAATTTCGTTTCTTTCTGCGTCACTTTGAAAATTACACAGTAATAAAAATTAAACAGCTATAACATTATATTTGCCCTTTATAAGGAAATAAAATAAATCTATTATAGTTTTATTGGACACTGCAAAACTGTAAATTATAATTTTATACGGTAAATCTTTGAGTACATTGTTAAAAATTATAAAGTTATATTAGTCGAATGAAAATTTATATATATATATATACATATATATATATATATATATATATATATATATATATATATATATATATATATATATATATATATATATATATATATATATATATATGACATGGCTAGTGGTTATGGCATGGAAGACACATTTGATTTCATATATAAAAAGTTCTTTATTGTAATCCTTCTGTTCATGGCTATGCTATTTACATATCCGCTGTTCTCATAATTTGCCACGGCAAGCGTGGAGGATGTTATCAGCCCTAGTTCCCGCTCAGAACTGTCTCTTCTGGCGTTGCTACCTAAGCAAAATTTTTATGTCTACTTCCGTGTCGGCTTCTTCCCTCTGTATAGTTCCGCTCGAGGGTGTGTCTTTTTTATATTACGTTATCGTTAAGGAGTTCTATTATTAATTATAACTCGCTTAATTCTTAACTCTTATTTTTAAACCTGATATATATATATATATATATATATATATATATATATATATATATATATATATATATATATATATATATATATATATAGTAAAATATTAAATATCTAAGAATTTTGTAAATATGAATTGTAAAACAAATGTTGAATGTAAAAAATAAGAAGTAAATGTAACACGTTTGAAAATCTGGATGTACTTGTTTAAAAATGGTGTAAATAATGTAATGTTTCTGTAAATATTGTACAACCATAATGGATTTTTGTATATCTTAAAATAAGAAAATACGTGTAAATGATGATATGATATATGTAAAAATGTACCTTCAGTGACGACGAAGACTTTAAATTATTTAAATATATTTAAATAAATACGGAGTTTCATCGGTTTTCCTAGGGTCATTCCCTGGGCTGGGTTATGCTAGATAATGAAAGTAAATTTTTCATCCTAACTTAGAATCAGTCACAATTCCTAAGTTAAATGTTTAAACATTTTTTTATGCAGAACAAACATTTTTTTCAGAACTTTCGTGCTTGTATACAGTATTCTACTCGCCTACGGTTCCCGTTTTTTTTTTTTTGCCACCCTGCCGGAAGAGGAATCGATGAAGTCGCCAGTAGACAGCAATTTTACAACCCTACGAGAAGGAACTGGGGGTGGATAGCCTGATATTTTCTTCTTTCTTCAAGGTTATCATGAAATGCCTAATGGGATGGAGAAAGAACTGAGTAGGCATGCCACGATACGTAAAGCAACTATCGTATTTAATAATAAGTTTTAGTTTAAAGTTTTCTAAATATCAATTTTAGTTCAAGTTGAACTAATTTATTTATGTTTATACGATTTATATAAGTTGTTTAGCAGTAGTTATAAATATTGCTGTTTGTTAACTTCTGTTGTTATGTAGTAGAAGCAAAATAGTGGTAGATTAGCAAGCAGTCAAGACAATCAGATACGATTCAATTAATTTTTAATGATGCCAGTCTACGGTATTATGTAAGTTAACTTAAAGCGCTTGCTACATATCTATAAAATGCTTCTATAGAAGCAAAATTGTGGAAGAATAACAAGCAGTTAGGGCAGTCAGGTAGGATTCAATTACTTTTTAATGATACCAGACCATGGTATTATGTAACCTTCTATTAATCTTTCAAGTTAACTTAAATCGCTTGCTACACATCTATAAAATGCTTCTATAGAAGCAAAATAGTGGTGGATTAGCAAGCAGTCAAGAAAGTCAGGTATGATTCAATACTTTTTATTGATACCAGTCTAGGATATTTCGTAACTTTCTAAGAATCTTTCAAGTTACCTTAGAGCCCTCGCTACACATCCACAAAATCCTTCTATAGAAGCAAAATAGTGGTAGATTAACGAGCAGTCAAGACAATCGGGTATGATTCAATTACTTTTTAATGATACCAGTCTAGGGTATTACGTAACCTTCTAATAATATTTCAAGTTAACTTAGAGTGCTCGCAACACATTCCTAAAATCCTTCTATAGAAGCAAAATAGTGGTGGATTAACAAGCAGTCAAGAAAGTCAGGTATGATTCAATACTTTTTAATGATACGAGTCTAAGGTATTATGTAACCTTCTAGTAATCTTTCAAGTTACCTTAGAGCGCTTGCTACACATCCATAAAATCCTTCTATAGAAGCAAAATAGTGGTGGATTAGCAAGCAGTCAAGACAGTCAGGTATGATTCAATTACTTTTTAATGATACCAGTCTAGGGTATTACGTAACCTTCTAATAATATTTCAAGTTAACTTAGAGTGCTCGCAACACATTCCTAAAATCCTTCTATAGAAGCAAAATAGTGGTGGATTAGCAAGCAGTCAAGACAGTCAGGTATGATTCAATTACTTTTTAAAGATACCAGTCTAGGGTATTACGTAACCTTCTAACAATATTTCAAGTTACCTTAGAGCGCTTGCTACACATCCATAAAATCCATCTATAGAAGCAAAATAGTGATAGATTAGCAAGCAGTCAAGACAGTCAGGTATGATTCAATTACTTTTTGATGATACCAGTCTAGGGTATTACGTAACCTTCTAATAATATTTCGAGTTAACTTAGAGCGCTCGCAACACATCCATAAAATCCTTCAATAGGGGATAAATGTGAGATGAGAAGAAGTAAGTAAGTTGGATTGATCTGGCGACAGTGATGAACGTAGCCAATGATTATTATGTTTTTTCTATTCCACCGAGTATAGATTTGTAATCAGCATCCAATCATCGAAGTGCCGAAGTGGTCGAAGTGTTCGCCTGTCACGCTGAAGGGTGTCACTTCAAATCCCGCGTGAGTCTTGGCTGTCAATTTGTTTGTCACCCTTTGTCATTACATTCGACAGCCTATATGGCGTTTTCAGAATAAAATGTTCAACAAAACCTTCAGTATTGTCTGGGTAAATACTTGACAAACAATATCCCCAGCGTTATTAATAATATGTAATCCATCACAGTTGAAGTAACATTTTGCTGTAAAAATGCCTTTTCATGTCATAAATGCGAAAGCCACAAGTAATAATTATAAATTTTGGTAAGTGAAAGTTACATTTTTTGTAACTTTATACTTATTTTTTTATTGTTTACAGTAGTTATGATAAATTTCTTTTTATGTTTCATCTAATCAATGCGTAGTATGAAAGGAAGGATATATAGATCTGTTAAGCCGATTGTTTGTTAGTCATCAGAACTGTTTAAAGTGTATTTTTTTTAAGTTGGTACTCCATAGAGAGGCCAGCTGAAGGATGGTCGATTGGCTAGGGTGCTGGCCTTCGGTACTGGAGTTTGTGGGTTCGAATCCCACTGTGGCATGGATTTTCTTAGCCGGTCGGAATCGGCTTTAAGCTGTAGGTACAGGTCTCATTAGCCCCCGTGTTGCAAAAAGTAGACTATAGCACTCCAAACCAGACCATAGAGGGGCCCTCATTTTTAATTTTTCCCATTTTAAGCACGCAAATTGTAAGGTTCACTTTGTATATCGATGAAAGAATTGTAATCGTTTAATTTATGTTAACTTGTGAAAACGAATGTTGGCAACGTATGTATGGTTGTAGATGTCCGCCATCGTTGTAACCTACGCAGCTGCTTTACCAAGAATAATAAATCTTTATGTTTCTAATTAAGAACTCTTTCTTAATATCTAAATTTCAAGAGGCTAAATAAACCAACTTTATAAAATAAACGACACTTGATTTTAAGTTTTGTATCATATGTATTTGAAATAATAAAACAATTGATAGAACATTGCAGAGTCATGCATGTTTGGAAGGTATTCCTATTTAAATCTGAAATCGTGTTTATTGTTTTCTATGTGAAAATTTTAGAATTTCTTTTTTCATTTAGTTTTGTGAGGTCCAAACATTTTTATTAAGACTGAATCATGTGTATTACAATCTCTCTCCCGACATGAGAACTGTTTCAATTTGTCTCTTATAAACGGTACCTTTATATAAGTTCGATAGAATTAATATGCAGTGAATCTTACCAAAAAAAGAGTTGGAAAATGTTAAAAACATTTGTTTGAAAAAGCAGTCAGTAATTTTTCAAAATATTACAGTTTATTTAAATGATTACAACTAGCGTAAATGTTCGATGCATCTTTGAAATATTAAATCAGAAAGGTCCTAAAATAGTCTACATCTACTTCATTAGCGTTGTACGTTTACGGAGATTATGTATTACCATAGACGTATTGACATATATCTTAAAATTTTCTAAGGTTTACGGGAAATTTTTTTCAGCTGATGAAATAGAATATTTGTTTGTCCAAATTCTTTTTTCGATGAAGATGACATTCATTGTTTTATCTCAGACAAAAATTGACAGTGGTTGTTTTGCTAACGTCGTGATATCATGAGGAGCAAGCAAAGTAACAGCATGAGCGAATAATCTGCATGTGTTAAGAAGTCACAGTTCCAAAGTTTTAGTCGCATTTCTAGCAGAATAATTATGGGATATATGAGATATGTTGAAGGAACACTCACTGTCATAACTTACATTTTGTGAGTCCAGTACAAAAGCTTTCAGTTCCATTTCTAAACGTTACTATTTCAAGATGTTCCAAAAATTCCAAACAATAAATATAGGAAACATTTCAGTTTTCTATTAGTAGAGTGATTTTATAATACATTTCGAGAAAATTTCTTCGTATTACAGATTAGAATTGAAAGTTTTAAGTATTTTTGTTGTAGCACTCGATGCAAAGTTTTGCCATATAAACATGTTTACAATTAGTCTCAATAAATTTAAAGTTTTACAACGTTTGATTTCGCTTCTATTTAATGTTACCATGACTGCAAATCACTTATGTTCTGTTATTCCCCAATAAACCTGGGCAATCCAAATGATTATATAATTGAGGAGAATATTGCCCCGGTTACATATTTATACACATTTATTTACCTATAGGTAATGAAATATGAAACACATAACTAGCCTTATCAACCCTTTTCAAATTTCACGACACGATAATTCAATATATTGTTCAGTCTTTTATTGCCATAATATATTTTCATGGGTGATTGAGTTATTTTGGATTGATGGTACAATCCAGCAATTGTGTTTGCCTTTCACTATAATAAGCTCCAAGCATTTTATTTATTGAAGCCTTTCTCCCGCTTCGTGGAGGTAGTGTCTGGTGGTGATAAACGGGTGTATTAATTCATCTTTTCATCTCTCACTTTGATGCGATCCGAAAAGGGGTGAGCTTTAATAGATAAAGGATTCCACTTAGTCGATACGCCTTTTGAAATCGAGAGCCGTAACAGCGGCTAGAGAGCATTTAATCGGCCCTTTTGATGAGAAAGTGGTTAGCCCGCAAACGATGTGTTAGAAATATCGTTCGAGTATGTTTTGAGACGAAAGGAAGAAGTTTCAGCAAAATTTCAGAAAAATATTCTACAAAAGACCACATTTTTTCATAGAAGATGGCGCCACGAGGACACTTGCTACTCCTCGATTCAAGTTAGCAACTTAAATTAAAAACTTTCCTTTCCTCTCCTTAGTATTTCCATTTCATCTTCAATTTTTTCTTCTTATTTTAACTTATTGTAACAATAAGTTACATTCGGTTCAGCTCCTTTTACCCCTTTCCGTGGGTCATCCATCGGGGACATGCCGGGGCAGGACCGGTCTGAACTGGAGAGAAACTTCGGATTTCTTCCAGCCAATAGAGATATCCGTTCGTTTGCGGGATTTTGACCCCCCCCCCGCTGTTCAGGAGTGGAACCCTGGTTTTTTTCTCCGCTGGCAGTCGGATTTTTTGAACGGACAAGATTGTTACCAGAAGAAGAGAAGGTGAACGGCTGGCATCTGCGGCTTGTGGATAACCCTTGTGAAAAAAAATCTTCGCCATATTGTTTTTTAGGGCCGACGCCGACTCGAGAGCAGTCTTCGATATCTACAAATGATAAGTTGATTCCAGTTGTATTCCTTGGGCATTTATTTAATTGTATAAAATCATTTAATCAAGACCTATTTTCCATGTGTTTCTTAATGAGTTTTAATTTCTTTCTCAAACACTAGGCCAACGTAACATTATTTTTTACACTTATTTTAACTAATATTAAAATTTTAAAAAATAAATAAATAAAAATTATTAAGATGAGGCCCACAGAGCGTCTATCCAGCCGCACGTGTAAGTGGAGTACTCGTAAGAAAATACAAAATGAAAAGAAAAACCAATTCCTCCTGCTGAATTTTGTTTATTTTAAATATAAATAAAGGTGTAAATAGGAATAATGCTATTTAGGCTATCAAGCCAAAGGGACCACACTCTGTCGAAGATATGCCAAACATGGCGTCTTGGTGTAAAAAAGAAATTTTGTAAAAAACTGGTACAGAAGAAATTAAGCTCCACACTCCTTCTTCCTTCCTCTCTCTCCGAGGGGGACTGCAGATCTCTGAAAAAGTTCTCTGGGCAGCGTTGACTTGGCCGAAGATGGCTACTCCACGGTTAGCAACCCCTCTTGACCAATGGAGTCGAAGGAGGGTCACTCACCTCGTTTTCGCCTCTAGGTCAGCTTCGCTCTAGCGTTGTTGAACTGTAACTCTTTGTTACAAAAATAAAAATAAAAATAAAACAAAAAAATATTAAAATTTAAAAAATGGATGTCCTCATCCGCAAAAATATTCTCTATCCTCTATCCGTGTGTGTGTGTAATGTCGTGATCCAGAGTTAAGGCGAATGGAAAACAGTCTTCTTGATAATAATAATTTTATTAAATCATCGTTTGTTCTAAAAGCAACCTGTGCAATTTTCATTGTTCGTGGCGGAGCTAAGCGTGGAATAGGTGTTCACAGTTCCATGTCCACGCGCTGACTGATGTTTTCTGTTTGCAAGCTCCTCAAAATTTTTATAAATGCTTCCGACTGACCGGATTATTCTAAAATCTTATGCGAGCGTGGACCTTTTTCATTTATTTTATTATTATAAAAAAGTTTCCTTGTTAAAATCGCTTTTAATTCACGTTATATATATATATATATATATATATATATATATATATATATATATATATATATATATATATATCAGAGTGTTTATCGTAATTATACTAGGTCTTGATGGAGAACAAAGGGTAATCAAAGGCCATTTGTAAAAGAACTATAATTCTGTGTTATGAGATTTATTTGCTATTTTATATAAATGCAACAGTTTTATAATGGATATAGTTATTTGCCCTGATCTCAGTTTAACTACCTTTTGAAAAAGTAAATTTCTATGCTGTACTTGAAGAGTTATAAAATATCGATAATATTACAAAGTCATAAATAATATCAGATGCTTGAAATTTTGTGGGATTTTTTATAGAATTTTCATGGATCTGCCTTAAAAGGAATAACTGTTGCAATTAAACTGTATAAATTAAAACTTCTACAAAATATTCTCTAAACGTCCCTAAAACAGAACTCTAAAATTAAAAAGTTAAAAATGTATTATTAACATTACATTGCCTTATATTCAAGATTTAAGTACACCATAATTTTAATAATGTCGTGTGTGTATCTTATTGATACAACTTTATATATCTGCTCTTGATTGAGTTACTTTTCGACATAATTATCCTACCATAATTTAAACTAAAATATATTTCAACCCAGATAAAATCTGAAATTCATTTTTTTACTATAAATAACCCTGCTTATGTGCGACAAAGCTTAAAAGTTTCTAAACATGGAACATTCGCAGGTCGAAACGACTATCTTTCAAACACTAATCAGTATTAATGCCTCTTTTATCCAAAATCCAAAACAAGACGAAAACTGAAGCAAGATAACGTTTCCTGGGGAATACAATTTTATGATCTGAAAGCCAATTTCAAGTAAAGCGGAAAGTAAGTTCTTTCACTGACAATGGAAAAACGGTGCTTTATTTAATTAGAAAGAGACTAATAAAATGTGGCAATATCGAAACTCATTCGTGACTAACAGTTAATTCATTTCACATCAATTAGGTAGGGGGGAAGAGATGTTTAGATTCGTTTCTGCCATGGAACTGCGTTATAAGTCGGTACTTTCACGGCCGTTTCTTCCAATCAATAGCTACATATCAAATTATCGCCGCGCAAGTGTTGATTAGGAATGGAACTTGGCACGAGCAAGGGGAATTCGAATTTAGAACGAGAACTAAAATGAATAATTGAATTTGGAGAGTACAGAAGTGGATGCTTTATAAAATTATGTTGCTAATTTGATTAAAAGGTTATGGGTAATCTAGAGCAAAACAGGAGCGTTAAATGCTACGTATTAGGTAGTAACATTGATTTGGTTCGTTAAAACCCGCGCCTGCGAGGAATGGGATTATAGATTAGTACTCCTCTTTGCATAGCTTCATTACATAGAAAATACTTGTGAAATAATTTATAGATTGTTGCTTGCTCTAGTAGGTGGATGGTAATGAGGATTTTAATTATGTATCGATAATAGTTTATGCAAGAAAAATAAAGTCATCGTGAAATTACTAAAGTTTTTCCTCTCATGTACTCCTACATAAGGATAATCTAATTTTAAAAAGCTTTATTATAGGCGAAGTTTTCTTAATAGTTTGCCTGATTATCCCGAGTTATCTCGGGTTTGTACATATTGTAGGTAATTATTATCCCAAAAAAACTCGGGCGAAGCAGAATTTGTCTGTAGGATTTGTTGCATCGCGGTTTAATTTGGATTGGAGGAAATGAAAGGAAATATTCAGCTTTGATAGGTAGTTTGCCAATTTTTGTTGGTTTCGTGGTTCTTTTGGTGGAACTGGTCACTTGTTTTCCACTGATTAGAAAACTAATTAGAAAACTGATTAGAAAACAGGAAGACACAGTATTAGTCCTTTATTACTCAGAATAACCTAAAAAAATTTCCAGTTGTTATTCCTGCTACTGAAAAAAAAATTTCAAATTCAACGAGCTAATGAACTCTGTTCTCCCGTAAAACAGATTTAAACAGAGTTAAACAGATTCAAACAGATTAAACAGAGCTAAGCCAATAAGAAAAGGACTACATACCAGCGTTCGGAATGCCAGGTAACACTTTGTGTTGTCCCTTGTTTCAAAAACTATCATATAAAGACTAATATTTAACTTTTCCCCATTGACCCGAGATAACTCGGGATAGTAAACTAATATTAAAACTAAATGCTCTTACTCCTGTAAAAAATTAAATATTCAACTTAAAACCTACATATTTTGTTTTACTTCATTTACTTATATTCAATAATAAAATAAAGTATGATGATTTTTTGCATTTTTTTTTCAATTAAATTTGTAAGGGAAGCGGTTAATAGTGCTCCACAATATTTAATCCAACTTATACCATATTTACATTACAACAATTATTTCGAAACTTATGAAGAATTAAAAAATGTTTAAATCTTATTACATGATACCGAGAGTTTATATTTGTGGGTATATATTACAAGAACCACTAGACTTAAATTATAATAATAAACTTTGGTTAGGTGTTGTTTTCTCCACGTATGCTTTGCAGGCTTTTACCAAGATTCAGTGTTACATGTCTACGTATGGAGAAAGAAATTTAAATTCAGAAACTTCATTTTCATCACCCCTGAACTTTTTTTTTATTGATTTTTGTTGTTACATTTGTACTTACCTTTGTAATCACGCAAATATATATCTTGAAAAATTTAGGAGTGATTAGCCGTATAATGTTGAAATTTTGGTGTTTTGAACTGCTATAACACCCAGCTGTTCACATTCTCTTTTGATTTCAATCACCCTTTATAGTATTTCCATGTACCGAATATCAATGTGGAAAGTCGTTGAATATAACAATACAACAATGTTAGAGCACAACACACCAATGTAGTCATACGGGAACAATGTTTTAAAAGAATTCCTGGTACGCAAAAGCGTAGAGAAGAGGATATGTGGGGGTAAAACCCCCATTTCCTTAAAGATTGCTTTATACATACAATATATATGCAAGCCCTTACCCCTAAAGACTGTTTTATACATAGAGTATACATACTTAGTGTTGTAATGTACCTACAACATTAACACCAGTTTTCGTTCTTAAAGGGGAAACACAGTAAAAAGATAACACCCTATATTTGAACTAAAACAATTATTATGTACACTAATTATTTACAAACATTATTTCTTGATTAATATCTATATATAACATTCATTACTCGACGTTTATCACAACAATTCATTAATTTCTTTTGTTTTTTATGTGTTATTCCTTAATCAAACTATTCCGAGACCCAAGGTAATGATTTATGAATAAGATCAAGTTTACCTCCAGTAATTACAGGAGAGCAGGCTGGGGATTTTCATCAGGCTGTTCGACGGTGCTGGACTTCGGGCGCAAAGGGGGTCGGTACGGGCGTAGCGGTCGTTATTTTGCTGTACGTCTATGCTGGCATGCGGGTTCGGGAATCGATTGCTAGTCCGGGCTCTCTCTGGATGTCCAGTAGCTCTTCAATCCCGACTTCGACTCCTTTTACTTTAATCTCTTTTACAACTCATATACTCCGTTTTAACGCCCCTTTTTTCTTTGCCAATCGCTTGTTGGTGAAATTTTCACACATCTTTACCCCCTTCAGACTTGCAGGTGGGCTCATTAAAATAGCTTCCTTTTGTGCAAGCTGACATTATTTTTTAGCCCCTGCTTACGGTTACGTATCTATGACAGCTTAACCGTTACTCTTGTGTCATTCCTTGATCTGTAACTCCTCTGCAGGGGTCCCTAAAACTCGAAGTCAACAGCTACACCTAAATTCTTTCTGGAAATTTCTTCCACGGCTATGCATGCACGTGCTGGCCATCGTGGGAAAGTACATTGTTACACTTGGATTGCTGATGATGCATTAGTGTTAAGATAAGAGTTAAAGGGGAGAAACTGTCCCTAGATATTTACTCGTTAATCTGCTGGTACGGAGTAATGATAACATTGTAAACTCAAAAATTATGTTTAATGAATATAAGTGTTTTAGATCGTTGACAAACTTACAATAGTATTATCGCAAACAATACAGCAGTACAAGGCACTGATGTAGATGCCATTCTAAAAATGTTTTTTAAATATTCTTGGTAAACAGAGACGTAGAGAAAGGTAGGATGGGGGGTTATAACAACTGCCCCATAACTATTGCTTTCCCCTAAAGATTGCTTTATCTATATAGTATATATAGGTAAAGCAATATACACTATATAATTTAATTACTATTTTAGTGTTGAGATAAGACCGTGAAAAGGGAAATAAATCTGCAATAGAAAATTTCTCTCTAAGCCTATGCTGATACTGAGTAATGATGCTATTTTAATCTCGAAAAATTTCAGTTTATAACAGCATTTACATAGAACAAAAAGAATCTTTATCATAGAGATATTAACGATGTAGATGAGTGCTCGATGGCAGTACTTGAGCTCTATTCAGATAACACGCTACCTAGAGTATCGAAACTAACTTGTACCTTAAAGAAAATTTGCACATGATAATTCTGCTGATTCAACACACAATGCAAATTAAAAGTTGTTAATAGTTTCTAAAAAGTACAAGGCAGTCTTAGGGTATCCAACTTTTACGTTGATTCTTACAGCCCTTGATGTAGTAAGATATTAGAATCTCAACATAAAATATTTGTATCCCGGTCAGCGTAGTTGTTTGAGCATTCGCCTCTCACTGTAGAGGGTGAGGGTTAAAATATCGTGAAAATCTTAGGTTTCATTTGTATTGTTTCTTCATAGGGTGTAAAGCTGATTGTTTACATGGTGCTCCCATAATAAAATGGTCAACAAAATCTGCGGAATACTAATAGCAATGCATAAATAAATGCAAGAGCCTTTGCATTAACAAAGAAAATTAATGGTTTGACTTCACAACTCACGACATTTAATCTTTGTATTTGGGAATTCGGAGTAAGGAACCAGAAACTGAAAGCCATGATGTCAGTTGTATTGTTTCTTCATAGGGTGTAAAGTTGATTACTTACAGGTGCTCTCGTAATAAAATGGCCAACAAAATCTGCGTGATTGTAGTAGCAATGCATAAATAAATGAAAGAACCTATGCATTAACAAAGAAAATTAATGGTTTGACTTGACAGCTCACAACATTTAATCTTTGTATTTGGGAATTCGAAGGAAGGAACCAGAAAATGAAAGCTATGGTGTCATTTGTATTGTGTTTTTATAGGTTGTAAAGTTGATTGCTTACATGGTGCTTCCATAATAAAATGGTTAATAAAATCTGTGTGAATGTAGTAGCAGTGCATAAATAAATACAAGAGCCTTTGTATTGACAAAGAAAATTAATGGTTTGACTTGACAACTCACAACATTTAATCTTTGTATTTGGGAATTCGAAGGAAGGAACCAGAAAATGAAAGCTATGGTGTCATTTGTATTGTGTTTTTATAGGTTGTAAAGTTGATTGCTTACATGGTGCTTCCATAATAAAATGGTTAATAAAATCTGTGTGAATGTAGTAGCAGTGCATAAATAAATACAAGAGCCTTTGTATTGACAAAGAAAATTAATGGTTTGACTTGACAACTCACAACATTTAATCTTTGTATTTGGAAATTC
>CM063510.1:39976494-40001494 GCA_032207245.1 Pardosa pseudoannulata | reverse complement strand
ATATATATATATATATATATATATATATATGTATATATATATATATATATGTATATATATATATATATATATATATATATATGTATATATATATATATATATATATATATATATATATATATATATATATATATATATATATATATATATATATATATATGTATATATATATATATATATGTATATATATATATATATATATATATATATATATATATATATATATATATATATATATATATATATATGTATATATATATATATATATATATATATATATATATATATATATATATATATATGTATATATATGTATATATATATATATATATATGTATATATATGTATGATGTTATATGATTGTATGATGTTTATAATGCGATTCAGTGTGAAACGTATATCATGAGTTGAATACGATAATGCGGCACCACAGCTGTGGCCGCGCGCACTAACGCCTTTCCTTTCTTTCCTTCCACTCTAAACTTCAAAGTTTCCCAGTTCGAAACCACTTGCTGACTAATATAATACTTAATAAACCCTTTATGATTGCGAGTGTCTAACACAATTCATCGTATATAGAGTTATGAAGGCTATAGTGCTATGCAGAATTTGGTGAAGGGCGATTGCATCCAAGGAAAACTCTCCTGCGGGCATTCGAGGGTTCTTCATTTGGTCTTTGAGGGGGTCTTCGAGCCCTAGCAGGAAGGTGAGCCTCGGATACAATTGCCCTTCGCGCAATGTCGGTCATTCATGCAAGAGCATTTTGCTGCAGCTAATTATCGGCATATGGCGCCACGGTCGTCTCCCCCTAGCGGAAAAGAATGGTAACTAACTATGTGAGCACTATCGCTCATTTTGTTTCGATGTCTCATACAAGGAGCTTGGGTAAGCAGTTTTTTTACATCTGTTTCAGAGCTTCTTCTACTGCATTATTAGTTATTAAGCCTAATTAAATCAAACGATTACTTTATTATTTATGATTTTGGGGCTATCTTTTTAGTGACTTAAATATTCCTGTTTCTTTAGTTTTATTTCATTTCTCTAAGCTTTTGGATATAATTAACTCTAGATTTGATTCTTTCTAAAAGAAAAAATAGAATGAAAATATTTGTGAAGGAAGAACATTTTTTTTTACTGAAAAGGTGATTTCCCAATTGAAAATATTTTTCATCTAGATTATAATGTTTTGAATGGTTTATATAACATTATTATTCATTTCGATTAACTGAAAAATTTAAAAACTGTGGTTCAGGATTTGCTGTCCTTTTGATGTAATTAAATACTGTAACAAACCAGCGTAAAGTCGGAAAAAGTGAATACATACTTCTGTTTAGAACAATCTGTGTTTATAGTATTTAACAACATATTTAAACTTTGTATAAAAGGATAAATAGTTGAATACTTTTAAGCATGAGCGGTGAGTGAAGTTTTATTGAGATTCTAATAATATATTTGAGCTTTATATGTGGAATTGTTTAACACAATACTCTGTGTATTATCTTAATACAGAATGTAGTGGGTATTATAAGGAAAGCTTTGGAATGTTACTATGATGAACAGTGATGTAAATGAACAGTTAATTAGCAGTAGCTTTACAAATTTGCAACGAACGTGTAGGAAATATTAAACCAAAATCCACAAAGTGTATTGTGTAACATAAGTTACAAATCAGAAATATTGTCGTATAGAATGTATCGCATATTAATTGGTTAACCAACTTCTAAATTTTTAGTTTTGCCCTATAATTGTTTGGTAGTAGTCTCGTTAATTTGTACAAGAAATGTTTTTGGTCCAGTCGAAAGGTTCCCCCTTAAAGTTTTTACGCACACACAAATCTCGTGTTACTCTTGACACCCACAGCTTACCACTATTATTGAGTTGTAGTTATTGCAGTCTTTGTCTGCCTCTCAGTTCACTCGTATTGATGAAACAGTTCGCTTGTAGGTTTGAAACAGCTCATTGCTTTCTATTTGTACGTTGGCTTCTCGGTGAGTTGCTATATTCTTGCTTAAATTTTTTAACTTCCTAATATGCAAATGAAATTCTCTTGAATACTCTACACTTTTCTGGTTGGTAATCCGTCATACTAATGGAAGGTTCAGTATGTCTAAGTAAATGCTGACCAAGCTAAAAAGTATATACATATATAGCTACGTTTCTCGAGTGGTTTTAAAATGGGTCCGTACAGGGCTGTGTTCTGTTTCATTATTTTACACAACACTGAGTCATATATTTTTACTTACCAAGCAGTGTTAGTGTTATTGACTTAGATATTTAGTGCACTGTCCTTTTTCAAAAATTGAGAAAGGAAACTCGAAATAAGAGTTGCACACGGAATACTATTTACTGGTTCGGGTAATCACATGACATCCTTTTTACTGAATTTGGATTTTAAGTGTTTTTTAAATAGCTTCATGTAAAGAATTGCGTGCGTGTATCCACGAGTAAATGTATTTAATTTTTATGTTGAACTTTATCTATTATATGCATTACGCGTTACAAATTTGCTGCCTCCTCCATTTCTAAATCTTCCTCCTTCAAGGGAATACATGCTGTCTATTAAGTAGACCCATTTATAGTTGAAATATTGTCATTTTTGAATATTCAACTTGTTTGTGTATGAAATTATAGAGCAGAAACTATTATAATAAATATAAGTGAAGTTTAAATGGAAGTAAATCAGTTTTAAAAACTTAATTTTTATATGACTCATATATATAACTCTTCTGATAAACGTTAAAGTATTAATACATAAGAAAGTTGAATTTTTATATATTTTCAAATGCTTATTTGATTAAAATTAAATTCTTTATTTTCTTGGGAGTTTTAATTGGATTCTTAAATACTTAGTAGTCCAAATATGTACTGTGAAATTTTCAAAACATTTTTTTAAAGAGTATCGTCAGTTTAGATACTAATGTATTGTTGTAGTTAAATATTTAAAGCTAAATACTCGTTGGAGACGAATGCATCATATATGCAAAGTCCTTAAAACTGAAAGATTGGGTATTCAATACTTAGAATTTTATGGGATACATTTAGTATTCATTACCTTTATATACAGCCCTATATATGTTTTAATAGAAACTGACAACATAAAAGTATATTCTGAATCGATTTAAGTATTGCAAATGATACACCTGTATTCAAAGGGTTATGTTACGTCTGAAATAAACTGTGTTAGGTAGTCTGAAGTTACATTTTGAAATAGAACTTTAAGAATTTTTGAAAACTTTCTAGAAAAAAGTTTAAACACTTTTTTTTTGCCACTGTGAAGTTAGTGTTGTTCATTTTAAAATAGAAACTAATCGTGCCTATCCTAAGGTAGTTGTGTAATTTTAGTATCAACAACAAAATAGTGACAATCCCCCCTAAAAAAATCCTTAGGAATTTTAATATGTATAATAGGTTTAAAGTTTTAAAACAAGTCGATTTAAGAAAGGTGAGTAGTCCATATCAAATGAATGCATTCATGAGAATAATGCTTAATCCTAGAAAGGTGCGCGTTAATGACAATTACGACATCATCATCAATACTCGTAATTGTCTGAAATCAGAAATTTAAAATTGCCAACAGGTGAGCTATTCCTTGTGCAATAGTATGTGCCAAGGGAATGTTTTCCAATTCATTTAGTAGATGGAGAAATATTTCCACTTTTCCTGTCATTGGGGAATTTAAATGTTGTTTTGTTCGTACATACACAGGTGTATAATAAACTTGCAAGTTCTGGCTATGCGATATACTTCCAAACATGTTTTGTAAATGTTAATTATTCATTTCATGAGTAAAATCGTCAAAAAGAAAGTAATACATTGTATAAAGACTTCTTTACCGTCTTTTTCTTTACGTTTTAGAAAAATTAGAAAATTGAAATGTGGTTATTTCTGCTATGGAGCCAGAAAACATTTTAGAATAATTTTAACTTTTATCCTCTATCCTCATCTGCGTAACGAAACATTTTACCTCTAAGGTTACTCAGCAAACATCTACGTTTAAAAATTTCGTTAGTTTTTCCATGAGTTAAATCTTGGTGCTCTTATTTTAACACTAAAGAAGTTTAGTTGAAAAAAATCATGAATCATGTTGGTACTTTTTACTATAAATAGTAGTAGAAAATTTCATATTGTTTGAGGTATTTAAATAAGTTTACAGTCATTCCAAACTCAAATGTCAGTTCAGTTATACCTACCAGAAGGGAAAATTGCATTTACTCTTAGATCGAATTTAGAAAATTTTAAGATCCTTTCAATCAGATTTAGGAAATTTCAGTCAGATGTTCTTTATCAGATTTTATTTACTAGAATTGAATGACGCCCGATCTTGTGAGGATTAAAAATTTAGACTCATCTTGCTAAAAATGCTGTTCATTCAACAAACATTTAAATGCTAGTGAATTGTTATGATAGTTTTCTAACTTTGTGATGATGTTGGCCATATGCCTTCAAAAATTCATAGAACATTTTTCACTTTTATTGCTTGATTTTTCCCAAACACAATCTGATCTTTTCAGGTTTATTTCGATTAAAAACTTATGTCTGTAAGGGATGCCTAACCGTGGAATTAAAGGTTATAGCTTAGTGATGCTGTTGTACTTTGATCCTCTTTAGGTTTATTGCATTTTTGTTATTTCTCAATGGAAAGGAAATTGTTGCATTAGTTTGGTACCATCGGTACTTAGTGCATGTAATTTTATGAAAATTTGTATATACTTTCATCACTGAGCATTTATGAAATAAAATTAAATTAATACCATGGTACAAAACCGTGACATACTTTAAACTTACTAAAGATATGTATAATTTTAGAGAATTACCTCAACCATTAGTTAATCTAACAGTGAATTTGGATAGTTTTAGAAAATGATATTTTTATACAAGTTTTATTGCAATGTGAATTATATGTACGACAGTTTTATGACCCATGTATTTCAAGGTATAATGTTTATAAAATCACAATAAAAGAGAATTATTAGTTGTAAATTCATATTTTTGCAAGAATGAAATATGACATTAAAGTGAAATGTTTAACTTAGAATGTTTCATCTATTACCTAAGCTGTGGTAAATAAAAGTGAGTTTGAGGTACAACGGGTAGACTATAGGAACAAATATTATCAGTTCATCTTGAAGAATAATCATGTATGGGAACACATTTGTAAAGATGTTATATAGATATACCTTTTAAAATTTAAATGGCATTTATAAAATGCCATGTTTTCTTTGCCTCTTTAGAGCTATTTGCTTTCTGGATTTGATAATAGTGGTGAAACGTCTAGAATTCTGAATTTATATATAAGCCCCGTTTACATGTGCCAATAAGGTTAAAATCCCTTTTACCTGGTAAAAGGGATTTTACTTTGAGGGTAAGAAAAATTCCATTAACGTGAGAAATGATTTCAAACACTTTTTTTTTTTTTTTTTTTTTTGCTGGGGCTATCGTCAGAAATCACGTGACCATACGAGTGTACAATACCATCAATCTATGTATTGTGCGCTTGTTTATTTGATACAAAATGCTATATTTCTTTCTACTATTTTTAACGAATCTCATAAAAATTCATTCAATTATGATGAAAATGATAGAAGCAGAAGAGTAAAGAAGATAAGAATTTGATTCGTTAGCCTGTCATTATCAGATGCAATTCGATTTGTGGAAACTTTTCAATAGTATTTTTTTATTACTATACTTTTTGCATCAGCGGAGTAGGCCATTTTAAAATCTAGCCTGAGCAAATGTAAAGAATCATAGGAAAGGAGGTTAAATTCTGCAGTTACCGTGGTAAAAAGGGTAGAAGTTTCGTAAACCTGAATTTTTTCCCTAGCTAGGGATAAATCCTGAAAGAGGAATAAGATTCGCGTATTTATCCTACATTTGCGTTGCTTTTGGGGTCCTTTATTTCCTTCATTTTACATTTTAGAAATAATTTCATGTAGAAGAGTGACTCTTCATTTCAAACAGAAAATGAGCTTTCACTCGAAGGCTAATAAGGCCGGATATTTATTCTTATTTATTCTTTGAAGCTGATGAAGCAGATCCATGTCCATAGTGATTCGAACCATTCAAGGGAATGCGAAGTAAACCATTTTTCTGGCCATTAATAGAATGGTAAGATTGATTTTTGGCTTGCATTAGGTATTCGTTAGACGTTAAATTGAAAAAAAAATTAATAGTTATACCCATATTCTATAGTATATGATGTATACCATCGTTTAAAACATTTTAATAGATATGGTAAATTAATTTGAATGTCTTAAGCGCAATATTTGAAATATTTTTCCTTCAAAATAGTTTAAAACCCTATATTTACAGCATACATCCTTTGAAATGAATGTCAAAAACGTAGGGCTATTTTCTTACCTGTTTTAAAGAAATAGATTTAAATATTTTAAAATTCTTGCTATATGTACTTGGTAGTTCTATTAAACTATAAGAAATGGTTTTAAGACACGTGTACACATATTCTAAAATCTAATGAAATTCATTATTTCATAAAGTTTAATTTATTTACATGTGACCCGTTTCAAATTGGGATTTAACAACAATAGCAATATGTAGAACTATTTACATTCTAATATATTTTAGAAAAGTTTCGGAGAAATTATTTATGCATTGCACAGATACATTTGGAAAGGTATTCTAGAAATTGTCATACGTTTACAATTTGAAATGCTTGAGATGTATACATTCAAGTAGTAAGTTCCGCTATCCCTTCGAAAAAAAATAGAAGTTATCAGAAATTAATCTAGCTTCTAGAATGTATGAAGGGATAAAACTAAGCAGTGTAGGCCCCTCTCTTATAAGCACTTGTTGAGAAGAATATCTAAACACTGTTTGTAGAGTTTTGATAATAGCAGAAACGAAGTTTTTCCTTAGTAGAGATCTAATTCTGTTGTTAATCGTTGCTCAAAAGAAACTGCAACTTTTAAAGTTTCGTCTTCGCTTAATTCTATTGGTGTTTGTAATTTTTACTCTGAGGTATTGTGTCATAATTACGGTAATGATCTAAATTAAAATAAATTGTAATTCAGCAGGTTTTAACGTCTTCTGTCGGGATAAAATTTCTTTGCTAAAATTAAACTTTAAGACAATGCATTATAGATTGTATATAATCAAACTGAAGACTTTTTTTTACTTCTAGGAACAATCCGATTTTAATGAAGAGTCGAGAAGAATATTCCTGCCACGAGTGATATTTGGTTGTAAAGTCCTTATTTCAACGAATAAAAGAATTGTTTTTTATGAATTTGTTATATTAAGTATACCTACTTACACGGCCTTGCGGCTGCACACGGATCATTTTAATAAGTCCACGCGCATGAGCAGTGCGTGCGTCGAACGCGACAGTCGATCTGAGGATGCGCGTGGACTTATAATATTATATCTGGTGCACAGGTATTGCATACATTATGTAAAAACATTTATGCTCATATAGGTGAAATTAGACAGACACAGATGTTTCTAATAAAGTTATGCATTTATTTACATAAATATACATGGGAAAATTTATAACAAATAGCCATTTTCTAAAGATAAAAACTCGTCTTTATTCATTTAGTCACGCTTCCTAAACTTCTGTTGATTGATCAAAAATGAAAGGGCTAAGAACTGTCACCCTGGAAGCTTCAGATTTGCAACACCGGTATTGACAAAACACTTCAATAGCTTGTTACTCTTGTTGACTGTTTCCCATCTATTCCTGCAAATAAAGATCATGAATTGTCATTTACTTTTATTTGGTGGCAAATATATTAAACATCAGACGTGTTGTGAAAAACTGCTCATATGGGGAGGAGATTTCCTTAAACTTGAATCTCAAAATATAAACAATTATTACATGTATGTCCGCCCCCTTTTTTTGGGGGGGTGATTAACCAACTCGCTAGGCTACTGATTCATATGCTTCTAAGGCTTTCATATTTGAACTTGTATTATATATTAAGAAAACGGCAGTTTAATGGAAGTACTTAATCTCGTTCAAAATTCTAGAAGGTGCATGTCAATACTAAATTTTTAATCTATAAAAATGTAAAGAATTGTACACAGTTCATGTTATAAGTAGACGGAAACAGTGGCGTCGATCAGCATCATGAAAAGTAGACTTCAGATGATGATTAGAAGAAAAAATGTTTTGCAATTGTTAGTGCGGGACACTATGTGAATAGCAGAAGTAGGTCTTAACCTGATTTCAAGTTAGACTAACATGCATTAGCTAAATCAACAGACCTAATACTAGTAACTTAACTATTATGTCTGCGACTTCTGTAACAATAGTACTACAAGAAATAAATAGTAGCCAGAAAGATCGTTATTAGTTAGCTACCTGACATATTACAATTACCTGGTCCGAATGTAACGGTAAAATGTTGATTACTTTAACCTAACACGCTTCTTAGTGATAGTCTATTTTCCTGAAATCATCGGTCGACTAGAGTGCTATGTTGACTGTTGTACTATACGACAGGTAATGAGACCGGGACCTACTCTTCAAAGCCTATTTTTAGAACAGCTACAAATATTCATGCCAACAGTGGAATTCGAAACTCCGATACCGAAGAGCAGCTCTCTAACTTTTCGGCCAGTTCCACTGGTTTAATTTGGAGTGCTACGGTGTACTGTTTTGCTCAGCGGGGCTAATGACATTGGGATCTACTGCTTAAAGCTGATCCTATCATCTTATGCCAGCAGCTAGATTTCAATGATATTTGGGAAAAAAAGGATTTTAAATTTATTTAAATCCTCCAGCAAAACGTTTAACTCTTTTACATGAATTTGAAAATTAACATTTGATCATCTAAACGTTAATGTTTATGCAATACATTACATTGGGATATTTTTCTTAAAATCAATTCGAAATCTCTACACCAGTAGTGGATACGAGTAAGCTACCTTGGGATTAAAAATCTCTGTGTGAATACAGATAAAGTTTCAGACATTCAGTTTTATAAGTAGAGCCGCGGTAGCTCTGTTGGCAAAGGCAATGCTATCGCAACTGGAGGGTTGCGGGTTCGGAGCCCGAGCCGGCCTAAGATCCGCCGTGTTCGTTAAGGCTGATTGGGACACATTAAGTATGTTCGAGGTCACAAAGTCCTCCAAGTTCTCTAACGATACCTCATAGGAGGCCATGACAAGCCTGGGGATCTTCTGCTTGATCCCTGCTTGTAAATTACGAGAACCCACTTGAGTTAAGAAGTCTTTCATTCTAACTGGGCTCGTCAATCAAAAGACACTCCCCTTCGTCTTAATTCGTGTGCCCTCTGTCTCACTTGTTTGGCTAGTGTAATTGGCATTGACAACAACAGCAATCAAATATAACAACAATAGCCGTATAAGAAAGTCATATGATACTCACATTAGATTATTTTTTAATGGAAGAAGTCATTATAAAAGAATAAATAAATAAATATGAACCTGGAATAATCATTCTATTATAGAAAAGCAAGAATTCTTACAGACGAGTTATCCATAACAGCCCATACTCCAATATACATATTACGATTTGTTTCAAAATACTTTCCAAATGAAAACTATCCCGTTATTACACTTAAAATTGGTTATTCTAATTATGATATGCCAAATAAAATACAGTGGGTGGTACGCAGAATTTCCTTTATCGTAATAGAAACTTCAAATAATATCATTGCCATAATTGGACACTTTCCTAAGGCAATTATTGAATAAGGTTTAATTATGTCATGGTAATTTAAATGAACGATAATAATACGAATTCGTGTAAAAATTTGTTTGTTTTCCTCGCTATAATAGATATAGAATTTTATTAAAGTAGAAACAATGAGACCCAAATTAATTGAAATTCATAAATGTCTTAAACACACGCTGCATGCTGATTTATATATATATATATATATACAATTGTAATGCCAGACAACAGCGCGAGGAGCGTATATAATAAATTCCGAAATCATTCCTATCTGAAAAGGAGATAAAATTTATTTATTTATTTATTTATTTATTTACAATCCGATGGTAATATATGGACAGTTGCGTCACTCCCAGATTTACCCAGGGAACACTAAACGTGGAATACTGAGGGATGAATGTGCCACATAATCATTTTGAAAGTTTTAATAAATTTGGTTTGGTTTGAAGCTCTACAGATTACAGTTTGCAACAGGAAGACTGATGAAATGATACCTGCTATTTTGAGCCAATTCCTAACAGATACTAACATCTATGCCTGCAGTGGGATTCAAACCCACAAACTCGGTTAACGAAGAGCAGTACCTTATCATTCGGTCATCGAAGCGAAGTTTTAATATGAACCAGAGTAAAAAAAATGCTGCACTGTTTTTTTTTCTTGTCTTTGTATAATAAATGCGTCTTCGAAAAACTAATGTTAAATTTTGATTCCAATATATTTAGTCTTTTTAAAAGGAATTTTTCTTTTCACATATGTCAACTAATAAAATTTAAACGATTTTTTAATAGGGTAAAAATGAAAGTTGTGATATATAATTTCGACAACAAATCGTTATGCGCTAATTTTGGATTTCTAAAGAATTTGGGCTAGAGAAAAAAAGGTATTTCACTTTCTTGAAGTCCGAAATCGGTTCTTCCAATGCACAATACTTACAATATTTAATTTGCCATTTTATCAACAGATACTTTCTCGCCAAAAGTTCGGCAGTTTCATGTCATTTGTCGCTATTTCTCCGATATTGTAAGGGATTTGTGAAATATAAAAGAGTGCAAAGAATTAATGACAGTTGATATAGAAAATATTGTTGTATTAGTTTATTATATTTATCGAGAAAATTGTCATTTGCTTTATGATGTAATTTAATTAAAAGTTACTGTAATCTATAAACATTTCTAACATTTTGATGATGATAATAAGAAACAAAATTAAAAAGAGAGAGAGAGAGAGAGATGACATTCTTTTTTAAAAGGTTTGGTTTGGAGCGCTACGGTCTATTGTTTTGCACACGAGAGCTAATGAAACCGGGGCCTACAGTTTAAAGCCGATTCCGAACGGGTACAAATATCCATGCCAGTACCGGGATTCGAACCCCCGAACTCCGGTATCGAAAAGCAACGCTCTACCGTTCGGCCATCGTTCGGCTCAGTTTCAATCGAAGATAGAGTGAAACTACAATTTGGTCCATGACGGGCCACTGTAATTGTCTCTGCGATAGTGGCCATCACCATGCCTTGACTGATAAACTCCTCACGCTGTGCCCGTAGGTAGGACTATCTAAGGAGCATGAATGGACCCCTTTTTTGCAATTTAGTGGCGTATGTTAGCTCCAGAAGTCTTTCACCACCGTCGGCCACCAAAGATTACTTTAAGCCATCCCTTCTCAACACAATGGTGATTCCTTGCAGTGGCCCAAAATGAGGATAAGTATAGGCGAGAACCATTAGGATCGGACAGTGACCATTCACTTGGAAATTGTCTATTTTAGCGATAAACAAAGAAATATGAAAACAATTATACTCACCGTTTGTTAGAATCAATATATTTTCAATGTATTTTAAATAAAATTTAGATTTTTATTTTCAAGATGTAATATACGATTTGAAACTCTGTTATAGCAACAAAATTGTGCAAAATTTGCTTACGATTGATTCAGTAGATATTTCGCATTTCATGGACAAACATAAAACATCCTTCCTCTTTACATAACAGTATATACTTTTATAAAACTACCTCGACATTAAAAGCCTTTATGTGAGATTTTCTAAAGCGTGTCAATATTTACATTTCCGCTTATTTCTCGAAAGCAGGATTAAATCTGTGAATTGATCTTAGGAGAAAAAAGACATTCGAAACTACCGTATTCCTTTCGACTTTTGTCTACAAATAAAGACAGCTCTAGGATCACTATTCCTAAATGTCTCTATATTTCCAAACATGTTTTTGAAAACTAAAATATTTGACTTTTTTAGAACGCTCCCTTTATTCTCACAGACTACGAGCGCATTCGTTTTGAAACTGCAAATTTCTAAGCCAGCTATGATGATCTGGTGTGTATAAAAAACAACCAATTCAAAATACTTTATGTAAACATTTTGAATCGAAAACATTCGATCTGGAGAATGTAAGAATTGGTTTGTGATGTCAGATATAGAAAATGTCTATGGTAAATTTTACGTTAATATTATACGATTTTGGTAGGTACACAAATTTATTTTTCTAAAATGTCGGAGGGGATTTGCCTATTTTTCATGCATTTGTCTTTACATTGTCGGATGTTTCTTAATTTTATTCCTAAAGCACCCTGTAAGCAGTCAATCTTATTCCCTGAAAAGGGCCTTATTCCTTGTAAATTGATAACCAGGCTATACTGATGTACTTTCCCACGATGGTCAGCACGTGCATACACAACTGTGGAATAAATTTCCAAGAAGAATTTAGGTGCAGCTGTTGACTTCGAGTTTCGGTGGGGACCCCTGCGGAGGAGTTATAGATCACGGAGTGGCACAAGTGTAACGATCAAACTCAGACAGGGATGTAGCCGTGGGCAGGGGATAAGAAATAATGTCAGCTTTCCCAAAAGCGGCTATTTTAATGAGCCCACCTGCACTCCCGAAGGGGGTGCAGATGGGGGAAAATTTCACCAACAAATGATTGGCAAAGAAAAAAAGGGGCAATAAAACCGAGGGTGCGAGTGATAAAAAAGAAGTCGAAGTCGGGATTCAAGAGTGGCTGGACATCGAAATTCCGTCCGCACCGACCTCCAACCTGATAACAGCCCCAACCTGCTTCCCTGTAATTACTGGAGGCAAACTTCATAATTATTCATAATCATTACCATGGGTCTTAGAATCTTTTGATTAACGAATGACGTATAAAAACAAAAAGAAAATTTTAATGAATTGTTGTATAATGACAAACATCGAGTAATGAATGTTATGTAATTTAATACCGAATTAATATCTGTAAATAATTAGTGTACATAATAAATGTTTTAGTTCAAATATACGGTATTTTATTTTTACTGTGTTTCCTCTTTGAGAACAAACACTGGTGTTAGAGTTGTAAATACATTACAACACAGGCTTTACGCCTAAAATTGTCTCAGAAACAATTAGTCTTAAAATGTTGAAATTATGTAAGTAGGACTATTATAACATCTATTTATGAACCTCTCTTTTTGATTTCAATTTGCACTCTAACGAAAGATTTCAATATAACGGGTATTAAGAACATAATTAAAAAACAGCTTGCAGTAAAACTCCGAAACTTACTACTTAAAACTATGATAACATCTAGTTCAGCTCTTCCTTTTGTTGGAAGATTGCAATTTGAGCTGTATATAATGAAAAATTTCAGTATAATTTATTTTGCCGCTGTGAGCAAACCTAAAAATGTATTACAAGATTGAAATTTTGTATTATAGGACTAAAAATAATTTATAGTTAGTCTCAAGAATTTTAGATTACAGTTTGAACTCAGTATAAAAATATCAGTATAACTTGCAGTAATAATATAAGTTATTTTGAAATTTTGTGTGGGAATAAAGTGAAATTATTCGCAGTACACCTAAAAAAGTAATATGAAATGAAAACAAAGGCAAAGTAAATTTGAAAAGATTTTGTGAAACTGTTGAAGTAATTATAGAAGTACAAAAAAAAGATGTGTTGTGCAGTTATGCTGATAATATATATATATTTATAACAAGCTTTAGTTTAGTAATACACTTTACAATAAAGAAACATGAACAACATTATGAAATTAATAAGGGAGTTCAGAGATTTGTTTTTTAACTGGTCCTGCGAATTTTATTGTGCATAATATTTTTTTCTGTTTTCTAAATTTTTACAATCCCAACATTTTTCCATGTGGTCTAATGGTAAGTACCGGAATTCATGGGTTCGAATCTCCCTCATGGCATGGATGTTCGTTGCAAATATGTTTAAGCTAAAGGTCTTGATCTCCCATACACACTTTTGAAACCTTTCTTTTAAGGAAGATGGGCCCCGAGTTTCAATTAATAGGTCCCGATCTCATTAGCAAACACAGTAGACTATAGCACTAAATTTTTCAGAAAAGTAAAAATCTATAGTTCCATTTCGTAATCATTTCATAACAGCAAAATACAACCATTTTTTCCACTGACACATTGAGTAGATTATAAATGAAAAGTAGACTTCTAGATACAAAAAAAAATGCCAATCCATAATTTTGAGGGTGAACGTATTACCAAGTAGAAAGTAAAACAGAGATTGTGAAAATCGAACACGACGTCTAAAGCAGGGATAAAGAAAGAATAACACGATTCAAACGCTGGAAAGGTTTGGTTTGGTTTGGTTTGGTTTGGAGCGCTACGGTCTACTGTTTTGCACACGAGGGCTAATGAGACCGGGAACTACAGTTTAAAGCCGATTCCGAACGGCTACAAACATCCATGCCAGCAGCGGGATTCGAACCCGCGAACTCCGGTTCCTAAGAGCAGCTCTCTACCATTCGGCCATCGTTCGGCCAAACGCTGGAAAGGAGAGAACAAGGAAAATTGTACATAAAAAATAGAAAATTTTATACTAACAGTGCAAAACCAAGTGACTTTAATTATCTATAAAAACTTTTTGCACGCACTCTAGTGTACCGCGGCATATACGTTGAGAGTCACTGCTTCTTTAACTATGTCGACCGGCCGGCACGTATAAATTCAAATACTTTTTTCTGATACAGTGGTTAAACAATATAAAAATTGGAAATTATATACCCACATTTATGCTAAGAATTCAAAAAATTGACTGTATAGTAATTTCACTATTTGTACATGCACGTTTTATTTATAAAATATTCAGATATTCCTCATATTAAAGAATTAAATATTTATCTCTTAAAGTTATGAAAATATTTTCCTTGTGTTAAACTGTCTGCTGTAGATTATGCACCATTTAATCTGAAATAATATTTTAAAAAATTACTTACTGCTTGGTTAAAAGTAAGTTACTTCTACTAAAGTTAATTAGATGTTATACATTCCTGTTACTAAATTTTGTGCGATGGGTTATGTAATATGAGAAAATATTTTTAATAGCAATTTATTTTGTTTAAAAAACTATTTTTTAAAATTTTTAATCATTTGATGAAAGCAATCCAAATGAATTCTCAATAAAATTAGCTGTTTTCTCGTCCTTTGCTGTAATGATACTGTATTATTCTGTGTGATTCTGGATTATATAATATGTATTTGGAAAGATTTTTTATTATAATTTATTTCTTGGTTCAAATAAACTTGTTTTTCAAAGTATTTTGCTATCTTCAACAGAAAATATAGTATATAAATGTTTAAGTATATATGTGTTGTAAAGGTAGATATACGTAATACTTAATTTTATAAAACAATATAAATGGTTTGAAGTTTAAATAACTGCAAAGAGTGTTCTACATTGTTTAATGTTTTCTATTTTTCTAATTTTGTTTTGGATTTTTTTAATTGCAAAATCAAGATTTTAAAGTATGTAAATATTGATTTCTTTCTAAGATTTGTTTTGGTTTGGTTTGATTTGATTTAGTTTTTGAGCCCTACGGTCTACTGTTTTCCACACGAGGGCTAACTTTCTAAGATTTAAAAAAGTGTGTAAAATTTCAAATTATACCATGTAGTTCAGAGATTAAGGTAACAAGCTCATAAAAAAAGTTCATTCTCAAAATCTAACAATACACAAATAGAGCAAGGCATTTTGTACAGATTAATTTTCAACAAAGCGTTCATGGGCAATGTATTATTTGTTCCATCTATAAACCAATCTATCGAAACTGTAAATCTATCCAACCGGACAAAGAAGAAAACATTGTCCAAGTTGTTTAGTCAATTAACGAAAGTGTCCTACAGTATGATTACTAATTACAAATACTGTACTGCCAGGGGCTTTTTCAACAGCCCGGAAAAATGAATATCACTTGTAATGGGATCTAACCAATTGGAAGAATGTTTTATTATGTTTCTTTGCTCATCCATCATGTCAGGTCAACATTTATGGAACTCTTTTCCCTCCAACAACATGTTCTTTTTTTTACACTGCAGTTTATAAGCTTCCATTAATTGAGGATTAATTTCTACTTGGTTAGGTATTCATGAATTACATCATGGCCCTTCGAAATATTACTTTCCCCATACAGGATCTTAAATTCATTTTCGAGTACTGTAAAACCCACTAAAGACGGGTTAATATCTTGTACCGCATTACCTCGTCACATTAAAAACAAATATTCCTCAAAAAAAGTATAGTCAGTTTTCAAACCAAACAATATTTGATTTATAAGGGTTTACGCTCAGTCAACATAGAAAATCGTATATTAATGTTTCCAAATAAATGTAGGAGAGAGGTCCAAGTAAAGACTATTTGCTATATAAGAATGTACAATGCAATGTATCCTTGAGGAATGCAGTATGTTTTTTCACCTTTCCATGGCAAATAATTGTCATTAAGTTGAATTTATTGTATGACTGTAAACGGTAAAAGTATAGTTCCCAATTCTAGAATTTAAGTATAAATATAAAATTTGCAAAATAAAATACATTTCATTAAATGCTTTTGTTTCATTGGTAATAAACACAAAACCCTCGGACGAATTTAAAAGAGAAATAAATGCCCCACTGAAGGATAAAACAAAAATCTTAGCTCCGCATTTCAATAGATGTAAATGTATTTTTAACGCCTCCATGTTCTACCTCAAATTTTGGAGGTTTATGACACTGTTAGATCTCTCTACAGGGGCAAATGGAGGGTTGCGGGTTCGGAGCCCGAGCTGGCCTAAGATCCGCCGTGTCCCTTAATGCTGACTGAGACATAAGTATGTTCGTAGTCAAAATGTCCTCCAAGTTCTCAAGCGATACCTTATAGGGTGACATGCCAAACCTGAGGATATTCTGCTTGGTCCCTACTTCTAAATTACGAGGACCTACTTGAGCTAAAATGTCTTTCATTCTAGCGGGGCTCGTCAATCAAAAGACGCACCTCTTCGCCTTAATTCGTGTGACCCAAACCAGAATATTACGCGATCAAGGTTAGAACCGGTCAAATATCACGTTGTTCATTAATGACGACTGGGGTACGTAAAATAGGTTAGTGGTCGCAATGTCCCCTAAGTTTCCAATCAATACCTCTGGAGGTGTCAGGCCCAGCCTGACTGTCTTCTGCTTAGTCCTGGCTTTTACGTTTGAGGACCCACTTAAGCAAATTCTTTCTTTCATCCTATCGTTGCTTTTCAAACAAAGGTGCACCCCCCTCGGGTTTGTACGGGTAACCACTGGCTCACGTTCTTGGCTCTCCTAAATGGAATCAACAGCAACGTGACATTTGATTGTCGGGAACACCTATTGTATCTATATATGAAATTATATTCACTTCATTAATTTTGAACAATGAGAGCTCTTGTTATGTTAATTTTCAAACCACCCTCATGCATATATGTTTAGTTAATATACGCGTATATTGGGAAAATTATGTTATGTGTAAGATCACCTTTTTAAACAATTTTTAACAGCGGAATGAATGCTATTAATATAGATATATATTTTATTTATCATAATTTCAGTTTCTAAAAAAATTTGTGTAGTTTGTGGCATTATAAGGCAGCTGCCTAATAAACTAAATTTTGAAACATTGTCTTTTAGAAGTTTTAAAATTTATCTTATTTTAATCCACAAATATACACTTTATTTTATGATTCCAAACACTTTCGTATTTTGTAACTTACATGCTTTTATCGAGAAGTACCAAGACAAAATTCTCGTGTTTGATCAATTTCAAAAAGTTCCCTAAATGTTCTTAAAAAAAGAGTGACAAAAAATGTGTTTGCAAAGAGAAAAAACGAATTTACACTCGAGAATTTTTAGCGCACAGACATATTTTGAGTAATAAGTGAAAGATATTAAGTTCCCTCTTGTTTGATGAAGCATGTGTTTTTTAAGACATAAAAAATATATTTAACGATTGAATTAATATAAAATTGCTTTTAGAAGTAATTAATTTTTTTCAAGACATTATAAGTGGGCGAAATTTTCTTTTCCTTTAAGAGTTATTCTAAGCATTTTTGACGTCTAAAGCACTTTTCTGGTTTGAAGAGGAGAGAGACTAAGTTTTTACACTCTTTGGATTGGAGAGGAGATAAAAAAAAAATTAGAATTTATTCAATAGAAGATGCAGTTAACCGAACAGATGCGTGGTAATATAAAATTTAGGCGATATTTCCCAAACACTGTTGAACAATTTTTAATTGTGTTCGAAATGACTTCAGCATAAGTTGTAAAACGTGTATTATGAAATTTGTTACATCAATTTGAAGTAAAATATATTTTACTTTGTAAACCTAAAGCTATAAATGTATTTGACATTTGAATATTAAGAAAATTAAAAATGAGAATGATAAGCAATGAATGATAAGCATAAGCAGTGTATTATGGAATATTATGGAATTTTTTTTATATCAATTTGAAGTAAAATAATTTTTACTCTGTAAACCTAAAGCTGTAAATGTATTTGAAATTTGGATATTAAGAAAGCTAAAAATGAGAACGATATCAGCATAAGCAGTAAAAAGTATTAGGGATCTTTTTTTATAAATTTGAAGTGAAATAAGTTTTACCCTGTACACCTAAACCAATAAATGTATTTGAAATAAGAATACTAAAATCGAAAATGATTTCAGTATAAGTTGTAAAATGTGTATTATGGAATTTTTTATATCCATTTGAAGTAATTTTTTTACTGTGTATACCTAAAACTGTAAGTGTATTTGTAACTTTAAGAAAACTAAAAACTTAAATTCAAAATTTAAAATATTTAGTCTTAAACATGATGCAATATAAAAGGCGAGGTTTTTTAAAATTCTTGGTTGTTTAAAACCAGTTATAAATGTTTTAAAATCTGATTTTCTTATTGCTGCAATTATTAAATTAAACAAATGTAGTTCAAGAGGACAAGAAACATTATACTTCAGTTCTTAAAATTTCCATTATTAAGGATATTTTCGTAGGGAGAATGGATGATGCTCTTACATAAAATATAAGGCATTAAAAAATGTTTGATAATAGTTTTTGATTAAATATAAGATTTATAGATAAAAATTCAGTCGTCCAACAACATTCCATTAAAATGTTCCTAGTGTACAGCATTCTCAGCTAATTGCTTTCATTTTTAAACTTTCCTTTTAGAATCTATAAAGAAATGAAACTGGTTATCGATATTTACTTATTTTAAATACCCTTTACATAAAGCAATTATTTCCAAACATACGATGTTTACTAAATTTGTTTTGCCATTTGACAGTGTCAAACCTTTATAACTTAGATATATAACACGATTTGATAATATAACACGTTTAAAAAAAAAGAATAATCAGTTTCTCCATAAATACATTAATGATTTGATTTTATCCTCCATTTATAGATTTAATTTTTATCTCATAAGTATAAATCTGTTAAAATAATTTAATTCTTTGTATATTATTTTATATATCTTTGATTGTGATTATATTATTTTAAGTAATTAGATTGCTTTAAGCAAATATATTTTAAAAAGAACCAATAGATGACGCAACCTGTGTTGGAGCAAGATATATACATAGTAGCATTATACATAGTAGCATAAATTTTTGTACATTGAAGTTGTATCTTCAAGCTGTAGTTCGTCTCTTACATTAAAGTTGAACCTTTTCCCGCCGTTTCGTAATATTGATCTCCTACGTATCCTGTGACCTGAAACCATAGTTTACAAATCCTAAAATTCATTATACTCAACTACAATCCATTCCATATCTGGTGGAAACCTATCCATAAGATTGCAGAATTAACATTATCTGCTTACTACTACCGACGAATTTTCGACATGACATGTAAGCAAGTTCGAAGAGTCTTAGTAAAAGGTAAAAGAATATTAATGTTTCTTTTTA
Source organism: Pardosa pseudoannulata (assembly GCA_032207245.1). NCBI lineage: Eukaryota > Metazoa > Arthropoda > Arachnida > Araneae > Lycosidae > Pardosa > Pardosa pseudoannulata. The sequence goes on along the minus strand of CM063510.1, from coordinate 39,981,627 downwards.
AATAAGAAAATCATTTATAGAGGGACCAAAGTTCAGAATTATAGATATCAGGAAGATTCTAAAATCGTGGTTATCTTCTTCATTCGTCCTTCCACAGTAGCTCCACACCCCTGGTTGGTTATTGACCTTCTCCAGAAGTTTTCTCTAGGCATCTCTACAATTTCTATTTCTCTCTAGTTCTTGACTCCAAGAATTTCAAGTCCTTTTAAACACATTCGAACTGTTTTAACAGGGATCTGCCTCGGAGTCATTTTCCCATGGATCTGTACATTATCTTACATATGGATCTTATTATCTTACATATGGATCTTATTCTTATTATGGATCTTATAATTAGATATTATCTTACACATGGATCTGTACATTATCTTACATATCTTAGGAATCTTCTCTTTTTTTTCCTGGCACATTTGTATTCATCACCAGTTGTTCTAGTATGCTTTCTTCGTAGCTTAATGTTATATGTATTATTTTTATTTTTGATAGCAACTATGCAATCCTGGTCAAACCAATCTTCATATTTAGCTTTACTTCTTTTTTCGACAACTGTGTCGCTGGTTTTAAAAATAGCCATTTTCAACGAGTTCCCTTTCTGATCAATACTCAACAAATCTTCCCGATTAATATTTTTTAATCGAATTTCCAACTCAGTCTGTTATCTATGCATTAAACCACTCTTCCTCAGCATCTGTTATATTATGATAATCTACTGTAATATATATTTAAATATACGAGTAATAAAGAGTAGCGACACGCTTATAGAATGCTACGAAACAAAATATCAGACATATGAAAAAAATTACACTAAGTTGTTAATTATATATATATATATATATATATATATATATATATATATATATATATATATAAGGAAAATTTTCAGTGGTTTTCAACTAAAAATTCCCGCGTCCTTTGCATTCCCCTTTTTGACCCCTAACCTAAGTTGACCACTAGGGCTACATTTTACACCCTCACATAAGGGGTCTGACCAATTATAACTCTACAATGCCCTAGCGGAAAATTTAGGAAATTTGCAAAAAAAAAAAAAGGAGATGGATGCTGTCGGAGTCTTAATAAATGTCTTTAGCTGAAACAGTGTCATTTTTATGACTGTAACCACCCATCGAGAAGTCCGTCTCATTACTTACACACACACACACACACATATATATATATATATATATATATATATATATATATATATATATATATATATATATATATATATATATATATATATATATATATATATATATATATATATATATATAAAACTTCATAAATATTCACGCTAATCTTTGTGAATATTTATATACAAGCAAACCAAAATTTGCTTTTTATTTTATATTCCATTTCATTTTATTACAATAAAAAACTACAGAAACTCGAGGGTACTCTGAAACTAGATTTTAAATTAATAATTAATAGACTCCAGAAATATATTAAACGAATCAAATTTGAGATCTGACGTCAATTTTTTTCAACTGACGGATATTATATTTTATTTAAAGTAATTGAATTATACTTTGAAGAGACAATTCCATATTTATTTAAAATATAATTTGGAAGAAATCTAAGGTACTCTTTTACACAAAAGCGATTCTTTTGTGATCATTATTACATAAAGAAAACAGGAAATTTAAATTTCAATAACGTTTTCTTTTCTTTTCTTTTTTTTTTTGTATTTCTATATATTCTATTTAGAACTTAATTAACAAGGAAATGAATGTTTCAGAATGCATCTAATACTTGAACTACAGCAATTACAATTCACAAACTTACATGATAAAATATATTTTTCAAAGAAACATTTCGATGCAGAATAATAAGCTTTTATGAGGTAATTACATCTATTCTCTATTATTATTTTATTCATAGAAAACTATTCAGAATATAAATACAATTTATTAAATTACTTTAGATTAAAATAATTTATTTCTTTCAATATGGGTACAAAAATTTATAAATAAATTTTGCTATTTTCTAAAATTATTTATGAAAGGCATGGCAATATTATATTATTAAAGGAATGTTTTTAAAAGAAATATATTCAGGGTTTTAATGTTTCTCATTAAAGTTAATGGATTATTGACAACAATGGTAATCACATTTAAATTTTAATATTTAATCAACACATTTTAGGTTGTCATATTCAAAGGAAAATGAAAATGATGTAAAGTATATAAGAAATTATTTTAAATTCTCTAGTAAAAAAATACATTTTCATCTCGAGATGTAATTACATAAAATTTGACACTTTAAAAAACTCCAAATACAGTATATAATTTACTTTTTTTCACCTTTTACATGCTAATGATCAGATATAAGAAAAATCAATTTAAAATTTAATTAAAAAAGTTTTACTAAAACTACTTTGTAAAAATATATAAATACAAAGAAATACATGCTTGAGTTTTTTATATAATAGTTAGCTAAAAACAATACCTTCTTTTGGTAAATTTTACTTAACATTACTTGAAAATTCCACAAATCTAGAAAATCAAATCGAATTTATTCAATTAAGAGATAAAATAAAAAATTATAAAAAAATTAAAAATAACAAAAATTAAACATGGAAATATAAAGAAATATGCCTTTTTTTTAAAAAAAATCTATATACTACTATAAAAAAGAAACTTTAGCTTTTTTCACTGTTCAAACTAACATTTTTTCAATCTAAAATACACCAATGTTACCAAATGAGAACATGGCAATTTTCAAAATTTTTTTCCAAAAGTCTTCTCTCTTTAAACCATGCAGAAATTCATATTACTTCTTGAACATTAATAATAGCACGACGTTTAAAAGGATATGGAAATATAAAGAAATTATGCCTATTTTTTTAAAAGAAATCTACATACTACCAAAATAAAACATTGACTTGTTTTACTGTACTAATTAACATTTTTTTTTCAATCTAAGAAACGCTAATTTTCCCAAATGAGAACCTGGTAATTCTGAATACATTTTTTTGAGAAATTTTGTTTTGTATTGTCTCTAAACCTACATCTAAAAGAAATTCTAAGACATAAATAGTACTTTTTAAATTTCAATCATAACATGTCGACGTTTAAAGAGTTAAATATATTCAACTTTTTTGATTTCAAATTTTTGAAAAATATGTTAATAGAGTTTTTATCTGTACTATATGCACTAAAATGATCATACACATTAAAATGTAGAGTGTATTTTTACAAACAGTTATAAAGTAGTTTGTGCGTTTTTTTTTCGTTTTCTGTAACTAATATAATTTTTCAGTTAATGTAGATGGCACTTTTATGAACCTTCTACCCCTATTTTGAGTATCTGCTATTTGTAATTTTGTCATATGGATAAATATTTTATATGTCGAGCGAGACATAAATTTACTATTTTAAATTTCCCAAAATGTGTTCCGCGGAATCTTAGGGTTCCGCAACCAACCTCCAAAGGTTCCTTAATTTCAATGAAAATCCCTAAAATTATTCTTCAATATTTCCCTCATTACTTACATAGGAATAATAATATTAACTAATATTCAAAAAAAGAGAAAAGCGGTGTGATAATGAAAGAAATACCTGTAGGGACAGGCGACTAATAGTGAACGGCCAGAGAGCGCCACCTAGGAAGAAAGTAAGTAGATAGGGAGAACGTCGGAGGTGATTGTAGACTCCGGACGTGTAAGCGATGCTCTTAGGATAGATACTTGAGTAGATATAATTGGTTACTGTAAATATTGTAATATTTGTATATATAATTGTCCCGTAGTAGTTTGTGCTCTGTCTTAAAATAAACCTTAATGTTGAAAATAAATCTACTGTTTGGATGTGAATTTATACAACGGCTCGGCGATCTTCACAATACCTTATAACGAAACATTTCAATGGAGCAAATGTCAACGCTGCGTATTTCCATCAAATGGCGGTTCTTGACCTTACTTAGACAACACTGTTATCTGGATACATGACAAACTTTAACCTAAAAGAGAAGGTATTGATAACACTTCTAATAAAGTACCATAAATTTAAAAGTATAAAATTTAGTAACTGTAGAAAAGAAATCATGTGGTGTCTAGTTTTTGTTTTAAGTTTTCCAATGTACTTTAAGAAACCAATTACAGTTAAATACACATGGTAAGTGAATAAATTCAAAATTTCTTCAAAATATGGTTGCCACTCTTAACAAAGGTTTGGTTTGGTTTTTGAGCACTACGGGTAATTTTTTGAAATACGAGGGCAAGTTAGACCCGGGAAAAGCTGCTAAAATGATTTATAACGGTTATTAACATGCCAGAAGTGTAATTCGAACCCGCAGAATAAGGTACATAATAGCAGCGACCTACCAAATCAGTAATCCTCCAGTCTTTTGATCTACGCACTTGCCTACCTACATTACATTTTAAAGAGCTAATAGGTTTTTTTAATTTATTGGTTCATCAGTTTTCAGCATTCAGCATTTAATTTATGCTATAAAATACGAAGAATTACTGTGTTCTTTAAAACGTACAAAATTACTCTCTTCCCTCTTTTTGAATCGTTTCCACTTCCACTTATTTTTTACATTTGATCGCATTCTTTAGAACAGTTTTAGAACAATTTTTTTCATTTTCTCTCTATTTACATACGTCTATCTGTTCTTTTTTCTTTTTTTTTTTTAGTCGTATACTATCCAGAACAATTTTATAATAATAACAAAGAATTCTTCTGTTTTTTAAACTAGTTTCAATTTCCTCTTTGGTTTTTTTATTGTTCTGGATAATTTGCTTGCAGATAAGTAGTTAGAACGTCTCGATTTCTAACTTTGCTCTTAGATCAATTTAAACGTAATTATAAAGATTAGTAGATCAACTGGCATTTCAAAACATTTTAAAGCAGCTAATAATTCTAAAAATGAAAATTCTGCAGCATGTGCACCTAAAACAATCAATTTGAACAAAAGGTTCTTTTAGCAAAATAATCCTATTTAAGTTCGTTGAAACAATCTTTGTCAATAAACAGCTACAGAAGGCAATGAATTAATAACATATAAATAAAAGTAACGTGAATATTTAAAAATGGTTATTATTTGAGATTAGGAAAATAACTTTTCTAATGAACTGTTAAAATATTTATGTCTGTTTAAATGCCCACACCCGGAATCAGAAAATTTACTTCT
>CM063510.1:39946494-39971494 GCA_032207245.1 Pardosa pseudoannulata | reverse complement strand
TGAAACAAAATCAGTGACTTATGCATTTAACATTGTCCTCTTTAAAAATTTGGACATGATCATACAGATTTCGGTGCGCAATTGTGTGTGTACTTGTCTTCCTGAGCTTCTTTCCCAAGCATTTTTTTCAACACAGGTATATCCACAAAATGAGCTAAATTACATATAATTTTTCCTTTTCTCTCGCAGTGGAATGAAATTGAAATTATTTTAACAGTCGAATATCTACCTCTAAATTAATAATTATTTAGGTTTGTTTTTAACCCGAGTCAAATCTCTTCCTTTTTACATTGTTGCTTGTTTGATGATTTTTTAAACCAATTTTTGCTTTTAGAAATTCTTCCTATGACTACATCTTTTTTAACTACCTCATTCCTTTATATACAGGGTTTGTAAGGCACGTAACACGGCCATATTCATGAAACGATTTATAAAATGAGTGTTTACGCATTTTTGTGATAATTTTGAAAAAATTATATAAACGTGTGTGTGTGTGTGTGCATGTGTGGGTGCTAGGCTTAAAGCCTACGAAAAAAAATGAGAAATACTTCCATTCCATATACTACAATATCCCTTTCGTTTTAAATACGATATTCAATCAGACAGTAGGTCACCAGCCAAGATTTACCTGTTCTCTCTCTAAACTTCGCGCATACTGCTCTTAAATATTGATGCTTTACCCATTCTTTCTTTTGCATCACAAAGAGCTCACTATCTTTTTATTAATCAATGATTTAATTTAATTTAACTTTAAAATTCCAATTCTGTCTGTCTGTCTGACAAATACACAAGAATTTTATTTTCCAGTATGTTCAATTGGATGACCTTTTTGTTGTACTATCACGCCGCATCTTCATTTCTGTAACATAGCCTTTCTTAACACATCAAGTCTGATTTTGTTCCACTTCTACACAATATTTTAGAGTCCATACAATACTATGGGATGCTACTTACAAATAGCTTGTTAATAGTTTGATGCACAGTAATATTGTAGGAAGGATATAATAGGACATGGAGTGAGAGCATTTAAAATGAATAGCTTTGATTCCGGTTCTTATTTCATTTTTCACAAAAATAAATACATATATATATATAAATATTAGATATAGAGGTATGTTTATAGACATATCCTGTGGAATATGAAGATTGTATGAGTAAAGATATGGAATGTTCTTTGAAAATGGGTGTCAAAACATTTATGATGATAATAATAAGTATGATTTTGACATTTTCTTCTTTCCGTATTTGAAGTTTTTTGTTAAAAGAGAGTCCAATAACTTCCCTCGAAAGGGGGGCTCACAGTAAACTTTCTTTGTTTTCTGTGAACCACCATTTTTTTCAACAAATATTTTTTCTAATCTACTACGTTAGTATAGCGATCTGTTTATATACCAGCCAGAGTAGTTAGTCCAAGTCTCGATAATGGTAGCTATTAACTTTTTATATTTATCTGCTAAATAATTTTCATGCATCCATCTGTACAGTTTTAGACAAAAATATGTTTCGGTGTTAAACGCTAAACATCAAGATTTTTTTGTTTCCTTTGTTTTGTGTAGCTAAAATCACATAATTACATAAATCATACAATTAGCTGGAATAAAAAAAATTAAACTTGTGAATTAAACTTCAATTTAAGAAGCTAGTTTGGAATATTTTCTATTACAATGTATTTTAAATATAATTTTCGAAACTTATTTATAACTTAATGCAAAAAACATTTTAAAATACGTTGTAAAATATTTGTAGCTATGTAAAATATTTCTAGATAAATTACTGGTTGCTAAGTTACGAATTAGCTTTATCCCGATTCATCTTTCATAAGGTAAAGTGCAACAATACCATTTCATGTTCTGATATGAACAGTCAACGTTAATGATTATTATAGTGTCCTGTAACGAGATAAGATACTTAAGAGATTTTTAAAAGCGATAGTGTTATCAAAGAAGGTCTATTAAGAGTTTGTTGACTCTAAGAGAAGCCAAAAGGTGATGTTTTATATAAAACATGAAAATGAAATGTACTCTCTTCATTTTTATTACAAGAGATAGTCTGACTATGAGACAACGATACTTTTCTGCTTCATTAATAAGCAAAAAATTTTATTTCCAAGCATATTTTTTGCTCATACGATGAATGGCTGCCAGAATTTGATACTAAATACTCGTGTGGCAGGAAATCATGCTAAAAAAGAGAGAAGGAAGGGTGATTAATTAAAATTACCCCATGGCAGCAAAAGAAATTGTGCGGAATAATTATCTGGCTAGCAGTCGACAAAGGCTAATGAAAAAAATCTTTTCTTATAGCCATGATTCCAATAATATCAAAAGTCATTTGTTAGCACATTGTAAGAATGTGGGAGTAAAATATTAAGGAAAAGAAAAAGGAATGAGGAAATCATTTTTTAGATATTAAGGATGTTTTACATGCATTATAAATTGTAGAAATTATAAAATGTTTTCAGAATTAAAGATTAAGATAATTTGGGAATATGTGACATAAGTTAAACGCACTGATGTATGTATGTATGTATGTATGTATGTATGTATGTATATATATATATATATATATATATATATATATATATATATATATATATATATATATATATATATATATATATATGGTATGATTTTACAAAATAAGACTGGTAATGTTACCCATTCAAATGAGAAATAATTACTATAGAACATATGGTCACTTTCAACTTAGAATAAAGTAAACAGCAATAGAGGCGGAATAAAGTAAAATTATAGATTCAACCTTAAATAACATTTTACTATGGATGTACCACTTTATTATGGATACATGCCCGTTTATCTTCGGAGAACCTACCCCTCCAATTGCCATAACAAAAAAAAATGTTTTTTCTTTTACTTAACGAATTTCACTTTTTACAAAATATTATAGAAAAATCCAGGGATCTTACAAAAATTTGGAATTTATAATTTTCAAAAAATAGAATTTTTAAGTTTAATACTACAAAATGGATTTTTATTTTATTTGAAACATTTTTTTAAACTAGAAATGCATGTCTACGACCAACGGTTGCAAAACTAAACGCTAGTTAACTACTACGCAATTTACTATGTATCCCGTCCCTCTCTCTCTCTTCCTGCATGAGTGTGTATGTGAATTTGCTCAATATTCACTAAGTTACTCGGTGTATGTCAGAATCATATATATTTGGACTATCACCGGTGTGTATCGGCAATCACCATGCATTAATAATGTTGTTAAAAATATTTTAGCTAAATTTTCAGACCATATTTTATTATTAAAACATATATTGTTCGTTTCGTTTGAAGCGCTACGCGATACTTTCTTTTTAACAAGAGGGATAATGGGACTTGGGCCTACTGCTTAAAACCGATTTTGAACAGTTACGAATATCCACAGTGAAACCCACGATCTCCGTTACTGAAAATCAGAACCCTAATCATTTGGCCATCGTCCGGCAATTAAAATATATGATATATGTAAAACCAGAAGGCAGATAATAGCAGATGTCAATAAACTGTTGAAACGAGCTCTGTATATATTCGGGTATCTATTAATTTTCCTCATCATAAAACATTGAAACGACTTAATCGTCTATAATCCAAAAGTGTGTTATATTTAGTTTAGTGTTCTTGTTTTCTTGAAATTAATGAGCGTAATTTTTTAAAGATATTGGTTCACTGAAGAGTACATTCAATTTAAATTAGTGTATCCAATAAAAAATCTGATTTAAGAAAACTTTGCATTCACTAGCAAACCTTTCATAACACTGACAAACAGAATTGTTCCACAGTGTACAAATATAATCCCCAGGATCTTAATCGCTCCAGAGGAAATAATTTAGCAACTGACTATAGCCTCTTAGTCGACATCGTCTTCTTGCTTCGACCTCTACCGCCAAAACACGGGGGTTGTTAACGTATACCGAATATATAAGATTATAATCAAATATTCGGGCATTCAGTGACTATGAGAATGGGAACATTCACTACATTTCGGCCTTCCACAGTAACAAATTAAAAGAATAAATAATTTATATTAGTAATTATATTAGTATATATATATATATATATATATATATATATATATATATATATATATATATATATATATATATATATATATATAGAGAGAGAGAGAGAGAGAGAGAGAGAGAAGGGAGTGAGAGTGTGAGAGGGAGGTGATAAGACGAAGTACAAGACGGGTGGTTGCAGTCATGACCAGAAGACACCGCTTTAGTCAATGAACTTTGTTATCAGAACATTGAGTGGACGGGTTTTCACTTCATGGTACGTAGGTTCGGGACAAATTGAGAGATCAGCTGACATGAAATTTAAAGCAAAAGACTGAGTAACATCTAGTTCAAAATCTCTGAAAATCCGTCTCTGATAGCGTCAATCTCGTTTTTCTTTGGGAATTTTTAAATAGGCAGCTAGAATAATATAAAGCTTTAACTGATTAGGCCCCTTACCTGAGAGCGTGAACTGTAGCCCCAATGGTTAATTTAGATTAGGGGTTAAAAAGGGGAAAGCAAAGGGATGTGGTTGTTTTTTCCCCTTTACTTAAGATTGTAAACCCCTAAGAATTTTCTCGGACCTTAATACGTGCTTTTGGCTATAAATTTAGGTCTGCATCTTTAAACTCTTAAATAACTAGACATTTCGTGACATTATATTACTAAAGTGGCTCACGACCACTTTAATATATATATATATATATATATATATATATATATATATATATATATATATATATATATATATATATATATATATATATATATATATATATATATATATATATATTAATATTTGTGCGTGTGTGTGCGTTAATTAAACCTTGTTCGATATGATCAATTGCTTCTCGGTATATCGCGTTCTTCGGCAGAATAACATGTTTTACAGGCAAAGCAAAAAATTTCTGCTGAGAGATGTGAACAAACATATCGACGATTCGTACTGTAGAATACAGATGTGTCTAGACACAAGATTTATAGAAGATAAAAAAGCGATAATTTAATTAACTTCAAATGTTTTGTGTGTATTCTAGACTTCTAGAAAAAATTCTAGAAAAAATTAAAATAAAATAGTAAGGAATATGATAACCATTATTTTGTTATGAACTATGAAGAAATCTATAAAAGGAGAATTTTAATATTTTTCTACAAATTAGAAATGAATTATTAATAATTTTTAAAACAGCAAGATAGTTTTTTTATATGTTATATAATGAATTAACCACTGATTAAATATCATAAAGTGTAGTACTTTAGAATATTAAATTGGGACAAATATTCTGTACATATGTTACTAATAAACACGTTCTAAAAAGAATGTAATACTAGCGATATCAAATCTGTTCAATTTAATCATAAATATTTAAGATAATTAGAAACATTTTCATATTTATTTATACTGATCAAATTAGAACAAATAATTTACTCAGACTTTTATTTATATGCAGTAATAATTTTCGACATGTTTTAAAAAACAGTTAAAATTTTCATTCCCTTTTAGAATTATAGACCAAGAAATTTTAAGGGCTGTTATTCTTAATATATGTTAAGAATTTATCGAATTTTGATATCGAATAATCCCACTTCTCTATCAGCAATCTAGTTTTGTGTTGAAACTATTACCAATGTATATCAGTTCCAAAGATTTTGAAATACCTAAATTTCGAAAAACCAATTAACTAACTACGGACTACACTAAGAAAAATTTTACTACGAAATGTCAACATATATCGGCAATTCAAACTGTAGAATATAGATGTGACAGAGCAGTTATAAAAAAATTATAATAAAGCTCTAACTTAATTAGTTTAAAACCGTTTGTGTTTGTTTGACTTTCTTGAAGTAACCCTTATATCTGCTAGAAAATAAATTTCCAATTTGGTTCCAAGATTGATTTTGAAAGTAGGAAAAGGTTACTTTCAATTTGGTGAATTACAGCACCATGAGCTTGTTTTTAATGCCTACTTTGGTTAAAATGTGTTTTATACAATCATTTACTCGATATAGAACATATAGAAATTTTCTGAGAATATTTTGTTTACATATAATGTAAAAGAATAAATGTGGAAAGTCTGAATTAAACATTTTGAGTTCCAGAGAAACAATAAAATACATCTAAAATTCTTATTAAATGAAATTTAATTGTTAAATAAAAGAGATCTTTCCCGATCATAACCATAATGTTAAAATTATTCAATTTTGTGCATCGTTTACACTGCATAACTTGTATTGGGTTTCAGATTTTTGGTCTACTTTTTGCAACACGAGGGCTAATGACACCGGGACCTACTGCTTAACGCAAATTTTGACAGGATTCAAAATCATACATTAAATTCTTTGTTAGTAATAAAACGAGAAATGTTAGGACTCATGTTTTCCCAGACATATCTTTGAATGAGAAGGATCACGCACTTCAACTGTATTAGCCAGCTAACTTGAGCGGGACACTGCATTCTACTCAAAATTTCCCTGCGTGTAACTGGTAGTTCGCTATCGAATTTTATCCATCTACCTAGATCATTTAGCGGTTTAATATAGATGATTGAAACTTGGTATATTGCTTTTATAACAATATTTGGTTTGGTTTGGGAAACTACTGTCTACTTTTTTGTTAAGCGAGGGTTAATTAGACCGGGACCTAATGCCGAAAGCTAATTTCGAACGACTAAGACCATCCTTGCCACTGTGGTTTTCGAAGATACGTACTGCGGTACTGAAGATCAGCGCTATAACCATTCGGCTATCGTTCGGCGCATAACTTGGATAAAACACATTAGAAATAAATATGCATTTGCAGCTTAGGCTACTTCCTAGCTATATTCCATTTGTAATAAAATTTTAATATAATAGATGTATTCAAGGACGTGCAAAAATTAAAATTACGAAAAAAGCCCTTTTAGAGTCCTTTTTAGTTTATTTCTGTAAGACGTATATCATGGGTTTTTCATGCCATTTGCTTCGTATTTAAATATTGCGTTAGTTACTTTCATTTAATCTCTCACTGTATGCAGATCTGACATAAGTAACTTTTTGATATATTTTGTAGCTCTAAACTTTACCGGAATATCGAACAATAATGCAAGTATATGTACGGATATACTTATCCGTGTCGATATGTACAGGTTTAGTGTAATATACAAAAAAAAAAAGAAAAAATGATAATATCGGTCTAGTCAAACAATGAATATGACGGACGACAGATTTGAAACTTGTATCCGCAATGGAGATACTTTAAACATAGAAAATCCAAAAATGCACATTCACAATTTACTAGAGACAGCCATAGCCAAGAAAATCTTTATTTTTTATAACGTAAGATTTGCCCTTTTTATCTCCAGACACACACACACACGCACCTCGTATTTAACCCCTTGCCTAAAATGCCGGAACTCGGTTCGGGTAACACAAATGCGCAAATTTTGGAATGCCCGAACACAGCTCGTCCAAATTATAATATGTAATTTACCATTTTCCCAATAGATGACAATATTGTCCTGCAAAAAGTTTTGCACCACTTATCGGACAAAGGAAAAAAATTTGTAAAAATTCAAAAGAATCTGAGGGACTTGGTGTACCGAGGTACTTTCTCACGATGATCTGCACGTGCATGCACAGCTGTGGAAGAAATTTCCAAAAAGAATTTACTACTTCAATTGTTCACGTTGAATTTAGGAACCCCTGCAGATAAATTATAGATCACGGAAAAGCAGCGTAACGGTCAAGCTCGCACAGAGATGTAGCAGTGAGTTATGGGGGCAAGGGCTAAAAAATAATGTCATCTTGCACAAAAAAAGGCTATTTTAATGATCCCACCTGCACTCCCGAAGGGGGTGCAGATGTGGAAAAATTTCACCAAACAAGCGATTGGCAAAGAAGAAAAAAGGGCGGTAAAACCGAGGTGAGGAGTTGGGAAATGAAGTTAAGAAAAGGAGTTGAAGTCGGGATTCAAGAGTAGCTGGACACCGAAATCCGAAGCCCGGCTCGCTAGCACCGACTCGTCCTGTGTGCCCGAACACCCGGACCAACACACCGCTTGAGGAAAGCCCCTGCCTGCTCCCCTGTGCCTGTAATGGAGGTAAAAAAATATTCACAACCGTCATTTAGGCCTCTGTTAGTAATTTAACATTGTGATTAAAGAATAACGCATAACTAGAGTTGCTGGTTATGTTACATGATATTCAAGGATATAAATTTGTAAATAGTGTACAAAATAAACGTCTTAATCTCAATATAAGGTATATCATTACTGCGTTTCCCTTTTCTAAACGAACACTGGTGTTAAGGTTGTAAGTACATTACAACAAATTAATTTGGGGAATTAAATTATTTACCTTGGGTTTTTGGACAGTTTGTCATTAATATAATGAATTTTAATATATTTGGTATGAATTGTAAAATAATTAGATAGTGAGGCATTTCTTATTATATCATAAAATATTTTAGGGTGAACTGACCGGTTTATAAGAGTTGAGGATTATTATTAATAATAATAATTTTATATGTAGGCATTATTGTAATACACTTACATTTCTCAATTTATATGATTATTGATAATTTTATTATATAGTATTAGTAGTTCTTATTACCTATTGTGTTGCGAAGTGTTATGCATATTATAAATATTCATGCCAATTATTGAGTAAACGGTGTTATATATATTATATATATTATATAAATATATTTTATATATATATATATATATTATATTATATATATATATATATATATATTATATTTATTGATATTCACGAAGATATTTTTATTAACACAATTTATTGAATAATAGCATAATTTATCGAGTTTTATAATTTATATATTTTATATATTAGTAACTATTTACTATTGAAGTTAGAATATTATGCATATTATAAATATTCATGCCAATTATTGAGTAAACGGTGTTATATATATTTTTTTAACTTGAAAATATTGGTATTCATGAATATATTGGTATTTAAGATGAAATTGTCAGGTAAGAAAATTATCAGAGTTTTTAACGGTAGGTGTAGTTAAATAAAATAAAATATAAAAACTGTAGTTCGCTAAGATATTTAGTGCGCGTAAGAGTTAACATATTATTTTGTTGTGAACATGGCTTGCCCGAATCAAGTTAACCAAACCAACTCGACCGTAGTAGCCGAACAGAGTACGATACAAAATGAACGAGCTGATAACTCTATACAGCATACATCCCGATTACAAAATTTACCATTAATGCTTAATTATTTTGATGGGCAGAATACCCAACAATGTGAAAATTTTATGGTACAATTTGAGGCTATTGCACAGATGGGTAATTGGACCGAAGCGAAAGGAGAAATTATTTTAAAATCAAGATTGCTCGGCCAAGCATACAAATGGACCTGCATAACAAATGACTCAAGACTCAAAACGAAATATCATTCAAAATAATTAAATTAAAACTGATGGATTTTTTTCCGAAGCAGCCATCTTTGGAAGGAAGAATAGGAAAAGAAAAGGAGAATGATCTTTTAATATATTTTACGTGTAATAATTTTGTTATATTACATATACACATTATATGTGTAATATACATGTCTACTTGTATAGATATATTACATATATATATATATATATATATATATATATATATATATATATATATGTATATATATATATATGTATATATATATATATATATATATATATATATATATATATATATGTATATCTATATCTATATATATAGTATATGTGTATTATACATATCTGCATACATAGATATATAAATCCATGCATATATATATATATATATACGCATGTATATACGTATGTGAGTATGTATATAGAAATAAATCCAACGACTTGGTATAGTGGATAGCGTAATTACATCTATGATGTACTTCTATGACATTTAATAAGTATAGCATACTTAAGTTAGATTTACGCCAGATGTAAAATATGAAATCAGATTTTTAAAAAACTATATTCATAATTTACTTTCAGTAGAACCGTAAGATAAGGATATAAAAAAAGTTGAGTAAAATATGACAAAATAGTAAATATTTATGAAAAAGTAACAGTAGTTTGAAACACTATATGAACTTCTAGATTATGTTCTAACTTTCGTAGTAATGTCCCAAGTGATAAAGCACCCAAGAAAATAACTTACTCAAAACTAGGTAGTAAAAAGTCGTTAATCACTCGAAACTCGCAGGAAAGTTCTAAATGTTTTTCTGAACGCCTTTCATTCATCAAATTTGATTCAGAATGAAGCTCCGTGGATGCTTTCGAAGAAGCAAGAAAAACTGTTCGGAGTTTCGAAAAATATAACCAGTTGCAGAATTCGTCATTTTAATGTTACTGAAATCCTATTAATAGGAACTGACAGGATAAAAGTGACAAGTTGGGTCATTTTTAAATTAGAAAAATGACCCCAGTTAACAAAGGCGGGATATTATTTATGTTAAATTGTTTTCATCTTTTGTTTGGAATTGTGGTTTAAGTTCCGGATACAAACAGTATAATGCATATAAAAGAATCCTCAAATTTAGGCACAGATGGAAAAAAACTTATTACTAAGCATTTTGAAAATATTCTCCTTCCTCTATTGTTTTCTGACAGGATAAAAGTGACAAGTTGGGTCATTTTTAAATTAGAAAAATGACCCCAGTTAACAAAGGCGGGATATTATTTATGTTAAATTGTTTTCATCTTTTGTTTGGAATTGTGGTTTAAGTTCCGGATACAAACAGTATCAATGCATATAAAAGAATCCTCAAATTTAGGTACAGATGGAAAAAAAACTTATTACTAAGCATTTTGAAAATATTCTCCTTCCTCTATTGTTTTCTGACAGGAGAAAAGTGACAAGTTGGGTCATTTTCAAATTAGAAAAATGACCACAGTTAACAAAGGAGGGACTTTATTTATGTTAAATTTTTTCCATCTTTTGTTTAGAATTGTGGTTTAAATTCCGGATACAAACAGTATCAATGAATATAAGAGAATCCTCAAATTTATGAACAGATGGAACAAAACGTATTGCTAAGAATTTAAAAATATATTCCTTCCTCTATTGTTTCAGAAAAGACGGCAGAAAATCTTGGAATACTGAACGTGAAAACCTTTATAAGTGTATAGAAGTTTTTACTATCTTGCATGAATTAAAGGAAGTTATGTAATCGCAAAGAATTTTATTGTTCAAATGTCAAAGGAAATATACTGTTGAAAAATTGTAGCTTAAAGTTCGTTCATTTAATAGACTTTGGCTAAGATGAAAACGATAACAATTTATTAACACGCCAAATGAATCACAATTACAACGGATGGCAATAAAACTTGGCAGCCTTTTGGCAAACTTTTTCACAGCAAAACAGAGAGCATTAGCACAAGTCCTACTTTCACCAGATCTGAGCGAGGACTAACTTATGAGAACTCACGGTCCCTTTATATAGCTTTCAGGTTTCTGGAAATTTCTAAAAACTTCTAGTAAAATCCAGAGAAAGGGGGGTTAGCAACAAATGTCGCCAAGTCGCCAAATTTGGCGATATATCGCGAAAATTGGTGCCAAAAATCAGTCTCCCAAAACTTCGCCAAGAAGCCAATATCTCAATAATTTGGCAAGATACCATACAAATTACATGTTTACAGCATTCTTAACAATACATTTTGACCATGCAAAAACACATTTTCATAAGGAAACTTTAACTTTGAAAATTTTATCCATTTTGACCATCTCTGAATGTATTGAGTAATTTCATTGTAACGTCTGTATTTACTTATGCATCTAGCATAGATAAAAATGTCTAACATTAGAATGGTTTAGTTTAGAGCTCTAAGGTCTACTTTTTTGCAACACGAGGGCTAATGAGACCGAAATCTACAGCTTAAAACATTGTAATTCTTGTAACCAGCCACCCACTCGAATTGAGGTGTAGGGTGTTGAATTACTGGTTCGGTCTGACCGTCCGACAACAATGCGTTACGCAGGGGCCAAGTCATCATTCCGCCCATATAATTTAAAATAACAAAAAAAATGTAGACAAATAAGTACAATCAATGCACTTTCCGGAAGTGTGGAAGATACTGCGCAGCAGTCCTGCCCAGGTCAAAAGAAGAGCCAATTCCGAACGGCTACGTACATCCATGCCACAGTGGGATTCGAACCCACGAACTCCGGTTCCGAAGGCCAGCACCCTAACCACTTGGCTATCGTTCGGCTGTAACCTTAGAATGCTGAAATATTATACGTACTGTTGCAACGTTAACTCCTTATCTGATTACAATCTGTACTCCATATCACAAAAATTTCAATATAACGGAAGATAACGCTGCTGGATACTACGCAACAACGATTAGTCGTTTTTAGAATGTTAAAATTTTGTTTTTAGAATTATTGTATCCTCTACTTGTGCACATGCAATCCACAATTTACTTATGAAAAAATTTCAATATAGTGGACGTTAACTAGCACAGTGTACATTGATTTAAAAGATATCGATTTATTTACATGTAATTGTAACAATGCTTTTTAAGTCTAATTAACGAAAAGCAAAATTAAAAATCTATTACTTATAGAAATTTTTGTTTACTTACTTACTTGTACGGAATAAAAGAAATGTAATCTCGATAACTTCATTTTTATAACAAAGATTTTTTCTTACACTTATGCGAAATATTGCAGTGTGGAAAAACAAAGAATATATAATTCTGAGTAGAAAAGAAATATCTAATCTAAAAAAAATCTAAACGATATCCATTAAGTAAAGACTAAACTTTCTTTGAATAAAAAGATACCACAGCAGAAAAACACTATATAGATTTCGTGATAAAATGTGTAATTTTCAGATAATAGTACTTTTAGATGTGGTGACACGTCTAAATATAAAATATTTGAAGCAATGTGTACTGTATCTCACCTCTTAAAGTTTTCTACTTTTCTTTTGATTTCTTTAAAGTAGAATTATGAAATCTACTTTAAAGACTTCAAAATGATCAACTGTAGTAAAAAAGCTCTAGCTTCGTGTTAAAATGTATAATTTTTCAGATAATAGTGTTTTTAGTGGTGGTGACATATATAAATATAAAATATTTGAAGCAATGTCTACTGTATCTCTTAAATATTGCTACTTCTTTTCTTTTGAATTCTTTAAAGTAGAATTAAGAATTCTCCTTTAAAGACTTCAAAATTATCTACTGTCGTAAAAAAACTCTAGCTTTCTAAAGCCAAACTTTCCCCCCTCCCCCTGTCTGTCACATAAGTAAAATCAGAGTTCAAAAAGCAATTACTTATCAGTTGAAAAATCATAGAGAATGCAGAATGAAAATACAGGTAACTTTATAAATTCTTACCCAACGTCTATTCAAAAATTTATTTTTGGTCTCGCCTCATATAAACTCCCTCCTAATGGTCCGTGACCATCCCCAACTAGTTTTCAGAGATTCCAAATTATAAACGAAGATTCCATTTTTTTTTATGTAGGAAAATGAGAACTCAGTTTTCTTATTTTGTAGTCTAATGATGCGGTCATCCAATCAGGCCAATAATAGAGGTCATGTGATTTGAGGTTAAATATAACTCAATTTTCCACAAGCTTAAAGAAAATAATGAAAACTTCATCCTAACATTTCTTCCCTCCCCAATAAAACAAACAAGCAGTAAATTTGAATTCCTGCCCAAAATTCCTACTCCAAAAGCAGTTTCCAGACCTCTTTAACCCTTTGGGCTATAACCACGAGTCTGACTCGTGGTAAAAATTTCTGCCATAAGCGAAAACAACACGTCTAACTCGTGGTAAGGTTGGTTGGGAGCACTACGGTCTACTTTTTTGAAACACGAAGGCTAATGAGATCGGGACCTACTGCTTAAAGCCGATTTTGAATGGCTACAAACATCCATGCCACAGTGGGACTGGAACCCACGAACTCAGGATCCGAACTCAGGTCAGAGCCCTAACCAATCGGCCATCGTTCGGCCTAACTCGTGGTAAAGAATTTGTCATAAGCGAAAACCACTAGTCTGACTCATTTTGAGGGATTTGTGCATAAGATGCCGCGTATTATTATCAGAACAAGCGATTAGAGTTATTCCACATCGAATATTTTCCTATAATTGTAACGTCAGTATTTTGTTTCTTTCATTTGTTTCTGACGAAATTAGATGTTACTTTAGTTCCCCTTAAAGCTTCGTTACGTTCACACGTTTCAAATATAACTTCGTATAAAGACTTAAACTCATACACATGATACCAAGAAGGAAATCTACCATTGATGGTAGTGGACAGAAGTTTGATATAATAGTGGGAACAGTGATATTTGTTTCCTGCAAGAAAACGTGTTCGAAAATTGATTATGATTACACCTTAGACTTCTTAAAATTACTATTTGTACCTAAATATTGTTTATTATTTCGCAATTCTTTTCGTTACACTGAAATATATATGACATGAAAAATATATATTTTTTGCCAGTTTGGGTACACAGCTGAACTGTTGAATGGCACGGCGTACGACCGGCTTTTTTGTTTACTACAGCTCTCGCAATTGGCAGCTATCGCGTAGACCAAGGTGTTAAGGGTAGGTGTGGACATTCTGACAGCTGATGGTCATCAAATACATATTGCAAAGTTACATTTAATGAATCTAACTTTTCCCCTATATTTACAATATATCTACGCTATCAACTATGTTTTTGATTTTTTAATTTAAATACTAAAATTGATTGCACCTATCACTACAATAATTCATGAAAATATTGTTGTCCACTACCCATATATCAAATATGTTCTATATGCAAAAGAAAATCTTCAAATAAATCTATACTTCTTCGTTACATTTAACAACTAAGACTCGCCATGTACATCTTCAAACAATGATACGAAAATCAAGTCTTAATTCGTCTCACAAATTAAATCAGTTCCAAAAACACAATTGTTTTAGAAATAAACCTGTATCCAAGTAATTAATATTTTTGTTAAAGGAATATCCGATCTAAAAGCTGTCTGACTAATTTCTTGGTAATTGGCAGGCCAGAACGCACAACCACATCACTTGGTATAAATAAACCCTTTTATATCTCTTATTATTTATAGGGAGTATTATTAAAAATAAAAACCACTTTAAATATTGACATCTAATTGACTTCATTTTGATTATGTAAAAGACTTATCACACGTCGATTGCGTTGAAAATCAACTAATTCAGTTTACGATTCCTATTTTAAGAGAAGAATGTGTAAATATCTTGGGTGATAGCGTAAAACTTTAAATAGGTAAAAGATTTTACCACACGTCTACATGAACCAAATAAATCGGTTAAAAATCGTCCGCTACCAGGTGAGAAAGTAGTACATTATTCATTGGAAAAAGAAACTGAAAAGGGAATCTGTTGCCTTTTTTTACGTGTGATAAAGATCTTTTTGCGTTTGGTTTTGTTTGAAGTGTTTTTGGTTTTGGAGTGCTAAGGTCTAGTTTTTGCAACACGAGGGGTAATGAGACCAGTGCCTACAGCTTAAAGCCGATTCCGAACTGCTGCGAACAACCATGCTACTGTGGGATTCCAACCCACGAACTCTGGTACCGAAGGGCAGCACCCTAACCAATTGACCATCGATCAGATTGTTTGGAGTGTGGTACTGTCTATTGTTTTAATTACGAGAACTAATGAGACCGGGGCATACTGCCTGAAGTAGATTCCGATTGTCTACGTACATCCATGCTAGCAGCGGGATTCGAACCCAGAAACTCCGGTTCCGGAGAGCAGCACATCACTATTTGACCATCGTTCGGCCGTGCGTTACTAGGATTTGGTTTTGGTTTGGTTTGGAGCACTATGGTCTGCATTTTGCAACACAAAACCTAATAAGACTGGGACCTGCTGTTTAAAGCCGATTCCCAACGGCTACGAACATACATGCCATAGTGGGATTCGAACCCACGAACTCCGGTACCGAAGGCCAGCACCCTAACGATTCGGCAATCGTTCGGAGTGCGTTACTAGGAAGTGCACATATGAGTAACCAACTCATCAAGCGTGCCCGATTATATAAAAACTGTACATATAAAATTTTTTAAATCATATATATGCATAATATCGTATATATAAAAGATAGTTCATGGTGTATCACAAGCATATAAATTATTAGATGTATACGTAATATGTGATGTACAGGACATGCAAAAAGTTAACTCAGGTACACATTCTACAATTCTCAAATCCATAACTAAAGTATGGATAAAGCTGTATCTATTAATTCAAAAAATTTTAAACTAAGGGTAAGTTGCATAAACTGCACTCATGTATTTATTATACATGATTTTGATATGTCATACATTCTCCAAACTACCAGTTTGATATTTTATTTCTTTGTAAAATTTAATTTCTTTTGAATACACACGCACACGAAATCCGATTCTGTCATATGAAAATACCTTGAAATCCATCTCTTTTTCTAAACTAGTGGAAATTAAAAGGTGGGCTTTCATGCGAAATTAAACTGATAAAAATCACTCGTGTGTTTTTAATTTCAGTACGGTAATACACTTAAACAATTAATATCAAAGTCATTTCTTCCGATAACATTAAAGAATATCTTGAATCGATACTGCTGGGGGCTGTGTAGAGAATAAAATAGGAAATTTAATCAATTTTGAACAGTATAGCTTTTTATGAGGTACCATGTATCATTTTCATAATTATAGGTTGCGGTTTATAAATAAAAGTCTTTCAAATGAGAGATTTCTTTGGTATCGCATGTAAATACTCGTATACTACAGTAAAGTGAAGCTTTATAACAGATAAAGTTATTTGTAATGATTCAAGGTTATGTTCCTTCTCTAAAATAAAAATTATGAGCAAAGTTTGAAAGATCGTAAAGCGTAGATCTCAATGAAAAAATTATAAATAGCATATTTACGAGAACTTATAGAATTATTAGTCATCTACCACTAGTCATCTACCACTAGTCATCTACAACAAAATTCTACAACTATTCTTTAACTGTCCCTAAAAAGGATGCTTGATATTAATAGATTACAAAGAACGGTTCGTATTTTAATTCTATATGTAATTATGGATTGAAACACACTAATACTCATTTATAATTTATTCACTTCTACTTATTCAATTTCTCTGTCGTGTATTGCGTTGTCTTAAGCCTAATCAAAAGAAACCAAATCCTAGATAGTTATAAGAAAAGCTATAAAAGAGAATCAGATATCAATCAGATATTCAAAAGAATATGTATTATTTATAAAGTAACTAAAGATGACACTTGTTGCAGATCACAAAAGACTAGCATTAGTTATTATAGTTATATAATAACTAATGCTAATATTTGTTGTATTAGTTATCAGTTTATATGATAATAAAATTGGAATGCAGTAATTTGATTTTAAAGTTAATTACGCTTTACTTTTTTCCGAAATTATAGCTATTTTAAATGGATATAAATACAAGATATTACATATGCATACAAATAAACGGACAAAAAAGAAAAATACACAAGATTGAATTCGAGGAACGTTTCCTGTAATTATCAGGGAGATTTATTAGAGTGGGTCTTAATCAGTGTCAAAATATTTTTCAAACATGAAAGCAACAGCAAGACCAATAAACATTATGATGTCTAAACACAAACCTTTATCTCTGGTTATGTCTACGGTGAAGAAACAGTAAATATATAATGCACTGGTAATAGACTTACCCGAGGGTCCACTTGCATACTTGTTGTTGCTCCGAACACATATGAACCTATGGGTAACATAAAATTGTAATCTTTAAGAATGTTGACCCAAACTAAGGAATATTGAGTGACATTTTCTGCGATGAGGCTTTCTGGCATTAGAAAAACAATTTTTATCTGCAAATAACTGTTATTTCATCTCGTTTTTTTACTAGCCTGTAACGTATCTCGAAAGCAAAATGCACCACCATTATTCTCAACTTTCATGTGTTAACCGTTGCAATTACAGTTAACAAGAAGTCCAGCTAATTAACGAAGATAGTGGTGCTTACTCTGGACGTTGCGTGTCGGGTCGAACGTTCGTTGTGACGTCATTTGAAGTCAGCTTCATCATTTGCTCACATAATGTCCGCAAACTGATGTCAAACGACGTCACAACGAACATTCGAAACGAACCGCAACGTCCAGAGTAAGGGACAGTGGGTGCTACTATATTGCAGTCAAGATTTGTCACAGGCAACATCGCGTCATGATGACGTCAGAAGTCATCATTATGACGTGGCAGAGAGGGGCTTTTATAGTACTAAATTACCATCTCTACGGACTTTTCCCGTCGATATGACGCAGATATCTCCCGTGACATATCTCGACCACGATAGTGTAGCACCCAGTAATCATGTCGTAGGTATCACGGATTTGATTTGGTTTGGTTTGGAGCCCTACGGTCTACTGTTTTGATCATGAGGGCTAATGAGACCGGGACCTACTGCTTAAAGCCAATTCCGAACGGCTACGAACATCCATGCCATAGTGGGATTCGAATCCACGAACTCCGAAACCGACGATCAGCGCCCTAACCAATCGGCCAGCGTTTGGCAAGGTTTCACGGGAGAAGTAAAAATAAGCTAACAATAAGCGGTAAAATCAAACATTAAAAATATGACATGATTGGTTAGTTGTTTGGGAGTACTAGGGTCTACATTTTGCTACACAAGGGTTGATGAGACCAGAACCTACTGCTTCAGATTTATTTCGAGTGGCTATGAACACCCATGCCAACAGTGGGACTGAAACAATGAACTCTAGTACGGATGAGAAGTGCCTTACCCATTCAGCCATCGTTCAGTATAACATGATTGAGAATTAATACGATAATGCCATGGACGTTTGTGGTTAGACCTTATTATCAGGTACAGAAAATAAGTTATAGGGCCTTACTCTGGGAGTTGCGGTTCGTACCGCAAGTGCGGTATGACGTCACGTTGACGTCAGCTCGCGGAAATTTTGAGAGCAAACGATACTTCGGTACTCTGGGGTTACATGCGGAAAGTTACCGATAGCTACAGGTTGCGGAAACTTTCCGGCAGCAAATTTGGTAGAGAGAACTTCTCGATAGTAAGAAAACATGGCGGCTTATTTGACTTACGAATACATAGCTCAGTTAAAAAAAAATATACCTGTTTTGTATAGTGCCAAAATGTAGAAAATTCCATGCCATCTCCACGGATACCACTGATATTAAAAGTATGAACTAAAAAGTTGTTTTTAAATATATTAATGCTGAATTTAGAGCAGTATAAAAGTATGATGTAAATATTGTGTATCTTCAGTTTTGATCTTATATTTTATGTTTTTCATACTAGTAGAAATCTTGTTAACAATGCTAAGTAATAAAAAGATCGAAGCCTTTATAACTTTCGGCTTTTATTTTACATATTTTAAGCACAAAATTTACAATCTTCATGGATACCTGTGATGTTAGTCTGAACCCAAAATTTGTGTTTACATATAATAAAACTGTTTTTAAAATACTATCAAAGTATGATTTAAATATTATTTATCTTTAATTTTCATCATATTTATATCTTTTATTTTCATCATAACCATAATTTTCATATTGTGATTTTCAAATTTTAATTTCTTGCATTTTATATATTTTAATAACTGTGTTCAAAACAAAACATTGATGTTTAGATTTTAGGTATTGATATATAGTAGTAATATGATAAATTTTGATGGAATAACTATCATTTTACAGTTTTTTCAGTACAAATATAACTTTTTATCAAGTTTTTTTTATCAATGATCTCAATGCAGTAATATTTACATCATAATATTCATCAGTTACATCA
Organism: Pardosa pseudoannulata; assembly: GCA_032207245.1. Lineage (NCBI taxonomy): Eukaryota > Metazoa > Arthropoda > Arachnida > Araneae > Lycosidae > Pardosa > Pardosa pseudoannulata. The sequence goes on along the minus strand of CM063510.1, from coordinate 39,951,706 downwards.
TTTTTATGCATTCCATCATAATTGTAATGTATAAAATATATCTGTAAGAGAATGTAACTTGCAGAAACCCAGAAAATTCAACTGCCGGTCCCGGTCTCATTAGCACTTGTGTTGCAAAAAGTAGACCGTAGCACTCCAAACCAAACCTATGGAAAGCGCCTCTATATGCTTAATAAAATTCCATACTGTATATAATAATGCTCCATAAAACTAATCATGGTAAAAGTTTCCGTGAGACAATTTCTTCGATTTAAACTCTTGAGATTTGGATGCCACTTTTATCAATACCGTACGCATGCAAAGAAAAATGCGAATTATTTATTTGTTTATATTTACAAACATTGCTGTTGCCGAAACTGAAAATCAGAATTATAATTTCTGATTGGTTTAAATGGTGCAAAGTAGAAGATCCCATTAAACTCCGCCTCTAAAATAAGCCCAGCCCAAAGGCGGGATTTATTTCTCAAACTCGATAGTAAGCTAGTTCCCGCACCTTCGTTTCCGTGCTCCCAGAGTACGGTTTGAGCTTAGTTGCGGCAACTAGGTATCGTTAGGCCAAGTTTCCGCGACTACGTCATACCGCACTTGCGGTACGAACCGCAACTCCCAGAGTAAGGGCCATAGTCTAACTCATGCAGTCCAGGTTACGGTTTACCAAAGGTGAAAATGGTAACATTTGTTTCATTTAGAGCTCTACAATGTATGTTTTGTAACAGGAAGTGTGAGTAAGCCAGGACCTAACATTTAAGTCGAGGCAGAAAAAACAGAAAACAATTTTAGAAAATTTCTAGTGAAATCCTTCAATTTTAAAACTGAGTCATCAGGACTAATATTATGACGATAAAAAAATGAGCAAAGGTTTTTGCAAAAATAAAATAAATATGATAACGAGCAATTTGGTATCGATTATGTGTAGACATGTTTAAAGGAATCATTTCAATTGTTTCCTATAAATTACAGATGAATTACTGAGAATTTTTGAAACAGCAAGATTGTTATATATATTATATAATGAACGAACCATTGATTAAATAGCTCAAGTAACATAAAGTATAATATTTTAGGATATTAACATGGAGAAAATATTTCATAGTATATGTTACTAATAGACACGTTTAAAAATAATACTAGTGAAGTCATATCTTTTTAATTAAAACATAAATATATTAACAATTAAGAAAATTTCTACATTTATACATATCTATAAAATTCGTATAAAACAATTTCTCAGACCATTATTTATATCCAGTAACATTTATCGACGTATTTTTTAAATTAGTTAGATTTTCTATTCATTTTTAACATTATAGACCATGAGAATTTAAGGACTGTTAAGTCCTTAATAAGAATTTATCGGATTCCGATATCGAATAAACCCTCTTCGTTAACATCAAGCTAACTTAATGTTGAAACTCTTAAGCGTGTTTATCGGCTCTAAAGATTTTGAAATACCTAAATTTAAAAAAAAATAACTAACTATGAAATACGCTATATTAAAATATAATTTACATGGTATCAATTGGAATATCTAGTGACTCTGACAGCTCGGTCACAATTTACTATGACTGAAATGCGAGCCTTATTTATGGGTTTAAAATAAATGTAGTACATTATCGAAAATACTGCCTCTACTGCATTCTCAACGTTTCTTCAGCATATAAATGGTAGAGCGCTGATCATAGGAACCGGAGTTCGCGGGTTCGAATCCCGCTACTGGTATGGATGTTTGTAGCCGTTCGGAATCGGCTTTAATCTGTAGGTCCCGGTCTCATTAGCCCTCCTGTGCAAAACAGTAGACCGTAGAGCTCCAAACCAAACCAAACCAAACCAAACCTTCAGCATATAAAAATATGTTGCCAAAAATGGTCGAATGGGAGATCACTGAATTTCAACGTTTAGAATTGCGTGAAGAAAGTCTGATGGCTGTATGTTGTTTTCTATGCCAAACTAGTTAATTTAACTGCTTTAAATGTTAAAAGAGGTATTCGTGATATTATGTCTTTAGAAATATTCTGTAACACTCTTAAAGAAAACTAATTGTGTTACTAATTGAAGTGTTTCTTTTTAAGGAGGTAGAGTGTTAATCTTCTTACGTTAAACTACAGTAACTATTGTTAAACGTTCGATTATATTCCATAAGTGAATCATTCAACCGTAGAACGTCCTTCTCATAGTATATGTGACTTTTTTGTATCGCAAGTGGTGTGGACTGGGCATGCAGATTACCATTTTCTGAATTTGTACTGATTCGTTAAATGTTAGAGCAACTTATCAGTCTATAGATTATGAGATATGTTCGTTACCCTATTGCTAATGATAAGGAATACAAGTTACAGTTCTGCAGGTAAATAATGACAGGTAAAACTGTAAAGTACTTTTGCAGATCATCGCATATATGTAGCAGGATATCTGTCTAAGAATTTTAAAGTCTGTTTGAACAATAATGGTACATACTGTTAAGTACTCTATTATTACTGACTTCATCAATCCACACCCGTGTGCTTATAATGAAATACTTATGCTTATGTGCATACTTATAATCTAAAGAGTAAAAAATTGAGTAATGTGTTTACACATTGTATGCGGGACACGTACTAGTACGTTTTCTGACGATTGATACTTGAGCGCGGGTCACGTACTAGTACGGATTAATGTAACAACATAGTTTGTTTGTGGGTACAAAAATAACGGTATATACAGGAAAACAAATGTTCTTGTCTGCTACAAAGATTCTGGAAAAATTTAGACAAATAAAAACTAGTTTTTACATTATTAGTTTTATGATTGGTCTTTCCATTTTTTTATAATGTAAAAATGTTTATATATAATTCGAAAAAATTAAAATTATACACTACTATTTCGATTTTCAATTTTTCATATTTACGATACTATTATAAATTTATTCACTAAAAATATATTTTTTGTTTACAAAGATCTTATGGTTGTTATTTACACATTTCTACTTATATATGTCTTTATTTATTTCAATATAAAATAAGAAAAGTAGGTTAAAAAATTAAATAATTTTCGATCTATGGAGATTTCACTGAATAACTAAATTTACTCGCAAAACGACAGCTCCAGGTACAATTCCGCTGCGAAATGTACCCGCACACAATGTGTTAAGACTGGATGCAATGTAAATAAATAAAAAATCTGAAAATTTTAAAAGTCAATAATGAAATTATGCAAATCGTTTGTAATGATGTTAAAAAAATACTATAATAATTATGAAAAATGTATAAAAATTAACAAATAAAGAAATATACTCTTGAAAAATGTAACAAAAGTAAAAACTATTTAAATTGATTTCACATTGAATCTATAGATGTAAAAAAATCTTGAAGATTGTAGGAATATTGTAGTAGTATGTACAAATATCTGAAATTATGGTCTAAATAAGGTTCGGCGGTGGACGTGGATATACCAGGCTCCTATAACATTTGTAACCATAAACCCCTTTTTGGGGTTGTTTTATGTTCTTTGCGGTCCATCAGTCAATCAGTCCACAACAGAGATTCTCAAGCGAGATATAAGGGATTCAGGATTGGAACGCATGTAGAAAGGAACTAAGCAGTTGATGGTACACATTCTGAAAAAATTTGTCAACCTCTGCTCCTCATCTTGGGAGAGATACCGTATTAGAAGAAGAAAAGAAGCCGTATTAAATACACTCATGTCCATAAATTAAGGATAATTCAGAATCACACAGAAATTGAGCTCTAAAATAAAAATTTCACCTGTAGAATTATCACACACATCTTGAAGAAGAATATGCAAATTGCAGGAAACCACCAGATGGCGCGGATAGTACGTCACAATGACGAGAGTGTATGAAAGGGGTATATAAGGAATGGTAGCAAAGAAGTAAAATTGTTCACAAGCGCTTTAAAAGCCTTTCAGTGCAATAACCGCATAGTTATGGCACAAAGGAAATATTTGGATGATTTTTTACGTGGTAGAATTATCGGACGACTGGAATGTGGACGTACCCAGCTGGAAATATCCGAGAAACTTGGAATCGACCAGAGTGTCATTCTGGAACAACATGTACGTTTGTTTCGGGGCGCCATGGGTCCTGAATTTCTGTATATGGATGACAACGTCCGACCTTAACGTGCAAACATTGTAGACGAATTCCTTCAATCGGAGGATATCACCCGTATGGATTTACCAGTATACTCACCGGAATTGAATCCAATAGAGCATGTGTGGGACATGCTTGGCCGACGAATTGCAGCCCGTCAACCCCCCTCCCCCCAACTGTCTATCGGAACTTCGGAGGGCATTGCTTGATGAGTGGTGTAATTTTCCCCAAGATCAGATTGATAATCTGATACTCAGCATGCGTAGGCGTTGTAACGCTTGTATTGCATCGTCCGGGAGACATACTCCGTATTAACCATCATACTAACCATGTTATACTGTTTTCTGTAAATAGGTTCTTTTTTGAAATTTGCTCCAGGGAGTAAAAATCGCAATTTTTATTAATTATGTCAAACATATAGCATCTTTTTTGCTCTTTACCTTTTGTTTAATAAATAGACTTTACAAATAAGTCAAATTTGTTTTGCTTTTGTCTCTTTCATTACCTGAACTTCATTATCCTTAATTTATGGACATGAGTGTAGTATGAGCTAGATCTATATTTTACCTTTTTCTTTTTTTGCTTGAAAATAATAAAACCATCAGAAATATTACCAATATGAGCATTGATATATATAGTTCAGATATTATTAGGTACGGTACACTACTAATCATATTGTCTGTTATACAAAAATATTCAAAGAGTGTGAAAAGGTTCACAAAAATATCTCATAAAGATATAACTCAAGGCAAAATAATTTCAAAATCGCTTTTCTTGAGAGTTAGACCCGAAAAGGTTAATGCATATCTCCAGAAAATATATTCGTTCCTTGCAATCGACGTATCGATCGCCGAGAAAAGATTTTAGAATATCTGGATCTGGGAGGTTGCCAGAATATATTCCGTGCTGTACAGGTATGCAAATAGAGAATGTATACTTATTTCTTCAAGTGTAACGACTCAGAAGGATTTTGCAGTTATGAGAATTTCCCTTTTAAATTTTTGTTTCTTTGTGCCAAACAGTAGTTGCCCAAAACTCATTGTTTCGGAGCCATTTATCATAGCTGACATCGTTCTTTAATAGATGTAGATACTTTGTAGAATATTTTGGCAATAACTTTAACAG
>CM063510.1:39888991-39941394 GCA_032207245.1 Pardosa pseudoannulata | reverse complement strand
CTGCGTTCAAGGTGGTATTTGACCGCCCGTATTCCTGCGTATAAGATATTACTTCGCTGCCTATATGGATGCGTATACCTAATAGATATTCTATCGGCTGCCCTAGAAATTTGGCTACCTGCATGTATGCACGAAATGCACACGTACTAGCCCCAACCTGTGTATATGCGATGGCTATATCATCACAGAATCCAATCTATCTAAGCTAGAAATGAAAAATTTGTAATTTTAGGTTCCTATTAAGATGGAAGTAATTTTTTTGGAAGTATTCAAGTCCTGGAGGTAATACAGGAAATAAAATAGACAAATATTTAGTACAGAAAATTTTGTTTTTATTCCATTTTTAACAATTACACTTCAAGCACGAGGGGTAACTTCAGTCAACATGTAGTACACTGAACTCATCGTTAATCCTCCAATTAAATTTGCTGGTGTTCTTCGTGATATGTTTGGCTTCAGATAGTCTTGAGTAGTTTATGTTTATGTTAAAATAAACTCGCTATATTATTTTTTTGTAATTTCATTTAAAATATGTGAACGTGGACATAAAAATATATTTTTACATGAATAAATAATTGTGAATTCACAAATATCAGAATAGAAAAATAAATCGAAACAATTATTTTCTTTTTATGAGTTAAGATATTCCATTTCGATTCTTATGTCTTTTAGAACTACAAATTGATGCCAGGTAGCATGATTTTTTTTTTCAAAAAATATTCTTATCATAAATTATGCTAATATAACATAATGTACAAAATATTGATGAAACTTATGAGTATAATTTATAAATAATGCTGCCCAGTGCACAAAGTGGCTAGAGTAGTGTTCACCTATTAGATTTGAGGGTATCAGTCCAATTACCGTGTAGTACTTGGCTGTCATTTGTGTTGTCTCATGAAAGGAAGTAATGTTGAACTACTTATATAATGGTCTCAAAATAAAATGGACAACAAACACCTACGAATTGATAAAGAGTGAATGCTAATAATAATAAAGTCAAAGTGAAATGAAATTAAGAATAACAAATTTTATTGAGAATCTATCACTGAATTTAATAATTCAATTACATAAGTGAAACAAACAGTATTCTGAGATATCGATTATTTATTGTTAAATAAGGCTGAAGGAATAATCTGTAACGAGAACAGATCCAATTGTAAGTTGATTTATTACAAATAATTATGACTTTTAAGGCATATCCGTGGAAATGGTGGTTTACAGTATATATTAATGAAAATCATTGCGCAGTCGCAGTAAATTTTCTTAAGGCTCAATAGATTTGCTGAAACTGCGCAGTACTTGCTATTACGTCAGATGCTTCTTAGCTGATAACGAGTACTACTCAATATCATAGTAGCTAAGCGTTAGAGCACAGTAATCTATGAAACAGATGCGGTAAATAGCCCAGAATTTCGCATTTAGAGTTAACTTCTATGTTATTATTAGCAACGGTGTCAGCTGTGCTTCATTAATCATCACTGATGGCTTAATTTTCTCCAAAGGGAAAATACACTTAGACTAATAAACACGTATTATAAGCATGACATTGTGTTAATGACTACAAGTTTTATTATTATCCCGGAATAAATTTTAAACTTGATTTATTACAAGACGCTCTATTACTAATTCCAATTTTTATAAAACAATAGTGTACATGCAGACTGTCAACTATTTTTATACATTTCTTTTCACTGAAGAGCTTGTCAATACCATGATTCTCAGATATGTATATGAATTTTACATCTAAATACCGTTAGTTATTAATATACATTGGGACATCAGGAATTAGGCATGTAGACCTTAATAATAAACTAGCAGCTCTTGGCAAATTCGATTTTGATGCAGAAGTCTCATATCGTCGAGTTTTTGGAAATGCCAATTAAGAGAGAGAATTTTTTAATTATTAAGAATAAGAATTTAGCACTGCTGAAAAATTTTTGAATGTGTGAGTATGATTAATTTTCTCCCTGTATTTGAAAGAATAGCAGTGAATGTTATATACGAGAAATGTGAGATCTAAATAAACAAAATTATAACATAAGCTATAAAAATAATAATTTAAGTAAAATATGATGAGTAAATATTTAAACTATTCATCTTTTTAAAATTTTAACCATCATGTAAGATTTTACAAAAGTAGAAATGGTGTGAGGTGAGGTAAATGTTTGTTGGCAACAGAGATGTGAACAGGTGGTGTTGAGAAGGCGACATGTTCAAGCAACATGTCGATTCCAGGATTGGTTTAGTTTAGTTTCAAGTGCTACAGTCTACTTTTTTGTAGCACGAGGGCTAATGAGACCGGGACCTACAGCTTAAAGCCCATTCCGAACGGCTACGAACATCCATGCCACAGTGGGATTCGAACCCACGAACTCCGGCATCGAAGGAAAGCATCCTAACCAATCGATCATCGTTCGGCTCTAGTCCGGGTCCGGGATTGAAAGTCGGAGAAAACGTAGCTGAAGAAAAAAAATCTACACCTATAGTGTTTCAAATACGTCAATTCTGGGATATATAAAGTCACAGCCACTGGTAGATTCGATTTCAATATCACAAAGTTAATTCAGGGATATATAAAATCACTGTCACAGGTAAATTAAGTCACAGGTTAGTGTCACATATAGTGTCTAATTTTTAAAGAGTTCGTTATAGTTGGATGCGGCGGATGAAGACGTGTTGGTGGTTACCGATTTTTTTACTTTGATTCACAATGAGACTTCACATTTTGAGTCGTCATCAAAGCACTGACACGATCGGTTTTTTCGTCAATATTTGGTAGGTATTCGTCTATAATTTGTAGTAGAACTTCCTGGAATGCGTGTGGTACCAGTCTTACTGGGTAATTCTTAGCCTGACGCAAAAACATTGCTGGCAAATACCTTAATCATTAGTCCAATCAGGTCAATTTGTTTTTACATTTTAAGTCTATCATCTGGAAATAATTTATTTTCATATTTTCTTTATCAGGTTTGATAATATGACAATTCGATACTTAAAATGTTTCGTTTATCTACCATTTAATAATTATTTCTTGTTTGGTGTGCATATGCCCTTTAGATATTGCTAATTACCTTATGATAATTTTCTTGTAACATTAATGCATAGTATATTTTTTACCTATAATAATAAGAAATTAATAATTAAGCTATTTGTTCTTCTCAATAATGATTCCCATTCCAAACTTTTAGCTATTATGTTTTGTTCTTAGGTTACGGTGTGTATTCTTCCCATCGTCATGTAATTCATTGAACCCATCCCCTTGATCTTGAGCTTCTCTCATAGTTTGTAAGATTATATACGAGTGGTTATCGAAATGTATCGTTACAAGGCCGATGTAATCGCAGTTTGGCCTGTTTTAGAGAAGTGAAGTGAGTAGTGTGCAGTAACTCTGTTAATGTGGTCGGGAACTGTGAGGAGTTTAAACCAACCGTCATCTACAGAGCTAGATAAAAAGTTGATACAAATGGTTTAGAAAAAGAGTCTCACAAAGATATATATTCAGTTATATCTGTGGTAGAAACATTTAACGGTGACTGATATAACGGTGAATGATCCCAATCAGCTAGTATAGGTTACGGAGAGACTAATATCCCATCAGCATGTGGTAGAATGGTGTCAAAATTTTACAGCTCCGAGAGAAATTGAAGGTGGAATGTATTGTAGATCAACCTCTCTACAGCCTCGCTCCAGTCGAATTTTAACTCTTTCTGCCCTTGAAGGAGAACCTAGAATGTCGAAGATTTGCTTCAGACGAGGAAGCAAAATCACGACATGTTAACTGAAGAAGCAAGGACAGGCATAGTGAGGCTATTTGAAAATTTTATCCATATATATACTATCAGTTGGCTATATTGGTCTTATGAAATTTTTTAAAAATATTTCACTGCATGCTTTTTAAAATTACTTTTTTATCACGTCTCGTATTATAGTTTTACTAAGCTAAATTGTTTTAATTCAGATATATTGTTTACAAATAATGATTGTTTTTAATAAGCGTTATCTTTGAGACTTTGAAATTTCAGCTCTGAATTGTCTCAGTTTACTTTTCTAATTGTGTCTCATGAAATAGTATTTTATCCTTACACAGCACCAATTTTTAAACAAAATGACAATTCATTTCCTTCTTCTTTATAATAATTATGCATAATAGGAAGACAAGTAACTTTGGAGTTTTTCATGCTGTATTTTTGATAAAATGTTATTATTAATAATGATTAATTGATTAAAAAGCAACAGTTATTTTAGTTGTCAATACTTTGATAATAGTTCGATCCATCTAAAATCATAAATATATTATTTAAGCATTGTAAGAAAGCAACAGTAATATACACGGACATCCGGTTTGGTTTGGAGCGCTACGGTCTACTGTTTTGCACACGAGAGCTAATGAAACCTGGACCTACAGTTTAAAGCCAATTCCGAACGGCTACGAACATCCATGCCAGCAACGGGATTCGAACCCGTGAATTCCGGTTCCGAAGAGCAGCGCTCTACCATTCGGCCATCGTTCGGCGTAATATACACGTACAATAGAATACTTAATTTTCACTCACCCTACAGATGAAATATTCATTTGTTCATAAATATGAACAGTTATAACATTTTGAAAATTAGTAAATATACATTTTTCAAACGGAAAATATCTTGTTTAACACTTTAAATCAATATGAATGGAACTATTTTTTTTTGGTTATTTAAAGAAGGAGTTATAATTGAGTTAACAGCTGTTAAGATAACTTATACCATTTAAAAATCATACACAAAAGAAATACAAAACTACAAAATAGCAAAGGTGGTTTGGAATTTCGGTCGAAACAAGTTATCACTTTTAAAACACGGAACAAAATAATATGTCTCAACATGTTCTAGAACTATTCACAGTGAACGATAAAGAAACACATTTTCACGTCTGCTTTAATAAATGTCACTCCTTATCAGGGTAACAAAATATTCAGAAAAAAGAGCTCTTATTTCAAAAACTGTACGAATTTCCAGGGATGAGGAAGAACGTTCCATTGGGATATATGGTACTTAGTGAAACTCATATTCTCCTTTTGTTCAATTTGACATTATAAAAGTAAAAAGCACGAAAACCTCCATTAGGAGAAGTAGATGATATCCAATAAATTATTAAACAAAAAATATTATATTTAAATTTTCTAAAACTATTTTTTATAGTGTAATTGTTTTACTTAGACTCTTCTTTTTCCATATTCATTTAAATAAGTGCTACGTTCTTTAAGCAATGCCTAGAGCTGAAAGTTGGTTATTTAGAAAATATTATTTATTAAAGTAATACATTATTTAAGTAAAAATACGACAAAACTTTCATTCTTAAGATCTCAAATCGTACAGAAAAAATTATTGCATGGGCTGCACCTTGATTGACTGTAGATTACATTTTCTACCGAGTCTCTTCAACTTTTTACGTTGTTACAATGTAGTATTTTCGAAAAGGTCTTTCGTCAAAAATGACTTAACACATTGCGGGTACATTTTGCAACGGAATTGTACCGGGAGCGGGCGTTTTGTGCGTCAATTTAATTATTCAGTTATATCTCAATCGATCAAAAATTATTTAATGGTTTAACCAACTTTTCTTATTTTATATTGAAATATGTAAACAAATATATAAATAGAAATATATAAATAACAACCATAAGATTTTTGTGAACAAAAAAGTGGATAAATTTATAACAATATAGTAAATATGAAAAATAAAATAGAAATGGTAGTATATAGTTTTAAGTTTTTATCGTTCTGTGGTTCCGCATTGCCTGATGTAAAAGCTAGTTTTTACTTGTCTAAATTTTTCCAGAATCTATGTAGTAGACCAGAATATTCGGCTTCGTTTTTCTGTATATACCGTTATTTTTGTATCCACAAACAAACCATGTTGGGCCGAACGATGGCCGTTTTGTTAGGGTTCTGTCCTTTGGTAACGGAGTTTGTGGATTCGAATCCCATAGTGGCATGGATGTTCGCAGCCGTTCGTATTCGGCTTTAAGCTATAGGTCTCGGTCTCATTAGCCCTCTTGTTGCAAAAAGTAGACCATAGCACTCCAAACCAAACAAACCATGTTGTTACACTAACCTGTACCAGTACGTGTCCCGCGCTCAAGTATAAATCATCAGAAAACGTACTGGTACGTAACCTGTATACAATGTGTTAAATTATATTTTTATAATTTTCATTTTTTTATTATAAACATTATAGATATAACTATTTCTGTAGTTATCCTATCATTTACATTTTTTTTGTCTATGTATATCACTCATCGTTGTCTTACAGGTAAGATTTTGTAAATATAAGGGATTAAGAACTTAGTAAAGAATTGTATGATATAAAAATGCTTTGAATTAACTAGGAACTATTCACATCAGAAAATTAATGTAAACCAATAATACAACGGATCAATATAAAGGAAGACATACAAAATTTTCAGATATTTATTCAGATATTTATTTGATAATAAAAATTTAAACTATCAGTATCTCAAAACTATCTATATTTTTACTGGCATGAACTTTTCATTCACTTTCTAAAATATAATTACATATCGGTGGTAAAATACATAAAATATTTCTTTTACATGTAAGAATACAATTTTGGACACTTGAATACACGTAAAAAAACTAATTCTATTTAAACAGGTGATTTCGGCAAGCTAAAAGCTGTCACAAAGAGCTGGAAAATTTCACCATGAAAATGTGAACAGCATTTTTCCCATTTTCAGCAAATTTCACATTCACAGCAAATTTCACATTTCAGCCATGAAAATGAAATTTTCATGGATGAAAATTTCACAGGACAATTTTTTTCATCTGTTGCGCCCCCAGAAATAAAAACTATCTAATTTGAAGGAACGAGTCTCAACCTCTTTTAAGCTACGGCCCCCTTACGGTGCCGAAATGTCTTCAACGCCCTCTTATGTAGAAATCCCGTAATTTAAAGTGTAGGGTAGAAGAAGCCCTCAATTGTAAGAGACAAAATGCTTAGATAATTTTCTTCAATCGAGTTACAAATCATATTATTGTAACGCTCCTGCAAAGGCTGAATGGTTAGGGCGCTAATCTTCGGTTCTGGAGTTCCATGGGCTAGATTTCCATGTAAATAGCATAGATGTTCTTAGCCGTTCGGAATCGGCTTTAAGTAGTAGGTCTCTGTCTCAATATCCCTCGTATTGAAAAGAGTAGACCATACTCCAATCCAAATCAAACGTGTGACGTTGATTAAATATATTTTTCTGAATATCTGCCTATAATGCAGAAGATAGGGAATTTAAAATAACTAGTTCTCGAACCACCAAGTAAATATGTTTTATTACCGGTAAACATCATGTAAATTAGAAAATGTAATCAATTTATGCAGTATTTTTAAAACTCAGTTTGAAAGCCAAAACCTTCTTACAACCTAAACATGTTCATTGCCCCCCTCAGCATCATCTCACCGCCCCCCGGGGAGGTATCGCCCCCGTTGAGAACCACTTTTTTAAGGGAAGAATAGCAGAAATACATTGCCAAAGCAATAAAAAATTAACAATATATTGAAAAGATCTATGAACATTTTGTCTCAATATTTTACATCGTTCAAAATTACCCTGAATGGCTTATGTAACTGCAAAGTAACTATTTTTAAAATATTACACATCGGTAAATATATATTATATATATATTTATTGATGTATATCGGTAAATATATATATAATATATTTACCGATATACAAGATATACAATACCGATATACCCCCCTTATATATATATAAGGGGGGGATTTAAAACCTAAAGTGATTGGAGGATAACCTGGATCCGAATAAGGTTATAAAAGGCCGTTTTTCTTCCCGTTTTTACTATTTTCGGATCGTTCTCGAAACTGTTAACGTCTCGATATGCCTCTCCAAACTTCTGGAAAAGCCGTGAAGAAGGCCGGCAAGGCCCAGAAATCCGTGAGATCTGGTGACAAGAGAAAGAGGAAGAAGCGCAGGAAGGAATCCTTTGCTATCTACATCTACAAGGTGTTGAAGCAAGTCCATCCTGACACCGGTATCAGCATCAAAGCTATGTCTATCCTTCGTGACATAGCTATGTCTGTCCTTCGTGAACGACATCTTCGAGCGTATTGCTGCAGAACCCTCTCGTCTCACTCACTACAATAAGAGATCTACCATCACTAGCACGGAAATTCAAACCGCTGTGCGTCTCTTGTTGCCTGGTGAGCTTGCTAATCACGCTGTGTCAGAAGGAACCAAGGCTGTCACCATATACACCAGCTCAAAGTAAATACGGTACTATCGGTAATATATCGGTAAATATATACTATGTCTTTAAAAGCAAAATTTGAGATATTTTACTGAGATCCTAAAAATATGACAAAGTTACAAAAGTTTAATTTGATACGGGTCAAAAAAATATTCGAACATTCAAAGAATTTCGATTAAACCCTCGACGTCAATAAATTTCAGGGAAGACATATTGAACATAGCACTGAACTATTTTAAAGTACTTTTAAACCAATATTACCGATCGGACTTTGATAGTAAATTCCTTTACTGCTAACTTTGTTACCCTACAGTACAATAGGTAGGTGCTTGGTTTATATATATGTTTAAAAAATATTAATTTTAAGTAAAACTATGGTTATACTAACATATTAGCTTTTACCATAACTGTTATATTGTTGTTTTCATTGTAATGAATAGAGAAATCATTTATGACTGAATCTATTATTACATTAGTTTTAAGCACAAAACTGGTTGTCATACTACGGGGATGTTTAATTTAATCATTCAAATTCAAAATGGTATAATTTATGAATAAATTTTACATTATAATATTCAGTAACGCTTGAAGAAGAGGGGAAAATATGGAATTTTATAGAAATGCTTCTTTTTTGGGGGGGGAGGAGGGGTTAGTGTGGAGAGCTACGGTCTACTTTTTTGCTGTAATTTATGAATAAATTTTACATTATAATATTCAGTAATGCTTGAAGAAGAGGGGAAAAATATGGAATTTTATAGAAATATTTTTTTGGGGGGCAGGGGTTAGTGTGGAGAGCTACGGTCTACTTTTTGCAACACGAAGGCTAACGAGACCGGGACCTACTGTTTAAAGCCTATTCCGAACGGCTACGGGCATCGATGCCTTAGTGATATTCGACCCCAAGAACTCCCGTATCGAAAGTCAGCGTTCTAACCACTGGGCCATCGTTTGGCTTAGAAAAGTTGGAAATGACTTCTTTTAGCTACACGTATAATATCAATACAATAAGTAAATTTCTTCCATACACATTGTATAGTGTTGATGGTAATAATTTGTACAACAGCAGAAATACATTATTTAAGTTCACATAAAATTCTTGGTAATGAGGAAAAGCACTTTATCCTTTACATATCCTCAAAGTAAGACATCGCATGAAATCTTTTCATATGACTAAAGTAATAGTGTTGTTGCTAATGCCACTTGGATGATCCAAGAACGTGAGCCTGAGGTTACACGAATTATGGCGAAATGAGCGCCTTTCGTTTTGATGATCACCGCTAGGGTAAAAGAACAACTTAGGTAAAGTTTGTCCACAAATTTTAGGTGCAGGAACCAAACAGAAAACACCCAGATTTGACCTGCCACCCTCAAATGTAGGGAAGAACTTATAGAACATTGCCACCACACACATCTTTTACTTGCCCCCAGTCACCATTAACACTAGATTTACGGATCGATCCAATTTGACTCATTAAAAATTTGATAACTTCAATATCACTTTTCAAAAACCTGCGTTGGTTTTTAGTTAAGTAATAAAATATATGTAAACTTTCATTCCTCTTCCCCGCAGACCCCTTCATTTCGCATTATCAAATGAGGTATACATATTTTTACGGTTGTGAGCCAATTTGACTCATAGAATGGTTTAACAGTTAACCGCATAACATGAACATTATTGGTCGACTCAAGTAAATATTTCACGAAGAGATTTTATTTTCCAATTGTCTGAAAAGCTAAGAAGAAAATATATAGTGTATAAGAGTCGCGTCCGTCTCTGTCGGTGGTCGGGCGAACTTTTATTCTTTTGAACAATTGAAAACGGCAGTATTGTACCAGTAATGGTCTTTTTGACGCACGGACGATTAGAGGTGTCAAGTGTGCCGTTTTTGTCAACGCACCGAAAGATAAAAGAAACTGTGTTTTGTGTGACCGCGTCGGCTGGGAGCCAAAAGGCGTTTCGGCTACTCAAAGGACAAAGGTCAAAGAAGGGGGGGGGTCGATCTCCCCTAAAACCGAGGTTTCCTGTTTGGAAAAGAAGAAACGGGAGGGGACTCCCGGCTGAACTTTGAGATGAGCAGGTTGTCTAGAGTAATCTCCTCTCTGGACGATTTTACTGATACACTTTAATATTTCTTTAAAAGCTTTTTTGTTAAATAAATGAATAGTTGTTAAGTTTGAAATCTTCTACGGCTGATTATTTCACCTCCATACCTGCTCCTTATACGAGACCTATGCGAAATCATATCCAGATGATTAGGGTATGACTTACAATCGGAAGTAGAAACATCGCAAACCGCTCGGCGAGTTTACATAGTAGAAGTGGAGAACACTTGTTACTGACGCATGAAAGAATTGTCAAGTTCAACAATCATACAAAAGAAACAGACGTAAAAACCATTGTGCTAAATGTAATAGATATGTTTACATAAAATGTGTTTCAAAAACTGATTTTATATGTAAAAAAATGTTTTCCGTGAATTTTTTTTATAATAAACATTTCATTTAAATTAATTTGGAACTATTTTCTTTGCAAAAAACTTCAATTTTCTGGTATGGGTCAAATTGGTTATTCCAGTAAAAATAGGTATATGATCAACATCCGCAAATCTAGTGTTAAATAACACGACATGACTTATGTGATCATCAGTTTAACAAAGTGATCTAATCTACAGAGATTCATCCAACTATAAGGTAGAGACTTGTTATGGGAAAGAAGAAACTGTGTTATCTAGTGCTATTAAGATAAAACAAATGATTAATTCCCTGCATTCTACAAAACTTATATGGATTGGGACTGCAGATGTACATGGCGTAAACGATAACACACAAAAAGCTTTCTGGTTAGAGGATGCCATTATCAAATTTGCCACTATAAATATTTTGAAAGATAGTTTCTCGAATAACACAAAAGAACCAAACATTGTTCAAATTATAAAATTTCCATATTTTCCTTTCTCTTTATCTATTAAGTATCTTTCTGCATCCTTCACATTCGAGAATACTGAATTTCGAAATCTGATAATTCCTTTTACATAATCCTGTGTATCCAATTTAAGTGAAATACTGGTTAAACAATCATATTTCATTATAACTAATGTTAAATATTTCAGCATAACACCACTTATTCTCAAAAACAACAAATATCGGAAAGACTTGTTTATAAATAGTGGCTTCTCTTCTATACGAAAAAAAGCATAAAAAATGCCTGATGAAGAGTTCAGCCGAGACAACTCAACTTTTACTATTACACATCGGCATTAAGCACGAGAACACCGTAAATAATTCATTTTTTTTCCGCATCAACTGCCGATCGTTTTCTCCCCTCCAATCCTTTCACTCGTTTCTCTTTATTCTTTTTTTTCAAAACTCCAGACACGTTTCCATTTCATTAGTTCCATAACTTCTGCTACATTAGATCGAAAGCGTATTGCTTTCGCTTTCCACAGTCTCAGCGGCCCGTTAAAAAGGCGAGCAAACAAATTGCCGTTTCATTGCTCTCTTCTGTGTTCGGAAAGAGAGCAGGGGGGAGGCAAACAAATAAACGTGATTTCCCGTTCTTGATCCATTCTCACAAATGAATTTCTATCCCGGAGGAGACGATTCGTGTAAGATTCAGACCTCTTTTCCTGTTTCCTTTCTTGGAAACAAACTTGTACTGTAACAATAAATGCAAAACCAACGTCAGATGTAAATAGAAAGATGAATGTAAATAGCTGTTTAGCAGCTGTGAAAGCCCTGAATTATTTATGGGATAAAATTCAGCAATATGGAAAGCTGATTTAGACATTTGTTGTTCTTGCTTCTGATGCCATTTCGACAAACCAAGCACGATTTGAGCCATACGCTACTCGTATTAAGACAAAGGGGTACGCCTTTTATTTATTGAGCACCGCAAGGGTGATAGAACGATTTTGCTCCTCGTAATTTAGAAGCAGAGACCAAGCAGAAGACCCATAATATTCTACTGCCATCCCGAGAGGTATTGGTTAAAAACTTGGTGGATATTGTGACCACGAACGTATTTTACGAGCTCCAGTCACCTTTAACGAACACGGCGACATTTAGGCCTGCTCGAGCTCCGAACCCGTAACTTTTCAAATACGAGATTGTTGCCTTTACTGACTGAGCTACCGCGGCTTGATTTAGCAATTTTCTTTCTATATATATGTGCACCATTGTTTCTGTGAGCAAACGAATCTTCTATATAATAATAGCCTAAGTTATCTGTCCTCGAATTTATGAAGCGGGTGTGGAATGGATAGAGGCATCCACTTTGGAATTTTGATGAGGGTTAGCAAAATTGAAAGCAAGTTCGAAATTCACTCCTCCTTCCCTTTTCGAGTGTTTAATGCCATTATTTTAATCTCTGTTGTCCCCGGTTAATAGCAGAACATTCAATTTATCAATTTATCACATAATAAATAAGTAAAAGTTACATTTATTTCTAACATTATGACGTCATTCCTTTAACCACCTCATTTAATCATTTCTTATTTTAAATTATTTAAATATCGTCTGCAAACGTTCGAAATCCGGACCCTTCCCCATTTTTCGAGCGTTTAATGCCATTACTTCAAGCTCTATTGTCACTGGTTAAGAGCAGGAGATTAAATTTATCAATTTATCACATAATAAATAGGTAAAAATAATATTTTTTCTAGCATTAAAACGTCATTCCTTTAACCACATCATTTAATCATTTCTTATTTTAAACTATTTAAATATAGTCTGCATTATTTTCGTAGGTTTTATCACTGAACTTATATTACATAAATAATTTTCTTTTATATTTGTCTTAAATAATAGATTAGGTACGTATGGAATAATTTTAAATTTATTTATCTATTATTTTTTGTTGCAAGGAAAATTTTATTATCGGTATTAACAACAAAGTGTATTTCACGGAGTAATATATATCTAGCTTTTGTGCGTTTGTGTGTTTGTTTTTTTATACATAACCACACGCTTTGTGATCTATTCGGTAAATTTTAGGCATCATTCATATAAACCGCCAAATAATCACTGTCAATATGAAAACCTGTGCTGTCAATCTTATCACGTAATATGACAAGATAAATTAAAGTTGGCAACTAACATGTGGTCAATAAAGATAAATAAATTATTTAGCGTATACCAGATAATTTTCATCCCCAAACAAAGCTTTTTTTAGCCTTCCTTATAGGACACTTTACGATACTAGAAAATTGAAAATTTTAGTGATACCGTCATATGACGGGCTATATGCTAGTTATGAATAATAACACTTTATCAAAATTACATTATGAAAAACTCCAAAGTTACTTTTCTCCCTCTTATGATTTAATATTTTAAAGAAGGGGAAAATGAGTTGTCATTTTTTTAAAACTTGGTATTCTGTAAAGACAATGCTATATGCTAGTTAAAAATAAGTAAGAAAACATTATTTTTGGTCAGTCTGCTTCTTCTTCAGCAATTGTTTGCTTACAATGCCTGTCACTCATAGCTGCAAAACACAACTCCCTGTGTTAAGTCTGTTTCTAAAATTAAGCTGAAGGCAGTTTCCATTATTATCTTCAGCATACTTTGATTTCTGGAGTATTTCTGAAATAGAGTAGAATTTGACAAATTATCAAACCCTCTTAGTAATAAAATCGGTGGCAACATCATCTTAATCAGACTCTTGAAACGTTTTATGTAATTATACATTTAGGATTACTGATATAAGTTTCCATAACTGTGGGTTATGGTTTGTTTTGGAGCAATGCGGTCAACTTTTTTGCAACAGGAACGCTAATGAGACAGGAACCTACTGCTTTAAGTCGATTCCGAAAGGCTACGAACACCCATTTAGGAGGGACATTTGATCTTGCTGACTCCGATACCGAAAGCAGCTCTCTACCATTCGACCATCGTCCAGTTAACTGTGATTCTAGTCCCACATCTTTTAAGCCACATGATAACCACTTCGACTTTCTTAATGTTTCGACCTCGGATGAAGTTATTCAGAAGGGATCTACAGGAATGTCTGATAGCTATATCACACAATGATGGAAAATAGATGTGTATAGTGTCTCATATTTTCTAACAGATTCTTTACGCATGCTGAAAGTGTATCTCTTTTAATAGAGAACATGTCTTTAAATACTTAATAAAGTTATGCATTAATTTGTGAAATATTTAAAACTTGTTTCATCGCTTATAAAATCAAAAAATAATTCATTTTATTTTTATAACGGTAAAAGATGTAGATAATTTAAAAAATAAGTACTAACTTACAGATTAATTTATATTAAGTATTGATAAATTTATAATAGATCTATAGAGGATTTTCTGAGGCGGATCAAAAGTAAACGCCAAAAGGAAGCTTTCCGTTAAAGCCTTATTTTACAAGACTGATTAATTGAATAATAATAGTAACGAGAGAAACATAAATAACATCAGGGAGGGTACAATACTCTCAGATTGCAAATGACGAATTATCCGGTGAAAATTTCCTTCGGTCAAGCACGTTGGATAACACAGCCGAGAGTGAAGTGCTTCCCCACTGACTGTGCCTACCACTTTATTTGCCATCTATACCCGCACGTGCAGCAGCGAGGAAAATTTTGCATTCAACACAAATTTGCATTTGAAAGGAGCTTCTTAAATGAAGTCAAACGTCAGATCGCCACAAACCGAAACACAATTTCAGCTTGCACCAATTTATTGTACGTGTAAGACCACTGAAAACGATAATAGATTTTAATGTAAGTATTGAACAGCTATTTTTTTCTATTTGTTCCTTATTAAGGATAGATCAAAATAGACACATTTTCAGCATGCACCAATATCTTTTAGGATGCGTAAGACTCTTTAAAATGATTATTTAGATATAAATATTGATCAGCTTTCTTTATTTCTGTTTCTGTCTTATTTATTACTATATTCTAGCTCAAAAGTTTTACCCTCTCGTATTGTAGCATCACAGGTCTTAGAAGAACTATGTATAACAGCATGATAATCAAAAATGTTAAGGAGACTGCATAATAAGTCAAAGAAATTTTGCTATCAATTAAAAAGCTGTATTTGTTAGATTCTGATTCATAAGTACAATTTACACAACTAGGTA
Organism: Pardosa pseudoannulata; assembly: GCA_032207245.1. Lineage (NCBI taxonomy): Eukaryota > Metazoa > Arthropoda > Arachnida > Araneae > Lycosidae > Pardosa > Pardosa pseudoannulata. The sequence continues at coordinate 39,926,045 of CM063510.1, read as the reverse complement.
ACCATACTTACACACTAGCTAGTTCAGGTATCACCTTCTTACTCGATGTCAAGCATAGAATCCAGTCTTTGAATCACTTCCTATCTTACTTTAAACAACAGAATTATAATAATTTTGCATGACCTTTAAACAAACCAATCCACACACATACAATAAGAGAAAAGGTTCAGAATTTTAAATAAGAATGTAAATTAGATTAGAGCACTAAAGTCTACCTTTTTTCAAAACAAGGGTTAACACGAGAATGTAAATTAGAGTAAAATACTAACATGAGAGTACATTAACTCATACTGAAAACTGTAATAAAAGTTATAAAACAAAAGTAATTAAACATCTATTGATTGATATCCCCAATATGGCCCACAGAGCTTGTGACTCACCGATTCCGGTTAAACATGTTTCCACGCTCGGGAAAATACTCCCAGTAATTCAGGATATCCGGCAATTACCCACATAGTAGAAAAACTGCACAAAATTATTAAAAGATAAATAAATACAACAATAAACATGAATACGATTTGAAACACACCTATTGTTGGGATAAATCAATTCATACTATAGGATAAAGGTTACTGTTATTAGTCCTAATCAATTCTATAAATTCTAATGATTACAAACTATACATTTTACATAACTCGACGAAAATTAGCTATAAATATTTCATTTTACAACCTAGATTTATAAATAAATGATTGGATATTAAAAGTTGATTTATCAATATATTTTGTAAGATTTACAACTTGTGATGCTGATCACCAAATACTTATGCGGTATACTTAAAATCTAAAATAAGGCCGCTTATGATTCATTTATGTGTTACCTTGCCCTCACCACAATAATAAGAAATTTATACTACCATTAGGATTGTGTTTAGTTTTCGTTATCATTAAATAAGAGAGATAAATTGAAACTCAAATTAATTATCAGTATTTCAAAAGAATATGTCATCCACATAACGAAAGAATAATACTCCGTTATTCAATTAATGCTTTTTTATAGAAATGCAAATACTTGTCAATTAACGTATAAGAACATGCGCCTGCCATTGGCATATCTTTCTTTAGCCATAAAGGTATTTTTTTTGTCATATACATATGCTTCATTTAGCACGATTTTAAGTAAACTCTTATATTGCCCAAATGTTGCATACTGCTATTAACCATATATATCATAATCATTGAGCATAGCATCCATTAAGTATTCAAGTTCTACTGATTGGAAAAGATCCATGTAATCGGCAGACTGAATATAAGATACGTCGTTAATACCTTCAATATAATTAACCAATTATTACTGTTTACTCTATAGTAATTACCCTATCGTATTTAACACTTCGAGTGTGGGCAACGTACTTTTACGTTTTTTGCAGTCTGTCACTGGAGCGCGGGTAACGCAAAAATACGTATTTAGTAGATTTGTGGTGGATACCAGCTAACCATCACAAATCTACTAGATACGTATAATTATGTGTGTGACATTATATGCGTGTTGATTGCATTGCTATGCAACGCTTTGTTTTTTTTCTTCAACACGTTATGATCGTTACTCGGTATGGTTCGGTTTTGGAGCGCTACGGTCTACTTTTTGCAACACGAGGGCTAATGAGACCGGGACCTACTGCTTAAAGCCGATTCGGAACGGCTACGAACATCTATGCCATAGTGGGATTCGAACCCACGAATTCCGGTTCCGAAGGCCAGCACCCTAACCATTCGGCCATCGTTCGGCTACTCGGTATGAGTTACTCGGTCTTTTGTTGCGTTATTTCGTCTTCAATTGAATTCCTAGCTCCAGAACCTACAAGTCGTGCTTTGTCAACTTTAAGCTTGTTTTTTTTATTGTTGAATACAAAATTGATAAAATGAGCCGTTGTGACAAAGATAGTGATGAAGAAATATGCGCTGACAGATTACCGGACTTTAATTTTAAAAATCGTTTATTTTTGTGATTTCGTAAAAATATTGTTTTTTTTTTTTTGTTAAATATATAATACAATATATATTTTAGTATAGAATAAAAAAAAGTTTCGTTCATAAAAACAAAGTAGTTTTCGATTTACTGCGAGTTTTCTGAATAAGTAAGCTTTCGAGCGATTCACGAAAAAAAAAGGCCAGCTGCACGCGTAAGTTGGCGGTGAAGTAAGTATACCCACAAGCCATGTGTTAAATGTTTTGTACATTTGTTGCATAATTGAGAGTAATTGCTTGTTAGCTATTACTATGTACGGGTTACAATTTACTGTAACAGGTGTAAAGACACACATTATATATTTATATTAGTGTATTCATGAACGTAGGTTCATCTGTTACTACTGAACGAATGATCATTTAGTATAATGCTCTCAGTCTTGGAAAGCCTCTGTTTTGGAATGAATTCAAAAACAAATCACTTCCACTTTTTATGCACTTTAAAAATATTTTACAAACATCAATCACAATTTTTAGAATAAATTTGGCTTAGAATGTATATTGTGTAAACTTTAAACTAAAACTAATAGGCTGTAAAATAAATAAAATAGTCTATTATTATTTTTTGCGGGAAAAATGTTTTTTAAATTTCTGTAAATATTGTAAGATTTAAAAAACACCAAGTACGCTTTATAATAGAATGAAAATAGATTTTTTCTTCACGGTAGTAAATTCCGTTTCAAGAGCTTTTATAATAGGGTTTTATGGTAAATGTTTCATAGTTGTTAAAAAATGTAAGCTATTGATGATAAGAAATTTAAATGTGTATACATGAATATTATACTGAACTGTTTGCCAATTTGAAACAAAAGGTGCTTTAACCGATTAAAACACTGTGTGGTGCATATATTTACTTACAAGGCCCTTAAGCGGTGATGATTGGTTTGGTTTGGAGTGATACGGTCTATATTTTGCAACACGAGGGCTAATGAGACCGGGACCTACAACTTATATCCAATTCCGAACGGCTACGAACATCCATGCCACAATGGGATTCGAACCCACAAACTCCGGTACCGAAGACCAGCACCCTAACCAATCGGTCATCATTCGGCTTAAGCGGCGATGAAATTGCAAGAACTACTTCATGGCTCAGGCTAGGCACACGGCGACTAGTCTAAAAATGTGTCTAAACTGTTTTTTTTTTAAACTAAACACTATAGTATTCTTCTAGAGGATCAATAATTACGAAAAACACAGGGTCTAATTCCATTGCAAGAGTAAAAGAAAAATGAATAAAATCGAAACACACAGGGCATATACAAATTATCGTGTCTGACGTCATTATGAATATCTACATAACATAGTTTCTAATCAAGAGTATAAAGCAGCATGTTTGTTCTTAGAAGGTTCCATAGAAAGCAATTCAGATCCAGCATAGTGTAACATTCATTTAATATTGAATCAGAGAAAATTTTACACACTTTATACAACACACTATATTTTCTTGATCAATATTATTCTATAAAATATGCCTAAGGAATACCAAACTTATCACAAGTAGATATTGATGACTGGCTGTCTTTGCGGGCTTGGCTTCAGTCCCTAAAAGAAAAATTTTCGTCGCGTCACATTTGTCAGGTTGGGCTCCAGCGCTCGTTGAATCTGTTTCTTCAGCAGTCTTTCTCTTCCCTCGACACACACACGCTTCAACACAATTTACCTTCCCCGCGAAAACGGGATTGAGCTACAGAACTTGGGGGCAAACAAACGGTTCCCTCTATTGTTTGAGAGGAGTACAATGTTTCTATCTAGTCCTAACCAGTCCGATAATGCTCGCTTTCGGTTATGATGTACAATAAGGAGTAAAATCAACATTCAGAAACCAAATGTAACTCTTCGTTACACAGTCATCTAATAACGACACAATATAAACGCTTTTAAAGCTTTGACAATAACATCTGAAATACTTCGTGGCGGTAATGGCTTAAACGTACTAAGAACTAATTATGGTTCAGTGAAAGCTTTTCTCTGAACAATAAATAAAGTATTATAATATTTGGTACCATTCCTCAACAATGTTGTGTTTTCAGTTTGGAATTCTAATTTTACACTTTTCTACCTTTCAGAGTAAAATGTGACCTTGTGTTTCATGTTAAATATTATGCATATAATATATTTATGGTATATATTCGTCCAGATGGGTATTATTACAATTTTTTTTTTTTTTTTTTTGTAAAAACAATTTAGATTCACCTTGTACATACATAACCTATACATACCTATGAGTATATCCACACCTATATTTGCATTGTTGTCGAATATACTTTTAGAATTCAGAGATACACAATGTGTCAAAAGATAATTAATGAGTTAAATCCCCATAGAGTGATAAATCAATGAAAGTAATTAACGCAATATTTAAATTCGGAAATTAAATAGAATACATGTGATAAACGAATATCTACAGATAAGATCTTACAGAAATAAACTAAGAAGTCATTTATAGGGATTGTTTAGTGAAATTTTTTATAATTCCTGAAATTTACCTTGCCTATGAATCATTATATTAAAATTGTATTTCAAATATCGAAATAAGTATAACTAGAAACGAACATTTTTTCCTCATATACTTTCTGTGAGATCTGCAGCTTTAACAATGTAACAAGTAAAATAAAGGTAATATTATGGTTGTTTCGGTCTGGTAGAATCTCTAAAAATCTAACATATAACTTTTATTAATAAAATCAATTTTAAATTATAGCCTAAGTTCTCTGGAGGTTAAAATGTTTTATTTCAGATTTTGCTGTTATATACAAATAATCTTTAACATCACATGTAAAATAAATACACACACAAAAATTCAAAATGCTCAATTTCAAGTAACTGATTGTAACAAGAATCCGTTTGACTAAAACAAACATCTAAAACTGAATCTCATGGGTTCTAAATCACCAAATTGAAAGAGAGCCTCTATTTAAAACGTTTAGTGAATTATTTGGTTTATAGGTTATTCGATAATTTATGAAATAAACACAAAAGATCTTTACAAAAAGTTAGAAACAAATTAATACACAGCTTTTGGATTTTTTGAAATTCCAGTATCTAGAAGCGTCTGCATTCTACCGATTGAGCCTCAATACGGTGACATTCTCAGCACAAACTTTTTACTTTGCCTGTAAAACGGGTTTCTCTGTCTAAACTTTATATTTGCTGTGAAGATAATATAAAATACAATTGTGCAATTGCAGCAAAGGATTAATTTCTTTGCGTGTACGTGTGTATCAGGTTTGGTAAGAGATTAAAGCATTAATTAATAAAAAAGAGAGTAAACTCTTTGTGAAACAAAAGAACATAGGTTTAAAACAACACAATATGAAAGAAGAGCGGATCAAACCACCAGGAAGAGAAGGTAAATCTTGTGGGTTGGTGACTCCTTGCTGGATTGAGTATCGTATTAAAGAGAAAAGGCAAAGATGAAATAAGTTGTTTGAATAAACTTTTAGTGCATGAGATGGAAATATTTCTCATTTATCACTGCAAGCTATGAGCCTAACATATATAAACTAAAACTATTTATATATTTGTGTTTGTGTGTTTTGAGCTGCAGGGCAACAACCTAGGCTCTCAGCTTTTCTCCAAAGGGAATGGCAATAGCCAGCGATGAGATAATGTGTAGTAAGAATGAACGAAACGAGTGAAATGGAATAAATTCAAGGCATGTTAAGCTCAAAAATGTACTGCCAAAAACTGTATTAAGTGTGAATTTATTTTCCATAGTGTGTGAATATGTTGTCTGTGTAAAATAAATATTTTTGTTCTCATGTTAGCATTTTGTTTTATCTTACAAACATATCACCCAACACACATATTTACATATTTATGTGTGTGTGTATATATATATAGTGACCTGTTTCAAAGTCTTACATAAGCTAAAGTTGTGAATTTTGTTTATTAAAAATAAGACAGAAAGTCAAAGCCACATTTTGGCAGGTTTTATTTTTCTGGGAATCTTCGAGGCTTTGGCTTTGAGAACGAACTTACAATAGAGCAATTTGCCGCAACGTCACGAACTACTACAATGCCCTTCCCATTCATTTTCATGTTTACAACAGCCAATAGAAAAAAAATAAACTGCCCTTCCGTTTGAAACTAAAGCCAGAATTGGCATAAGTTGAGATGTGCCCTACTGCGTGAAATCGCCTTGTAAGAAAAACGATAGCAGGGACAGAGGTATTAGCCAATGACAATTTTTCTCATGAGTGGAACACTCTCACACCAGCGGGGAAATGATATAAATGATTATATAAGTAATGCTGACTTCTGTAAAATTTAGCTCGGAAACAGATAAATACAGGGTGTCCCAAATCGACCTCATAAACTCTGCACCTCTAGATTCCTCGTTGGGAGTACATAAAAACTGCATAAAGAAACGTACCTGTACGATTCATAATTTACGAGAAAAATAAGAAAAACAAAGTATGACGTCACTGCCGGTGCAAGAAAAAACATTTTATTGGACATATCAACAACAGCCTTTGCATATCTTTAAAGACGATAATGTTTAAAATGTTCCCCACCCATATCGCGTCATGCATGCGCGTGTGCCATGGAATGACGTCAAGCCACCGTTGAACCGGTCTTTAAAAGACTGCATCTTGCAGGTACCGATAGTCTTCGTAGGGTGGCTATGTATTCCATTCCTGACTACTGCGACATGTACCTGATGTACGGCCGATGTAATGGAAGTACCTTACGAACTGTTAGGAAGTATGCCTGTGCATAATATACTGCTGTTGATATGTTCAATAAAGTGTTTTTTTTTCTTGCACCGGCAGTGAGTCATACTTTCTTTTTCGTATTTTTCTTGTAAACTATGAATCGCACAGATACGCTTCTTCGGGCAGTTTTCATGTACTCCTAATGAGGAATCTAGCTGTGCAGAGTTTCTATGGTAGTTTTGGGACACATTGTATAAAATAGTGTATAATAAAAGAAATTTCTCCTAATGACAGGTAATGGTTGAATAAATGTTATAGAAAATTTCTAAAAAAAGTTATTATATAATGCATTTGAAACTTAAAATCTGTTAACTGTGTCAAAATATCCTTCTGACAGTGTATGTGTAGAAATTTATCCCCAGAATGTTCTCTACTGATTAGAAATTAAACAATTCCCATCCTAATACATCCTTTTACATTACTAAACATTTCAATCTCTTTTCTCCATGTTTACATATAATTTACAAGACATATCCATGATAATTAAAAGAAATATTTAATTGAGACTCATTTTCCTAAAGTACACATCACAGAGATAGGTATTATTTTTTTCAATTAAAGAACTGTTGAGATGGAGTGCTCTTTTTCGGAAACACTACAAAGAAAAGAGAATAAAAATCGATTCTATCGAGCAGAAGGTAATTACTTAGGAGAAAGACGTATTTCACGAGGGAATTTCTTTTAATAACTTAAAATTTCTTCCAGATATGAAAAGTAAAAGACGTAATGGTGTTTTTAAGAAATAATCCCTAGATTTTCCGACATAAACTTCTAAAACTTTTAATAAGTAAGTATGTAATTAAAATCAAAGAAACATACACTTCAAGTATTAAGGAATTCCGTGTTGCTTAGATAATGTAAGATAATGATTAGTTTGAAAGCTTTTGTATGATTTTAATTCTCAAGATTCTTTCATCAAGTTATTTATGAATTATTATTTGTTTTATATACAGCGATGCCTTATCTAATGGCGGTTTGTTTCGCTGTTTTTGTTTAGACTCGAATAAAGAATATGTATTTGCTGAATGAATGTATTATTATTTGATATCTGCATTTTCAAGATAACGAATGGGAGCGAAACATAACAAATCTGATTCTGGTAAGAATCAGAGTATGTTCCTTAAAGGAGGTTTCAGCAGAACACCTTTAAAAGTTTATACCCTTCAGAATGGCATTATGTATGTTTGTTTGTAATAAGGGTGATTAAAGTTCAAAGTTCAAAACACTTTGGGAAAAAAGGACCAGTGCTCAGGATGTCATCAAATTTGAGCATATACAATATATTTGAAATATTTTCAAATAAAAAGGAAACAGCATGGAAAAAAATAGTTGAAAAAAATTACCTTATCTAATAAAAATTTGTTTTGCTATTTTTGTTTAGACTCGAATAAAGAATATGTATTTACTGAATGAATGTATTATTATTTGATATCTGCATTTTCAAGATAAAGAATGCAGGCGAAAACTAAGGAATCTGATTCTGGTAAGAATCAAAGTATTTTCCTTAAAGCAAGTTTCAGAAGGACATGCTTCAAAGTTTATACCCTTCAGAATGGCATTATGTATGTTTGTAATAAGGGTGATTAAAGTTCAAAGTTCAAAACGCTGGGAAAAAAAAGACCAGCGCTCAGGATGTCATCAAATTTGAACGTATATAATATATTTAAAACATTTTCAAATAAGGAGGAACCAGTATGAAAGAAAAATAGTTGAAAAAAATTATCTTATCTAATGAAGATTTGTTTCGATATTTTTGTTTAGACTCGAATAAAGAATATGCATTTGGTTAATGAATGTATTATTTGATATGTGCATTTTTAAGGTAATGAAGGCAAACGAAAATAAACTAGCGATTCTAACTCTGAAAGGAATATTTTCTTTATCGGATGTCTCAGCAGAACATATCTTCCTTTTTACACTTCAAAAAGATATTATGTGTATGTATGTAATAACGGTGAAATTCGGCTTCACGCTATTTTAGGATGCCCTAGAATTTGATTTTTTATCTATATTTATTTACATTTATCTACATTAATAATAAACAGACGTATTTAGTGTCTCCGTTGTTATTATGTATACCGTAGTACACCTGAAAACAGAACAATACTAGTCAGACTATACTAATATATTAGAAAACACCATTTAAACATTACTAAGTGTATTTAGTGCCTATGGTATTGCTATGTATATCTTAGTAAGCCTAAACCAAACAAAACATTACTAGTAAGAAATATTGAGTACCCCTTCTCGTGCTATGTTTAGTTTTTGCCAGAAAGTATCTTCAAAACTTTTGTTCAGACTTGTATAAATACCCCAGAGAAGTTTTATGGAACTTATGTTTATAAATGTTAAAAACATTTAAAAACCTAATTACAGTCCACTGGCTTGTTTCTAGACACCAACGTACACATTTATACTTACATAGTAATTTCTAATAAACGTCACTTGTTAAAGTTAAAACGTAATCAACCAATCTAAAACAGAAGCTGAAAATAATTTCTTTCTTAGTTTAGTGTTTTAAAGGAAAATACATAAAAAAAAGAAAGGTGAAAAAAAAATCCAGCGACGATGTTTATCATTTGTTAACACGAAAACACGGGAAAAAAATACCTTACTTTCTAGAGCTAAAAAATTGAATTTTTCTGTTCTGTAAAAAGAAAAAGGCAAAGAGTACTTAAAATTTAATTTTTTGACCAAAGTCACCGATGTGAGAAGATCGTTACGCCTCCAGGGTTTTTAATGTACAGAGCAGGTTTGCTTCTTTTTTTTTAAAAAATGGATGAAATCTCTTTTTGAATTTTAATGAATGCTTTGGAAGTAAGGCATTGTTTTTAATATAAAAGGATGCGGTTTTACGAAATGGAACGTGAAGGAATTATAATGAAGAAATTTTGAATAAATGCTTGCAAGAACTCGCCTTTACCAGAAAACCCCAAATTTATTTATGCAAGTTAATTTAGCTCAAACTGCAGATGGGTGCACGTACATTTAAGAAAGATTTAAAAGCTTCTAAAATGCACATTCTTAAATAAATTGCCAGAATAAAATTTTTAAAAATTATTTTCGAGAAGAATTTCCCACATTTATTTCTTTTATATATCATAGAGGTATAAACAAAATTAAACAAGTTATAAATTTAATATTTTGAGATGAATGATATTAATCATTCGTATTTTAGCCATTTGTCAGAAAAGTGATCTGAGTGACACTTTATGTCTGGGAAATTTGGTAACATAAAAGAAGAAGGGAAAAAAGGGAGAATTTAGGATAGATATTTTGGGATAATACTTTTCTTATATTACATATAATTACATATAATTACATTTAAAAATGTAACAACGATGATTTAAACGGTCGGTCACATCGAATTATAGCCCCTATTTTTTTACTTGCCCGGGCTACTGGTAAGGACAATCCGATGCAAATAACTTATTAAGTATAAAGCAGTCGTGGCTCCATTGAAAGAGCACAAGCAATTTTGAGAACAACTTAAAACTTTATTGAAGAGCTGCTAAAAAGAAATCTTCAACAGTGAACGGTAGACGAGAGAATGTACATCAAAACACGTGATGGAACAGGGGTGGATGCCAGAGCAAGAAGCTGGGATGATTCCTAAATACCCCTCCACACTATGTTCCACTGCAAGCGATCACCATCGTCTGGAGGGGGTATGGTTTATCGTGATCGATGAAAACAGACGATAAAATAGCCTTGGCGGACGATGGCTTTCGATGCTGTTTTTCTCCAAAGATCAAAGGCAGCCAGATACGCAACTAAAGTGCGCAGTAGACCCTGTGGATGAATCCCCGAGCTTGGCTCATTTAGTGGTCTTGCGTGGGGAGGCAACCCGTGAACCATCGTTCGAGGTCACCATCAGGAAGTGGTGAACAATTGGTCATCGTGTTGAGGCTACATAAGAGAAAGTTGCTTAGTCGGCGTTATTAATAAGAAAAAAGGATCTTAGGTAATTGAAAAGAGAACCGGAGACAGCTGGAAAATATGGAGAGTGGTCAGAAACTTTGTATCTGTTGCAGATAAAGCTTTAGGAAATGTGATGGAAGAATTTTAAGTCGAGGACACTCCTTTACTTGCTATATTTTGTGGCTGGGAAAATAGATTTGAAGGAATTAGAATGGAAGAGAGGCTTATTTTTACAATATATTAAACTGAAATAATTTTGATATATTACATATATTATATATATATATATATATATATATATATATATATATATATATGTGTGTGTGTGTGTGTGTGTGTGTGTGTGTGTGTGTGAAATATGGGTGAGACTCTTTCAAAATCACAACACAGTTTATTTCTGGTGAGATACATGAAATCCATACAACAGGCAAACACTTTTACAACCTCGTGCACATAGACAATGTCATCTCGCCCGTACACGTTTCAAGAAGGGATTCCTTAGGTAAAAAGACTACGAATAATCCCTAAGCATAATTGTACACGTGATAAAAATACCCATGTTTAAAGAGAATGCGGAAACTATTGGCTAAAGTAGAAGAGACAGAGGCTGAATTAAGTCAATAGTGTGTCTGGAGGAAAAATCAGAATTACAGCGCAAATCCCGAATTTATTTTATGAACAAAACTTATTAAATTAATATTAAAATAAGTAAATAAGGGACTTTAATATTATATATATGTGTATAATTGCATATACACGTGTATATATACATATGTACATATTTATATGTGTATATTTATAAATACATATGCATGTGTAAATATAATATTCATATATTATTAGAAAATCTAAACATATATTAGACTTTATGAAGGTAGTCTTATGTATTGAAGCTTACAAGACAGTCTTGTACAAAGTCTAAAGGAGAATTTTTCGAAATTTTTCTTACCTAATCCCTCAAATTTAAAACTAGAAATACCAAATAATGCGTTTTTAAGTATCTAAAATAGTATTAGCTTCTTCTACTCTATTCACATAAATACTACATTAGAGAGAAATTACGCAAATGATAGATGAGACATTTTCTAAATGGCAATAATTTAGCAGAAATAAACAAAACGCAAGACATTAAAACCTACACAGCAAAAAAAAGGCAATTAACTAAAGAAGTAATGAACACATCCCTGGGATTTGAAGTCCTTAGAAACAAGAAAAATAATTAATATGCATATACGAATAATTTTTTACAAAGAAGTTTCATTAATGAGAAAGAAATTTTAAAAAATAAATGTACACAATCAAAGAGATTTTTAAATATCCCTATAAAAACATGTTTGTGGCTTCATTTAAAACATTGATGATTATTTTTGATTTTTTAAACTTTGTAAAGCTACTTATGAATAAAAAAATATATTTTAATTAATCTATTAATAAAATGTATCGTAATGATCTAAATACTAGATTCTTAACAGTTAAATTGCTTCATATATCTTTTTCTTATATGCTTCATATAAGAAAAAATTTAACTTTTTTACGCTTAAGTATAATTTTACTTTTAAATGCTTATTTAATTGTTAAGTTAATGTAACAAATGATTATATTTTTGTTTCCAAAAATTCATAATAAAATGTTATTAATTTTTGTGAATGACAAACCAAGAAGTCAATGAAATTGTCAAACCGTTACCTGAATATTTATAATAAATTTTAAAATTACAAGATCATGTTATGTATACTTATATATAGTTTCTTAGAAAAGTATGTGTGTATATAATGTATCTCTAAATTTTACTCATACACATTGAAGTGTGTTTATTTATATATATATATATATATATATATATATATATATATATACATATATATATATACACATATATATATACACATATATATACATATATATATATATATATATATATATATATACATATACATATACATATACATATACATATACATATATATATATATATATATATATATATATATATATATATACATATATATACATATATACATATATATATACATATATATATATATACATATACATATACATATACATATACATATACATATACATATACATATATATATATATATATATATATAATATATATATATATATATATATATATAATATATATATATATATATATATATATATATATATATGTATATACATGTAATATATCAAAATTATTTAACTTTAATATTTCTTCAAAAACCTCCTCTCTTCCATTTTAATTCATCTAAATATATTTATCAGCCTCTAAATGGTTTAATCAACGAAGTATTTTCCACTTAACATTCCTTTCTGTCATAAAACTGTAAACTTTCTGTCTATACAGCAATTTCCCAGGTGTTGGCGGAACATGTGTTCGTGTTTTGCTGATATTGCAGTTAATTCGCTTAGTAAGTTGTTTTTGTTGTGGGAAAAATCTTGTTGTCAGCGCTCTTGGATGTACTTGTGTGAGAGCAGAGTGAACTCTGTGGCTTTGGATTGTAATTTGTCCAGAAGGACAGATGTGCGATGTTGCTGCTCTGAAATAAAGTTTTAAAATTAGACTTCTGAGTTCTCTTGAATATGAGACCCGACTGCATTTTGTACTTTATGAATGCTAGCTGGTGAACTTTCTCCTTGTGAAGGAGTAATATAAAAAATGGATTACATACATATATATACATATACACATATATACACATATACATATATACATGTATGTATGTATGTGTATATATATATATATGTGTGTGTGTGTGTGTGTGTGTGTGTGTGTGTGTGTGTGTTAGAGATAGAGAAACTAGTGAAAATATTTTTCACCTATTACAGGAGAAATTGGCTCCTATTTTTTGATTTGCTGGGTCTTATTGGGCAGTTAGAGGACGTAATCGTAAACCAGCAGTGGCTCCATTTAAAAAAGTGAAGTCAAACGTTGTGAAATCTTAATAAATTTATTGAGAGTAAAATCTTTACAAAGCTTTTTCTTCGTATCGAATACTCAAGAATATACACTTTGTCGGAGTGTCAGCCTGAGAGCGAGCGAATGATGCGATATCACTTCTATAAGATTTCGGTTATTCATCGTTTTGGGAGGAGTCTAGAGTGAGCTTTGATAATTTAAGTTAGATTGAGAATCACACAGGCAATAATTCAGTTATTGAGGAAGTGAAACTACTTTCCTGGGAAGCTGAAAAATGGGGCCAGTGGACAGAAAATTAGTAGCCAATCTCTCCTTTAATTATGACATTTTACGCCTGGGAAATTAGAAGAAGAGAAGGGAAAAGTTTTGATAATTAGGTATATTATATATATATATATATATATATATATATATATATATATATATATATATATATATATATATATATATATATATATATATATGTGTGTGTGTGTGTGTGTGTGTGTGTGTGTGTGTGTGTGTAATACAAAGCGCAAATAACATCAGTTCTTTCAGAAAAAATAAAATTTCCGAGGATTTATTGCTAAAACTCAGTACTAAAACCCAAAATCTTTCTGATGGGGTCTTAAAATCTAAATGAATAAGCTACAACCTCGAGAGTTTCTATGTTTATTTTTCATTTAAGCCCTACTTCTAAAGTGACCACTCAGATTTATCTCGTCTTGACTAAGAGGTTGCACCAAATAGCTTTCTATAGCTCTGGTGATTACTAAAGTAAATTCTTAAACAAAAGACAGACATACAATAAGAGACACAGATTTTTCACTTTAAGACGTCTCATTAATTTTAAGAGACTGTTGGTTAGTTCGTAATGTATATAATGCTAGATAAGTCTGCCATTACAGAGCGAAAGGAAGAGGCAATAATGAACTACAAGTTAGTTCCAGTCAACAGGCTTCGTACGCACATTTGTGAATTGCTTGTTAAAGTAAATGGCCTCAAACGAGATGGCATGCCTTACTTGTCTATCCTTGCTTTAAAAATTTTAAATTATCTTGCAGATATAACAAAAGTAACAACATTCAATAATACAGATCTTATGGTTACCACTTCTAGTGCGGGCAACGTATTTTTACGTTTTTTTGCAGTCTGTCACTGAAGCGCGGGTCACGTAAAAAATAAGTCTATAGTAGATTTGTGGTGAAAACCCGCTTACCACAACAAATCTACTAAATACGTATAATTATATGTATGTGTGACTTTATATGCGTGTTGTTTGCGTTGCTATGCAACGCTTTGCATTTTTTCTTTCTACAAGTTATGATTGTCGAGTTACTCGGTCTTTTGTTGCGTTATTTCGTCTTCAATAGAATTCCTAACTCCAACACGTACAAGTCGTGTTTTGTCAATTTGAAGATTATTTTTTTATTGTTGTATACAAAATTGATAAAATGAGCAGTTGTGACAAAGAGAATGATTAAGAAATATGCGCTGACAGATTATCGGCCTTTAATTTTAAAAATCATTTATTTTTGTGACTTCTTAAAAATATTGTTTTTTTTTTTTTGTTAAAAAATCATACAGTATAAAGTGTAAAATAAAAAAAAGTTTCGTTTATTAAAACAAAGTATTTTTCGATTCACTGCGATTTTTCTGAATAAGTAAACTTTCGCGCAATTCACGAAAAAATGCCCGCTGCACGCGTAAGTTGGCGTTGAAGTATACCCGCACGCCAAGTGTTAAGAAAATAAATCAAATCTTTTTCCCAATCGCACTTAAAATTTACAAGCATTGCTATTTAAAGTCCCTATAATGCTAGTATGTAATGAAATTTCCTGCATCTACTCTAAAATACAGGCTCTAGCTATGAATTTTGTTAAACAGTCCATGTAATCGTTTTAGATTGAAAATACTTTTCATGTTTGAACTTTCAAGATTCTTTAATCTTTATTTTATCAAATACAAAAGAGATTTCAAGCAATAGCATACGTGACACTTGTTTAAAATCTTTAAAGCATTACATAGGATTAAAAATGCAAGCATGTACGGCAAACAAAATTTCATGAAACTCTTCTTCGTGATATTATGTCCCGAGGTGCAAATTTTAACAAGTTTTCAAAGATAAAAATAAATTTTCTACTTTTTACGTGCTATATAAAAAAAGTAATTTTCCTCGAAAAACATGTTCTTTTCAGCGCATAGGTTTTATAAATCTACTACTTCAAGCGAAAACAAAAAATTAGTTTTACAAAGAAAAAATGTTGATAATTTTTTTCCGTTGAAAATGATATTTTTTCTTTGAAATCTCTTTACTCGTGACTTTCTGCTTAGCATTTCTTACGATATTTTTTACTCTTATGTGAAAAATAAAGAGTTTATTTTAAAAGGAATACACCGTGGTTGTACTCGCTGATTTTTTCTTCTTTTTTTATTACACAAACGACGAGTTTAAAGCTTCTTAAATCTACAATAACCAACTCAATTAGTGGCTCATTTTTGGGCCATTAGAAATATCTGCTCATTAAGCATTCATGAAAATCAGATACTGTTTTCTAACTCAGCTTTCTCAAACATTTTTTTTTTATTTCAAGGTGCCCTTGAGCTAAATGTCTAAGAAAAACTTCAATCAATAATAGAAGAATAGTGAAAAAAGAAGGATGTACTTGATATGTTTATAAACAAAAATACTTCATTAAGACTTAAGCTGAACAGTCAAAATTATTATGACAAAATAATCCGTCTTTAAGTGTATATATCTTTGTTTATAAATTTATAATTTTTAGTGTAATTATAATTTTAATGTATTCTATTTTGTTATATGCATTTATTGTGTGTTAGGTTACATTCGAAATTAATGAAACTATGAACAATGACTGTTTATCTTGTCATATTTAGGATCCTAATCTATATATATATAATTTGTGTCTGTATGTCTGTACTCGATAGACTCAAAAACCATACATCCAATCGTCGTGAAAATTTGGAAAAATATTTGGTATATCCCTAGGAAGGTTTCTGTAAATTTTTAAAGTTCGAAATCCATTCATGCCCCCTTTCTTGAGTGTTTCATGTCATTATTCCAAGCCTTATTTTCCCCTGTTAAACGCAAACGATTAACTTTTTAATTTATCGCATCCTAACTAAGTGAAAGAAGGAATAATTTCTAGCAATGTGACGTCATTCCGTTAATCCCATGTAATTGTTCTAAGCGCAGTTTTCCTCGTAATATAATAAATAGGTGAAAACGATATTTTTTTTTATCATTATGAAGCCATTTCTTTAAATATCTCATTTATTCATTTCTTATTTTATGTTATTTAAACATCGTCTGCGTAGTATCAATTCGATTTGACTTGGAAATTGAGATATAAAAGGACTAGCTTTCATTTCTATGTGACGCAAATTATAGCATTTTTATATAAGAACTAATTTTAAATTTAATTCTTGGTTTTTACGTTACAATTAAATGTTTATCAACAATATTCTAACAACAAAAAGCACAAATTTCAATAACTATCATAGGCAAATAAAAACGTATCATTTTATATAGTTAGCCTCATCCCGTGAATTTCGGAGAATTGGACAATGGTTGATCAGCTTCCGGGTAGTCCGGAATGTTTAGTAAACAGGAGAAGTGCTTTATTGTCAAATTTTCGCACTCTTATTTTGAACACTCTTTCACATCTTATTGGTGTACAATTCAGGTTTAATGGAAACTGAAGTATAAAAACTGAATATTGTTATAATACGCTTATAATAGAAATATATAAATATGCCACTGACTCGAACTACACTGTGACGAATTTAGAGAGTTATGCACGAAAAAAAATCTTTATTTAAAAGTAATGTATTAAGTTAACCGTAGCGAAGCACTGGCACACTTGCTACTATGATATAAATGTATGTAGGGTATATAAATGCATGGTATAAAAATGCAAGGTCGTCTTTTAAAAATTTTTAACACTATAAAAACGGGAGCGACCGCGAATGAATTTCAAACACATATATATTCGTAGTTTATTTATTGATTTCATTTTTGTACCTTGACTTTTCCTAATTAACCCCTTGCGGTATGATTTAATAATGAAAAACTGTGCATGAAATAACCATTTAATTTTTATTTAAAAAACTTGTTTCATTTTACAATTCTTACCTATTCTTAATTAACAGTAGATTGCGAGATTTCTTGTATACCTATATTGCCCCAAAACATTCAAAATGACTGCATTGTGAAAAAATAACAAATATGTAAAGAAATATGTTTAAAATTAATTTTTAATATTATATAATAAAGGAGAAAAATTCACCAAATTCTAAGAAATTGTGTCATTATATTTCATAATTGTTTTTCTAATTGAAATTAAAAAACAGTCAAAATGACTGCCTTGGGCAATCTAGTGTTAAAATCCACTTTTTATACATAGTGTTAAATAATATCAGAAACAGTAAAATTAAGAAAATATCAAAGCAAAACATTAATAAGGTATACAGATAATAGTCTTCAAGCTAGTGGTACTTTTCAAAACAAAGTGCAAAGGAATTCTTAATTGTTTACACCGCCAAGTAGTCTCACTTTTAATTTGATTCTTGTAACACACACGGCATTTCTTAGTAGGTTTTCTTTTATTCTGACTCATTAATTTGGCAATGACTTGTACCAAGAAATTCTAAGTAAGCAATATGCAATAGTGACTTATGATTTTCACAAGTGATAAAAGTGTTGCCAAATTCAGTACACTAGAAATTTTAAACTAAATTAATTATCATATTTAACAGTAACTTTAATCGCATGACGAGTGAAGGTCGTCATTGTGCGGTATGGAATGAAAAACTAATGACGAGCTAGACTCGTCATTTTACCGGAAGGGGTTAACCATAATAATATAGATAAAATTTCTTGTTTTTAGTTTTTATCATTGAAGCTCTAAGAGTGTTTGGATAGAAAAGCTGATTAGGCTATTTTAACAATTAAATAAACACCTCACCCTATGTTGTGTTATAGATTCTGTTGTTATTTAAGATGAAAGGAAAAACTATCAATTTCAAAGCATCTTAGTTTTTATTACTGAAGATATTTTAACAAGCAATTTTCCCTGCCGGATGGGGGTCAGAGCCTTAACTAGGTCCTTTAGCGCCCGTGGTAAAAAACTGATCTGTTCCATTGCCACCATATATAGTGAAAAAATATGCAAACATGATTTTTTTATATCATATATTCAGAAGAAACTCACGAAATGTTTTGTTGATTCTTAAAATGTTCCTAGTACAGTAATTTTTAATTTTTCTTCTATTACTTTATTATTTTTATATTTATTATTATTTTAATAATTATTTTCTTCTTCTATTACCGTTTAACTCATTAATACTTAAAAACATTTTTAAACTCTCTGTATGTATTATTTTGCTAATAAACTGGATAGTTTTTTTGTTTTGTTTTTTAAGGGAATATTTTTTATTTAAACATTGAATTTTCATAGAAAATTTGTGAATTTCTAAATTTAAATGTAGTTTTAAATAACTTTAGATTTTGAAACGAATACCTGGATTTGCATTAAGGCATATTAGGAGTGTTTGGTAAACATTTTGTAAGAATATATAACAAGTTTAGTTTCTAGAAGCATTTTAAAAATAATTCATTCATTTTAGAAAAAGTCATTTATAAACACATTAGATTTTATAATAAAATCTATTTTTCAACATTGTCTTATTTCTAGTCGAGGCGAATCGATCACTTTCGGACTTCACGGTGCGGCACCCTTAGATTGATGCTCCCATGGCAGATGCTACTTTTGCCACGTCTTAGTTACAGTCCTGCGCCGGGTTTAATTTCTTTTCTCGAAATAAAGACTCTGGATAACTTCAAACAAATAATTAAATGTTTGTGATTTGTTTTGAATTCAACAAAATCCATAATATTTAGATAAATCTGCTGTAGTATCAGAAATTCGACACAATTGGCCTAGTAAAAAATTGTTTACTTTCTTATAAATCAAATCTAAGCTTAACAGTAGATGTTCAGTTATTTCTATGTTAAGAATTTTGCAATTTACATAATATGAGCTTCAAAAAATGGATAAATTTAGAATTAAATACTTGCTAGTAACGGATATTAGGTTAGCATGTTGAATTGGTTTACATAATGTGAAAAAAAGATTAAAATAGACTGATAGATGGCACCATTGTAAAATGTGAAGTATGGCTTTTTACATCAAAAGCTAAAGCAGACAACAGAAACGTGAAATAAAATTATGAATATTGTTTTTATTCTAGAAAGAATATCTGTAGCTCCTGCACAATCAAAACAATAAACACAAGCCTTTATTGAGATTACAAAAATTAATAATATAAGCAAAGAATATAGTAACCGGCATCGGTTTTCCAGGTAATGATTTCCGTTGGAATTCGAATTTTGGATTATTTCGAACAATGCGATTGTGCGCAAGAACAGACAGGTAAATTTACCGTCGGGAAAATTCAACGTAAAGATTGTTTTCTGGCATTATCCAGGCGCTGTAGGTTAAACCGTTCAATAATCGCAAGGACGAAGGTCAAACCAGGGGGAAATGTCCCTCTTGGACCCTCTCTTGGAGGTTTCGTGGGGAAAGTAAAAAGAGGAAGATCGAGTTGGACTCTCCAACTAGAGAGATTTTCTCTTAACGTGATTGTCTGACTGAAACAACGGTGTAATTTAGGGACATTTTTCTAACGAGGAAGGATTAAACTTAAGTTATTTTTTATTTATTTTCTCTTTTAAAATAAATAGTTAAATTTTATAGCTGGAAGAAAGGCCTTATTTATATACGTTAATGCATTTTTCATTCATCGATAGGACCCACAAGAGTTATGACGGGCAGATTACAGTGTGACAAAAGTTGTAGTTTAACATTCGGCCAATCAGTGTTACATATAGTATCAAATATTATTCGTAAAATAATAAAAGTTTAAAGATGAACCAGCCAGAAGTGTTTATGACAGTAATACAAGCTAGCACCGATCTGAGTCCTTATAGCCGTGAGGCCATTAAGCCTTCTTCCGGTAGTGGTGCTCAGATCGGAAGTACAGGTCGACCTCAAACGGCCGGCTACCTTCCAAGTGCCAGGGGAGTGCAAGTTGATCAGCAGGGGCCAATTGTGGGCGAACGCAGCAGAGTAGCAGTCTAGGAATGAATTTTAATGGATGCTGTAGTGGACTTCTTGACTCTTAAATTAGTGAGGATGGTGTGAACCACGTGGGCCAAAAGAGTGCTAGTTATCTCTCTAAAATTAGCTTGTTGCACTTCAAGACGGGAACTAGGCCTAATAGAGCAGGAAATTTTTGAGAGGTGACAGTCGCAGTCTTGGACCTCGGAACCATTACACGAGAGTCATTGCCACGGAATTTTGGTCCACCCTTCGGAACCCAAGTGAATCGACTGAAAAACTCAACTGAAACCTCGCATTAATTTCAGGAATGGAAAACTAAAGATAAACTGAAAACCGAGACCGTAAAAACTAAATAAGTTTGGAAAAATTAATTAGGAGAGGGGTGCTGACGGCAACATAAAAGAAAGTCGAACTGTGGCCCCCTCTGCGAATGTGGTCCCTTTTACTTGACGATATTAGCCCCAGGGTCGTAACCCCTGGCTTATGCTGGCCACTTTGTCCAGTCACTCATGATAGCAGGACAATAACTTTACAGTACTAAACTATACAATAACTATACAATAACTTTATTATATTGATTGAGAATACTAAACAGAACTTATCAATATATTCAAACAATGATTTCAAGCACATTTATTGTACATTTTTCTCATTTTATTTTGTAACAATAATAGCTCTACAGTAAAAAGCTTCCAGTAATATCAAGAAGCATGTTTAATAGCTTTTTGAACAACACTACTGCATTAAATCTCGTTTAGTCAACAAAACAACAAAACTAAGCAGCAAATGGGTGTGAAATGATAAAATAGAAACAAAGAGCTTTTATTTGCTGCGGAACCACCATCAAAAGCATTCAATAGAAATACTCCTATCGTACATAAATAAAAGAGAAAGCGAAGAAAAATATTCCATGTAACACTCCAATAAGATTATACAGAAAAAGGGAATCTTTGCTACCCTTATTTGACTAATCGCTTTAACGCCATTGTTTTCTCAATCTCGTACCGTTTCTTGAAAGGAGGAGAAAGAGACGAGGGTATTATGCAGAGAAAGAAAATAAGATAAAGGCATTAAAAGCAATCGTATTCGCAACAATAATTTTATGAAAGCGAAATAACTTTTGCTTTCTTCAGATCGTAATTACTGGGGAAGCTTTCCTTCAGAGCATAAAGTTCGCATTAACGAACTCAGAAAGTGGAGGTAAGAAATGAATTATAGTTTTGTTCTTTCAGTCACGCACTTAGCTATAAAAATGTTTGTTTTGATGCCATTAGGATGTAAAGAAAACTCAATTCTCTTAAATTAATTTCATTTTCATAGTATGACCAGTAGTGATACGTTTGTAGAGCAATAGGAACTGAGTAAAATCTAAGAAACTATAGAATATTACATCGCATTCTATGCATTCCCATTAGAAATGTTTCTTATCAAGAAATGAATTAATCATAAACAGATTGGTAGAGCACGAAAAGCAAAGTTTGAATCAAATTTTTGTACATAGACATAAATAGTATAACAATAACTTTTTTTTTATTTTATTTAAAACTATCAACTTTGTTATGTGTTTTTTTAAGTGTATAATATTTATTTAAGCAACTTTTTAATAAGTTTATTAGTTTTTAAAAATTAGTCTGTAGTCTCTCAGAACCTGTGGTTGAATTTAAAACTTAAATAATTTACACAACGCAATACAAATAAATTTAGTCATAGACTAACAGGATATTAACCATTATATTTGAACGCAGGCAAAATTACCTAATTTTAATGGGAGCGACATGACATATTAGATTAATACTGTTGTTATTACATTACATTAACATTTATTACATATTTACTTAAATTTTGTATTTTGCATAATTTACAAATTATTTACAATAATTATAATTTTTATAATTCTGTAAATATTTTGTAAATTATTATAATTAGCTCAGTTGGCAAAGGTAACAGTCGTCTTTGGGGTGTAGCCAGTTAAAAGATAGAGCCGGACAAAGATCTGCCGTGTTCATTATTGATGGTTGGGACATGTAATATAGGTTAGTGATCGCAATGTCATGATTAATGTTGAATTTTGGATAAGGTGGTAGAGTACGAAAAGCAAAGTTTGAATCAAATTTTTGTACATAGACATATAAATAGTATAACAATAAAATTTCTTTTTTTTTGTTTAAAAATATCACCTTTGTTATGTGTTTATTTAAGTGTATAATATTTATTTTAGCAACTTTTTAATTAGCTCATTAGTTTTTAAAAATTAGTCTGTAGTCTCTCAGAACCTGTGGTTGAATTTAAAACTTAAATAATTTACACAACGCAATACAAATAAATTTAGTCATAGACTAACAGGATATTAACCATTATATTTGAACGCAGGCAAAATTACCTAATTTTAATGGGAGCGACATGACATATTAGATTAATACTGTTGTTATTACATTACATTAACATTTATTACATATTTACTTAAATTTTGTATTTTGCATAATTTACAAATTATTTACAATAATTATAATTTTTATAATTCTGTAAATATTTTGTAAATTATTATAATTAGCTCAGTTGGCAAAGGTAACAGTCGTCTTTGGGGTGTAGCCAGTTAAAAGATAGAGCCGGACAAAGATCTGCCGTGTTCATTATTGATGGTTGGGACATGTAATATAGGTTAGTGATCGCAATGTCCAAGTTCCCGAACGATACCTCTGGAAGTTGCAAGCCAAGCATGGAGGTCTACTCTTTTATCTCAGCTTCTAAACTACTGGGATCTGCACCTAGAAGTCCAACCTCTTGAGACAATGGAAACCATCTTTCCATAAGAAGTCAGATAACTTCTAAATGGAAACTACACTAACCACAAAAACAAATTATGCATTATTTTTTATTTTTATATATTATTTGCTATAAATTATTAATAAAATGTAATATATAATATATATATATATATATATATATATATATATATACATGCATACATATATATGAATATATACTATGAATATATACATATATAATATATATATATATATATATATATATATATATATATATGCACATACATACATATATATATATATACATATATATGCATATTCATATATATATACATACACACACACACACATATATATATATATATATATATATATATATATATATATATATATATATATATATATATATGTAATTTATCAAAATTATTTAACTTTAATATTTTTTTAGAAACCTCCTTTCTCTTCCTTAAAATCTTTTTTCTCTAAATATTTTAATCAAAGGAATGTCTACGACTTAAAATTCTTTCGATACAATTCCCAAAGCTTTCTACCCTATATCTGTAAATTTTCTGTCTATACGACACATTTCCCAGCTGTCGCCGGCAAATGGCTCCTCGTTTTTCCTCGTCTTACACTTCAATTCGCCGAGTCAGTGGGAAAATTCTTTCTGTCTGTGCTCTTGGGTGCACCTCTGTTCGAGCAGAGTGATTTTTGAGTTTTTTTCTTTGTCTGTCGCTGACTAGCAAAGTTATCCATTTTAGCAGCTGTGAAATAGAGTTCTAATTAGACTTGTGCTTTCTCTTCAATTTATTCAGACTGTATAGTTCGTTATTACTGCTAGCTGGTTTAGGCTTCTACTTGCCCAGTAGCCCGGGCAAGTAAATAGGGATACAAAATTATTGTGACTAGACGATATAATTATTACACATATAACCGTAGCCGTACACATCAAAACCCACGGAATGTAGTCCTGACTATTGGGAGTCCGCATTGGAAGTCTTTGGAGGGCAGCATATCACCAAACAAATATCAACAACTTCGACCAACTTCGTTTATTCCTGTTTCACATGATTACAATTACAAAGCATGCATCTGAACCTTGCGCTCTGTTAGAAAGGAACAGAAAGTCTAAAAATACCAGAACAACCGAACAACCCTTCGAACTTTGGTACTTGCCTATTTAAAACATTTTAAAACCGGAATCGACGTCATGATTGACATCAAGAGACAGCCAATCATGCCGCATAGAAAGTTCTCGCGAATTCTAAAAACCCATCCCACTGATAGAGTGCCGTGTGCAAATCCCAAAACTTGAATAACGCCGCCATTATAAAAGAATTGACATATAGAATTTTGAAACCAAAACAGAAATATTTTAAGCAGCGAGCCCCATTATTACAAATATATATAATGATACTACTAAACAGTCGAGAATTGTTAACATTTATACAAATGCAGCAATTTTAGAATATTTTCATCTTAGTAATACTTATAATTTACTGAGTTTTGACAGAAAAGGAAACATGGAAGCAAAAATGGAATGTTAATTTGGAATATCTACCTGCCTGAAAATGAGATTAATAAACACTATTGAAAGTAATAAAGCAATAAGAGACCACACAACGGCCTAAATTCATTTTCAAAATTATTTTAATTACATTATGATCTTCCTACATTATACTTTTAAAACCTTGGGGAAAATTAAAGTTGCGACATAAAAATTGTCTTTGCTAATTACGAGAGTGGTAACTTACGAGAGTGGCTACTTTCCATTATTATTTAAATACGAGAAATTAAAGATCTAGAAGATACGTTTCTAGAATATTTTACAAAATTAAGTATACCACTTATATATTGTGTCACACCCTCTGTGTGCACGCCTATAGAATAGACACAATAAATCAAGAATATTGAACAGTTTATTTTATAAATCCTAATCTTATATCAGAATAAAGTTAATTATTTTTATGTTGTGTGAACTTTAATACAAGTGATATATTATATGTTGTTTCATAGTATGAAAAAGTCTCAATTTTTAAACATTTTGCTAATGCATTTTCATATCATTTATAATGTGTTTCCTTTTTTAAATTTTAAAATGTCAAATTCTTTAAAATTTTAGTTTATAGAATAAAATAGATATTTTACTTGATATGAAAATTTAGATTTTAATATACATATTTGTAAAGCAGTCTGAAGGGTAAGTAAATATTTTTTTTCATTTTGTGCAGTTTTTTATATTATTTAAAATTATACTAATTGTAATGTAAAACTAAGTCTAATAAAGTTAAATCGTTATTATAAAGAAATTTAATAAATTCAATATCAAGAAATTTAATTTTAAAATGATTAGAAGTTTTTACTGTGTGATGGTTTGGTTTAGTTTTATTTTATAGAATAAAAATAATATTTTTCTTCATATGAAAATTTAGATTTTAATAGACATATTTGAAAAGCAATCATGAGGGTAAGTAAATTTCAATGTTTTCATTTTGTGTAGATTTTTTATATTATTTATAAATATACTAATTGTAATGTAAAACTAAGTCTAATAAAGTTAAATCATTATTATAAAGAAATTTAAGAAATTCAATTACAAGAAATTTAATTTAAAGAGGATTAGAACTTTTTACTTTGTGATGGTTTGGTTTGGAACGCTACGGTCTACTTTTTACTACACGAGGGTTATTGAGAACTACTGCATAAAACCGATATCCAAAGGCTACGAACATCCATGCCACCAGTGGGATTCAAATCCGCGAACTGGGAAGAGCAGCACTCTACTATTTGGACATCATTCAGCTTTTACTTTGTGATAAATCGAATAAAGAATGTTATAAGTACTTAAATTCTCAATAGATACTATACCTCTTTAATAAAAAACACAAAACGAGGAGAAATGTATTGCATGCAAAATGTCGAGGATCCTATAAAAACACCCCAGCAAAAACCATTTGAAACTTCAACACCATTTTAATGACATTTTGAAACTTCAGCAACATTTTAATGACCTTCATAGCAAAATTTAATTTTTTAACGCCCCTTAGAGTATCAGTGTGTCAGATGTCACGTTTTGAAAGGTGCACCATTAGAAAAGAAAAAAAAACTCCCGGGATTTGACAGGATCCTACATCTAAGATGATAAATGGTTTCTGTTCGAACAAAAGCCAGTTGAGGAACAATAAATTTGCTCGATTTTGTGCTGTAATGTTGAAGGTGGTGCCGCCACATGTAAGTTATGGGTCTTTACTTTCATTTTTTTCCATAAAAACAATTGCTTTCCATATCTTTGGAGAGAAGCATCATTATTTGTGGATAAAATATTACAGTTTGTATTTTCAAGGGAATGCTTCATCCTCGAAAAATGATTAAAAAGAGCCAGCAGATACACTTTTCTGCCACGTTTTTTATGGGTATTTATGGGTAGTACATTTTTTTTCTTTTGTAAAAGAAAGGTGTGCAGCAAAATACCGTTCGTATAGTCATATAAGACTCACAGTCGCTTAAATGACAATTATATGAAAAATTTCGAATTAGGTTTTAATGAGAACAAAATTTTAATGCACTAATAATTTAATCATACAGAATGATTCGCAAAGCATGTGAATGGCTTTAACAGGTGTTAAGTCACGTCCATGCAAACAATTTTCATCAACTAATGCATGATCTAAAATGAAATGTAAATGTACTACAGGGTGTAGCATAGTATCATTATTTGCGAATAAAATAATATGTTTTGTATTTGAAAGGAATACTTAAATTCTCGATAAATGATTAAAAAGAGACAGCATATGCACTTTTCTACAAAGATTTTATGGGTATTGTGGTGTACTGGAGTAAAGATAGTCGAGGCAATGAAGGATGCAGGATGGCCTATTTTAAATCCTTATATATAGTAGAAATGGCAAAAATCGAAGTGGCTGAACTGGAGGTTTGCGTAGAAGTAATTTCCATAATAGCTGTTGTTGAAATCTGTGCAACATTGCTTACTGTTATTTTTCCATCTTTTTCAGTTAACACTATTTTGTGTTTAACAGCCTTTTTCCTTCACACTGTCAAATAGCTGTTTCAGCATGTTAGGGAATGTCGCAGTGGACATTTTTTAAAGATAACTCTCGGTGTACCACATGTTTAGGATTTTTCTTCAGGAACACTTCATAGGGGCAAATACTTTGACATCCAAAGGCTGCAGGTCATGGCTTGAGTTTGATGTGATTCTGTGAAGGGTGATTCTATTGTCCATCGCTTGATTTACCGCCTTATATGTCAAGTGACAATGACTCAAACATCTTATCAACCCTGACACTGCGCAGCCATATAGTCCACCAGGTGGTCCACCCTTGGTCCAAGTTTCATATAAATTTAGACTTTGTACACAGTGAAAGGTGGAAGAAAATTTCCAGTTGCAGATGTACACAGTGAAAGGTGGAAGAAAATTTCCAGTTGCAGATGTACACAGCAAATATGTAAACACATGTATTTTTAGGCTTACAAGCTCAATTTTACTATTGTTGTATTAATTTACTCTGTACCACAACATATAAATTTTAAAAAATACTGTGTAGTATTATTTATACTTAAATTGAAAAGCTAGTTTAAATCATTACATTCAAAAATTTAGAATTTCATAATAAATTGTTAAGCCTAATCAATACCCATTTTCCCCCATCATACAAAAATAATCACAAAACATAAAATATTTAAATATTTCTTGCCTATTTTTGAAAAGCTGTTGTTCAAAAACCCCTTGCTGTTGATTATTGAAAAAATATTAACTATAAAATAATAAAATATTACTTTTTTGAAAGTTTTTAAGACCTTAGTAAAGAAGAATTTATTCCTGAATTGCTAACACAACAACCTATGTTGATAGATACAAAAAATAAAACTTCTTCAGAAAAATAAATCTTGCCAACAAATGTCTAAAAATATTTTACAAAGATAAAATATAAAGCTAAAAGTTAATATGCGTCTTTTAAGTAAATTATAAAAAATACCCATTTTATACCACCAGACCCTACTTTATACTGTCACCCATAGAATCCAGAAAGTACTAATGTTGAGTAGCATGTCAATAAAAAAATGGACAGCCTCCTAATTCATTTAGATTCCACAAAGACAAAATAATAAAGAATTATGAATAATAAAGGAATAATGTATTAATAATGAATAATAAAGTAATATTGAATTAAAAATGAATAAAATGGAATAATGAATTTGTAATAAACAAAAAAGGAATAATTAATGCATAATAAATAATAAAGGAAAAATAAATAAGTAATGAATAATAACGGATTTTAATATCTACAATCAATAGAAATTTTTACAGCAAAGTGAATTAGTTTGTTTCTTAGTCGTCTCTTCACTGAAAGTCAATATCACAAGTTTCTCATGAACTCGTCCTCCTCTAAAATATTGGTGAGAAATGATGATATAGTAAAAAGGCAAACTTAGTCATATTGACACTGTCTGATCGGTAAGCCTGCAAAAAGAAATTACCGAGAAAGAAATTACAGTAATAAGAGTCGTGCTCTTCCATTACAGGGCATAAAATGTTAGATAGAGAAGCCAAGGATGTATCTCTTAAACCGCCCTTAGCCATAGTACTAATGGTCGTATTCATCAGCACTAGTTAAAGCAGAAGCAAGTGTAACGGAGAGTTAAATGAAAAACCGGTATTCACCATGCCGTAATCCGAGAATTATTTCATCTTCCAGCCCGCTAATTCTGAGCCCCCAATTATAAGTGTTAGTAGCTTTAATTATAGCTGAAATTCATTTTATTTTCCCTCAAAAACGAATAAGTGTCATTTAATAGTTTATAATTTTTAAGACAAATAATGATACAGTAATTTTTAACACAGGGGTACTTTCCTCTTAAGCGTTTGCCTAATATCTGAAAAGCTGTTACTCTTTTAGTACCACCCCGAAAGCACTAGTAGTAGAACTAGTAGAAAGCACTAGTAGATATGCTACAGACATGAGTAACATTACCCCTGCTGGGTCCTCGTAATTTAGAAGCAGAGACTAAGCAGAAGACTCCCAGGCTCTGCTTGCCACCTCCAAAGATATTGTTTGACAACTTGAAGAGCATTACGACCACGAACCAGTTTTATGTTCCGCTGTTGGCATTAATGAACACAGCTGATCTTTGGATGGATCGATCCTCAATACTGTTACATACCGGTTACTAGATAGATGCCTTTACCAAATGAATACATGCCGTAATTTAAACTAAAAAGAATGCGTAATTTGCGCAATCAAATAAGTTCAATTAAAACAACATTTAAATCTTAAATCTACAAAATGTTTAATTCCCCATAATCTACGAAAAAATAAAGCACAAAATTTCGTAAACATTTCATTTACCCAAATAAATTAAAAAGGAAAATAAAAAGGATTGAAAATAAGCTTGTTTTTGCCGACTTGTACTACAGAAAAAACGTACCAAAAACCTGAAAGTTTTTATTTGAAGGAAAAAAAATTGTTTATTTTTAATCTCATCTGACGCTTGATTGTTTGAGGGGATTAAGCCGTCAACGTAACTACCTTGGATTTATGGTTGGGGTTTAATGCATTGTGTCGGAGACGAATCAAAAACGGGGCTGGGGAAATGGGCTTAGTGTTAAGTATTAATTTTAAAAAATTCTCGAAGGACGTGTATTATAGCGTGACAGTTTCTTGCTCAGAAATATTTTTAATTGTAATTAATATTGACTGTAAACTTATTTAAAAATTAATTTTAAGCAGTAGGTTCAAATATATTCAGCCTTCGTACAAAATAAACCAAACTATATATACAGTATGTTATTCATAAGGTCGTCAGAGAACAGTTTCTTAAATTGCACGGGTGTAACACTTTCCTGACTGTAATCTTATTTAAAAATTAATTTTAAGCAGTAGGTTCAAATATATTCAGCCTTTGTACAAAATAAACCAAACTATATATACAGTATGTTATTCATAAGGACGTCAGAGAACAGTTTCTTAAATTGCATGGGTGTAACCCTTTCCTGACTGTAATCTTATTTAAAAATTAATTTTAAGCAGTAGGTTCAAATCTATTCAGTCTTCGTACAACATAAATCAAGCCATATGGACAGTATGTTATACATGAGGACGACAGAGAACAGTTTCTTAAATTGCACGGGTGTAACCCTTTCCTGACTGTAATCTTATTTAAAAATTAATTTTAAGCAGTAGGTTCAAATATATT
Source organism: Pardosa pseudoannulata (assembly GCA_032207245.1). NCBI lineage: Eukaryota > Metazoa > Arthropoda > Arachnida > Araneae > Lycosidae > Pardosa > Pardosa pseudoannulata. The sequence continues at coordinate 39,895,406 of CM063510.1, read as the reverse complement.
CAGCCTTTGTACAAAATAAACCAAACTATATATACAGTATGTTATTCATAAGGTCGTCAGAGAACAGTTTCTTAAATTGCACGGGTGTAACACTTTCCTGACTGTAATCTTATTTAAAAATTAATTTTAAGCAGTAGGTTCAAATATATTCAGTCTTCGTACAAAATAAACCAAACTATATATACAGTATGTTATTCATAAGGATGTCAGTGAACAGTTTCTTAAATTGCACGGGTGTAATCCTTTCTTGACTGTAATCTTATTTAAAAATTAATTTTAAGCAGTAGGTTCAAATCTATTCAGTCTTCGTACTACATAAATCAAAACATATGGACAGTATGTTATTCATAAGGACGACAGAGTACAGTTTCCTAAATAAAGCTGGTGCACATCCACTTCTTACTGTAAATTAATATAAATTAACTTTAAAAAGGATATCTATATCTAGTAAGTTATCATAATTGTAAATTAAACCGTAAAACTCACAACCAAATTAAGCCAGTACATTGGTTTGGTTTGGTTTGGTTTGGAGCGCTACGGTCTACTGTTTTGCACACGAGGGCTATATATGAAGAAGGAAGCTGCTTATTATAAAATAAATTAGCAATAAAAAAAAATCACGAGTAAAATCTTTTCTAAGTTTTCAAATAGTCATAGAAAAGAAAAGTAATAATTTTCCTTGGTTATGTTTCTTTCTTACTTTTATAAAGCATTACAAAATTCTGTCTTTCAGCGAAGCTAACACGTTATTTTTATATATTCTATAACAGCATCGGAAACAGAATAGCAACCAGATATATCCATTCAGTAACCGGAAGTAGCAGTTTACCTGCTAGTTCCGACTGCCGTGAGTAACCCAGAAGTTGATAGAAAACTATAATTTAGCTGCAATGCACATATTGAAAATTCATTTTTTAAGTCAAAACGTAATTTATTTATATTGTTCACATAACAAAACACAGATATAATTCCATAAATGTTCTTTTTGGACTCAGGGGGATCGTGAAATTCAATGAAAATTTCCGGGTGTAGTTTTTCGACTATCAAAACATTTTCCTTATCCTACGTATTCAAAAAGGTGAAAAATACAAAATTAAAAAAAAAGCTTACTTGTTATACACTCATTTTTTTATACATCTACCCACATTTTCTGACAACTGAGTTTCATTCTAGTTGAGCTCTGTCGGTATTAAAATTTTAGAAACGTCCTTTCAGTAGTCAAAAGTTCTGAAACAAATTGAACGTTAAACACACAATGGATTTTATTTAAAGTTTCAATGGTTTTTTCTTCGGCAACAAAAGAAAACATATAGCCAATTATTTTCTAAACATCTGCAACGGTTTTAATATCGAAAATACGTCTTTCACGAATCCTACTTTTCAAAGCTTAAGTGATGAAATTTTCTCTCTCCGGAGACTGAGGTTTAAATGGAATTTGGAAAAGTTTGAGACGAAGGCAAAAGCCTTTGATCCTTCTACGTCTGGGAAAATATATGGCCTGGAGCTAACACTGGATTTTCGAACGGAATTACGGACTGGCAGAGGAGGAATGGCTGATCTTAGTTAATAGTATCTTTCAAGTCGCCAGACATTGTACGTAACAATTCTCCTTCAGTTTTCCTCAATGATGTTTCTCTTCGAATTTTTATTTACATTTAATTCAAATGTTTCATGTACCGAAATGTTACAACTCTTTTTCGATTATGCGCGGTTTACAGTGATTGAGTTTACACCGAAACTAAAACATCCAGCATAATAAATAGATAAAGTAGTGTTCCTAAATAAACAGCCGATTAATAGGGCAGAATACTTTTATACTAACTCCGAAGAACAGATTTACTGCAAAATTTATACCTTTGCAATTGCAACTTGAAGGTCTATAGCTATTTACAATGTCAATAATTGGTAGCAAAGCCATGGTTGGATTGGATGAGAACGCCACCCTCCTCAAAAAAACATATGATTGGAAAGTTATAGTCAGTCTCTTTTTCCCTCTCTACCTGTAAGTATATCTATCTATATCTATCTATCTATATCTATATCTATATTCTTTCTATATCTATCCCTCTATTTATATATATATATATATATATATCTATATATATATAATATATATATATATATATATATATTTTATATATATATATATATATTATATTTATATATATATTATATATCTATATAATATTTATATATATAATATAATATATATATATATATATATCTATCTATAATATAATCTATATAATATATATTATCTATAATAATAATATAATAATATATAATATATATAATATATATTATATATATATAATATATATATAATATATACATATATATATATAAATATATAATATATATATATAATATATCTAATAATATATCTATATATATCTAATATATTTCTATATATAATATAATAATATATATAATATATATCTATATATTTATATATCTATATATATCTGTGTGTGTGTAATTATATCTTAAGTATAAAACATCTATATTATTTATTTATATCTTTCTATTGCTCCATTTATGTTAGTTCGTGGCGGAGCTAAGCGTGGAATAGGTGTTTACACTTCCATGTCCAAGCGCTCACTGAAATTTATCTGTTTGCATATCATCAAATAGCTCAAAAATCTTTGACCGGATGATAAAAGTATTTATATTATATTATTATAAGATTTCCCTTTTTTAAAATGTTTTAAATCACGTAATTTTAACTATTTTTAGATGACATATATATTATATATATATATATATATTATATATATCTTTTTTCTAAAAGAAAAACCTGCCAAGGCTTTCATTGTTTGCGTGACCATGGCCCTCAAAGTTCCGGTTAGGTGGTCAATCTTACGCGGAACCCCCAGTCCCAAGCATGCTTTCCATTTCTCTACCCACTGAAATGATGAGTCAAATAAGCCATCGAACCTCGGATGTGATCTAAAGCGCTACCCCAACGCTTGGGCTTATTATTTATATATTATATTAATATTTATAATATATATATATATATATATATATATATATATATTTATATTTATATATATATATATATATATATATATATATATGTGTGTGTGTGTGTGTGTGTGTGTGTGTGTGTGTATCTGTGTAATATACCAAAATTATTACACTTAAAATATCTTTATAGGATTTTCATTTACCCATTCTTAATTCTTTCATATTTATTATCCAAACTAGAAAATCTGAGAATTAAAAAGTTTGTCCCCGACTTGAGTTCTTGCAACCCATTTCCCACAGATAATTCTGAAATAAATGTAAATTTTCTGTCGACTCGCCAAATTTTCCAGCTGACCCATGAAAAAGGATAATTTTTCCAAAGATTTAAATTCCTTTTTAACTATTAAATTCCCTGACTAAGATACTCTCTCCTGGAAATATTCTCCTTGTCTCTCGCTGTGAGGTCAACCCTTTAATCTACACATGTTCCCCTGTATCATCATTATTCTGATCTCATCAGAGAAAGATGTCTGTTACCTAGCCTTAAATAAAGTTCCACGTCGGACTTGCTGCATTGTTTTATAATATAGTGCCACGACTGTCCAGTAATGTTGCCATGTTGTGTTTAATTTTGCCATATGTTATATAAATATATATATATATATATATATATATACACATATACACATATGCATTACTCCGCCTTTTTTTCTGTATTTGTTCTAAGGGACTCAATTTACTGAAAATTATTACTGTATTAAAAATTAGGGTATAAATAGTCTTTTAGAATTTTCAGCCTTATCTATATACATTTCTAAAGATAAATGTGAAATTCTACCATACTTTTCTGGGGGTTCTGTAAAATCAAAAGTATTTCGTTTTCAATATTACCCATATTTTAAAAAACAATTTTTTTATTATATGTTAATTTTGTTTTTCAATGCTTTATAACCAAAATTCTAATAAACACAATCAATACTCTTAAAATCCTATTTAAAAAATTGTCTTTGATCGTAATCAATTACCATATACTAATATTATCTCAACACGGTTGTGAATTTCTTCAAATAATTTCCTTGAAATAATACAGTTCTGATGAGCATTAGAAGCAATTTCAATTTACTTTGAAAGCATTAAGTTAGTAAACATTATCGCCGGTGTCCTTTGAGATGAATTCAAAATGTAATTAAAGCGGGATCGCACTTAAGACAACAGAGGATTTGCAGCTGATCGAAATTTGACCGAAAATTTAATATTTGTGCCTTTGAATTAAAAAACTCAACTAAGAATAAACAAAAATAGTTTTTATATGCATAATACATATAATTATTTCCTTGTAAAAAGTAAAGAAATCATTATTTTCGCGAAAGATTTCAGGGCTCAAATCCCAATGGAAGCACATATTTGGAACTGTCTCCATTAATTTTAAAAAGTTTCAATATTATATCTGTACATACATACAAAGAGATTTTAATTTTGAAACTTTACATGTACGTTTTAACATTCCTGAGAACTTTTTGACTAGTTTTGTTGCAACGTCTGAAATGCATAGATTCATTTCATATTACTGTAAAATGAATAGCCGAATAATATGCAATTAGAGCCGCGGTAGCTCAATCGGCAAAGCCATCTATCTCTTAACCGGATGGACGGTTGCGTGCTAAGGGTTTTATCCATTCAAAGATCCGACATACTTATTAATGACGACTGGGCAAAGAAAAATGAATAGCCGAATAATATGCAATTTCAGCCGCGGTAGCTCAATCGGCAAAACCATCTATCTCTTAACCGGATGGACGGTTGCGTGCTCAGGGTTTTATCCATTCAAAGATCCGACATACTTATTAATGACGACTGGGCAAAGAGAAATCAATAACCGAATAATATGCAATTTCAGCCGCGGTAGCTCAATCGGCAAAGGCATCTATCTCTTAAAGGGATAGTTGCGTGCTTAGGGTTTAATCCATTCAAAGATCAGACATACTTATTAACGGCGAATGGGGCATAGAAAAATGAATAGCCTAATAATATGCAATTAGAGCCGCGGTAGCTCAATCGGCAAAGGCATCTGTCTCTTAACCAGATGGTTGCGTGCTCAGGGTTTAATCCATTCAAATATCCGCCATACTTAGTAATGGTGACTGGGACACAAAACTCAGTTTTGTGGTCACAATGTACCTCCAATTCTTAAGCGATACCTCTGGAGGTGGCAAGTTCAACTTGGGCGTCTTCTACTTGGTATTGCTTCTAAAATACGAGAACCTATTGTGTGCATTTGAGTTGTCTCAGAACGTAATATTGACCACCTATATTTTGCTCCTATAATAAAACAGTCAATTATCCATTGTATGGGCGAATGCTTAAATGGCAAATCATCCCAAGTCATTAAAAATCATGCAATTTTATTTTTTACGATTGTTATAACATCCAGCTTTGAATTGAGAGAATTTCTAAGAACTTTAGGGTAAGTAATTTTTAATTACACAGACACCATTGTAAAATATTTTTGATTACATATATACCATTGCAGATAAACAGATAAAGCTGAATTTGTGGCAAATAATTAGTTATTGGTTACTGCATTTAAAAATAGAGCATGCAATTCATAACTTTTTTCTTTTTCACTCCCTATATCACCATTTCAAGTCTATTACTCCTTTGTATCTGTCAATAAGAGTCCTAATATCTTTTAGTCACACAACGATTTTTGTTACAATATGGTGAGTAGATGTGGGCTGTCAGAATCTTTAATTTCGATATTTTATTTTTTTCTATTGTTGTGCATTTTTCTACTTGACTCTTTACTCCAAGAAGATGTTGCATGACGTTGCAAAGATGATATAAACAGGTGTCATAGTAAGACACATCATTTTTACTCTTAATCGGTAAATATTCAGAAAATATCACTAAAAAAAATCAATAAGTCAGTCATAATAAAATGCGTAGAAATTTTGAGGGGGGGGGAATGCACCTTCAAACACTCTCGAAAAATTACATAATAAGGTCCACCTTTTTTTTTTTTTTTTGTAATGGATATTACTAAACAAATATCTGTTATGCAAAAATATTATCTCTATGATATGATGATATCTTCACACTTCACTGGTGTTTTTAATTTGAAATGGTATTTTCAATTACTTCGACATGTCTTAAATTTTTTCAAATTTATTTTCTCTACATATTTCATACATTTTTAGTTCGACATATCTTAAATTTTTTCAAATTTATATTTACTACATGTTTTATACTTTATTAATGGTGTGCCTAATATAATTTCTGATTCTCTTAGGATATTGTCATCCAAACAAGTTTGAAAAATACTGGTTCAAAAGCTGCTGCTCAATATTCGTTATATTTTAGAAAATAATTTGACGAATAGCACATAACCAATTAAAAAATTCTGTAACATGCAAAGTGGAAGAGTGACTATGATAACAGCTGAAAT